>CAKAOJ020000121.1:2790000-3390000 GCA_916701645.2 Sebastolobus alascanus
CAATATCGGTCAAAATAATCACAATTAGATATTTTTTCAAAATAGTTCAGCCCTTTTTTTTTTTTACCTTTTATTTATTCAGGGGGAGGTTCACTGAGAGCAATGCTCTCTTTTTCAGGAACGCCCTGATCACATTCACACAGATACTCATTCACACCTGGAAGCTGCCCAGTACAACCACAGTCTGATCTGCTGGCCACTGAGCAGCTCCACTGGAGAGGTTGCTTTTCACTTTCCCCACCCAGATTTATCCTGCCGGTCCGGGGGATTGAATCGGCAACCTTATGGTCTCAAGCTCGCTTCTCTAACCTTTAGGCCACCACTGCCCCATAAAGCCCTAGATGTCTGACACCCTGTCCAAGTAAAATGAATAAAATCCAGCCAAACCTGACACCCTCATGCCCGCTGAGAGCACGTTTCACAAAAGGAAGGCACATGGTGTACCCACAGATACCAGTATGAATGAGCTGGAGGCAACCACTGCTACTCGCTCTCATTGCAAGATGTTATGTAAAAAAAATATGTAAAAAATGTTACTTTCAACACTGTGATTCATATCTTGTGTTGGTGTGAAGGCTGGATGGTTCTGGAGGAAATGACAGGACTGATGACTGATTGCTGAATAATGTAACCATGACTGTTTATGCGTGATAAAGGTGGTGTGAATGTGTCTGCTTGTCTCTACAGTATGTGTCAGCTGTGATAGACTGGTGACCTATCCTTGCCTCTCACCAAATGCATGCTGGGAAACACTCCCAGCCCCCTGCAACCCTGAGCAAGATAAGCACTTTAGGAAACGGATGGATTGATATTAAACATCTTGGTGCAGCAAAAAGGTTACTGTATAGCACTTTTGCAAGCATGTCATGTCTGTGCGAGTCCAAAGTGATTTAAATAGTACCGTTTTTGTGAAAATGCAAGTGTTTGGGAAGTACTGAGCATACGACTGGATAAACGAGACTTGAAATATACTGCACGAGTTGTGTGAGAGTTTGTAAATGGATGTTTTGGTAAATTTTTGCTGTTGTTCAACCTGGCCTCCAGTTACTTCAATTCATCAAGACTTTTCTCCATTTTCAGATTCTCCATTCACCGTGGAGGCATGCGAGAAAAACAAAGTTTTCTTCAAGGATTCAAGGTATCATGCTGTGAGTAACTGATATAAAAATGGTCATTCTAAGGGTGAAGTATTCCTTTAACATACAGTATCTTATTCCACTTAGTGCAATGTTTCTCGAAATAGCAGCAGTTACAGAGTCACGCTATCTTATCAGGGTTCATATTTAGACTAGTGCTGTCAATCGATTGAATAGTTAATCACATTTTTTTATCTGTTCAAAATGTACCTTAAAGGAAGATTTGTCAAGTGTTTAATAATCTTATCAACATGGGAGTGGGCAAATATGCTGCTTTATGCAAATGTATGTATATATCTCTTATTGGAAATCAATTAACAATACAAAACAATGACATATATTGTCCAGAAACCCTCACAGGTACTGCATTTAGCATAAAAAATATGCTCAAATCACAACATGGCAAACTGCAGCCCAACAGGCAACAACAGCTGTCAGTGTGTCAGTGTGCTGACTTGACTATGACTTGCCCCAAACTGCATGTGATTATCATACAGTGGGCATGTCTGTAAAGGGGAGACTCGTGGGTACCCATAGAACCCGTTTTCATTCACATATCTTGAGGTCAGAGGTCAAGGGACCCCTTTGAAAATCTCCATGCAAGCTTTTCCTCGCCAAAATTGTGTGCACGTTTGGAGCGTTATTTAACCTCCTTTGTGACAAGCTAGTAGGACATGGTTGGTACCAATGGACTCCTTGGGTTTTCTAGTTTCGTATGATGTCAGTATCTTCATTCTAGCTCTAAAACTGAACCCACTACAACCTCTGAAAGATTTATTGCGATAATGCGTTAAAGAAATTAGTGGCGTTCAAACAAATTTGCTATAACGCGTTAACTTTGACAGCCCTAATTTACACATGTAAATACTGAATAGCATTTCTGTTTTTGGACATAAAGAATACTTTGCAAAGAATCTGTACTTTTAACAGAAAGCTAAGTATTTCCAGTGGCTGATTCATTTCCTTCTAATTTGACCTTTGCTTGCCTGTATCATTTAACTCCCACCAGAGCAGCTTGTTTCCTTTATTTTTGTCACATGGCTTCACAGGGAACATTGAAAAGTAGTGACTGGTCATGCATAACTGAAGTACATGATTTTACTGTCATAGAGGAGTAAAGTGACCAGAAAATATTGACAGTTAAAGATGGGGTCTGCGATTTATCCAGTATACACTTTTTGTTATATTGGTTGAAATGGTCTTTACACCCCGACAGCAATCCGTTTCTTATGAGCACTGAAAAAAGACCGGAAAAGATCCGTCATCTGTAGCTGCTGTAATCCTGTAAAAACGTCTACCAGTCAGTAAAAATGGTCCCGGTTGTAAGGAACCAATCAGATGCCTCCCTGCCTCCCTGCTCGTACTCTAGCCTCAGCGTGCACCAGCGTGAACTCAAAGCGCGTGTCCGCCGCACGTTCACTGGAGAGTGGAAGAGAAAACTCAGCTCTTAAAACACCGGACAACGAGAACGAACTCGTACCACTATTACCATATTATCGAAAAATACAACTTTGATTTAGTTGTTTATGTTCTGTTAGTTTACTTTATAAAATACTGCAGATTTAAACTATTTATTCTAACAGCTCAAAGTGAAGTCAGACAAACAGGATTATCAACGAGGGGAGACGGCGGATAGAAAACATTGCCGAACAAAATTTACGTTACTCAAACTGCTTTTTCAGTTACAGAAACAAACGAGTGGACTGATCTCCCTCCAGATATTAGAGTAATGTTAAAAAGGGTCGTGTTGTCTCAGCAGGTATCTCTCTCTTTCCCTCCCCTCCCTGCTGCTCTGTGGCCGGCTCTCCAGCGAGCTGCTGCCCCCCCCCTCCCCTCTCCGTCAACAAGGAAATAAAAGCCCCTCGTCTACGAGACCGGTCTCTTGAGAGCGCTCCAGCTCATAGCGGGGTCTGTGTGAGTGAATGCCCGGGTGGAGAGGTGGCGATCCCGGCAGGAGCTAGCTAGCTGTGCCGGCAGTTTGTGGAGCTTCTAAACTCCGACAACAGTTGAGAAAATGTTTGATTCGCCACACTGTAAAACCAAATTCTAAAAACCGTTATTTCCGCCTAAATCAAAGTAATTAGAGATCAGAATGGAATATTACATGCCGGGGTCCCAGAATATGGCTCGTTTGAATAATTGAAGCCTGTGCATGAACAGGACAATAGAAACCATGCAACAGCTTAGCGATTAACATAAGGGCAACCTGATGCACATTACATCAACAGGAAAATATTTAGTCGTATACACAGAAAAACTGGGATTGTGTTGCGCAAGTGCTAGGGCACATACAGGATATAGATAATATAAAGCATCACACAGCTATAAAAGTGGGTCACAGGTTAGGCTGCATGCCACTTATTGGCATCTGTTGGCTATAAAGGGGTGTGGTGACAACACTTGTATTGTTCTGCCACAGTATTGCAAGTCCTAGCGTGCTCTGCTGGACAAACTACGTGATGACAACCATTTCTAAATCACCCAAGCAGCCTTTTCTGCGTTATATTAGTGAGAAAAAAGTTTTCACGTCGACACAAATCTGACAGGATATTAGGGCTGCAACTAACTCATTATTTTCATTGTCGATTCATTTGTCGATTATTTTCTCAATCAATTAGTTGTCTGGTCTAAAAAATGTCAGAAAATGATGAAAGATGTCAATCAGTGTTTCCCAAAGCCCAAGATGACGTCCTCAAATGTCTCGTTTTGTCCACAACTCAGGGATATTCAGTTTACTGTCATAGAGGAGTAAAGTAACCAGAAAATATTGACAGTTAAGAGGCTGAGAATTTAGACTTTTCTTTTTTTTTAAATGACTCAAACCGATTATCAAAATAGTTGGCGATTAATTTAATTTTTGACAACTAATCGTTGCATCTCTAAAAAATACATGCCGATACTGACATGACTGTGATAGGTTATTATGTAAATCGGCCGACAGATAAATCGGTCGGCCTCTACTTTTGTTGCAACATGAGACACCTGATATACTGTACTCCAAACAGGCAAAGTCTTTTGCACCCAATTTGTAGGTACATTGGTCAAAAAAGAAACCTACTGTTCCAACTGGTTATGTATATGTCAAGAAAATCACAATAGTAATTGATAAATATAACTAGAATGGCACTCGGAGAGCGCAGACCTCCGCGCCCCCTCTCCGTTCAGCCTGCGCCATCATCCACGTGTATTTTTGTTTATGTTGAGATCAGCTGTACGTAGCGGAGTATCGTAAAACACTTCATTCAAACTGGACAGAAACAAAATAAAATTCACCTAAACCGTCGACTCTTCCCAACAATCACCATGTGTGCTTTGGTCGAACTCAACTGTAATTTCACCGAGTTTGATGTGAAAAAACGCTGAATCTACAGTCGTCGACCCCCCCCCGCTTCTGTCTCTGAAGGAAGAAGGCGTGGTCATGCGTCATCAACGCGTCATCAGCTACACTGCGCATGTGTTATACCCTGTTGTTTTAATGCTCAGGCTGATCGGAATTCTTAAAAACATTCCTGAATCCGGATCATGATCCGGATCGCCACCAAAATCGAATGGATTGTTCATTGTGCCACACCCCACCCCTGTAAAAAATTTGATTCAAATCCATCGCGAACTTTTGGAGTAATCCTGCAAACGGACTAACAAACAAACCAACGCCGGTGAAAACACAACCTCCTTCTTAGGCCTTCGGCATTGGCGGAGGTAATAAAATCACGAACTGCATCAACAAAGAGGAACAGCAGTCACAGGTTGAAACTAGTCAACCGGCCTGCATTCAACCACAAACTAGCATCCAGAGGCAAAACAGAATTTCCTGTAATTACGTAATTTTCATATGCAGGTCTGGCGGTCAAGTATTTGAGGAAGTCTGGAAGACAATCTCTTGTCTACTTATGTGTCTTGTCATGTCAGCGGCTCCTCAGAGAACCATCCTCCCATCTTACAGTTGCTGCTTTCTGTTATAAAGAGTGTCGTTCCTTCCTGGTGTGCAACATCCTGTTTATCTGTCTCATATTCAAGAGGTGAGTTCCTTTAACTACTCGTCCAATAACATTTACCGCTAAACACTTAAACATTTAAACATCATCTTCTCAAAATGTGGAACCTGGCAGGCGTCATTGGCAAAAACAAATTAGTGGAAACATTTTTTGTTAGCCTGTGCTCTCAAGTCTATATCAACTTGCTGTGGCAGTAGGAACTGAAGTTACAGGTTCTTGTAGCTCCTCCGATCAGTAGCTGGCATTTTGTCATTGAGGTGCCTTCAAATACTGAATTCATCCCTTCACAAGAAAGCTGAAGTAGGCGAGATTGGAGAAAATAGGATTAAAAAAAGTTATTTTTATAAAAAGGTTGCTATATTCTGACGGTAGTCAGGATATGCCAAGATTTCACAGACCGGAGGAAAACAACCATTCAGAGCTGACCTGGAGTCTGCTGTCCAGCTGCCGTCTATGAGAGCCACGAGTCAGTCACTCGTGAACTCCGATCAAACGGTCAAACTAGGCAGCGCTGATCAAATATGAATCAATATTCTGTTACTGTAATGTCTATTTCTCACCTCAAATTTTTTCAGAAACATCTTGTATGCATTTAAAGCATTTCGTCAGTTCCCATAGGCCTACAACAGGATGCTGACTTTCGTTGATTTAACGGCCTCAGGTGCTGCTGTAATGCTGTATATTTCCCCGCTGTGGGACTAATAAAGTATTATCTTATCTTATATGGTAAAATGCTGTGTAATATTGTATAATGTTATATTTGATTAATTTGTGTGGATAAACGGGGTATCTGCACAGTTTTTAAGTAGAAATTCAATGACTTTTAAGACCATTTTAATACCTCTAAAATAATACCATTACTGTGGGCTTGTGGCAAAAGAAAATCGACAAACTTCACGACAATATACACTGTTATTGAGTTTCACTGAATTTAAATAACTGAAATATTCAGTGCACAAATATTCAGCTAACATAACGGTCTTATCATTAACAAAACTAAAACTGTATGGCGGTAGACACAGCCCAATGGAAAACAATGCCCCCCCCCTGCATTTATCATCACACAAACAAGAGTGCACTGTAGAGACAACATGGGTGCAAACTCATTATGGGTGAAAAAGGTGACAAAGATGCGAACCCCCTAGGGGGGTTGGTTGAAACGTGGCGCATGCAGCACAGCAACAGCTGCCAACCTGACCAGACAGAAGACAAGAGACCCAAGCGACAACGGCCACAAGCGCACCTCAGGGAATCCCAGAGGCATCAGGGCCAGCCACAGAGCGACGGGGGGAAGCAAGGCCCGAGCGGCCGAGGCTGACAGGGGCAGCGAATAATACAGACCATGCAGTCCCAGATTTAATGCCTCCCTTCCTACAATCCCAGACATTTTAAAACATTTTTAGTCCTTGAATATCAAAAACTAGATTTAAGACATGGGTACCCTGATGAATTGTTAATTCAAGAGCATGAATTAAGTAATTTGAGAGCACAAATTCGTTTTTTTTCCTGCCCATGACACCTGGTGAGCTTCTAAATTTTTTTCTTTCTATAAAAGTCATTGAATATACACTGTGACTGAAAGCATGCCTGTATTAATTTTTTTCAAGTCAAGTCAGACCTGGGGCAGGTGGTTATTTTGAGCATCAGGTGAGTAGACTCTGTCACACAGGATAATACCGCCGGTGAAAGAAAGGCTCATTGGCTTTTTCAAAGTAAATATATTTGACAATTATATTAATATTACCTCAACAAAACACCAGACTTGTTTGAAATGCTTATTTGATCCATATGATGTGATTAATAAACTACCACAGGAACACCTCAATGTCTTAGTTCCCTCTGCCTGTGTACCAACTTTCCAGCAGGAGGAACAGTGGCTGTGTGGAAGGTAGCACGGGGGCGCTCTTCTCCCTGATTGTGTGTGTGTGTGTGTGTGTGTGTGTGTGGCTGGATTAGAAGGATCTCTGCGTTTTAATGGGATTATAAACAGGGAGAGTGGCCAGACAGCACGTACTTGACACGTAACCTCTACCGCTGACTCTGCTCGGGTGTGGGGTGTTGAATAAAGCAGGATGGAGGGTGACGACCCTGCCACGGAGACAAGAACTACGCTGACTGGTCATATGCTTGTGACAGGAAGTGCAACTGGATCATGAACCCCGGACACATGGCCTTTTTCTAATCATTTTGTTTTGATGGTTATCTAGTGATCACTTCAAATCATAATTGAATCAATGTTAATAACAAAAAAAAGCAAATTAGAAACAAGAGAATCTAATAAAATTGGAATAATCATGATCTTGTGATAATGAACATTATTTTACTCCACACGTCACTCACATACCTTGGCAGACCAGTCTGCATTAAGGTAATATATGCATGTGACACACCGTCCATCGCCGTTAGGGTTATCCACGTGGCGCACGTACCCTGTTCCGTTTCCAGGGTAACACGCCACCATTGCCTGAAGACAGGAAGATGAAAAAGCCTGATTAGTAAAAACAGATACACAGAAAGCACAAACGTATGCATTTAATGTCTCATATCTCATATGTGTCATTAAACAAGTCAACAGAGGTAATGCACAGGGCTTCAGACTAACTTTTTACACTGGTTGCACTGGTGTGCCTAACTTTTTCATTTAGGTGCACCAGCACATCATTTAGGTGCACTTAAAATTTTTCACAGCGCATTTTGGCGCCTCAATAATACATTTAAAGCATTTCGTCAGTTCCCATAGGCCTACACTAGGGATGTCCCCATACCAGAAATGTAATAGTCGATACCAATACCAGTGAAAATCCACGGTTCTCTACCAATTCGATACCATGGAAAAAAAACACATGGGGTTTCACACATACACACACACACAGAGACAGACCGGCTAAATGTCCGATGCACCGGTGGGACCAATGAAAATGCACTGGACAGATTTTTGGTCGCATTCTGGAGCCCTGATGCATTAATATAAAGAAGGGATTAAAAGTTTGTGTGTCGGTGAAAATGCAGCTGCAGGTGCGCATCCAGTAAGTCAGAACCGGGACTGTGGAAGCAGCTCAGATTGCCTTTGTTGGCCCGTGACGTGGATGCAGCAGACGGCCTTGGCACAGCCAGATGGTATTGTCCTCGCCTCACCTGCACTGATAAAAGCAGCGGCCGCTCACAACACAGCTGGCTCATTATAAACTTTAAACTAGCGAGAAAATAAACCGGAGATATCATGCAGCGCGTCAACTTCCCCTTGCCTTTTCCTGCTCTATTAAGACTCGCATGATCTGCTTGAGTGTTGGCAGTGAACCCCTGTGAGCTCTCGTAAACTTCTTGGTGTGACAGCGTAGAAAGTTCCTCGGAAATAAGACACACGCACACAAGTAGTGGCTCGCACACTGCCGGGAGGGACTGTGACAGAGACACTTGACAGAAATTCCTTCAGAAATAAGACTTCCATGGAAGACTTGATGTAAATGTTTAAGAATAAACAATCAGTTTGATTCGTCGTCTAATTCACTCAGTTCTTACACTGCCTGCAATACCAGACTGCATATAGTGCATTTGATATCAGAGCACTGGAAATCACAACCAACACTTCTGGGACACCATGCAACTGTGTGTTTTGTGACTTGAAAGGGGAGCTGAGAGGTGAACGTGCACAAACACAGAGGGCAGATTCAGCCCTCATGCACCGTGTTTGTCTAAGCAGTGATATGACAAACAAAAGGCAAGTTCCTCCACATTCTTCCTTGCACTTGGATCAACATAAACCATGGCAACATTATTATAAACGCTCACGGCAGACTAAACTCCTACTTTCTATGTTTGAATCTTGAAAAGCTAACATGTCTGCAGAGAAACGACAGGATACGCTATGTTTCAAAAATATTTGGACTTCAATGAGTTGAACAGAATCAATGAATTAAGTCTGTCGATCCACATACTTCTGTGAATGATCATTTTGTTAGGCTATGTGGTGACTGTGTGGCAAATTGTGTACGTGCAAATTCTTTCCAAGCTGAGCGAGTGAAAAAAAAAGCACCCGCGTCACACATTCGTGTCTCATTTTCGTCACATCTTTTGAGTGATGCAGGTTAGCACTGCAGTGCACGATATCAGGGCCTTCAAAGCCAAAAAGCAACAAAACTCCAACATAAAGATGTGGGGGGTGGGGGAGTCAAACTGACAAAGGGCTTCCTGTCGGTAAGAGACGCAATACAGTAAGCTTTTCTGTGCGTGAGTGTGAAAAAGGGAGGAAGAGTGGTATAGAGAGAGCGTGCAGAGGGGCGGGGCTGGAGCAGAAGAGAGGAGTGAACTGCTGTAAACTTTGACTGCTGGCCTCCCTCCAGAGGGAGCAGTATTTTAATGGTTGTGCTACGTGCAGTACGTGGGGAAGGTTGGCTGATCCTCTGCTATGTCGCCCCTCCCACCCTTAACTGGGCGGCTCTGGCTGCAAGGCTGGAGATGGGTAAACAGCCTCTGCTAGGAAAAGTGAGTGGATTCAGATGTGTGAGGGCAGTGTGTATGTGTGTGTGTGGGCAGTGTGTGTGTGTGTGTGGGCGGTGTATGTGTGTGTGGGCTGACTGAAGGTGTGAGAGCCTTGGCACGACGCAAAAACCCGGACGCAGCAGTTTCGCCTTTCATTTCCTCAAACTGGACAGCTGCAGGAACTCTATAAAGGTTTATCTACTGCAGGAGAGCTCAACTCCAGCACAAGCTCAATTATGCACCTGTGAATATGCCATTTGACCAACAGCACATCACAGTGACGGTGTACACAGAAGTCTGCACAAATCGTACACAGAAAAGACACGAGACTGGAATGCAGATCAGCCAGTAGCTGCAAATGCCGACCTTGTATGATGTGCTATTTAACCCCAGTTTGACTTTCATGTGATCTGGTCATGAGGACCCAGCAATCTGAGATGCAGTACAAGAAGAGACACCACTTTTGATCAAATCTTCAGTCAGAGAACCACAGATGGCTCCAGCACTAAGACCTTGATGAAAAATGCAACAGGCAGCAGCGATACAGACAGAATCAGAGTACAACAATCGCTGATTCTCCACAATAATAAACATGTATTATTAATGTATACAGTATGTTCTAGGGATGTGCATTCCAAGCAAAAATACTATTCGAAAATCACTGGGAATTGATTCTTAAATGTGAATAGTTTCTGGTTTCTTTACTCCTTTATGACAGTAAACTGAATATCTTTGAGTTGTGGACAAAACAAGACATTTGAGGACGTTATCTTGGGCTTTGAGAAACACTCATCGACTTTTTTCACCATTTTCTGACATTTTATAGACCAAATAACTTATCGATTTATCAAGAAAATGATCAACAGTTTTATCAACAATGAAAATAATCGTTAGATGCAGCTGTCCTATTTTCTGTAAGTCCCCTACAGGAATTTGGCGACCTTTGTTGGAACAGCCTGGTAATTGAAATACTTATGTAGACATATTTGTAGGGATGCAATGAACAGCTAGTTAAATCATTGATTTGTCTGTTGATAAAGGTTAATTGCTTAGTCTATAAGTAAGGGATAATGGTACCACCTTCAAACTGCTTGGATTGTTTGACCACCAGTACGAAACTCAAGGAACTCAATTTACAATAAGATGCAAAGAATAGCTGGAATCGGAGAACATTTACTGACTGATTGATTAAAGTAACTGAGCAATCATTTCAGCAGCACTCCTTATCTAACCAGGTATTTCCCTGAAATTGCTCATCACTGCTGGTTTGTGGGTTTGAAAGAGAGGAGCTGCTCAAAACAGACAAACCAAACAGAACTTGAGATAATTCCCACCTCGTGTTGACCTGATCACTTGGAGGAATACAATGATCACTGTGATGCTATCAGCGCATCCCCCCGGTTCGCGCACTGATGTGAGCCATGAACTGGGGGTCGAGCGAAAAAGGAAAAGCTGCGAGGGGTCTGCTCACTTCACAGAAGAGATGCTTATCCAAACAGGAGTACAAACAGTTGGGATGGAGACCTTGTAGCGCAGGGGAGTGTGGGAACTGAGGCGGTTTGGGCCCCGGCCCGGGATCGCTCACTTTTTTATCTGTCAGACAGTGGTGCTGCCTCGAGAGGAAATCCCTGTTTAAAGTAATGACCTAGTTTACTCTTTTCTTCTTTACTGTAGACTGTGAACAATAGAGAGACGTATACAGCAGCGCCGCTACCCTTCATCCTCAACACGTTGCAGCGGAAACACAAGCACAGTTTCTGGTATCATTACGCAAATACTCTGAAAGGGGGGTTGTGTAAAGTCGTCGACCTTGTCGATTTCAGCACACTCTGCTGGTGTCTCTCTTTGGCAAACAAAAGATAAAGACACTGGCTGAACTCTGAGCTGCTTAAAGCTTCATGCTGGTGATCCACTCACATGAACAGCCTGCTGTTTCTACTCTCACACTCAGACAAGTCATACAATCACATAGGATAAGCCGGCACGGTCGGCAGTGTCAGAGAACATCAGCTCATCATCGATCAGTCAGGTGGTTTTATATCCATGTACAGCAAGAGCTAAGAGAGCGGGTATCTACAGTTCTGTGTCTGTTTTGTGCGGTAACTTCTCAGCCTGACTGAATGGCTCCATCGTATCTGTGTGTGAGCCAAGCGAGCTCACTCTGTAATTGGATCAGTCACTGATACTTTCTCGTTGCCAGTGGTAGAAGACTGAGCACAGCAAGAAATAATTCTTGGTAAGAAAGAAAAAAAACAGTGTTGCATTGAAGAGACAAGTGACAAAAGCTCTATATCAACTATTAGCTTATAGTTCCCTCTCATTCTTGGAGTGGGACAGGAACAATTGTTATTAAAGTAACTAATTATTAGGGCTGTCAATCGATTAAAATATTTAATCGCTATTAATCGCATGATTGTCCATAGTTAATCGTGATTAATCACAAATGAATCGCACATTTTTTATCTGTTCAAAATGTACCTTAAAGGGAGATTTGTCAAGTATTTAATACTCTTATCCACATGGGAGTGGGCAAATATGCTTGCTTTATGCAAATATATGCATATATATTTATTATTGGAAATCAATTAACAACACAAATCAATGACAAATATTGTCCAGAAACCCTCACAGGTACTGTATTTAGCATAAAAAAATATGCTCAAATCACAACATGGCAAACTGCAGCCAAACAGGCTTGACTATGACTTGCCCCAAACTGCATGTGATTATCATAAAGTGGGAATGTCTGTAAAGGGGAGACTCGTGGGTACCCACAGAACCCATTTTCATTCACATATCTTGAGGTCAGAGGTCAAGGGACCCCTTTGAAAATGGCCATGACAGCTTTTGCTCGCCAAAATTTAGCTGAAGTTTGGAGCGTTATTTATCATCCTTCGCGACAAGCTAGTACGACATGTTTTGGATTCCTTAGGTTCTCTAGTTTCATATGATACCAGTATCTTCACTCTAGCTTTAAAACTGAGCCCGCTGCAACCTTAAAAATCGCAAGTTGCGACAATGCGTTAAAGAAATTGCAAATTTGCGTTAACGTTTTATTATCGCGTTAACTTTGACAGCCCTACTAATTGTGATAAATTACTTCAAAAACATTTGTATTGACTCGATGCAATAAACACTATCCTAATCCCTCTATAAATATTTTTTTTAGATGCACAATTATTTCAATGTCATGCTCCACCCACCATAAATCCTCCCTGTCGTCACCTCTACAGCTGCGAACAGGCAAAAACAGAAGACCTCTCTCTTAAAGCCCCACTTGGATCACGGCCAGGCGCTCCTTAGACAGTCACGGCATAGTAAACGGAGAGATAAACATGTGCTCAACGTTAGAATGAGATGTATCTGCTTCACTGCTCGCCACATCCAACTACCAGCCTTCATTTACCTCCCTGGTATCATGTCACACATATAACATAATATTACAATAACAAGGGTATTATGAGCATCATTGGAAACACGGATGAATTACACAGGAGCTTTAAGACTGGTTGCAGGTCGGCTCGTACTCGACCGCGGATGACGGGTGAGCCTCTGCTCTAACGATTACATTTATTGTTTTTACCGCGTGACAGTTAAACAATAAGCAGGAAAAAGGTGGCATGCAGGTACTGTAGACGGAAGGAACGCGCGGCTCGCACAGCCTATAGCATAATGTACAGCTGGCTCCAACGCTCAGAGGACCACCACCACATGACTTCCTCTAGCCTGCTTACTCTATAGAGCTTTAAGATTTAGGTCAACGGTCAACTTCCTTGTGAAAGCACACATGTCCTCAGTCGACTCTGTGACACTACAAATGACGCAACAAATAACTCAACATGCAACAATATAGAAACGCGGTTGCTCATTATTAAACACAACACTGGGGGGAGGAGGGGGTGGATTGTGTCCAGATTTATCCTGTTTAGGTGGAACTGCTTCTTAGCATCTGTCAGCAGTTGAGAAATTGAGAAATGAATCAACAGATTAATCAACAATGAAAATCGTCGTTAGTTGCAGCCCTAGTCTCTCATTGTTCTGTATTTTATATTGTCATCTATTTTTTACCTATTTCATGTGTGTGAAGCACTTTGTAACTATGTGTTTCAAAAAGTGCTATAAAAGTAAAGCTTTACTTACTTACAATTAGGGACGGGTCATGATTTTCGATTTTTCAAATAGTTTATGCGACTATTCGTCCAATCTTAAAACGTATATATTTTCCCTTGTATTTCGTCGCAGGCGCTGCCCGGTAGTAACGTTACTACCGCTAAAACGTGTGGCACGTTCAGTTCGGCTCTTTTCTGTCAGCGCAGGTGTGTGTGTGTTTTGCAAAACGGGAGATGTCCTCGATAAATCGCTCGCTGTTCGCAAAATACACAAAGGCCTGATAAAATACAACGGCAACACGACCAATCTTTCCACACACCTACTAAGACGCCACGGGATTACTAACACCGAACGCCCAGGTAACTCTAGCAGCGTTCCCACAGCAGCGGCGGCGCCAGCTAGCTCTGCGAAAGCCTCAAGCCTTGCCAACATTTTTGGTAAGAAATTAGGCTAAAACTCCCTTACTTGTTTTTATCCATAAATAGTTTATCCCTGATTCCCTTACAAGAAACACTTTGAGGAATCCTGACCTGCACTGTCCAGTATCAAGCTATTTATTTCACAGTCACACTGATTGAATTTTTGTCAAAGAAAAGTTACTGTATCAATTTTAAGTCATTGAATCGTATCGTAACGCTCTAGATGAGCCAAATATTGTCCTTAAATCATATCGGAACCATGGAAAATTATACGCATCGTATCGTTATAAAAACTTATCGTTACACCCCCAGTGTGTATCGTTATGTTTATTACAGGGGAATTTATCTTTCTGAGACAATCACGCGGCTGTAATCTAAATGTGTGTAATATTGTCTTAGACTATAAGCTTCCTGTGCACCAGGTGCACAAAATAAGACAAACATCTCACTATTGTATTCGATTGCAATATATAGTTAGCACCCCAGTCCCTGTAGGACCAAACAATAGCATACCTAATCCAGCACTTAAACTCTATATTGAGCCACAAAATGGCATGCTGGTCAGAGTTATCATGTTTTATGTACAACAACATAGCTTTATAAAGCCTAGCTTTGTACACTAGCAATGAGAATGTTTATAATGCAGCCTTGGCTTAGTAAGCTACTATTTTAACATGCTGGACATACTAACATTGAGAGGGGAACACCGAGTCACTGTCAGACAATCGTACTGCTGCTGCTATCTTCTTTATATGTTCCCTGATAATGCTATAATGGCATCAGCGAGCGTTCGACATGCTGGAGCTGCAGAGAAACAAACATGTCCTGCTGCTGCCCGCAACTTCCCACAATGTTATCAAGTGAAAAGGGGGAAATGGAAACAATGACATTAAATAACTATTTGGGCAAAATCTTTTCCCTCTATCTTTCCCAATGCGAACTGTGCTTACGTTGAGTCATATCCCTTTGAGCTATTGATACTGGCGCCCCTCCATTTGTGCAAGTCATGCTGATTTTCCCTGGTCACAGTCCAGGCGTGTGTTTGCCAAGGCAACTAGGGCAGTAGGTGTTTTGACTCAGCGGCCAGCTGCGAGGATCTACTCCACAACCTCCTGGAATAATGTGCTTTCTGGAAAAACGTGTCACGTCTACCAAGAACCAGCCAGGGAAAAACGCCACTGGACAGGAGGAGCAGCCTAAAAATAACAGCGTAGGCGATCAGAGCTCTGTGCAAGCGCAGAAAACCAAGTACCCGAAGCAAGCAAAGGCCACTGGCTTCGATCCAATGTGTGTTCTTTCACCATTAGATCCCTTAAATGTCAAGCAGCACCGTGATAACAGAACACGATAAGGCAAGGTGACAAATATAAAACAGTGACTACTCTTGAGTGAGGTTCAGGAGTGTCGCTTCTTTATGTGCTAATCCTAATCCTTTTAGGGTCCGATTTTGAACTCTCTACAATGACCATGTCCCACGGTCTTCAAAAATCCTAGGGTGCCTATAAAGTTTTATGTTTTCAACATCTTTACAGGCCAAATGAAACGTAAAAGTGATTAAGCAATGTGAAAACAAAACTGTTGATAAGTTAAAAAAAAAAAAAAGTGCACATATCAGCACATGAAGTAACTATTTTAAATTCCTTTAGTTATTCCTAAAGTTATTGTGTTTATATATTCGACTCTTCAGACACCATGTATAAGATTAACATCAACAGTCCTGCAATAAGTCCTACCTTCACGCAGGTTATAAATAATGTAGGGCTCCAACTAACGATTATTTTCATAGTCGATTAATCTGTCGATCATTTTCTCGATTAATCAATTAGTTGTTTGGTCTATAAAATGTCAGAAAATTGTAAATAGAAAATGTCAGTGATCAGTGTTTCCCAAAGCCCGAGAAGACGTCCTCAAATGTCTTGTTTTGTCCACAACTCAAAGATATTCAGTTTACTGTCATAGAGGAGTAAAGAAACCAGAAAATATTCACATTTAAGAAACTGAAATCAGAGAATTTTGACTTTTTTTTCTTAAAAAATTACTCAAACCGATTAATCGATTATCAAAATAGTTGGGGATTAATCTAATAGCTGACAACTAACCGATTAATAGTTGCAGCTCTAAAATAATGTACAGTTTTTGTTCAAACTATTCCACTTTATGGTCATTTTGAAGTCTAGTCAGAATTAGTTTGTGTTGCTGTTGACTTGTATTGCGTTACACTGAGATATGTTTCTAATATTTAGTATGACCTTATTGATACACGAGTGGTCCAAAATATTACCACAAAAACACCTCTCAAACTACAGCCTCCAAAATGACCATAAAGTTGATATAACACCTCTCTAAAACAAAAACTGAACATTACAAAGTTCAAGAAGGTAGGATTCATTGCAGGGCTGTTGTATTAGACTGTATTAGTTTTATCTAGCTGTGTGGTTTGCATTTAATGAGCACTGGAAAGGGGTTTCAGCCTAACTTCTATTCAATGAAATAGTGAGTGACAGAAAGTCTAGTCTACTCCAGAGTATTTCCCCCAGGGGAGGAGGAAGAGGGGGGAGGCTGAGGGCAGCTCATCTCCTCCTAGGTCAGTCTCGTGCCACGAGGTCACTGCGACCAAATCCGGTTAAAAGGAGAGTGGCGGGTCACACGCAACCCAACAGCCGAGCTGGAGCAAGGTTGACATTGCTTTGGGTTGACACAGGCTGCTTTTTTAACACAGCAGTTGGAAAAGAGTAACAGTTAGAAATCACCACCAAGTTTTAGGGCTGGGCGAAATAAGGAAAATATTCACAATATTTTTTACCAAACAACTCAATATCAATACTGTGACGATATTGTAGGGTTGGTGCTTTTACAAAATATTTACACATTGAGATTTTTTATTAAATAATTATCAGTAATGTGGATATTAGGGCTGGGACGATACATCTATCTCCCGATTCGATACTATCGCGATACTTGGTTACCGATTCGATACGTATTGCGATTTTTAAGTATTGCGATTCTACAAGTATAGTGATTCGATATTACGATTTATTGCGATTTTTGTAAACTTTTTTAACACTAGACCATTGGAAAAAGTTAAATCATACACTTTTAGGGACTTTTACTTTGGAAAATATCTAAATTAATACAGTAAGAATGTTTGATTTTCAGCATGTATGTAGTCAGAGATGCCTTTAAGTCAAATATATCAGTCATCGTCAGGCATTATTTATTAATTTTTTTTTCCAGCAACCCAAAAATCAAAGAATTAAGACATTTCCCTCACAAATTAGTGTTATTTTCTTTTTAATTTATAAGGGACATGTAATGTTTTATACTTCTGGTTAATATAATCCAATCAATCTTATTCCCATATACTGTATCTATTTTGTATATAAAGTTCCCTTTGTTAACACCTTATTTTGAAAACCGGACGTAGTCACACATGTATACTTCCGCTAACTTCTCCAAGTCCATCGCTAGCTCTCCCGTCAGCTCCGTTCTCTTTATACTGTACATCCATGGTCAGCTCCATCGGGGCCGTTTGAATGCATTTAACATAAATGTCAGTATATGGGTGCTCTACAGTTGTAGCGTCGGCCCATTTGACCACAGAGATGCGGCTGACGGCAGCTTTAGCCGTGATGTCTAGCTCTGCTTTTCCTGGTAATGTGTGAAACCCAAAGTGTTTCCATACTTTATTGTATGTGTAGTGTTGACCACTTTTGATTTAACAAATTGAGGGTGCAGGTCGGATCCACGCAGACCCTCCGACGTTTTCTACTTTATCGTTGCGGCCGGCTGCGGTTTGTTTTGGTTGACGGATACGGAACGGATAACTGCCATTGCCATATTACGATATTATAATATCTAAAATCTAAGACGATATCTAGTCTCATATCACAATATTGACGTATTGCCCAGCCCTACCAAGTTTTCAAAGTACACCTGCTGCTCATCGTCTCAGCCTGAAAGCGAGACTACTCATACCTTCAGACATCTTCTTAGAAAACACGTCTGAGTGAAACAGAAGCTGCCCACAGTTTCCTCTCACCGGCGCTGCCAACCTTGAGACATGCAAGTCTCTCAACGTATGAATGCTCTGTCTGTCTAACCAGCTGTGTGTCTGTGAGTGACACTGAACTGAATTTATCATCACTGCAGCAAAACACTCCGTATGCCACCTCTCTACAGCGAGGTCAGGGTTCGCATGAATCATCTACAGAACGGCGTCCCTTTAGATGATTCAGCAGCAGTTAGACTTCATACTGCCTGACACGGTCACAATCGATCATCGCACGGTTTGCTAAATGGCTGCAGCTCCTTCACACACACATTAAGTTATTTTACTATAATAAGAATGAAAGTATAAATGTGTCATGTGCGTCATATGCACATTTAGCTTAAGTGTGAGCAGAATGTCTTGCTGTGGGTGCATTTAGCAGCAGCACATCTCTATTAGAGCAGCGTGATGTGGGGAACATGTGCAGTGTGTTATACAGTCTCATATATGAGCATGCTTCAGGTATACACTCAAGTTTTAGAGCTGACATGATAATTTGATTAATCAATTAGACGATCGACAAAACTTATCTGCAACTGCTTCGATAATTTAAGTAATTTCTGAAGAAAATAAACTGCCTAAATCTAGTTGCCATTTCTCCATTGTGGGGATTTTTTCTGACTTTTATTCTTTTGTGATATTGAAGAGAATATCTTTGGATTTTGTGCCGTTGTTGGGACAAAACAAACAATGTAGAGACGTCAACTTGAGGTTTAGGAAATTGTGATAGGCTTAGTCACTATTTTCAGACATTTTATAGGCTAGACAATTGAGAAAATAATTGGTGGTTGCAGCCCAACAATTCACTTGTGTTAATTTTGATAGCTGTACTTTGATGTTGCTGGCTAACTACATTGCATTATACTGAGAGGTGTTTTTAATATTTTGCCCACCCCATTTTTTATCAACGAAGGCAGACTAAATATTAGAAACCCCTCTCAAACTACAGCCTAAAATGATTATACAGTTCAATAAACACCTCTTTGAAAACAGTTTCAACAAAATCTGAACATTATAACCTTAATAAAAGGAGGGATTTATTGCAAGACTGTGGTATTAGACTGCATTCATTTTAGCTGTATAATCTGAATACTGAGTGCAGACCCTGAAAATGAAATCTGGTATTGTGTATTACAACAGTAATACATCCTGAATATGCATTCAGTAATATCCTTTTCTGATCTGCGGCGAATTTAACACTAAAATTGTGCAAATATTGATTTGAATTAAAAAAAAAATATCAAGCATGATCTTCATGAGACACCTCTGTTTGTGTCACATGTTTGCAGCTACTTAACAGTAAAAGCCATATTAAGGAACTCCTCCTTGCTTTATGACTTGCTTTCATTGGATTTTGAACTGGTGGAAAACATTTACTGTGAAGCTGCTGCAGACACATAATCTTCCAAAACTATAGATTAGGGATGCATCGATATCGATACCGGATCAGATCTTGGGTGGATACTGACTCAAATAGCTGGATTGTTTATCTGTGACAATGGGACCAATCTATTTAATTCAGTTCTATGTACTTTATACTATATACATTATATACTGGAATTTTAATTCCTGTTTAAGTTTTTCACCAATTTGTTGCTGCATTAAAAAGGTTTACACTTGAATTGTAATTCCTGTTAATTTTGAAGAATTTTTACCAAGTTGCTGGTGCACGATTTATTATTTTAATAATGAATAAAAATTCAGTAAATTTATATCTATGTATTTATTTAAGGAAAGCAATGTTGTAAGTCAAGCCTGATGTTGCCTTACACATAAAAGAATGATCCCAGTCACTTCCACACAGTAGCAAACTGGTATTGGATCGGTACTCGGTATCGGCCGATACCCAAAGCCCAGGTATCGGTATTGAGACTGAAAATGTTGGATCGGTGCATCCCTACTATAGATTATTGCATATTAGTTTAAGTATACGTTTTAAGTAATGCACTGGGGGGGGATTTGCTTTATTACAACTGGCTTCATCAACCTTGTCCCTTCTGTTGCCGTAGCCATTTGTGATACATTTGTTGTGCAAATTAATGTTATGGTAACGTTAAAAATTCCAGTGTATCAAAAGGACAAAATGCTTTGTGTTGAAGGAATAATCCACCTTTCTGACTCAGGGCATTAGCCACGCTTTAACCTGGAGTTAGAGAGGACTCACTCACTTAAGTCAGATCTAATTAGCAAACAGGGCCAAGATATTGAAAGTAATGGTGCCTTGATGACAGAATGGATAAGTCTGAAGCAGGTTTGTCCCAACGTTATTGTGACGCAGATATAATGCAAAACTTGGTGTTAAAGCTGCAGTATGCGATATTGGCGCAAATATGATTTTAAAAAGTTATTTTTAGAAAACGGACGCTATAGCGTGACGTAGTACATGAAACAGATAACCTGAAAAAAATCATGTTCCAAACGGTCAAACTAGGCCGCGCTGATCAGATATGAATCAATATTCTGTTACTGTAATGCCTATTTCTCGCCTCAAATGTTTTCAGGATCATCTTGGAGTTACTGTTTAGCTGTAAAATGAGAAAGTTTGTGAGGCAGCCGCCATTGTAAAATCTGTTGAAGGAACGCCAAGTTCTGGTCACATGACCGGAGCACAGCCAATAGGAACGCCCTCTCTCTCTCTGAAATGACCTGTGATTGATCAAAATCTGCCATCACGGGCTAGATTTTTCTAAAGCCTGAAAACAGAGCCATGAGGAGGAGCAGAAGTCTAGTTTTCTCTCAGACCACTTGAATTACAATATGCTGAAAGGTTATTGTGGAATTTTTGCCAAATTATGCCAAAAAATTGTTGCCTACTGCCACTTTAATTTAGCCCCATGGAGACAGAGTAATAGGTGATGGGTGTAAGACCAGCAGGACTTTGGCTCCTGTGGGACAAGTTTTCAGGTGTGAAAAACACCTTAAATTCAGAGTGCGTTTTCAACCTGCTGCCATACTTACTTTCGTCCTTCCATTTATCGTGTAGTTTCCCAGTTTGCCGTTACAATGTCTAACCAGGTCGTCCATGCGACTCATTAGAAAGCGGATCTTCTCGCAGCCGGCCTCCCTCCCCTCTATCCACGTGATTTTGTCCCCTCGGATGTCTTTGGTGGAGTCGCTCTTTTGACTCACCAGCTGTCCGTCCGTGAACTTTCCCGTTTCGTGCAGCGCTTTGACGTTACCCAAAATGCCCAGCCCGGTTTCTGTTCCTAAAAAGTTGTCCACCACGCAGATACCGTGCTTGTTCATACACGGTACTATGCACTCCGTGGCGAGTTTCTGAGGGGACGAGCTAGTTTGTCCATTACGCGTGGCGGCGGCGGTGTTGTTGGACCGGTCCTCTCCCGGTCCGTCACCGTCCCCCGGTGAGTCTGTGTTTGTGTGTTGTGGAAGAGACGCGCTCTCCGCCGGCACAGGACTTATCTTTTCCCGGTTTTTCTCCCCCGGTGCCTTGTCGTCGTCCCCCGTCGGCGGAGGCAGCTCCGGCTTCTGCTCGGGCACCTTCTCCGTCTCCTTGCAGATGAGCTTGTGTTTCTTCCAGTGCTCTTTCTGGTGCTCCTTGCTGCAGTAGAAGGAGCTCCGGCACCGGCTGCACTTCAGCAGGTTCTCCATTTTCCCACAAAGTTCACAGTACTGCCGGTCCCGGTCCAAGTCGCTCTGCTGCTGCTGCTGCTGCTCCTCCATGTTTTGGAGACGGGGTGCACTGCGCCTTTAATTCCGATCCTTCACTAAGCGACAACTTTGGAGACGATCCACCGCCTCTGCCACGCCGCGCCGAGCGAGATGAAGGAGTAAAGACTCAAAACCTCGCCATTTTATCACACTCGCTCTCTCTTCACATCTTGTATCAGTGAGATAACACAACAACGCGCGCCCTGGACCGAGCATTTCGGTCTGGGGGTCGAGAGGTTGTTGTTCCGAGGGTTAGTGCATGGCGCCGCTCCGTGTGTGCGCTCAGCCTGTCTGTGGTCCGGGCTGCTCTGAAGTACACACACAAGCACCGCCCCCTTCTCGTGGTGCCTTCACGGGCTGTGGGAAAAATTACCCTTTGAAAAAATGGCTCCAAACACGTGGAAGCACTTAATCTATGTCATGTCAGGGGAATAGGGAACATGTTCATGTAATGTGTCCAGCCTCTGGGCAATCAATAAGAAAGAAATATATGTGTTATATCCACCTAATTCTCGGGGGCGTTATGGTACAAATGATTATGAATAATAATTAATGTGCTGCTAAGGAGATGTAATTCCAGAGGACAGATGGTATTTTTTTTTAATGGGTTAAGTATGGTTAGTTGTGATGTGTTGTTGTTTTTGTCTGATGTGTCTTACTTGTCTGTTTGTGTATGGTAACAGTTTGTCTATTGCATGTGTACTTTTTCTCAAATTGAGCTTCCTATGGACGCAAAACGAATTTCAGTGCAAACTGACAATAAAGTTGTATCGTATCGTATCGTATCGTATCGTTATGGGCGTAACTTACGGTGAGGTAGCGGAAGTAGCAGTAAGCTAGTTAGTCCCATAGGTTAACCATAGTGGCGAAACGCCAAAGGCGCTTCTTTTGAAAAGTAATTCCCCTTCAATTTAGCAAATCCTGCTTTATTTTTTAACAGATATTTAACTAACGTTAAATTTGCATTTTCTAAAATGTCCTAGCGGAGCTCTGGTACTTGTTGTGCTGTTCGCGGCTGTACTAACAACCACACAAATATAAATTTGTGGCTTCAACAACAGTGTGTTGTACATGCACCCAAAATAAAAAAGGGATTGTTCTTGTGACCAACAGTACAGTTTCCATCGCCTACCTACAGACAAGGAATCCAGAAGAATGTGGCTGAGAAACCTAAACTTGAAGAGACCACCCAAAACCCTCTATGTGCAGAGGTATGATCACATTATCCTGTTTGAGGTGTAATGGGCAGTGTTTCCACATGTTTTACTATATTTTTTAATACAATCACTTTAGGAGAGAGGATTAGCGTCCTGTTACCATGGAAAACACCTGTTCCGGTTCAGTGACATGAAGCACCGGAAGTTGCGCCCATAATACGCAAGGCATCATGGGGGCTAGGAATAAGATGGATAGATGTGTGCATGAAGCATGTTTTTTGGGGGTACAATTGTGAATATGGAAAGTGTGACTGCAGCTTAAGGACAAGTGAATAGCCTATTACAGTTTTGGCTTAGAGCATCACTGACATGTGCGACACACATTATTTTTTCAAAGGCTCTTTAACTTTTTCCTAGAAGAGTGCCTTGGACCTTCCTTCTTTTGTAAACTTTTGTGTTCCCCAGCAAAGAGCACCTTTATTACACTAGTTTGAACTTCCGAGCACTCCAGACCTTTTCTCTTTTTTGAAGACATATTTTTTTCTTTCTGCAGTAGCACGATGACGCTTAAAATATCACCTTGATTTAAAAAAAATAACGCATTATAAGAACAGTTGTTATAATTATTCAATAACAGAGGCATTATGAAGCCCAGCAGGTCGAAGGCTCGAATTTAAGACCCTGAAGGGAGCACTTGAAGGCATCATCAGTCAGCGTCAACGTCAGTGTGTTTTGCCCTCATTCCTGGTTTGCATGTGTGAAATTCCTCTCATTACAACAAAAGAATATCCTGCATAAAGATGTTGCTGGTGTTGTGATATACTGATTAATGAGTTAGTGGGCGGTTATGAAGCTCGTGATTGCGATTGAGAGGGACTTAAATCGACTATCGGAATGCATATTGTAACACATTCTGATTTGATTTTAATGAAGCATAAACTTATATTCACCTGAATATATTATTAAATACATTGATGGGGTCCATCGCGCATCGTATGAGTGAAGCCGGTGTTTGAATGACAGGGAGTGTGTGCTGTGCAGAGGCAAAGCGCAAGCTCAAGTTGGCACCAGTCGTGTGGCACGTACACAGTCTGCAGGAGTCCCTGGAGGAGGGGTTACAGGAGAGAGGCGAGTAATCTGATCAAGAAAGGTTGGATGAAACATTTTAACAGCGATAAATGACGCAGGCCAATCTAGGGTGGCTGTCTGGAGATGTCTGGTTGCTCAATTTGGGTTTTTACTTGAAAATAGAAAATAGAAAATATTTTGGCTGCAAGGGTGGGCCTCTGTCACTCCCTGCTGAATACATTTTACACAGCAAAATGCCTATAATTAGTAGATATCTGCAACAATCAATCATGCATGACACTCAATCTAAATAAAAACAAACAAAAAACAAAACATAAGTAGGCTACAAAAATATAATTGGTTATATTACAGGACAAGCTCTATCTTAAAATATACAATTAATATATATTTTCAATTATTTGTAACTGTTTTGAATGATTAAAAACTAAAAAAAATCCGCAAATACGACTTCAATAAATTGGTAAAAAACGCGGTAATAAAACAAATGCCACATTCTGCTAATGTATACTACATCTCCCATGATGCACTTCTCATTTCCGGCTACGCGTGCAAATAGCGCAAAGGGCCCCGCGATTAAAGAGGACCACACGGATGCCTGTTATAAAAAAAAACAAGTAAACGTGATTTCTTTCGCCTTTGTAGGATATTTAGACTTTATCCAGTATGTTTATTATTGTTCAGAGGTGGTAACCTTTATGTGTAAACTGAGCTGTTTCGTCTGGTGACTTTATTAATCCCTGATATATGTAAAGTAATACTCTGCCTGGTTACAGTTGCTCGGCAGCGCACACTTCAAATACAACCAGAACCGAGTTTAGAGGAGTTACATTTATTTAAAGAAGAAATTGCAACACCGAAGGCATGAATAGGCGAGAAGGTAAGGCCAGCTTTTGAGGCTAAACTAAGAATAACGTTTTCAAGTTGTTGTTGGTTGTCATCAACGTGGGTTAACTCGGCTAATAAACTAGTTAGCTCACATTAACATGCAGCATGCTAATGCTAGCTGCTGCAGTGAAATGGTTCCTACATTGATGTTTGCCAAGATCACACTGTAGCTCAGGTTTATTTGTATCCTTTTTAATTGTTATTATTTGTGCAAACACAAAGCAGCGGTGACTTTACAAGGTGGCACAGTACAGTAGGTCAGGTTTATTTAAGCGTTAGCTAGTGGTAACAATAGCACAACTATTTGTGTTTTATTATTATTGATGAAACAGCCCACTATTTTCTCGTTTAGTTTATTAATATTTTGGTCTTCAAAATGTGAGACTAGGAGAAAAAAAACCGGTGTTACACCAAAATCTGTGACCACAGAGGAGCCAGCAACATGAGGTCACCATTTCTGAGGGCTGGGGTCAAAAAATGTGACCCCACTGTGTACCTATCTTTTGATTTTCTTTTAGAGTTTTGTGAATATATCTTTAAGGTAAAAATATTGAAATATTTTTTTAAAAATTAACAATTTAGTTTTGTGTGTTTTCTGCGATATATTTATGACAGATTACACAGGTAACTTTGGGGTCATTTTTCCTGACAACAGCTGTCAGAAATGGTGACCTCATGTGTTGCTGGCTCCTCTGAGGTCACAGATTTCGGTGTAACTAGGGATGCAACGATTTGACTTTTTCAGTCCCGATACAGATAGGGATACCTGGGCTTTGGGTATCGGCCGATACCGAGTACCGATCCGATACCAGTGTTTAATTAATAAGCTGTATGCCTCACTGTGTGGAGGTGACTGGGCTCATTCTTTTATGTGTAAGGCAAAATCAGGCTTGACTTACAACATTGCTTTCTTAGCTTTGTAAAACAAAATGTAACAAATAATTACATAGATATAATTAACTGAATTGTTATTATTAAAATAATAAATCCTACTTCAGCAACTTGGTAAGAAATCTTCAAAATTAACAGGAATTACAGTTCAGGTGTAAACCTTTTTAATGCAGCAACAAATTGGTCAAAACTTAAATGGGACTTCAAATTACAGTATATAATGTATAAAGTATATAAACATAGAATTGAATTGAATAGATCCACCCCATTGTGACCGATATCCGATCCAGCTATTTGAGTCAGTATCGGCCCGATATCCGATCCGGTATCGAAGCATCCCTAGGTGTAACACCTGAAACCCAAAGTTATGTCTTCAAATAGTTTAGTCAGATAGTCACTTCATAGAAAACTAAGAAAATCAGCAGATATACATATTTAAACTGGAACCAGTGTTTTTTTTTTAATTTGGTATTTTGTATTTAAAACTGATCGGCTAATCCAGACAGACAGATTAAAAAAATAATGGTCAAAATCAATTCAGCAGAGGTCAAAGTATCCTGATTTTTAGTCCCAAAAATGGGTCAAGTTAAAAAAAAAAAAAAAAGAAGCTACATCCTACAATTCCCACAACATAACTATATAGTGTGTTTTGTTAGTCCCCCGTGCCGTATACACACACATGTGTTTCAAGCTCCATATCCACAGTTTGTAACTCAGACTTTCCATTAAGTATTTAAATCTTCAGCCCAAGTCAAAATAACGCTGTTAACACCAGGGTAAATGACTAATCTGATCTTCATGGCGTGCCTCTTTAATTTGACAAGGCCAGTTTAGAGAAAATGAAAGCAACCAGAGGCATTTATTATTGAAGACAAACTGCAGTATCACTTGACTTTTTCTGCCTCGCGTCAGGTGAAGGATGTCCCCGGAGAAATGCTGATGCCGCGCAGGATCGTGATGCAAGTGCCAACCCATCCTCGCCTGTCATTGCTGCTTTCAAAGGTAACTGCATCCTCAGCATTTTGATTGCATTTTCCACCCACACGTTA
The DNA here is from genome assembly GCA_916701645.2 of Sebastolobus alascanus. Classification (NCBI taxonomy): domain Eukaryota; kingdom Metazoa; phylum Chordata; class Actinopteri; order Perciformes; family Sebastidae; genus Sebastolobus; species Sebastolobus alascanus. The sequence continues at coordinate 2,816,928 of CAKAOJ020000121.1, forward strand.
GCTCTATTTTATTTGTGTTTAGGTATCAGTACTAACTAACCTTTTTTTTCTCTGTCTTTAAGTTTTCCAACAGGAGCTTGACACCAAACACGACAAATATGAGCGTCTTGTCAAGATCAGTCGAGACGTCACTATCGAAAGCAAGAGGACCATTTTTCTTTTACATAGAGTGACCACGTATGTACTATTGTAACAAGACAATGTAAATTGGTGTGCAGCTTAGTTCGGAAAGTTTAATCGATTTTCTCACTTTACTCAGATTTAAATTATTTTGATGGTTTGCATGTTATTTCAGTGGCTTTAGTTTTAATGGTTGGGGCTTAAAGAAGTTTCCAGTTTCAGGAGACAGTTGTTTGTTTCAGTACATAGGGACTGTCCAAAAGCATTGGAAACACAATTTAGAGAGTATTTTAAAGTAGTGTGCATCTTGCAGACATTGTATTTCTAACTTTTATTCTGTGTGCTTTCTCTGGATTGAAAGTGTACCAAATGCAGAGGATATTCTGAATGAAGCAGACGTGAAACTGGATGCAGTCAGGGTGAAAATTGGTCAAATTGCTGAAGAGCTCAGAGGAGAGGACATCTTTCAGTTTCACAGAGCTTTCACTGCAGGTGAGCTTCTGTAGACCCCCTTAAATAAATTGTATGTGATTGTTTCAATAGCTCACAGAAATTCTAATATTCTATTCTAATAATTATTATATAAATACAGAATATATATATGCATGTACGTACATATATACATACTTACCTACCCACATTTACAAACTTAAACACATGCTCATTTACAGTAGATTTAGATACACATAGTACACATGTACCAACAAAGCTGCATACAAATATATCCTTTTTTCCATAAATTTGTCTTTCAGTATTATATAGTAATTTTCATCTTATTCACCTTCAATGTAGTTTCAATGTAGTCCATAAAGAGTCCTAATTGTCCTGCAATCAAATCTCTACCATTAGCACATACTTTTATTACAATAATGTACTTCAAAAACCCTCCCCGTTTGATCACATGCTGATGAATCCTATCACTCATTCTGAATGAGATCTTCTCTAACGAGGCCGCCTTGTGTAGCTGAGTAATCCATTCAAGTCTTGCAACCCCTTAATAAAATCTGTCTCCCCATCATTATACTAGTCTGGGTCAAATCTGAAGTTTGACAAGTCTGCCACAACTAGGGGGTCACCTAATATATAATGTCCATTGTCCAGCATTAATGTCTTTCAATATAATAATAAATTCCTGAATTGAGAAAAACAAGCTCCGGCAACGGACACGAGTCAAAAACTTAATGTGGAGCTTTCAGGAGAAATGATCTGTGCTGTGCTGCTATCACCTCAATCGTCCTATTTGTGCTTTAGATTTATTGCAAAGTCACTGATAGTGTGAGAGCGTGACCTTGATGCAGGCCTGGATATGACAGACACACCCTCTGATAAAACTTGTTTTCCCACTAGCATCAATGTCAGTTTTTGTTAGCGTAGCCAAAGTGTCTGCAGTGTTTGGAGAAAAGCATTACTGGGAGCGAGCGTGAGCTGTTATCTAGCAGCTGGGGAAGTCATTTTTAGATTGTGGTCACTCAGGAATCACTGCTGCATCCTCCGCGACGTGACCAGTGGCAGTTCCCACCAATTAGATGCTTCATTTTTTTTCCATTTTTATCGTCTTTATTAGATTGAGGCTGGGCTCGCTGCACGAGCTCTCCAGATAATCTTGGCTGGACTAGAAGTCTCCGGGCATGTGTAATGGCTCTGCTTTTTTTATATAAGGACCATTAAAGATATTGTGGGCTAAATCTGAACGTAATTGCCTCTGATAACAGGGCAGCGCGGCTCTTTGATAAGCTCTTTAGCTTGACCCAGCCAGCAGCTATGAGACAGTGCAAACACAAGTGTACTGTTGGGCTTTTCCCAGGGTTCACCTGCAACTCACTGAACCACTCTGTGGTCAAACATTAAGCTCAATTAATCTGTGAGTCATCTGTGGCCATTCATACATGTTTGTTGAATTTTGAACTATTAGAACTACTGATCCAGTCAGGCTATACACACACTGAGGCCTCAACTTTTCCAGCCGCTGTGCCAGTAAAATCCTTGAGTCATTGTTTAGACATCTACAGTCAGTTTTTGCTTTTTGTCTGGCTCTCTCAGTGACCAAAGGTAACTGCTGCTTCAGACTAAATAACACGAACAGCTCCTGGCAGTAAACTCAGGAACTGAACTCCGCCTGCCTGCCTCAAAGCCTGTGTAACCTTTTCATGTCATATCCTGTCCGCCTCAGAGTGAGTCGTAATCGCTCTTAAGCCCAGTGTCACAGCTGTTGGGCCACTGGCAATGTTTACATGTTTCTAGTGTTTTTTGTTTATAAAGGTTATGAAAATGTATCAAAAATGACTACTAGTACTTTCTGTGTGAGAATAAGATATGGTCCCTCTAATAAGCAGTTCATTTAAAGCTCCTGACAATGCAAGTATTTCTCTACGACAGTAAATATTCATGACTAAATAAGCAAACATCTAAATTATGAAAAACATTGCTATGATATTATATATGATGAGTTTAAAAGTCAAAAACTGTCATCTAATAATTCAGGCTGTTCTCTTACACCGTTTGGAGCTATACCTACGAAAAAGTAATGTACTGTAATTCGTCTATATATATCCCATGAAATCGATTCCTATGTAATCCACGAAGTATAAAGAACGACAAATGCCGCGTATAGGAGGTCAAGGTTGATGGGTGGGTCAAAAAACACTGGATATTTGCCCACGTGAAACCAGAAACCAACATTGATTTATTTGTCAGGCAACTTCTGTACTTAAGTTACGCCACTTCCGGTGTTATTTTAACCCAAACCGCGATCTTTTCCTAAACTTAACCAAGTAGTTTCGTTGCTTAATCCTAACCAAGTCAATGTTTTCCTCATCCTAACTAAGTAGTTTTGGTGCATAAACCTAACTAAGTAATTTTGTTGCTTAATCCTAACTAAGTAATTTTGTTGCTTAATCCTAACTAAGTAATTTTGTTGCTTAATCCTAACTAAGTAATTTTGTTGCTTAATCCCAACTAAGTAATTTTGTTGCTTAATCCTAACTAAGTAGTTTTGGTGCCTAAACCTAACCAAGTCCATATTTTCCTAAACCTAAGTAGTTTTATTTTGAAAAGACTGGAGCCGAAATTTACACGTGCGTCAAGTGTTGCTGGACATTCGTCGGAAAACACACGAAAAATAAGGAATAACTTTTCTTAAGAAATCATACAAACTGTTGTATGAGGATATGTTGAATAATTGCAACATCCTGATTGGTGCACAGAAGTACGTGCAGTCTTTAACGGGTGAAATCATTTTATTTTAACAGTAAGTTATAGACAGATCATCTAAATTTAAAAAGTGTAAGCTTTTACACACTGCACCTTACATGACCAATTAATAATTGAGTGCTGCTCAGATAGCATATGAAACATTTCTGGCATCGTGGGATGTAACAGTATAAAGTAAACTCGTACATAGAACCAAATATTACATACCTCACTCTACTTACTGAGGGTGCAGCTACTGGGGATCTATAGAGCCTTTCAGGTGCAGTGCTGTTAGCCTGATGAACACACGTCTTCCCCTGAGCTACAAATAGCACAGGGATGCTGCGGACATAAAACGGAGTCACTTCACAAACAGTTGGTAGGAATGTAAACACACGTCCCCGCAATGTTAAATTACAATGACAGAAGTCTCTCATCTGAAACAACCAAACTGGTGTTTGGCAGAAAATGTGTTTATGTAGGACTCCATTGCTCAGAGTGAGAAGCTGATAGAGAAAATATTTTTTGTTAATGATTCATAATGAGTAAACCATTTAATTCAAGTCAAGGTAAATGAGGTGGAGATGAACCTCTCGCCTCTCTGTAGCACACCGCGGTTAGCTACGCTGAGATAGGACGCCGTTTGAAGTTCAATTGCCGCTCCAAAAGTAAACTTCAGACACAAAGTCTTCCGTCCTGTCATTATTTGATTGTTGTTTACATAGGGCCAGAAAACAAATGAGGGGTCATCTCAGCTGGCTACAAAAACTGGCAACTGTTGTTCAATCAAAAGACAGCGATAGGAAACAGGTTTTATTTGAATCGTTATCTACATCTGTGATCTATACTGTGCAGATACCATGTAGTGTTTATACACACTCTACGGGCTACGCTCATTTGATACATGGCTGACCTCCTTTTTAGTCATGAGTAGCATTTATTTGTTTATCACAAATATAAATAAATTGAGAAAATAAAGGCACCCACTGTTTCCTAAACACATTTAGATTCAACAGCTGATTCAAATGTTTTGTGGTGATTCATTTCGATGTGATTTCATGCATTAGGGATCCAGGAGTACGTGGAGGCCGTCTCTTTCTTGCACTACATCCGCCATCGCAGCCTTATCAGCCTGGAGGAGATCAACGTCAGACTGGTGTTCATGAGACCAGAGAAGGTAGATCCTAAGGTAAATTTAAAGAAGACTTTGTGGTTAAGCTGCATGTACTTTTGTTTGTTTTGCCATCTCATATACAGTTCAGTCAATCAATCAAACTTTATTTGTATAGCACCTTTCATACAGGTTAGTGCAGTTTAAAGTGCTTCACAGATGACTGACAAGCCGAAAATAAGACAGAACATGTGTGAACCGTGAAACTAGAAAAGACAAACAATTCAACAATTTAACAGTGAGATCATTTGAGAAAAATGCATGCGAGACAATAAAATGATAAAAATGTAATAAAATAGAATTAAAAGCTATAATAACAGTAATAGTAGTAAAACAGTGTGAAAGAATTAGATTATTAAAATAAAAATAAAATATAGTATAATTATATAAATTAAATACAATAAAATAAGTGATTAATAAAATAACAATAAAATATAATACAATTATACAAATGTAATACAATGAAATAAGTGATTAATAAAATAACAATAAAATATGATAAAATTATACAAACGAAATACAATAAAATAAGTGATTATTAAAATAACAATAAATGAAACGAATTGAATACAATAAAATTAGTGATGAATAAAATAACAATAAAATATGATAAAATTATACAAATTAAATACAATAAAATAAGTGATGAATAAAATAACAATAAAATAATAAGTGAGTGAATTAATAAAAATAATAACCAGTCTCAATCAAAAGCCTGGCTGAATATGTAGGTTTTGAGTTAGCAAAACCAATTCAGTATTAGTCTGTCATGTCATTTAAAAAAAAAAAAAATGTTGTTTTCCATTTTTCAAAAAACAAACTTAACAAGATTTAGAGGAATAGTTCGACATTTCGGGTAATACACTTATTCGCTTTCTTGCCATGAGTTTGATATATACCACTCTGACGTCTGTACGCTAAATATGAAGCTACAGTCAGCAGATGCTCAGCTCAGCTTAGCATAAAGCCTGGCTCTGTCCAAAGGTAAAATCATATCAAAACAAAAGCATTAAAAAAATCATCCCATCTCCAAACATTCTCGTTTGGTTTTAATCGATGGTGTTTTCATCTCAGGGCTTAGATGAAGCCCTGCAGCCTGGAAGTCAGGTCCTGACCTTCCAGGTGACGCCCTCCGACTACCTGCTCGGCGTGGCCGACCTGACCGGAGAGCTGATGCGGATGTGCATCAGCAGCGTGGGCAACGGCGACATCGACACGCCCTTCCAGCTTAGCCAGTTCCTGCGGCAGATCCACGACGGCTTCTCCTACATCGGCAACACGGGCCCGTACGAGGTGTCCAAGAAGCTGCACGTGCTGCGACAGAGCCTGGGCAAAGTGGAGGATGCCTGCTACGCCCTGCGCGTCCGCGGCTCGGAAATCCCCAAGCACATGCTGGCCGACGTGTTCTCCAGTAGAACCACTCTCATGGACCCGGAGGAAGGAGTGGTTTAAGTCCTGCACCGACATTGTTTACGTTCTCTACGGTGTCATTGTCTGCTTTAGTTCTGCTCCAGTTTGATGTTTGTATGTATTTTTAATGGGATTTGATAGACGTTTGATACGGTTCGTGACATGCTTGTTAATCTTGTTTTGTATTATTAGAATAAAAACAGTGTTACAATAGACAATGGATTATTTTCCTTTGATAAAGATCTGATGACTTCAGTTGTTTTGCATGAATAAAAGTTCCGTGCCAAATATGCCATGCTCTCCCCGTCTTTAAGCTGCTTTGATAATGTGTGTGTTTATTTTATTTTTCTCTCTCTGCCCTCCCCTCTCTCTATCACACTCAGATAATCTAAGGTAGAACCATTGGCTGCCTGCACTCACTGCACACTGTGTGGAGGAGGAACATGTGACCTTTGTACATTGTACGTGCCTATTCTCTGGCTGGCACACACACACGCACACACACTGCCTCCTTACTCTACCCTCTTTAAACAATCCTCACCACTGCAATGACATAAACTCAGAATAAGGCTGAGAAATATTCCTGGCAGAGAGCTGATATCCTCCTGTTGTTTCCACATCATCTAATTATTACCATCCAGACAGATAATTCAGCTGTGTCCATAGAGTCTACATAATCAGTACAGAAGATCTTATTTGTGTTTGAGGAAACAAGGTCTTATTGTCAGATTTAACAACATGACTGCCACGTACGTTTTTCTATTCTGAAGCAGCTGTTAGTGCTTCACGGCCTGCAGTCGCTCATCTCTGATGACGTCATCTGGAGCTTTAGGATGAAACGTATCCATCTCCGATTAATTCTGCTTTATGTATAAAAATGTAAGACAAACATTTGGTATTTTGTTGGTTAATAGTTTTGTGTTCATCCACAAATAAGATCATGTGTCATTTCATTGCTCTTGATGTTCTTTCTATGAGAGAAAGGGTTTGAATGTGATTTAAGTCTGCCACCTAGTGGCCAATATCAGTACTACACAATGGACACCTGAATCTTCTGAGAGGGAATGCTTTTCCTTAAAACTAAAAAACAACATTTTGTAGAAATAAGATCTAATGTAATGAAGCAGTACTGCAAATTATGATTATACATTACTGTTGATAAAAAGTATTTTTTTCTGTCTTATTGTACAGCTTAATTTTATTTGGTCAGCTTTTTAAGGGGTTGTTGAATTTTATTTAGTCTGACAGACAGAAAGACAACTGGTTTGTTTCTTTTGTTTGGTGTGTAAATTAATTAAGCAATCCAATCAAGGAACATATTTGATGTTATATACTATATATATGTAATGTTATATTTTAGAGTTGCAAAGATTAATCGATTAGTTGTCAACTATTAAATTAATCGCCAACTATTTTGATAATCAGTTAATCGGCTTGAGTAATTTTTTAAGGGAAGAAAAAGTTAAAATTCTCTGATTCCAGCTTCTTAAGATGCTGAGAGGTACAGATGGGGACCATTTGCACCAATAAAACAAGCATATTGTGTCCATTACTCCCACCCAGGTTAGCTTTGGGCCAATAGAAACTGTGATATCATTGTGACCCACGGCAATAAATTCATTATTTTTAAGTTGAGGCACTTAGTGAAAGTCAGCTTTAGACTGGTAAATTTAATCATCTGGGTTTATTAGGACTATGCCGGTCTTGCTACTGTTCATTTTCTGAGAGCTTTTAAGATAAATTACTTTGAATGCAGGCTACAAATGCTGTCATGTTGAGTCCAAATGCAATTTTAATAAAATCATCCTCTGTTTAAAGGTATATAAGTGGTATTAGCATTCAATAATATTGCAAATTTCCCCGCTGTTGGACTAATAAAGGATTATCTCATCTTATCTTAACATGATTCAAATTGAAATGTGTTTCTATTTATCACTATGAAACAAGTCTGAAGTATTTAGGTTGAAAAGTTTTAGAATACACATAGGTCCAATGGCATCTAAGAGTACAAATGGTAGTAAGCTTACGCTTAATCGGTGTTATGATTATGAGGGGGTCCTTGGAACGTGTTCTCCCGTGTAAAGGGTCCCTGGCCCCAAAAAGTTTGAGAACCTCTGGGTTAAATCACAATTTAAAGTTGTAGCAATTAGCGATAGAGGGAGCTGCAACATGGACATGTGGGAATCAAACTGTTACTATATAATGTGTCAAACAAAAGAAAACCAAAACAGCTGTTTCTCTTTTAAATACAAACTGTATTGGTGTCTTCTGGAGGTAGACAACATGCACATACTAGCAGGAATAAGGTAAAGGAGATAGTTAACAGAAGACTGGCACAAATTTGACTGCACAGGTGAAATTAATAACACTAACTAGGGCTGTGTTACATGTAGGTGGTATGATGCCTTCAAATGAAACTCGTGAGCTTGTGTTTACAACATGAGAAGTCGTGTACACGATATGCTCGGCGTCCAAGTGGTAAAGTCGTGAGAACACCGCTGCTAAGCAACGGCAATATTAACGTTACTTTCGGTTATAAAAGCCACAGAGGCTAACAATTTAGCAAGCTCATAGTGGGTAACATAATGCAGGAAATGCAAAGGCATAATGACAGAGGAAAAAGATGAGGCCGTTGGGAATGTCAACATTTTCCTCAGACATATTATAAAATTACGAAGAAAAACAGTATACGACTAAAATTACAATATATTAACTTATTATGCACCGAAAAATTATCTTCCATGGCCTCCGCCATTTCTGAAAACGTCAACAAACACGTCACAACTAGTGACCTCGGAGCTTTCAGAAACTTTCCACTTACGAGGTTGTGAATACCACAAGAGGGGGGCGTTCAAATGGACTCTTCTCGTGAACACGGTAAACACGACCCCATTTGAAGGCACCAGTAGTTCCAGGGCCCTGCTATGAATGCTGCCTCACTAGCATGACTTATTGTGACACCTAATGAGTGAAGTAAGCCATCGTTAATGTTATGAGTTACACCTGTGCATGTCCTACTATGACAAGTCAAAATGCAATGCAGCAATTAGCTATGAGATAAGTTACACCTGTGTGAGACAAGTCAAAATGTCTGCTGAAAAAAATGAAATCCACATTTTTTTTGGAACTACTGGATTTTTATTAATTTCCTTTTTTTTAATGAAGCCCTATACCAGTGGTTCCCAAACTTTTTAATGTCAAGGAACCTTAAACTGACACAAATTAGACCACGGTGATAAGATTTTGTCCCATCGTCCCCCATCTGATAGGATTTTTGCTTTTAGATGTTTTATTACAGAAAGTGAATGAAACCCATGAACAAAATAGTCATACATTCTGTCACTTGTATTATTTATGGATGGAATTATAGTGAAAATTAAAGATTTCCCATTTTTGCTTCTCCTGGAACCCCCTCAAGGACCCCTGGGGGTCCCCAGATCCCACTTTGAAAACCACTGCCCTATACAGTATAGGTGCCCTCCTGGCTGAAAAATCATTGCGGACTAAATTTGATTTAAAATCCCATTCCAGTTCATTTCAAAACTTGAAGTCTAAACGCCGGCTGTGAATTAGCTTTTTAACGTTTTCAAAACTTTTGAAAGTACACGTTTCATCGCTTCTGTTACACAGCTCTCTAACCCTCCACAGTGCAGCCTAACTACGTATAAAGGCTGCACTCTGTTGTGTCGTCTGAGATGAGCTCTTTATTGCTGAGTCTTGTCCATCAGCCAGCCGAGCTGAATGAAAGGAACATTTGGATGTGAGGGAAGGAGGATGAAAAGACTCTCTGCTCTATGTGGGGTCTCTTCTCATTCATCCCCTCACTGCATGAACAAAGGAACACTTTTGTATTTACATCAGGATGCAGCTAAAAATATGCAAAAATAACATGTATTTTTGCACACAAACAATTACTTGACCTACATATTTAATGGCCAGAATACACTTGGATGGTCTGCCAATATATAGTGTCCAAATATATGTTGAATTATTTCATGTAAAACAGTGTTTCACAAACTTTTTTTTCTGGGGACCCACTTTTTAAAAATGACAAACCATCGCGACCCAATTCACAATAGGCCTCATCTACTGTATAAATCATGAGAAGAGTGATTTTGTGTGTAAATGAACGTTCCTGACCATTTGAAATGACATTTCCGTATCACCTTATATTATCTTGAATAGGTAAAAGGTATTTTAAAGAGATATACTTTTGATAAATCACAACTTTGTTTTATGCATGTGTTATTGAGAACATATACACATGTTAAATACCTTATAAATGAGACCAAATAAATGCATTTCAGTGGAGTTAACAGGCTCTCATTTTTATCCTCTCATCAGTAAAACAAACAGAATGTATGCTAGATTTCATATTAGACTCAATGTTGTAAGTAGGCTACAATTATCAGAACAATACAAACATTCGGGCTCCCTCATGTGGCTCAAAGGGTGTACTGCACATATAAATGTTAAATAAAAGATTATGGAAGAAATTCTCCAAATTTATTTGGCAACCCTAATAAAATGTCCTGTGACCCACCTGTGGGTCCCAAACCAGTCTTTGGGAATGACTGATTTAGACAATACGTAAAGGCGATACGTCAATATGTCTGTCGGGGTTTATTTCACAACAATGACCCGCTCGCTGTACATTATCTCGCTTATTACACGGTTACTTACTTAAGAAATCAATAATTTGACACAAAAATGGTCCGCCAGAGTCCGACATCAGAACTGCATCCATAGCAACGGTCTGTTGTAAAGAAATAACAGATGCCGTAGAATGTCGTAATTGACCAATCAGAATCAAGTATTCAAGAAAGCTGTGTAAGAAAGTGAAATAAAATCTATATTTGACACAACAAAATAGAACAATAAAGAGTAATGTTATTGTAACAACTATGGCTCCCTTTACAAAACAACATGTGTGAATAAACAGTAGTATGTATCTTTTCGGATGCTTTGACCATGGTAACCCGTGGCAACCTCATGTGACCAAAAACGATTTGTGAGAATCAAAGTCTGAATTAATTTAAAAAATATATATCACACCTAGCAACGTGAAATCTTATATTTACAGTTAAATTGAGCGTTATTATTGATGCCAAAGAGTATAGAAGCAAAGAGGTGAAACTCCGATGTTTTTTTGACAAAGCTGCTTGCCGCCATTTTGGACTGAAAACGCTTATTATATTTATACTATTTTACTGTTCAACACAGGCCATTTCGGTAGAATATCACAATAGAAAAGAAATAATTTTGTTTTACTTTTGTACGGCACATTTTAGGCCGACGTTTTACTGGGGTCCGGTAGTCGCTTTCAGTCCAAAATGGCGGAAGCGTAGCTTTGCTGCTGGGCGCTGATGTTGAAATGGACTGAACAATTGACTTTCACTTCTAAGCAATATATGTACTTTGATGAATACAGAGCTGTCCTTCAACGTCTGTTATGAACGTTGTCGTCACTACTGCTGCATACTGTAATATTTCACCAGAAATAGTATGCAATTCGCGCACTATTGGTTTCATACTAAGGTTTCAGACTAACTAAAATATCTCACATGCTGTTTTAGCCTGCTAAATAGCATGTTAGTATGGAATTTCTGACTTTACACTTGATGATGTCACAAATTTGTAAATGTGGCCTTCTCCTCTGGTTTCTGGCTTTGACAGAGAGGAGCTCATGTTCACAAATATTGACTGAACTTTACTAGGCCATGGAGATAACATTGGAATACTTAATTTGGGTGATGTTCCCCTTTAACAGAGTTGGAGGTGGTAAGACAGCATTTTTTTTTTTTTTACATAATATCCTTTTTTTCCCTCCACCAGCTGCAGTCATAATGGTGTAAAACAAATAAAGCGTGCATACATATACAACCAGCAGCAGCGTTAACCGGTGATGTGTCCGCCGCTGCATTCACAGGCTGCTGTCTGTCTGTCTGCAGGCTGCTGTCTGTCTGTCTGCAGTCTGTCTGCAGTCTGCTGTGGTTGTGAGGCGGTTCTGAAGAGTCTGGAGTCAAATTCCTGAACACGTAGGAGCTCCTCGCGCTGCTCCAACACGACGCGCGACGCACAGGCGCAGCGAGTAACGGATTACTGATCAACTCATCGATGACAACACACTGATTTTATATTTATTACTTCTGCCATTACAGCACGCCAGGGGATGTTTTTTCCTATCAAGAAACGTGACACATGAAGATCTTTCCTCTCCGGACCGTCTGTTCAAATGCGCAACTGGACCCACTTGTTTGCCGCAGAGGAGAAATGTAAGAATCTGAAGTATCGATCAGGAAATATTTATTATGGACAAAGGAGCCTCGTGTAAAAAGCCGGTTTCACACGTCATTACAAAGTGGGGAGAGAAAAAAAATAACAGGCTGGGTTGATTTTTCCACAACGGAAATGAGATCAGTGCCATTGCCTGGCTCCACTTCTCCTAAAACATGGTCGATGTAACTCCATAGCACCGGGATCTGATATTCTCTCAAACAGCTTGTTGTTAATGGGAAGATGTTTGCTGGACTGATGGGGCTGGACTGTCACAGCAGCTCTCTGCTTCACCACCGAGAAGTCATGGAAGGTAAAATATACATCTTTTTTTTTTTAACTATAAACTGATGTTTCTCACAACAATCATCAGTAGATCTTCTGCAGGAGGGAGGATGATGGTGATCACGAAGCCTGGTTTAAACTTAATCACAATACTTCAAAATGATACACAAATATAATAATTAGGAAAGAAGTCACTGAGAATAACTTAAAGAGGAAAAACATACACTAGCAGGAGTAGAGAGTGTGCAGTGGGTCTAAATACTGTATTCACCACTGTTAACAGTGCTGGTTCAACTCATCCAAAACAAGACCTGCTATTTGCACTTAGTGTCACTGAATAAACAGTCTGACTGACTGAAGGAGGATCTGTGTGCTTTTCAGTCCTTCTCCACAATGACAGTCACCCACTGCTGCTGGGTCTATAATATGAACTGTCTTTGCATCGTTCAGGTCAAAGAGGTCAAAGGCTCCCTATGACAGGTGATGAGTGCAAAATGACTAAATACTATAGGGGTGTGAATCTTTCGGTATCTCACGATTTAATTAGATTCTTGGGGTGACGATTCCCGATTCAAATTCGATTCTCGATTCAGTACAAAGGGGTGATAATTAAAAAAAAAAAAAAAAAAGTCTATAAGATTATGGAGTTTTTATATTTCAAAAGAGTTATATCAGCTGATTGCAATAATGTAAACACACAAAGGCAAAAGGTAACATTTATACATAAACTTGCACAAATAAACACTTTACTAAAGGATTTTTTAGTATTTCTCAATTCTCAGTGACTTCAAGAATAACAACTTCCAGTTACACAAAAAATAAAAATTATGCTTGTTACATAAATGAAATTGGTAGGCTTAGGCTAGAAATCTTTTTATTTCTCAGAAACGTGCCAATGTCAAAAAATAAATTGTAAATGGATTTTTGGAGGTTGTGAATCAATTCAGAATCTTAGAAGATAAGAATCTCGATTCTTACATGAATTGATTTTTTCCTCTGAATATGTAGACAATGTGGAGACATATGATCGCACTCCCTTGTATATTATCTATCTTGCATAACTTACTTGCATATTTTGCATACAGACTGTCCTGTTACATATTACTGTCTCTGATAGGAAGCACTTGTCTACCTTCAAATCTGGGCAAACTTAAATTTAAACTGTTTATAACCAGGCTACTACTACCTTTACGATTTTAGTTTAAAATCGTACAAGTAACAAAACAACCAGTGTTTTATGTCATGCTACAAAAGCACAGCTTCCCATCTCCCACTGTAAACAGCTGGTAAGATTACTGTCATTTATTATCTACTGAGAAACCTCCTAATGAATGTGTGACAATACAACATCTGAAAGAAAAGACCTGCCTTTTTACACATTTACACATTGTTGACATTTTGAATAAATGAAATGAATCCTTAAATCAAATGATCAAAACTCTAAGTCAGTGGTTTTCAAAGTGGGGACTGTGTTCTAAGGGGTGCCCAGTTAAACGGGGAATCATTTACTTCGAACCGCAGTACGAGAGCAGTGCAGAGCGGCGGCCGTGAGCTAGCCAGTGGGGCACGCTCTCATGCACTAACATGCACTAAAAAGCATGCACAGCCGGCCTGGCTATGTCAACAAAGCAGAGAGAAACTCAGATTACAACACACACAGAGGGAGAGTGACTTGACTCTCTGCTCAGGTAGACATCACTCCTCTATATCTTTACATAGACAATAGTTGTTTGCTGCTATATTAATACTCTGGATATCATAGAGCACTTTTAACTGTGCTACAAACAAAATAAATAATATTTTAGGTTTGTGGGGTGTATTCATCATCACAATGTCAGTCTCTCGCTCCTCCCTGCTCAGCCATATTCAGCTGGTTTATGATCCTCATGTGACCATACAGGAAGTGTGGTAGCTGTTTTCTTATAAAAGTCTCACCAGAGCAGAGATTCAAATCTGGATCGTCAGACATTATAATTCAGTTTCCTGTCAGCCATTATAGACATTTTTCCAGATAGATAGATTCACCTCTAGGTCACCATTTGTCATATTTATGGTGAAAAGACTTTCACTTCCCGATTTCTGTTGCTGTGGTCGGTCACAAGTGGTGAAGTGCTGCACATCTGCCGAGCAGTGCTGCTTCTCAGGAGGCTGCTGACATGCAGATCTGCTGGTGTGTGTGTGTGTGTGTGTGTGTGTGTGTGTGTGTGTGTGTGTGTGTGTGTGTGTGTGTGTTTGTGTGTGTGTGAGGGTGCTGAGCTTGTTCCTCAAACGTTTGTGTTTTTATGAGATCCTCCGAATTCCTCTGCTCTTTGGCCGAGGCCCTTTCGGCAACCAATGGGATGTTTAACCTAAGGGCTCCGAGGAGGGCCTGTTTAATCTGCAAAGGTAAATAATCTAGCCTCTTCAGGCCGAGGCGCTCCGTTTTTTCCCACACTTTGTGCAGCGGTTCTTCAGCGTTAGCAACAAGTTGCATTATGAGAAAGCTGTTATTGTTGTGGTGGGGGTTCATTCAGCCCTCGGTGCTGTTGAACCACTTTAAGTCTCCTTTTGCTTATTGCCTTTTCTGCCGGAATTCCTCGCAAACTATTTTAGCACAAAGCCTGGCAGGAAGCAGCGAATGACATACCTCAACCGAGACGTAGATGCCCCCCCAACACACACACACAGACACACACACACAATGGGCCCTGAGGCATTTCCTTCCCCTTTACTGAGAAGAGCCGTCTTTGTGTAATCGAAGCATGACGAGGACACTGTAACACTTTCTATCTACAAGTCCTTCCCCTTTCAGCTCTTTGACTCTCTGGAGTGGGCTCTATATGAGATCTTGACCACACCAGATGGTGGACGGTTGTGTTTGGTACCTACAGAGAGTGTTGGGTTTCTTAAATTGGTAACGGAACAGTGGCCCCGTCTGCAAAGAAACACTAATGGAGCCGTATGTAAGCTGAGCTTTAGTGCGGTGGTCCCAGTGGACAGAAGACTCGGGTACAATGGGAACACCCCCGTGTTACTCTCACTACTAATCCTGCCTTCCCATCAGTCTAACATCCCAACTCCCCCTTAAAGTGGCGTCTTTTTGTGTCTCTTCCTCTCCAGTCACATGGGAGGCTTTAGTAGTGACATCACTGGAGGTCATGGGGGGTTGAGCAAGGGGCTGCGGTGGCTTTGTAGTAGTCATGGTTTGTTTGATATCCTGCATTCCTGTCTTCACATACACAGAATTTGAATAACTCCCATTGTAGAAACTAAATTATGTCCCTAGTAGGTACAGATGCGTTTGATTGTTACTAATGTATAATTAAGCTTTTTAATAAAAAGTGTAACATGGTTTTACAATGACAGTAGTATGAATGTCTCCAGTGTTTTCAGTACAAACGTCTATGTGTCAGTGTGTCTCTCTGTGTCTTGAGTGAGTGTGTGTGTGAGTGGGAAGTGGAAATTGAGAGCCAGAAGTGAAAGAGAGAGAGAGAAGCGTTGCAGCTGTACACAAAGGAGCTGTTGATTCCCAACATTTCAGCCTGTCTCATTCTCTGAATCCTACACATTATACATGTATTAATCATGTGGAGCTGCAGCAGGTGTCCATCTCTGAACACAAACCGCTCTTTATCATCCTGCTCAACTTTCAGACCAAATACTGCTTAGGCTGATGTTTTATTACTTTTTTATTACTTGGATTGGACCCCACCCCCATATAAACCTATGAGAAAGACAGAAATCGTAGTCAACTAAGACCAAAACGACCGATTAGTCGACTAATCGACTAAGAGGGGGCAGCCCTAGAAATTATTAACATTATTAAGAAGAACATGGGCTACATGTTTCTTTACACCTTTCTGCAGTGCAAACGTAAGTTAAACTTTTCCCAACCTGCCAAAGTTTGTACACACCACAGATAAGGACTTTCCCACTATGTTGAGCCTGAGAGCGAGATAGGCTTATCGATTTTAAATGATTAGCTTGAATCAGTTTTTTCCCTGTCTTTAAATCTGTCCATCTTGTATATAAAGCTGCACTAATCAATGCTACGAATGAGATGAATTAACAATGAATCAAATGACTTTTTTTTTTATAATGTTAAAGGAGCTGCTAATAGTCACAGACCCAAAGAGAATATTCACCTGACTCAGTTCTCCATAGTTCCTCTCAGGTCTACGAAGCATTTTAGCATCTTTAAGCTCATTGTTTATGTTGTATGGCCCACAACTTTACTGTTTGGGTTGATTCTTAACTGTACTAAATGTGTCGTAGGGCCCCCACAAAAATAGAGCTTGTGATTTTGCTGTCTAAGTAAATGAATATTTCTAACTTAAATCTTAACAGCCTTGCTAGCATCAGAGTCAGATTCATTCAGCTTTACCTCCTCTCCACCCCTGGCTGCAGCACGGCCGGCCCCACCGTTTGAGAACCTCTGGTTTAGTGCAGCATGTTTCCAAAGATAAACAAATTCAAATGTAACTCCAGGAAATGTTGTCCATCTAGTCCACTCCTCCACTGAGAGGCGCGTCTTAACTCAAAATGACTGTGTGGCTTTGGTATTTCCCAACAGCTGGAGCAGAACTCTGGGAAATGTCAGACATCTGCCCAAGTTGTTTTTCATGCAGTTAGCGATGCTAGCTTTAAGGGCAGGGGGGTGGGTGGGAAAAGTCATTTTGGTTTTGGTTATACCACATTCAGAATACTTGCAACATGATGCCTTACATTCTTGTGTAATTGGCACATTTAGCGTCACATTTTCCTGATGTACTCCATGATTGCACCGTTAATCCTGTGAGCTCATTCTTTATCTTCCTCATGACCGTGTTGTCCAGCTTAATGGTTAATCTCTGCATCGACAGGTGGCAGAGCATCAGGGACAGCTGGCAGCTCGGCTCGTAAGAGGCTCCATCGAAGACCAGGGTACATGAGAGGAGAGCAGTCCAGACTACAGAGCACTGCTCATGGGCAGGAGGAGGAGGAGGAGGAGGAGGAGGAAGAGGAGGAAGAGGAGGAAGGGAGGACCACTTGCATTAGGAATGGAAAATCTGGACACCACAGTGACATCACTGAGGGAACCAGCGCTCAGAGGATTCTAACACCTGCTGTCAAAGTGTCCTTTATGAATCAGCCTGATAAACTCACATGTAGCTCCTGGAAGAGTATTCTCTGCTCTGTTACCAGCCCTCTTCCCCATTTGGACTACAGTGCCACTAATGGTACATCGAGCCACCGGGGTCCGTCCTCTCTTCCCCAGAATGAACTCAGGTTAAGCCCGAGCCCGGCCCTCAAATCCTCCCGAGAGGACTCCTTTAACTCCAGCTTCAGTTTCATCCAACAGTCTCTCAAATCCAGCCAGACGACAACCACTGCCACACCGTCCCGGGAACCAGAACCACTACACCAGTCAACTAGTTCGCCTCAAACAAAACCAGCAACCTTATCCATTGAGCACATCGTCTCAAAACAGTCAACTCCTGTCCAATCACTGCCGTCCTCCGGCCCCAGCAGCCAGGCCGAGAGAGAGGAGCCGTCATTAGGTGAGAGGTTTTGGCGGGAGTTTACGCCCGACCTGCCTGACTGTGACTCCAGATCTCTGGACATAGAGATCACCTCCTCGCTGTCTGTGGACTCAGACACTGCCTCTTCCGTCACATCCGGATATGAGAGCGCCACGCCCGCCTCCGACCAAGGCTGGGACAACCTGGTGAAGAAGTATGACGGTGTGCTGCAGGACTGCCTCCAAAACAACCGCACGCACACCAAGGTGGGCATGACTGACTCTCCATGTGAGGATGAGATGTACTAAGACTCAGACTAAAGCACATAAAAATGTTCTTTTTAAAGGAATAGTTTGACATATTGGGAAATACATTTATTTGCTTCCTGCCAAGAGTTAGATATGAAGATTGATACCGCTCTCAGATGTCTGTACGCAAAATATGAAGCTACATCCAGTTAGCTTAGCTTAGGACAAGGAAACAGGAGGAAACAGCTAGCCTTGCTCTGTCCAAAGGTGGCAAAATCTGCCTTCCAGCTAGCTCACACTAAAGTTCACTTATTAACACATTATATCCTGTCCGTATAAAAAGCTAAGTGTTAAAAGTTGTGTTTATTCATTCCCCTGTTTCCAGTCTTTGTGCTAAGCTAAGCTAACCAGCTGCTGCCTCTAGCTTCATATTTATGGTACATGTCCACAGGATCCGTCCTTTCCACTCTTCCCATTCATTGTCTTTGTAAGCAGCCATGCAATGCATTCTGGTAGCGTGACAGCGTGATTCAAGAGACGAGGCGTCACGTTGGCCGCTCCTCAATTGCATAAATTTGGGCATCCGGCGTGACTCGCCACCTCTGGAAACTCCCAAAAACTTTTTAACTAACCGTTATGGTCGATCTAAAATAAACACAGATTCAGCAATTGCATGGTTTATTTCTCACCTAAAATGTTTTAAGAAACACATTTCGGTGAACTATTTTTGTAATATACAAGAAAAACGTTTCCAAACGAGCTGCCATGTTGGTTCCGGTTTGAAAGCTGGGAGCAGCAGCCCACGAGGGAAAGCATTCATCCAATCAGGTGCCTAGTGTCTTGTGTCTAGTGGCAACCCATCAAGCGTCCAATACTGGGAAGCGAGGCGATCCCTTACGTCCAAAAACGCCCCTGTGGACATTAACTATTAATGTAGGCTACAGACACGAGAGTGGTCGTAGGCTATTGATTTTCTCATCTAACTCTCGGCAAGAAAGCAAATGAGCACATTTCCCAAAATGTCAAACTGTTTCTTTAAGACCAAGAGCAAAGTAGGAATACAGTGTGTATGTTTTGCTGAGCGTAAACACATTTTACTGAGCTTACAGACCATCTAAAAGATCAACACATGTACCTCTATCTGCCATCTGCTATCTATCTGCAGCTCTACACTATCTATACTACATAACTACTTAAATGTACGAGTGAGTTTTACCTTCTCAGGTTGTATGTATAGGCTAGAAGAAGTAAAACTACCCAATATTTCGCAAGAAAAAAAAACAAGGATTGGAGAAATGTCCCAAAAAATTTATTATGAAGCAGAATTTTTTCTTTTGTTTTTTAATCCCATGACCTCTTTGAGGTCCTGATCCCCAAGTTGAGAACAAATTCCTTAAAACATAGGAGTTTCCATACTAAACTTAAAAGGTAAAATCCCTTAAATTGTCTGTTACAGACAAATGAGAAGGTAAAGAATAACATAACTTTAAAAACATGCAGTTAAGCTGATTAGTCTTCCCTGATGAGATGCGGTCTGAGTAGCAACACGTAGTAATGATGATGAGGTTTAAGTTGAAATGATGGTCATTGCACCCACACTTCTATTTTTGGCCCGTGGCGTCTGTGTAAAGAGCGTTGCCCTCTGGACTGTTGGGTAATCTGTCTTCTGTCTAATGTGTCTCCCTTCTCAGATTGAATCCATGATGTTGAAGCTGCAGAGGCTCCAGCAGAAAGCCATCTTGGATGACGACTATGACGCAGGTGAACTAAGACTTTCAGTTGAGCCGTTGCTTTAATAAGTAGGTCATTTCAGCTACTACATACTGTAGCTGTGGATGGATTGTAGAGAGTGTATTTTTAACTATGCCTTTCTTTTGATATTTTGAATTTTGAATTTTGTCCTTCTCAAGAACAGTGTTGTTGTTATTTATTTAGTATAATGGAAATAGGACAGTGAACTGAAAAGGGACAGAGAGTTAACGTACAGTAACTGTGTGGGATTCTCCATTTATATCGAGGTTTCACTGACATTCAGTCAGGACATTTATCAGTTTGACGTTTACGATGAGGGAAGATATGGGAAGTCCCCCAGTTGACTTTACTGGATTTCTTGCTAACTGAATTAGTGGTGGATGACACTAAGATGTGTGATAATAAAGCATGTGAGGCTGCAGATTAATTGCTGAAGAAATGGTTTGTTGTTTTCTGACTCTGACACACATTCCACATAAGACTTACTGGAGAGTTTAGTGACTTTTACTGAGATTAATAAAAAAAATCTTATATCTTATCTTATATTTGTCAATGTGGCCTATACACACACAGTGTCTGTGATACCTCTTGGATTGATGATTAGTTTGACAGTTGAGTTGACTCTGACTTTAATAGTATAGTGTTTTTTCTGTATCATTAGCTGAAGGTTTGACCTGTCCGCATCCGTCAATAAGCCACGTTAAACTAAAAACTGGACATTATGAAACAACTGGAACTAGCACAGAGAGTCGGCAAAGCTGAAACAAAATCCACATTTATTTACAAGAAAAACCTGTGGCTTAGGGCTGTGTGAACACTAATTGTTGTTTAGTCATTCACGTTTAGCTCTTGATGTTTTAAAAACTTTGAAGACTTCATGGGACAGAAGCAGCGAGTCCTCAAACCTAACAAACTCGATCTGGACTTTATTTTGAATCTGTCTCCAGAAGAAACAGAATATTTTTTCTGGCTGGCCTGAGGTTACTTTCAAAAGTGGTTGTATTGCATTCTGACTCACTTCTTGGCCCTTGTGACAGAAATAAATGCCAACATCTGCTCTAGACCTTGAACTACCGGTATTTAAGCAGAGTGATTATTTGGGTCAGTGTGTCTTTACAGGGTTTCTGTTTGCCTTTTGATATTGGTTATCACTCTTCTCTTTTCCACCCCTGTTTTCTTCTGTCATCAGCTTTCCATAAAATGTTGTAAACAAGAATTAAGACAGTGGATTAGATTTTCTTGCTGATGAACATCTGAATGTTTTACCCCCTTTTTATCGTCACTACCTAAATGTTATGGTATTTACAGGGTCAAGTAATGAATGATATTTAAATGATAGGAATTATGTCTTCTTGGAAACAGCAAGCTGAGAATTGTTCAGTATTGACAGAAGTTTGCTCTCTAAGTGCCTCCTAGTTACGGTATAATTTGGTAATTGAATAAGGAGTGATGTGTGTGCAGACGTGTTATTTCAGTGAATGTAGGCTACGTAGACGTTGTGACCTAGAGAGTGATCGGATTTCTGTGCAGTCACAACAAGTTTCTACATTGACTTTCTGACTTGAACCTAATAACTGAACTTTTTAGTGAATATTGCTGCATATTATTCAGTATATGTGTGTGTTTGTTTTCAGCTGAGCGTTTTGGGAAAAAGCTGGAGGAGCTGTGCAGGGAGCGAGGCGCCCTGAAGCTGGGTTTACCCTCCAGACAGCCCAGCGTGGCTCTGTTCCTGGAGCGGCTCAGACAGGTGGTGCACGGCGCCCTCCAGAGGACGGACTGCAGCCAGTGCAGGTCAGTCACACAGCAGTGGCAACATAATGACTCCATGATGCATTATTAGTGTATAACTCACACTCTGCTGAGGTCACACCCAGTTGGAAAATGAACATCACATTCTGTAGTTACCGTCATACTAATTTATGAGCCATTTTTCTGATAATATACATTAATATCTCAGTAATCATAAGCTACTGTTTGATAGTGAAGTATAATTTGTCTCCCTTAATGACATATGGAGAATCACATGTTTTAAGTGAAGTGAAGTGAAGCTTTATGTGGTTAAATTGAGTTTATAAGCATTGTCGTGTGATCATGATCATGCTCTATGTTCCATTATAATGTTGTAGGACAGACGAATAGAGAGCGATGTTATAAATAGCTCTTGTAACAGGAAGGAAATCAGGTGGGGCCTCTCCAGAGGCTATCCTGAACAAATGCAACCTAAAGCTCACGCAGCTATGCAGTGTTACTGTGTTTTCCACACGAATCTGCGTAAGAAACAGGAAAAAAACATGCCCCCAAAGATGTAAAGGTCATCTTTGTTATATAGCATGTCCTTCCCTTTCAGTGAGTTGGAAAAAGAGAGAGAAAAGCAGTAAGACATTGGTTCAAACCAGGCGGCAACCTCCGGGTCTGAAAAGTGAAGCCAATGCTGAAGTGCCTTAAACTTGCATTCTTTCTAATATCCAGCAGGGGACGACTCCTCTGGTTGCAAAAAGAAGTCTGATTGTATAGAAGTCTATGAGAAAATGATCCTACTTCTCACTTGATTTATTACCTCAGTAAAGATTGTAAACATGAGTTTATGATCTCAATCGCTAGTTTCAAGTCTTCTTCAATACAGCATGATGTTCATTTAGTAAATTATGGTCCCATTTAGAGTCAAATAGACCGTCTCACCGTTTCCGGTCCTCTTCTCTCTCCCCAAAATTCCTGTTCTGTCTAAAAAAAATGGAAGAAAACCGTATTCTTGCCATTTGCCAGTTCCCACTGCTATTTAACCACATAACTACTCATAGCTCCACCCTCTCGTGTCACTTCTGGCTACAAAAAAACAAGATGGTGACGGCCAAAATGCTGAATGCTGGCAGTCCACAAACCAATGGGTGACGTCACAGTGAATGTGATGTCCACCTCTTATATACAGTCTATGGTTCGAACAAACTTTAGTGGTAATGGTACATTAAGCATTAACTAGTGCAGTGCCCGTTCAAAACAATCCAGTTCAGAACGGCCTGTGGTGTTGCTGCTTGCAGCTTTCTCGAGAACCGCTCATACAAACATCGTCATACTCGACACTGCGCTTCCTTGGGTGCTCAGCAACACACCCGCCATGACATAGTTGCCTCACGCACTTGTGTCTCGGCTACTCAGAAATACAGTCTGGTTCACAGGAAAAACACACCCAAGTCTCGGTCAAACAGGCGTATTAGTCACTTACTTTGACAAAACCACTGCGGTTATTAAGTAGAGCATGGATTAAGTTAGATGTCCCAGCCCACAGTGCACATGTACTATCAACTTTAAAGAGACCAAAAGGACCCAGAATTGTGAATGTAGGTTATGAAAAATTAGAAAAGCAAATGATTAAAGATGTGAAAACACCAGTGCTGAGGCTTTTGTAGTGACTGTGGGGGTTTTTTTGTGACTGGTTGTCAGGGAGGGTTTAGAGCCTGACGCAACGGAGAGATCCGACTCACTGCAGGGTCCACTGCATCGAAGAGATCGCCTGATCCAGCAGAAACGGCTGGTAGAGGTAAATTCAGATCACATTATATCATAAAAGCTTACAATGGTCATTTCTGGCACTTTGTGTCACATGTGTATGTAATATAATACTGATAAAAGCTAATAATCTATAGAAAGACTTAGAGTTGTGCTCATATTTGCAGCTCTTAACTTAGTGAAGAATTGGTGAAGTTTGGTTCTGTTTAAGGTTAAGTACTTGAATATAGTGCTAAATGTACTGGTTTGAATAATTATTATTTAATTTATTAGGATCCTGCATAGCTTCATCAAAAGAGGGGCTATATTTCCAATCACAACCACTATAAGAACAATGTTATGTCCAACACACATAGAGAACAGAACAATAACTAAAATTGACGAGTAACGCCTGATAATTAACGTTATTGTGAACATAAATAAACCCTGTGCAGGAGGAGGTAGCGGAGCTGCAGCGGAGGCTGACGGAGCTGAAGTGCAGCAGTCGCTGCCTGGAGCAGGAGATCCAGCAGGAGGAGCAGCAGGTGGAGGCCGAGGAGCTGGAGGGCTCCGTGCTGAGGAGCTGCACCGTGGCCCAGCTCCGCGACATGAGCCGGACCCTGCAGGACACCTCGGAGAACCGCACGCAGATCTCCGTCTCTCCTTCATCCTCATTGCTCAGGTGCAGAATATTTTAGTTTCATCTTACGCCAAATCATTTTGTTTACATGGGTGTTACATTGCACAAGTGTACAGTCTGAAATTGTTTACGTGATCAGGGGCATAAAGAGAGTCAAATCCAACTGAGGTAACATCTTTGCTCGTATTATTGGCTTTTGCCGTCCAGAAGGTGTATGTGCTTCTGCGAAAAATGTGCAAATGTATGAGGAAAATGTAAATGTCAAATTGCGCCTTGGGAGTGTTCTGTGAAGAAACATCTTCACACATTGCACATTTGCATTTTACACCTTATTGTGATGGTCCTTTCCTATTGGTCACTGGAGTCGAACTTTGATTGGTTGAGTCTGAACGTTGGCGAACACCATAACTGTGAAAATAATTTCCTGACTGGTCCGTCACATGCATTGCCTTTACTCAGAAGTGATACGACTGGCTGAAGGTTGCACTTGTAGTATAATTTACAACTAATGAATTGATTATAATATATTATTTTATACTCTGTATGTATTTATATATCCTATATATACAATACGGATCATATGAAACGCACAAGATAAACCTCAAATATATGCTCACGGTCCTGCAGGTCAGGGATATTTTGACAGTAAATGACCTGCAGTACCGTCAGTCACCAGGTGGAGCTGCTAGAGAGCTGTGAGCGGCAGTGACACTACAACAATCATCAGTCCATGAATGTTTTTTCTGTATCAAGTCACGTATTTTCTTATCATTAAATTAGCTTGTTTGGAGGAGGATGTGTCAGAGCAGAGCCTCTATTTCACTAAATCTTTGCCTCCCAGCTTCATTCGTCCTCCGACAAACAAAGTGGCATTTTGAATAAATCTCGCAGCAGGACCGTCTCATCTCGTACCAAGAAAGTACAACTGAGTCCAAAGCACACCATCATGTTTATCATGTTTCAACCCAATTAACATCTCAAATAATAGCTAGAAGAGCTTTGACAATACAGATATAGTATTTTCACATTAAAAAAATAGCTAAAATTGCACACACTCGCCTGCTAAATGAATGTAATGTAATGCAATAATTGTGTAAGACTTCATGATTAGTTTATTTTCAGGCTCAGAGAGGAGATGTATCAAGCAGCCACAACTATTTTTGCTTTATTCCTCGCATCCCCGTGTGCCCTCAATCCTCTTCTCTCACACCTGCTTGAACCTGCTTTGAATTTTAATGGTTTTTCTCAGATGCAAATGATTACTTTGCATCACATCCTCTGAAGTTAATAGCTTGCGACGGAGCACCGTGGAAAGCCTCTCTGTCTTGCCACTCATTAGAAAGACATGTAAATTGTACTTATCGCCTTCTCGGTGGCGTGACCCACCATCACTGGCATAATTTGATATCACTGACATATTCTCACCCCGACTGGAACGCATTTATTCTCGCCACTGATTGAAATTGCGACCTCAGATTGGATATTCAGCTGCACATCTCCAGGTGGCGTGCTTTGGGTCATCACGATGATTGTGTTGATTGCAGTTCCCTTTCCAAATAACACACGGACATTTCTTTCTGATATCGAGATATATTTCCTTATGGCTGCCGGATGAAAGAAATCCACACTATCCAGAGTAGCTGCATCCCTAAAAAAGGGTGCAATAACACTGATGTTCATTTGAGATTTTACCCTGAACATCAGCTTGAATAACATGAAAAGGGCATACTGATTTTTGTGATATGAGACGATTGGGACGATCTCAAGGTGATTGTGTTGTGCATAATGGATTTTATGCTCCTTTTTTTTCCCCGTCTACTAATTGATTCAAATCTCTGTCACAGAATAATGTGACCTTAATGGTTTGTGCCTTCTCTTTGGCTCTTATCCACTGGACAAAATCTTTTATGACACTCCTTCATAAAAGTTATAAAATGATAGTTGATAAACCACTCTGTTTAGCAGCTAGATGAGTAGAAACTGGTGGACTTCTAAGTCATTGACATCTATTGATTTCACTTGAAAGAAATTACTTTTAGTACTGCACTGTAATATTTTTATTTCCTTTTCTGCAGACTCCAGGAGCAGGAGCAGGCTTTGAATCTATCCATCAAGGAAGCCACTGCTAAAGTAAGCCACTGTTCCTCTGACCTGATTTAGTCCTCAGCATGCCAACAATGACTGAATGTGTGTGAATATCTAATGAGTAGTAAGTCAAACTGGAGAGCATGTACCGTGTGCCAGCGTCATTGTATTAAATATGCATACTAAATGTCATGTCATGTGCTTGTTTCTATTTGACAAGGCAGTGAACTGTCCATAGTTGCATGTAAAATTTCCCACTTAAAAATCCCCCGTGAAACAATACAACACTAGAAAAAATACAAATATCTGACTTTAGGGGTATTTCCGATGAGCAAATAAGTAACTCAATTAGTACTTTTGTTATTGATTTAATTGCAGTAGTTTTCAATTTGCTTTTTAGCAGCTACGGCCAGTGGATTTCATAGATGAATTATGCGTACTATGTGAAATATCCAGCCCAGACGCACGAAAAGACGTATAAATGTCACGATAATGCGCAAGGCAACAGCGTGTAAACAAACACAGGGCTTTTAGACCGGTGTTTTGATTTGTAACGTTAGTGACATTTGTGATGTGTTTTCCATACTGATGTTATGTTGTTTCTGTACGTATTTTACTTAGTTTACGTACTTGTTTTAAGGCAAACCATGACGTTTTTTCCTAAACCTAACTAAGTGGTTTTGTTACCCCCTGCTCGTACGGCATCTTAATCCACATATGTGTAATATTCACGCCTCAATGAGGCAAAACGTGACACTGACACGCTATCCTCTGGTGCAGTGGTTCCCCACCTGGGATCCGTCCTCCCTTAGGGGGACACCAAAGATCACAGGGGGTGCGCCAGGATTGGTCTGCTCTGATGTTGTCAAAATTAGATTTGCACATGTATAACTAAAATCATAATAACACACTTAGTGGATAATTTATACAAACGTCTGTATATAAAACTATTCAAGAAGATTTGTTTTTTTGCTACTTAGTAGGCCACATTCTGTTTAAATCCGGTATTTCTGCACAGTGGCAGATAAAGATCAGGCTCCAATATTATACTATTTGTAGAATTAGATTCCAGTGGTGGCTGCGTAGGATTGTTTCAGACACTTGTGATCCAAACATTTATAATTCCAGAGCGTTGTAAAGTCCAAAAGTAAAAAATGATTGAAAAAAAATTCAAAAATTCACAACATGTTTTGACGAAATATTCTGCTTCAGTCCATATTTGTTGGTGTTTCAAAACAACATTTTCACTGAGCCAAAAAAAACCTCAGCTTTTCTCAGATACAACTAGGGGGGGCTTCAAGGAAAATAGGTTGGGAGCCACTACTCTGGTGGACAGTCGGGTCTATTACACTCTTTGGCGTGATATCGGGTTGAAATATCTGTTGAGCTATCGTGGCTTTGTTGGGTTTTCTTTGTGAGTGGTTGGTGTATTCCTGTGTGTGAATGGCTTTGCATGCTTCCCTTTGTGTGTGCTGTGTCTCTGGAGTTCCCTCTTGCTTCTCAGGGGGTTTGCTTTTCCCTCTCACTGATCTCTATACATAGATCCCTGCAGCTGGAAAAAGCCAGAAGCAGCAGAAATCCGTAGGAAGTGGTGGTTTAAGGATAGAGGGAGAGAGGCACAGCAGTGGACGGGGCTCACAAAAGACCTCTTTGCTCTCGCTGTGTCCTTTTAGAAAGCCGTCATCAAATGGTCGGTCAAAGCTGCAACTGCACCTCAAAGGAATACGTAGGCTTTCCACGAAGAGACACTTTTACCTCAATCACAAGATTGTCCATTGTTAAGTTGAAATGAAAGGTTTTGTTCCTAAATGAGATATCCACCATGTGGAAAATGGCACACCTGCTGTGACAAAATGATTGCCGGCATGAAAGTAACTTTCACTTTCTCTATTGACTTTTTTTTCCCAAGATTGACGAATAGCCTGATGTTTGGAAATTAAAAATCACCAACGTCAGAATTTCTACAGCTTGAAGAAGCACTCCAGAGCAGTTTCCAGTTCATGTAATGCGTGAAATAAAATTATGCAAGCCTGTTTGAAAAAAAAGCTCTTTTCTGTATTTCTGTGGGAAGAGAACTCCCTGGAGATGTTCTGCCTCAGAAATACCAACCTATTCGACTGCCTTTTCAAAGTGTTGCACAAATCTGTGTCAGATTCAAGACGAAAATGCGTCAGAAAATCCGGCTCGACATCCCTTTGAGCGGTGAAAATAGTTCCTCAAAAGACAGAAACGCATCATGGGTATTGTATCTGGCTGTTACTCAAAGTGAATACATTGGAAAGAACAGAGGTTTAAAGGGCAGAGTGAGGGCAGATGGGTCCAGACAGGCTGTATCTGAAGCCATCAACTCCTCTGTGAATACAGCAGAGCGAAGGTGCTGCATCCCCATCAGGCCCGTGACATTCAGGGCCTTTTTTCCCCTCTCTGACATTCTAATGGCATCTTTTATGGAGATTTCACATTTCCCTGTCTGTCCACGTGAAAGGAGACGCACTCTCTTTCTTTCTAAAGGTTATAGACAAGGTAACACGTCGGGCGTTGATGCTCTGCTGTGTATTCAAAGCAGGGCGAGCACAGAAGGACGGAAATGAATCTGTAAGGTCTTGTAAGAATGAGTGTCAAAAAGAAAATGAAAGCGGAATTGGAAATGAGCTATGCATCCTGTGGGATCCATGTGTCTGCAAAGGTTTTGTTAGTTACCACCCTCCCCCCCGCTCTCTCCTCAGCCTCTTCTTCTGCTCATTTTCCCCAGGTGGTCATGAGTCAGAGGCTGGGCAGCAGTCTGAGGAGGAAAGTCAGCGAGACTGAAACTCAGCTTTTGGCGCTGCATGAAGCCAAACTGGCGGCAATCTCAGGTAACTCTCCGCTCAACCTGCATTTCACGTCTTCTATTTACCTCATTTGCTTGAATCGCCCACCATTAGCCCCACTTAATTATGCTATTAATGATCGAGGCGCTCATTAATGGGCGCTGTAAGCCTAATGTCCTCCTGTGGTGCACCGGTGCAGGTAATGACTTCAGCAGTGCCAAGGAGCTGAAGGCTGAGATGAAGGCGGTGTACCTGGAGCGGGACCGGCTGGACGCTCTGGCCAAGAGGCTGCACAGCCTCAGCTCGGGGAGCAGCCAGGAGCTAACCAGGATGAAGGAGCAGCGGCAGCAGCTCAGGCAGGAGCTGGAGCAGAGGGAGGCCCAGCACGGTGAGTCACTGAGGCCGGTATACATCAAGTTAACAGGGACTGTTTTCATCCCAAAGGAGAAGCTCGGTTGCTGTGGGCAATACGACCCCGTCTCTAGACCTAAATCTCATTCATATTTGTAAAAACATTTATGACTGGAGTCTGTTTTTCTTACCTGGGAGCAGTAATGTAGACAGAAATGAGTGGCGTGCTGTTAAACTGCAGATGAAACCTAACTTTCTAGCCATTAATGGGACAATCAATAATTGATCTTTGCCCCTTTAAATCTGCATTAACTGATGTTTTTGGCCACTTTGGGGCAGCAGAAACAAGCTGTAAACACAACACTGACCAACACGTTCTCATCCCAACTCGTCACATACTGTTGTTTTGTCTCGCCCCTTGGCGTCACTTTAGGTTTAGGCCACAAAACCACTTAGTTATGTTTAGGAAAAAAGTACATGGTAGGCTTGCCGCGGTAGTCGGTGTTACTGGTGTTACACGGTGTTCAGGCATATACCGATTATATTACGTACTTTTCATATAAATAAAACCCATTTAGTTCATTTTCACGTATCAGCGCCGTGTTATCAATACATAGTCGGACAACAAACGCTACAAACTGAAAGTGAAAGTGTCTGCACTGTACTGTACAGAGTAGCAGGAGTCAGATCTCACACACGGGATGAGAGAGAGTTGACAGACAAGACATTGGCGGAGGATTTGGTGTCAAAGCGAAAAGAATCTTGGGGAATATTTCAGATTTAAACCAAATGCTAGAAGGGAACCATAACGTTAATGAGGCAATTGCCGTGTGGAAGACGGAGCGGTCAGAGCCGGTGTGCGCGCCGGAAAAGCGGGATGGAAACCTGCGGCCCCGCAGCGAAAGCTGGACCGGAGAACAGCAATCCAACGTTAAAGATCAAAGTAAGCGCGCTACAGATATTGATCGTCATCTTTTCTTGTAAAATTTCACTTGTTGTTACAAGTTTATTAACCGGTGGGAAAATTTCCTCACCGTCACATCCCCACTACATGGTTGGGCTTAAAACTACTACGTTTGTAAAGTGAAAATGAAACTGAACGTTGTGAACAAGTGACACGAACAAACAGCTGATTGTAACGTAAAAGTGAAACTTAACACACGGGACATGAACAGCGGTCTCCTGGATGAAAGCTTTGTGTTTGTTGGATCCATCCACCTCCCCTCCCTATGTGTGGCTCTTTAAACTACGTCACCACAGTGACTCCCGCGCACTTTTTCTGAGCGTTTACTGTTGCCGCGAATGGGTTTAGATTATAGTTAATGGAACGCCCGGTGCGTCTCATACGTCAAAGGGTGCCTTGTGTGGCGGTATCACACGCCAACAGAGGAAGCCTCAGTATTTGACGCCTGAGCACTGACATACACAGCTTATAAGTTGCGATGCCGGCGTTAACAAAGCAACTGCTTGTTTACATAAAGTAACATTATCATTCATTTGAAGTCGTGTCCATCTGGTAAATGTAAGCCAAATATTCACTCTACTTTTAGTCCTGTTTTTGGTCACTGAAGGACAAAATATGAAATAAAATAAAAGCACCATTATCAAAAACGAACACGCGACAAACATTTTCTTGCCCACTGAGACTGAAAAACGTTTGTTGTATTTTTGAAAGGTGCCTCTCTCTGTCTTTGAAATAAACCTTTTAAATATCAATTCAAATGTGCATCACGAGAGCTCTTTGAAAGAGAAGTCCTCTCTTGATGTCGCTCCACGCTGGGAGGACACATCAATGGACGTTGACTTTTCTCCCAAATGAAGGAGAAGTGATCTGCTGTCGGTGGGGAGTCGGCATCAAATGAGTTAGCAGCAGGATTGGCAGTTGTTGAGAGGAAGGGGAGGGGTTGGTGGGGCGGGGTGTGTGCAGGGGAAATGAGCTTTAGATTGTGTGAAGTAGCCAATTACCTCCGAGCTACTCAGTGCAGACATGATGCATCAGCGCTGGCGCACTCTGCAACTAGAGGAGATCTGAATGCTGCTTAAAGAAAAGGGCTCGCTGCAGAGAGTAGCACTCTGTCAAGTCCATCAGTCACAGGGAGATTTCTAATAAAAAAAGGTCACTTCACCACTGAGATGGGTGTGCAGAGAGAAGGGGAACGGTGAAGTGAGGTGACCAGAAAGACTGGAGCTCTAGATCGGGGACCTGCCGCAACCCCAAGGCGTGCAATCAGCCATCTAACATGCACTGATATCTAGACCATTAAGGCCTGTGGCTGCGGCCCATTGTCTTATCTTGAATGCACCCTCTGCTGTCACTAGGGGGCACCCTTTCATTGTTGCAGCCAGAGCAGCAGAGTTGCATTGAGTTTTTATGGGGTATACAGTACAGTAATGCATGGATGTATTTTTGTCCATATAAAGGTCCATGATTTTATAATATTGTTGTAGATGCTTTGACTTGAAAAAATGTTTCTCTTCCTTTCACCTACGTACATAAAAATCAGTCACCTGCCTGATTTTTGTTGCTGAAATACAGCCCTGAACACCTTGACTTGCTAAACAGCCAGGGGTAGCATTAATCTCTCCCCTGACAACCACCAAAGCCACGTTCAAGTTCACCCCAGTATCCTAAATAATACACCGCGTGCCTCTCACAGAATAATGCAGCTCTCGGGGACACGGAGGCTGGGAAACCGGCGACATGCAAATGCTCGGGCTAAACAAAGGAATCAGGTGAGAGATGCGTCACAAATGTGGGAAGAGACGGCAAGTTAATGATTGGTTGCTCGAATGCTCAAGTGGGCGCACACAATATGGCAGCAGGCGTAATTTCACAATGCGTTGCTGACACCAAGCAAGGGGCTCATTAAACTGTCATCCCATTTGGTAATAAGGGGCTGGCACATGTTAGCTGGAAACTGATAGCCCACAAACAGCACATTACCATTTCTTTAGCTGGAGGGGGGATTAGAAATTACAGTGTACTTCAAAGTCAAGATGGCCATGCTTTTGGTTTCTGACGCACATCCTTATGACACTAGTATCATCTTATAACAAGAAAACCTGTTCTTGAAAGGGCCTATTGTCATGGCAAGAGCTCTAAAGCAGCATAGTTCAGCTGATACCTCGACAAGATCCATGCACACAAAGTCACTTAAACTGCACAGCTCCAGCTTGTTGAGCATCTCCGCCCAGCGTACTTTGTGGTGTGGGGGTTTCTTTGGCCTGGGAGCCATTACGTCCCTAATTGCCATTGACGCGAGTGCTGATGAATACCAAACCCATTACAGCCGGAGGTTTGATTCCCCGCTGAGAGTATAATTTTGCCCCCAAGAGAGAGCTGGAGTGATACTAAATTTACAAATAAATAATTGAAGAGCTGAATAACACGAGTAAATGACCCCCAGGAGTGAGGAGATTCAGATGTGGAGGCAGTGTCAGTGTGTGTTCCTCCTGATTTATCCACCGATGCTTATTTAATGCTATTGTTAGCATGCAGGCGGTATATTCTGTAGCAGGTAATTTGGCTATCTGCGATGAAGACAGTAGGTTGTCTTCTCCACATAGCTCCACTGGAACACAATTAATTAGTGCTTGTTTTTTATGTCTTTTGCTGCATCTCCACCATCTACTCTTTTTTCATACAGCTCCAGTGTCACCTCAGTGCTTTATGGTCCTTGGCAGGATTTGGGAGCCCGTTCAGACCAAACTGTGCATACCGGACGATCAAAATACTGTCTCTCTGCGTTATTAAACAAATGCAATTTCCTCTTAATGGAGTGCCAATAGTAAAGGCGAGGACATATATGATTTATTCATGACTCTGCCTCTTTCAGGGTGCTTCTGTTGAGAACATGATGGAACGTATGACAGCTCTTCTCCTAAAGAGTGTCTGAATGATTGAGAGCGGTGTAGTGGTTAAGTGGACCCGGGAGAATGCTTCCTGGTTTTTGTCTCTCAAGTTTTGGCAGTTTTCTGTTTTTTCTTGTGATTCATTAGAAGATGTTATTCCATTGTGAGTTTCATAGCGTTCATACCCATCAGAATTACTGCAAAAACAAAGGGAAGTTGATTGCGGTACGACTACAATAGCTCCCACTACTGCATCAATCCATTTGTTTTCCATTTGTTTCATGTTGGTTGCACTGCAAACAAAGTAAAGCTGCCTTTAGCCGTGCTAGTAGAATGTCAGTCCACCTCTTTTGTCCAGATGTGTATATACCTGTAAGAAGTGGACAAAATCACTGTGACATCACCCATTGATCTGTGGACTGCCGTTTTGAAACCTTGGGTTCGGCATTTTGGCGGTCGTATCTAGAAGGTAATCCCCAAGTTGCGGAACTTTTAGGCGACCAAAATGTTAATATTAACTTTCATGAACTGTAAACACACTGTCTAAAGTTTGAAGTTGTAAGACAAATATATGGAGAACACCCAGACCGGACAACGCCGTGGTAGCAACCTGTCAATCACAAGGTAGCCACGCCCTAAAGCACTGTGCAGCAAAATGCAGCACAATGCAGCACTTCCGCATTGGCTTCACTTTTCAGACCACGGAGGTTGCCCACTGGTTCAGACTGAAATAGCTCAACAACTACTGGATGGATTATCATCTGACTTTCCATCTAGTGACATCTCTTGGTGGTCCAATACATTGGTTTATGACCAAATACCTGCATTGAATGCCATAACCCTCAGCTGTACTTTGTGTTTAGTGCTAATTAGTAAATGTTAGCATGCTAACACACTAAATTCAGATGTTAAACATGGTGAACATTATGCAACATTGGAATGTTAGCATTATCATTTGTGAGCATGTTAGCATGCTGACATTAGCATTTAGCTTAAAGGTGCTGAATGTGAGATTGGGAGCATTTCTATCGCCTCCGCACGGCTGTCAACATGGCGATAGCTGAGCCGGTGCTAACAGCGCTAAGATTAATACATCCATGATTCACACGAGATCAGACGGTGCGGCGAAAACGCAGGTTCTCATTAATTTTGAATGGGGGTAGTGCATTTGGGCTTCGGATGCGGCAGCTACAGGGGGTGCCGAAAAGTAGGTGTAAGCTAGCCAGTGGGGCACGCTCACATGCACTAACTTGCACTAGGTGTCCGGCCCGGCTATGTCAACAAAGCAACGAAAAGCTCGTAATACAATACACACACACAGAGGGAGAGTGACTTCATTCTCTGCTCAGGTAGACATAACTCCTCTATATCTTTACATAGCTAATAGATGTTTGCTGCTATATTAATGCTCTGAATATACAGTAGTATAGAGCACCTTTAAAGCACCACTGTGTCTAAATAGGCTACAGCCTCACAGAGCAGCTAGGCATGGCTAGTTTAGATAAAACTATTTAGTGGCGGGAGGAGATAAATTCAGAAACTTGTTTTTGTGGAAAATGTATCAGCCTGGTACTAATGGAGTTTCCCAAAGGATGCAGCAGAAATAATAAGATGCCAGTTTAATGGAGCAGGAATGTGAGCAGGTGAGCGGTTAAGATAGTGTTTTAGAGCTTTTATGGCCGCACATTTTGGGAGAGTTCCTGTTTGTTGGGCCTTTTAGTGACTTGACTTGAGTTATAATGACAGTGAGCATGTCTAACATTTCAGTCAGAGTACCCAGAACTGAAATATATATATCCACCCAAGCACAGATTCTGTACACACAGCCAATTTTTGTCAAATGATTCCTTTTGTAGTGCATTCGTGCAAAGCCCCACAATATGTTACGCCGTGCCAGCTGCAATCTGTGTGCTGCTATGCTTTGTGATCCCACAGCCTTAAAGCATCATGGGTTATTGAGTGTCTGTCTGAGATATCAGCCTGTCCCTCTTCCTTCATTAGCGATGCTGCTTGGCTGCTGTTAAGTTCAGACACATTCATACAATGCGAGCGTCTGCATATGCTGACTGTGTGTTTGTGTTACCTGCAGTGCTGCTGCACTGAAAACAGCCCGAGCCGAGCTTAAACACATTAATCACAGTCGGTGCCTTCAACTCAATTACAAAGACACACAATTTCTCTTCTGCCTTATTATGCGCGGGCTTTTATAACACGCACATCAGCGGTGCTGCGTTAGCACGGAGCCGCCTCTAATTTGTTTGACAACGCCAAGGCCTCACAGATGTTGGGTGCTTTTATTGTTACAAGGCAATGAAGAAACGGCTACATTATTCACTTTCAATTAGGGAGCTGTTCAAATGCTCATAATGCAGCAGCAAATCCAAACACCTTGCCATCGTTAACTTCTGCAGGCTCATTAAAGCCCAGAACGTCATCGTCGGGAGTCGTGCATCACTGTGCGATATGTCTGCTCCACTTGTCTGTCTACACACTACTGATTGTAATCATCGTTTTTATCAACTTTACATCTATTTAGCTGAAGTAATTATTTCGTCATTAGAATAATGAATGAGTATTTTGACCTATATTAAGCAAAAGGCTTTTTTTTTTTTTGCAACATCCAGCAACACATCATCTTTCAATAGTGTCTCAGTTCTGTTTGTGTTATGAATGAATGGCCTCTTCGATTTTGGCCGGGGTCTTTGGCGGCAATCAGTGATGTTTAGAGCCCGCTGAGATCACTGGTGTGAGGGGAGGCTGAGCTCATGAATTTTCCAGTGCAGGCTCTGTGAACGCCTTTTGTGAGGTTCCTTCAACACCAAATATACTGCCGCATGTATCGGGGACTAACAGACTGTCTCTTCTTTATGGGCTTTTTAGTGCCGATTTTATTCGCATGGCCTGCCAATGACAGCCGCCTCCCGCAGACTTACAGGAAGTGGCAATATCGCCCTGCGCTCTGGTTGCAGTTTGCGCAGGAGGAGGCTCTGCTGCCTGATGTCTTGTCCCGTTCTATAAAGGAAAGATTATTTTCATCTGTCACGCCCGAAGAGGCTCACTAGTTTCGCCACCGGTTGGCATGGCGACAGCATGGCACACTGCCTCTCAGTATCAGCATAGAAATAAATGTTAAGTTAACACTCTCATGTCATATCTCCCATCTTCATCTGCCTTTTTGCATTGACTGTTTCTATTTCTCTCAGTATATTATTTCTAAATCTGGCTCTTGTTGGAGCCGCAGCCTACTTAGTCGTCTCGCATCTGTACATGCTCTGTGCCATGCGAAGTCAGGCTTAATGCCCCCCATGTATTATTCAATGGCTATCTCATTGCACGCCGCCTAACGGAGCCGGCATGAATGGAAGTTGACATGGGAGGGTCTGTCAGGTGGGATAGGATCTCACATAGCAATTAGAGGGGTGGTAAGTGAGCTGTCTGGTCCACGTACACCAGATCTGCTCACCAGATATGTGATAGCGACTCCAGCGGCCTCCCCCTTCCCTCTGATTGAGCAGATTTGGCCACTTTGAATGAAAACGACTCACAGGCAAGAGCTCTCTTTCTATGGCACACACACACACAACCCCCATACATAACCTGACTATCTCCATCTCATTTCTACCCCAAAGTATGAACAGGATTATGTGTGTGTGTGTAAGTATGTGTGTGTCAAAGCCACTTTCCTTTTCTCCCCGCTGTGCCAGCCTCCAGCTTGTCTTTTCCTGGAGCTGATGCTGTCTAATAACCACCATCAAGACAATGATACAAATTATATTTCAAACCTCAGTGTGATTCAGAACAGCCAATTAGGCGACTTTCTCTCCGTGTGAGCAAGCTAAGTGGTATTACATTAGAGTAGCTTCCAACCATTTTTGGCTTGTGTTTCCTTAAAATGAAGCAACGTCTACTTGTGACTTCGTCATATGTTTTTTAAAGGTGCTCTATACGATATCCAAAGCATTAATGTGTAAAGATATAGAGGAGTAATGTCTACCTGAGCAGAGAATGAAGTCACTCTCCCTCTGTGTGTGTTGTAATCAGAGCTTCTCTGTGCTTTGTTGACATCGCCGGGCTGGCTGTGCATGCATTTAGTGCATGTTAGCGTGCCCCACTAACTAGCTCACAGCCACTGCTTTGCGCTGCTCTCATATGACAGTTACAGCTGATAACGCCGTCCCGGCTGGCAGCACCGTCGCGGAAGCACCGTCGCGGAAGCGTAGCACCCACCCTCCAGTTCCCCCCAGGTTAACACTGTTAGCTCTGTCAGCACTGTTGCCTTTGTTTTCACTGTTAGCGCTGTTAGCACCGCTAACTATGAGACTCAGCTGTCGCCATGTTGAGAGCCGTGCAGAGGCAATAGAAATGCTCCTAATCTCGCATTTAGCACCTTTAACGTTGTATGTAAATGTCTCCATTTGACATTTTGGGAAATATGTATATTTGCTTTATTGCCGAAAGTTAACTGAAGAGTTTGATACTGTAGCCCTATCATGTCTGTACAGTAAATATGAAGCTACCAGCAGCAGCAGGTTAGCTTAGTTTAGCATAAACACTGGTAATGGATGGTTTAGCAAGCCAGCACCTCTAAAGCTCGCCGATTAACTTTTGTTTGTTTAATGTGTACAAAATTAGAAGTCTTAGTGTAGTGTGCCAGTTTGTTTCTTAGCTGGTTGCAGTAACTTCCTGGAGTCAAAACTAGAGCTTCAACAAATAATCGATTAGTTGTCAACTATTAAATTAAATATTTTGATCGATTAATCGGTTTGAGTAACGTTTTAAGAAAAAAAAAGTCTAAATTCTCTAAATCCAGCTTCTTAAATGTGAATATTTTCTGGTTTCTTTACTCCTCTATGACAGTAAACTGAATATCTTTGAGTTGTGAACAAAACAAAATATTTGAGGACATCATCTTGGGCTTTGGGAAACACTGATCGACATTTTTCACCATTTTATGACATTTTATAGACCAAACAACTGATCGATTAATCGAGAAAATAATCGACAGATTAATCGACAATGAAGATAATCGCTTGTTGGAGCCCTTGATAGCACTCTCATGTCTGTACAGTAAATATGAAGCTCCCAGCAACAGCTGGTTAGCTTAGTTTAGCATAGAGACTGGAAACAGGGAGAAGTCTGGCTTAGCAAGCCAACACCTCTAAAGCTCACTAATTAACTTGTTTGTTTAATGTGTACAAAAATAGAAGTATTGGTGTAGTGTGCCAGTTTATTTCTTGGCTTGTTGGTCAAAACCACAACGTGCCATTTCTTATACTTTATTTTTTGTACAAATTACAAATTAACGTGTTAATTAGTGCTTTAGAGGTGCTGGTATGCAGATTTTGTTTGGACAGAGCCAGGCTAGCTGTTCCTCCCTGTTTTCAGTCTCTCTGCTAAGCTATGCTAAACAGCTGTTGGCAGTAGCTTCATATTTAATGTATAGATGTGAGAGTGGTATCGATCTACTCATCCAACTCTTGGAAAGAAAGCAAATGTGTGTATTTCCCAAATGTGGAACTATTTCTCTAAGCAACTGAGTTAATTTCCCTTCTCCTTCTCTCTGCTTAATAAAGTCTGAAGCGGTAAAAGTATTTTGCAAGAAAATAGCAATGATATAGAAATGTCTGAAATTTGCACAATTTTGTGTAGCAGAGAACATTATGTTTTTTTGATTCTTTCCTATCCTGTTAATAATGTCATGACCTCTCTTAAACCACTGCACCAGAGTGTGGGAAAGCACTGATTCTGGTTGTTGAGTTGTACAGATGCTGGGATGGGCAGCTTTGTGTGTGTGTTTCATTGCAGAGGAGGAGGGTTGTATTGAACATTATAGCTTGTGTGCACATATATATGCGGCGCAATTTGATATAAGTGCATCCTATTGTGTTCAAAGGCCCGCCGCTGCGGGGGGCATATTCTCATGTTTCATACATGAGCTCATTAACGGCGCTCAGATTGCCCTCCTCTCCATCCTGACTAACACTCAGCCAGCCTGCGTCTGCCTCCTCAGGCACCGCTCACTGCTGGCAGAAGGGCGCAGGAAGCAACATAAGCTATCCATCCAACTTTATGCCCCACAGAAAATCTGGCACTGTATGAGGACCTTTGCCATGTTAGAATCCCCTTTTATCCCCCAGGCCGTCTCCAATTTTATCCCCTCTTAGAGCGGTGGGAATGATCTTTCCTCAAATGTGTGTTTGTCTTAAGAGAGAGCCAGCTGGGCCTTTTTATCGAACTGTACTGTTGCAGTTTCTCAGCCATCACCAACTGTGATGACTGCTACCTTTCCTAACTGAGCCTGTGTACAATATAGCTAATGACAAGTCCGTTTTAATGGTATTAGAGCTGTGATTTGTTGCTAGGATACGCCATCATGGCTAATAAAAGTAGTAAATGAAGTGGAAGTAAGAGGCTGTTCTTCTCTCTCCGTACAGAAAGCCGGCTCAAAGAGAACACGACCAAGTACATCAAGCTACTGGAGGACAGACTGCACAGGTAAGAGTGCTTTGTGCCATCTCTCTCTTATTAGTACAGACATGAAGAGTCAATAAGGAGTACAAAAACAAGGAGACATAAACAAAGCAACAGCCTCCAAGGAATTTCCTCTCACCTCTATTGTCCTCTAACCAGAGCACCGTCTCCCCAATACATCACCTCACCCACCGCATCATGCACTCACACCTCTTTGTCTCCCAGAGCCCCTTTCTCACATTTCACTCCGTCTCTCACCTGCACAATTTGTCTTCCTCTTCCCACCTTCTCACATATTATTATACCTCCACACAGGGCTGGGCGATATGGAGAAAATCAAACATCACAATTAGGGCTGTCAAACGATTAAAATATTCAATCGCGATTAATTGCACGACTGTCCATAATTAATCACAATTAAACGCACATTTTTTTATCTGTTCAAAATGTACCTTAAAGGGAGATTTGTCAAGTATTTAATACTCTTATCAACATGGGAGTGGGCAAATATTCTTGCTTTATGCAAATATATGTATATATTTATTATTGGAAATCAATTACAAACACAAAACAATGACAAATATTGTCCAGAAACCCTCACAGGTACTGCATTTAGCATAAAAAAATATGCTCAAATCATAACATGGCAAACTCAAGTCCAACAGGCAGCAACAGCTGTCAGTGTGTCAGTGTGCTGACTTGACTATGACTTGCCCGAAACTGTATCTGATTATCATAAAGTGGGCATGTCTGTAAAGGGGAGACTCGTGGGTACCCATAGAACCCATTTTCATTCACATATCTTGAAAATGGCCATGCCAGTTTTTCCTCAACAAAATTTAGCGTAAGTTTGGAGCATTATTTAGCCTCCTTTGCGACATGCTAGTATGACATGGTTGGTATCAATGGATTCCTTAGGTTTTATAGTTTCATACGATACAAGTATCTTCACTCTAGCTTCAAAACTGAGCCCGCTACAACCTCAAAATCACATGTTGCGTTAATACGTTAAATAAATAAGTAGCGTTAAAATTAATTTGCGTTCACGCGTTGTAATCGCGTTAACTTTGACGGCCCAAATCACAATATTATTTTACCAGATACCTTGATATCGATATTGCGACGATATTGTACGGTTGACTAACAAAATATTGAGTTTTTCAAATATGAGATTTTTGATAAATAATCATCAGTAATGTTAATATAATGACTAAGTGGGTAAAGGGAAATATTAGAACAGCTAGAACAGTCTGGTAAGTTCATAAAATTACATCACTTTACTGTAATGTGGCCTTTAAAACCAGGAAAAGACAACGCTTATGCCATATTATGATATCCAAGATAATATGTAGTTGTCTCCTATCTCAATATCGATATAATATTGATATGTTGCCCAGCTCTACCTCCAGCTCAGTTCCCACCTCTCCCCTCTTCTGTGTAAACCATTTTAGACAAAACAATTTTCTTTTTCTGTCAGTTCCTGTTTCTATCTGCGTCTCGGAGCTCCTAAATCACTGAGGACAGGTCTGTTGTGTCGGTGGTCGCCCAGCCCGTCTGACAGTGACACAACAGGATAGTGATGTGCTGAGTGGCTGACTTTTTGGAGCTGAGGGTGTGGAAACCAGTCAACTGTCGACACCATACGCGCATTTCTGCTTCCTTATGGAGATCAGAGCTGCTTAACTCGTCTCCATCGACACAGACAGCACCGAGCAGCTGCAATGCGATCGGCTCTCATTCTGCAGCATTTGTGTTTTACAGATGGATGAATAGAGCTGGTAATGTTTTTGTGTACACCATATGAGCTGTGCTTTCTACTCGGTCGCTTTTTTTTAAGTGTTCAGAGGAGGGAGGTTAGGCCGCCTGGGCTTACTTTGAGCCAGGAAAAGCCTATATTATCAGAGACACCGTGTGTCTGCTTGACTTGTGGTTTTGTGTGTGGTGTTTTGGGGGGGGGCTTTCGTGTTGCATCCTTGGAGAGGCAGGGTCAACTCTTTGGATGGGAGCCAGGAGTCAGTTGCAGAGGGATGCGGCTCTGCATGGTCAAGGAGCAACATGACTGCGGTCTCAGTGCCCAGCAGGGGAGCCAGGCTCGGGACCTGTTCTGTCAATAGGGCAGATGGCCGCTTTGTGTTTCTTATTTGTTTGATTTTGAGAGTTGTTTGAGCGTACCTGTCTGTCTGTCTGTGCCATGTATCTAATGTGAAAAAACAACAACCTGGCAACACTAGCTGACTCACTGGAAGAGGCATTTGACAGGGTACTTTACAAAAGGGTAAAAGCTGGGGGGGATCGATACAGCATAGTATCACAATATTTTGTTGTCTTTCAGAGGTTGTAGCGGGCTCAGTCAAAGCTAGAGTGAAGATACTAGCATCATATGAAACTAGAAAACATAAGGAATCCATTGGTACCAACCATGCCATGTTAGCTTGTCGGGAAGAACACTAAATAACTCCAAATTTCTTACTTTTTTCAGTTTCATTTCAGTCCAAAACTAATA
Source organism: Sebastolobus alascanus (assembly GCA_916701645.2). Classification (NCBI taxonomy): domain Eukaryota; kingdom Metazoa; phylum Chordata; class Actinopteri; order Perciformes; family Sebastidae; genus Sebastolobus; species Sebastolobus alascanus. Next base: position 2,859,054 of record CAKAOJ020000121.1, read on the forward strand.
TCAATAAAACAAAAATACATGATTGAATGCTCTGGCTACTGGGTGCTTTATATCTTCCCGTTTAATAAAGCTCCTATACTATATTCTGTGATCCTATCTTTTAGTTTCATCAATAGAAACTTGATTATATAGACCACATGCATCTAACCACATCACTATTGAAATAAAAATCCCATTAAAGGACACCTTATTGGGTATTGGGTGGTGTAAACTGATTTTCCTGCTCATCACATTCTATATTAATTGATTGGCTCTCCAGCTTTGGATCAGCTTCCATAACCAGAGGCGGTCGGGATCAAATCACAAGTACAGCTTTGCCCTTCAGGCGAGGACCAGTAGCTTCCTCCAGCCCCAGTTTGGCACAGTGACACACATTTGGCTTGATTGAATGGGCAATCGTCCCCACATGTGCATACACACACACACACACACCCAGATACACACATGCATCCATCAGCCACTGTACGTTTTATCAGTCAGCTCTAATGTACATTACTGTTGATGGAGTGCGGTGGTGATGGGAGGTGAGGAGAGGAGGAGGAGGGGTGAAGGGAGGGGAGGGGAGGGGAGGGGAGGAGAGAGGCAGATTAGTACTGGTGAGATGTCTGGTCTCCGTGGAGACGGATGGTGTTGAAAAAACCAATTATCTCTTCTTTGCTAAAGACTAGAGCAGGATGTTAGAGCGGCGCAGATGCTGTAAGTGTGTCACCAGAACAAAAATAAAACATTTTATTCAGATTAGCAGCAGCGCACAGTTGTTTAATACATTATGTAGATGTTTCATTAGGAAATGCCTCTTGAATATTTCCTACATTTATGCATTTTTCTGTTGAGCATTGGATGTCATTTATCATATTTAATGGATACAATGCAACTGGTGTAGAAGTCATTAAAATACGCAGACAAGACATGTTCTCTTTGTTAAAATAGAGGACTCCATTATCACTATTAATGTACAAAACTGTGAATGTACATAAGACAAATGTAAAGTGTTTGTAACAAAGGGACCTTGGTTGCTCAGCTGTCAAGCTGAAGCTTACAAACTGTTCAGTTCACCATCACACCTCAACCAATAGTCACCTTCTTCTATTTCACCATATTATTAGCACCTCTCCTCAGCTGGTGTTATTTGACATGTTGCTACATGATTAAAGGAACAGTGTGTAACAATAAGGGGGATCTACTGGCAGAAATGGACTCCCAACTGCTTTCTAATGTGTGAATTCCGGTTGTGTTTATGGCTTTTGGGGATCCTAAAATATCAGAAGTGCTGACATGAGACTACAGGTGGAAGTCGCATTAATTTATTTTATTCAGGAGAGTAATTTCTTGGGGAAATGGCTGATCTTTAGATAGCCAAAAACTCCAGCTGTGACTGAAGATAGGGGCTGTTTTTCACAGTCTGTGTGTCATTGGTATTCATGTGTGAGACCTGAGCTGGGTAGAATATTGGCCAGACAGTGTGGGACCGTGAACCCGCTTTGTGCCTTTTCACTCTGGAGAGGTCTAACTGAACCTACAGTACTGGTAGCAGCAGGACCGGGCCGCTGCTCCTTCCTTCAGCGGTTATATTTATAATCCTTCCACCGTCTGTAATGCCTTGAGGAGAAAGAGCAGTCCTGTCAGTCAGCGGTCCCACAGGGGGGCTGTAGACGGAGTGTGCCTGCCTGTCTCTCCTTCTTATTACTGGGCCATCAGCGGAGCAGCACACCCACACCCTGCCACTGTCAGATGGCGGGCCGAGCGGCTGCCACCAATTAACCCCCGGGCGAGGAGTTCATACCGACGGGCACCAGGAGGTCACCATCACAGGGATGCTTAGGAGCTGACATGTTGTCTGCATCTCCAGTACACAGAACCCTAATGCCAACGCCAGTAACTCGTAATGAATTGTGGTTGTCGTTGAAGAGGAGCTTTAGTGATAGATGAGGCCGACATTTTTAGAGGAATTTATGATTGTATAACACTGAATCCCCACAGAGAATGATTTATGGGTATGTGTGTGTGTAAGTTAACACATGTGTGCCCATCCACATCTGTGTGTGTGTGTGTGTGTGTGTGTGTGTGTGTGTGTGTGTGTGTGTGTCTCTCTCCACTCCAGAGGAGACAAATAACAATGGCATGGCTCACTGGGTGCGTCCCCACTATAGCAGAATTCAGAAGCGGCGGCGTTGAGTAGCGAATTGGCGAGGGCAGGGGGGGGCTGGGCCCAGCAATTTTTCTATTGTCTGTGTGCCAAATGAAGGTTAGAGCACGGCTGAGAGGCGTGCGTTGGCAGGGTACAGAGGTTGGCAGCCTTTTCAGGCAGGAGATGGGCTGGAAAACAAGTGGCATTCAATTTTCAGGGGGCCTCATCACTGAGAGAGAGTGGAGGGAACAGAGGGGGGAGATTAAACAATATTGTCTGGCTGCATTTTGCCTTTGAGTTTGTTTATGTATGATGGAAAATGAGCAATTTCTCAACTCTAACTGCACAGCAAGGAGGCACTCTCTACTGTAGGTGAAAATACTGAATATATTATAGGGGCTTATATGTAAGTATATTTGTGCTTAGGGCTGTGTGTTGGCAAGAATCTGGCAATACGATACGTATCATGATACAGGGGTTACGATTCAACATATTATGATATATCCAACACGGAAACACGGATGTTATTAGTAAAGACAGAGAAATATCTCTGCTCTTTAGTGTGGAACATTTGCATTTTTGCTGTGTCTCCTAAACCAAATTAAAAGCTAGAATTTCTAACAAGATCAACAGATTTGGTTCCTAAAATGTCACCTGGGACCACAATTATTTGGGAATGATTTGTTATCTAAAGGTCACTGAAAGAAGAAGGGGAATAGATATCAATATTTTAAAAGGTCAGAGGTCTCAAATGTGAGCCAGTGGAGGAGTATTTCATTTAAAGGAAATGGAAAACAACTTTTTAGGAAAGCCAAAAATACCTGCTTATAATTCAACATCAACACTCTCGTGCCCTTAGAGGTACTTCCACCATGGTGGACTCTCAGATACCATAAAGTGTCTGGTGTTACTGTAACACACAGTGACCAGCTTAACATGGAACAATGAACCGAGACCACACCGGTCAGTGACCGTGTTGCTCATTTTCGGAATAATACATTCAATCAGATGTAGCTGCTTTAATTGTTCCCTTCTGTTTTTACACTGGGAGCTTGCGTTTGGGATGTCACGGGGGGTCAGGGGCGAGTGAGGGTGAAAAGGGAGGATTGATTGTAACTCACTGAGTAGATAAACAAAAAGCAATCTTCTTGTCCTCCCCCTGAACTCGTGCTCAGTGACCCCAGCAGAGACGAACACAGCGAGGCTCTGTCTTGTGTCTCTGCTGCAGCTCTTTGAAGAAAAGGGCAGCCTACAAGGAGGCCGTTCTCTCTCATTACATTTTGTCAATGGAATTATAATCTCTGAATGATTCATTTCTCAGTCTTTTGTCAGTGCTTTATTATAGAGATGTTATTAAAGATGTCCTTTACTGTGCCTTTACAACCACTGTGCTCAGTCATCATGCAGCAGTGACATGCATACTGGAGACTATTTTTTTGTTTTTTTTCAATTATTTTGTATGTGCTGTTGTACTGGCCTTGGGCCCCCCCAAAGGGGCCTGGACCCCCACTTTGAAAATCACTGAGATAGATGAGAAGGTCACACTCATTTCTGTCCTTTTAGTGCTGAACTACAGCAACAAGTGGCATCGATCCTCTCATCCAATTCTCTGCAAGAGAGGGAATACGTGTGTTTCCCCAAAATGTCAAACTATTCCTTTAAAGGTACAGTGTGTAGGATTTGGTGGCATCTAGTGGTGTGGTTGCAGATTGCAACCAACTGAGCACCCCTCCGCTCACTCCTTACTTTCCAAAACTGTGGTTACGTGAGCCGCCGAGTGAAAAACCGTGGTAACGCCGTTTGCCTCGCTCAGAGGCCGTCCTTACTATAATAACACTGCTTTAGGAGCAACGGAAGTCAGACGTCGGCTGGCGGTACCACAGTTTTGCACTCTGCGGCTCACGTTACCGCAGTTCAACAAGCGTGTTGCAGAACTACGGTGGCTAAGCTAACGAAAACACAAAGATTCTTAGTTTAAGGTATTTATACAGAAATGAAAACATAGTTATGAATATTATATTCCACTTCTGCTCATACGTAGATCCCCCGAAATGTTACACACTGGTCCTTTAATACATGATATGTCAAATATGTACTATTGTGTTTACTTTCTTGTGTCCAAACGTTTAGTAGATGATATAACACAAATGTGACTATATAAATAAATATATATGAATATATCTACTGCTATACAGTATAGGTAGAGTATCATATCATATTTAACTGGACCATATTTGTAATTTTCTGTATTGTGCCACATTGTACCGTATCGTATGACATTGCGTTGCATCCTGCAGTATGTTGTGTTGTACCATGTTTTTCATATCATATGTTATAACATGTTGTATATAGACAGTTTATTGTATCACCTTGTATCTTGTATTGCATTGTATGGTATAACGTACTGGCGTGTTCCTCTCTATAGCTGTGGCTGCCCAGGCTTGGAGCGGATCTGGGAAGCCGACCTGGAAGCGTGTCACCTGTTCCTGCGAGGCCTCCAGTTGCGGACTCCCAGCTGCAGCGGAGGAGACATCGAGGACCTCCCCACTGCAGCGGTTTATCCTCCAACCCAGCCGTGCACCAAAGAAGAAGAAGACTGCGCCATGCTGACCGCGTTGGGAGGGCGCTGGTGTCCCGAGGCCAACTTACAGAACTCCGAGTTCACCAAGGTAACGCCACGATGTCTCGTTAACAACACGCACAACGCTTTCACAGCAGAGTGCATGACAGATCGATGTGTGCAGACAGACATTTAGAGTATAAAAGATGCCCTTTTGAGGCTGTCCACTGCTGAAGTCTGACACATTGTCTACACATAATAACACATCTTTGCCACTGAAAGGTCTATTTCAAGTTTCACTTCTTTTTTTTTTTACTGTGCTGTGAAACGTGAACTCAAATAAAGCGTGCCTGCTCGGTCAGTCTTACCACTTGACTGGAGAGGACATTTCCAGTTCGCACATTCAGCTGTTGTCAGAATATAAAAAAGTCTGCGGGCTACAGCGAGATGAGCAGCGGTCAATTAGCAGCTTTGCTCGACGGTTTTTCTAAACGAGGAAAATGTGGGCGTTGGGGAGGCGACCATTTGGAATTATTTTGGCTTCCTTGAAGAGTTTCATTCTAAGGCGTGCGGATTTAAGAGCCTCTTTCTGCATGATTACATGCGTTTAGTGGGAATGCATGTGTGTGTGTGTTTGTGCAGAGCGCTCTATGCCGGTCTATCCCACAGTGAGTTGAGGTCCACTGCCTCAGGGCAGAGTCCAACTCACACTTTCCTCCGCCCACGTAGTCTGACAGACTCGTCTGAGATAGGAACAAAGCCAACACAGCCAGCATTAATAGAAAAAAATAGCACATTCGCCAGACATGTTTTTGTGAGACTATATTTTGTTAGTTTCTCTCACAGACTGTGATTTATATCATGTTTTAACAGTAGCTGATACTTGAATGTACTTATTTCAGTATGGATTTACTGGACTGAAGCCATAAGCAAATATTTATCAATGATCTTTACTGGTGCTGTTGGCTCGTATTAAAAGCTGTGGATTCTCAATGTCATATTTAATTCTTCTACTGTTGCACACTCTTAACCTCCTCTCACAGTCGTGCTCTGTGCATCCATAAATATAAACCTTGCATTGATGTCTTCTTTCCCTGCCCTGCCTGCTGACCGCATTATACAAACTGCATGGTTCCATTTTCTGCTTTCCCTTTGTTTCTCTCTGCTTTTCTTTCTCCTCCTAAAGCCCGGCCCCTCCTAACATTCTCTCCAAGAACTAAAAAAGGTGAGACGGCCAAACATTTCTCTCTCTTTTGTCTCCGTCCTGTGCACTCTGTTTTCTCTGTGTCCTCTAAGCTAGAAACACTGGAGCTCAATGCTGCAAAAATACATTTTATTTTTTAAAGTTTTAGATTTTAACGTAAATCCTTGAATAGTTTAGAACGTCAGTGCCGCTCAATTTAGAAATTCCCTTTGGAAATGAGTCGCAATTTTGATTTGAATATGTTTGCTCAGTGAAAAGAATCTACGACATTCATGGATAGAGAAGAAACGGCACATCTGTACTGCTCTTTGCAGCATCATTGTCAGAACAAGCACCTTGTCGTCTCGCATCAAAGAGAAGAGATGGATAGCAGCACATTAAGTGGACAATGTTTGTCCAGAAATTTTTTCATTACATTTCAACCATTTAGTATTTTCCAGCAGTATTATTTTTCTAAATATTCTAGGACCCACATATCAAAAGGGTTTTCATCTCAAGGCAACAGACAATAGAAGAGTATTTTATCAGCTGGATGCCAGAAAACCTTTAGAAAACTGCATGTGACAGATGATATGTTGCTGTGAGATGGATGTACTGTAATTGGAGAGAGCAAAGACAATCCGGTGTGTGACTGGTTCAGAAATTGGAGCGTTTAAACGATCTGATCTCAGATACTGTATGAAGAGTTCATTGGAGAGCAAAGCGTTGACGGCATGAAGCTACGTGTTATGCCTGGTTCAGACTATACAATATTTTTGTTGGTTAAAATGGTCACCACTTCAGATTAGGCCACAGAGTCATAAAATCTTGTTGTGACTTGGCCCAGAGACATGACAGACGACATCGCTGGCCGTCTTTGACGACGTGCGTGACGTCATCGGGAAAGAAGCTCGATGCTAATGGCAGCAGCCTACTCATCGATTTGCTGAAGTGCCTCTGCTTTTGTTTTTTTCCACTCTGGTCCCTCGAGGAAACATCAAACATGTTGGGGTGTTGTCGCAATAGCTCCACAAATCTTTCCTCCATTTCACATTTCCACCTCACAGTACCGACATCGTTCCTCTTTCGCTTCGCCGCTGTTTACAGTTGTGCGCGCCTGCGCGGCAGATCGCTCTGTGCTCTTATTGGTCAAAGTCACGCAATGACGGAATACATCATATAAGGCAAAAAAATCCAACATGCGTCGTGAGGCGTCCCAGAGGCAGCGTTGGTTTTTGTCTACTATGACACACTTCACAGATAAAACGATCGATTAAGGCTGATCGAATGCTTCGACCGTTGCCATGGTAATCGACCTCCAAATCACTATTCGAATGCTTCGTTTTTTTTTATATATATTTATGTCATAATAATGTATAAATCCCAAAATATCCCATGAAATAAGGAATAATCCGTCATTATTCATTATTCATATTCAATTTAGTTAATTATTATCAGTTATTCTCAGAGAGATATCGCTGTTTGTTACATGTAAAGGCGCATGTGTGTACAATAGTGCGGCAGCGGCACTGTTCCGAAGCTTCGAATACCTTCAAATATTTCTCACCGAAGCTTCGAAGCCCAAAAAGTGGTATTCGGGACAGCCCTAATTGTCGCACACAACACTCATCGTCGTTCCCGATCCGAGCGAACACCCAACGACGGCCGTGCCGGGCTATAATCGGGCTGATATTGTGTAGTCTGAACCATCCTTTACACAATTTTTGATTAAAAAATAATTAAAACATTGCTGATTATCATTCGTTGTTACCGTGCCTTCTTATGTACTTACCCTAAAGCCATAAACAATATGTTAGTCTCCAATAGGTACAGTAATTACCTCCTTCCTTAGTGAAGAATGTACAATTACACATTTGAATACTAACAAAGGAAGCCTGCAGTACAGATGAGCCAGTTAATCTATTTTCTCCTTGTCAGTTTGGGTGATGAATAATTACAACCTCTTCTCATTATGATGATGTTGCACACATACAGTACACAGCCAACATAATTGCATTTTCAATAATTCATGAGCAGGTTTATGACTGTGTGGCCTCAACAAATGTTTCTCTTTTGTTGCAGAAATTGGAGGAGTTTTTGTTCTGCATGGAGGATAATCACCAAGAGGTTGGTAACGCTAACACTGTCACTGTGTGGTGGAATGCTATCAGTGTAATTAAAGTGTCAGTTGCATTGACGCGGGGCTTACTGGGACACACAAGAATCCATTAGTTGACCTTAACTTAAACGTGACCTCTGCCGCCTTTCTGACTGTCGGATCAATACTGATCTACATGAGAAGCGTCGGTTGGGGTCGCTGACAGCCTGAGTTTGCACAAAGGCCTTTATTTATACAGGGGAGGGTTTTGCTGAGCATTGTATTCTCCTTTCAGCACCTCTGTGCTTTAAATTCATACATTTATATTAATCCACACCTGGAAGCCAAATGGTGAAATGCTACCTGTACTTTTTAAGGGAGTGTCCCATGCAGGATTTCAAACCAGAATACACTGATGTGAGTCCGATAGGGGCGTATGCATACTGGATTTACAGTCAAACTTTGGATTTCTCCACATTTTGAAGCAATGTGCATGAAGCTGTAGAGCAATACTCTACATAGAGATCAGAAGGTGGTGTCTTTCCTAAGACTAAAACACAAGGGCAAAATTGTGAGTAATGGATTAAACAGTGCGTTTCTCTCTTCTAATTTAAGCTGCAAAACGTTAGGATGTCTGGCTAACTAGCTTATAACCTACAGTAGCAACCTAGCAATGCAATACTTTCAACGACACTCCTGCAACCCCAGGAAACTCATTATCCGAGATAGCAAACTCATCCTCAAAGCTTTTTATTTAATGTTAAAAATGAATACACACGGTTTGAAAATCTGCATGAAAATATTTGAACAATAAAGCATAAATCTGGCCTCTGTTTTGTAAGCAGGGTTATGTTACAGTGAAATACAAGTCTGATCTTACATTTGTCCTTATCATACTTACTAGGACTAACTAGCCACTAGTACTACAATACAGTAAGGGGCCATTCACATGTTGCGTCTAAAAACGCATGGAAAACGCCAGCCGTGCCGCTTTCATCCTTTTATCCAAGATGCTTGGGAGGTTGCGCTCCTGCCGTTACTAAGCAACCAAAACCTGCGTGCTGCGATGATGATGATGATAAAGTTGCGGTAACTTAGCAGAAAGCCTCACTGACTGAACAAAACTCAGTCAAAACAAAGATAAATGGGTTTCCAGCACCGTGAATCCTTCACAGTAGTTTTATATCTCAATTTGTCTGTGTGAGTTTGACTGACCTTTCAACCGGATGTTGTGACGTCCTCGGACGGAAAGGTTGAAGCCAGTAAAACAGTCAGTGGGACAGATCATAAAGCTCTGGGTAGTCTTGCACTAAAATGATTAACTTTCCCTCCATATATTTACCGTAGACTGATATTTACGGAAGAAAGAAAACATAGCACTCGTGGTTTGAGTGGTAAACTGCTCATGTGCTGGGCGAGAATAGAAAGCTTGACAGGCTTAGCAACAGTAACTAAGGTTGGAACAGTCAGTTTATGCTCATCCACAAGGTGTATGGGACAGTGTCTTGTATACGTGAACTTTGAATCACAATGAATTATTGAAAACCCAGCTGAAATCCCAATAAAGTGATGATGTATCACTGAGTCGGATGATACGATGGCTGTTAAATGGTATTGGTATGTCTTTGTCTCGATGGTGTTGCGATAGCGGCGCTGTGGAGGAGCGGGATTCTCTGCCTCGCAGAGCGTGTGACCTCTTTCTCCTTTCCATAATGACTTTAAGTAAATGATTTCCACTTAGCTGCTGCCAAGCTGCTGCCCTGCTGCCACAATGGAGATTGATTGGTCTGTGTGCAAGTGTGTGTTTTAGCACTACTCGATTTTCTTGTAATCTCTACTAATTGTTCTTTTATCCTCTCAAGGTCCTTACAGTACATCCCCGTCTTCGTACTGACCCACAGCACCAAACAAGTATAGAGACATTATTCTATCGACAGCGTTTGATTAGATTTATCAGGTAGTTTTGATGATAAAGTCATTATATGTTACACCAGCTCTGTTAGAAGAGATGATTGCTGTGTCACAGTTCCTTACTGCACACTAAATGTATGGTATCTACATATATAGTATATTGTTTTTGCAGTAAGTATAACTAACAGGTAATTAGGTACAGTACATGTGATGTCAATAAAACTGCAACTTTAGGATGTCACTGCCAATCTAACTTCACAAAGAGAAAGTTTGACATTTTTCCAAAAAATTGTGAACAATTGTGGATAATTGTGCATTGTGGGACAGAAGTGTACACTCTAAAGTTGAAGCTGTATCCCGGTTCCACTTCACACTTTAAAAGCAACAAAATCAAGTATACTCAAAACTGCTGATTTTTTGAGGGTACTATTGATGGACACTATTGTCCCACAATGAATGCCAAACTTTAAAGTAAACTGAATGGTGGTGAGACAGAAATAAAGAAAAAAAAAGGATTAAATAAAAGTATTGAGTTTTTGTAAAAAAAAAACATTTTGTTTTCTCTTTGTGAAGTTTAATTGTCAGCGACGTTCTAAAGTCGCAGTTTGAGTGATGTCTAAAAGGCACACGTATTGTATCATTAATTTCCCGTTAGTATTAAACAGTCCAGTATGTTGATTTCTTGTATACTAACTACTTAAACAATAGGCCTATGCTATAAAGACTAATGGAGTATTATGTTGTATGGAATTGGAACAAGAAAAGACAATTACAGGTGGTGATCAGACCTCAGGAAAACAAAAAAGTATGAAGACACGGTCAGACATGCGCTAATGCAGGCGAGTGACCATCGCCAGCCGAGGCGATATTCGCCTGAAAGTTCACCAAATTTGAACTCTAAACAAATGGGAAGATGGGAATGTGCTTCACCACTAGAAGCTAATGTTTTTTCGCTCCTTCGCTCGCAATGAATGGAAGTAAACGGGAGGCGGATGCTAATTTTGTGAATGTGTTTTTTAGTCTGCATACTTACTTTTTTGAGTATACTTAAAGTCCCCATGAAATGAATGATACATTTTCCCAGTTTTTATTCTGTGTCCTTGAGTTAATTGTAAAAAAAAAAAAGAGAAAACAGTATCAGAGCATTTTTACATCAAAATCCCCGTCTTTTCTCTTCCTGTAAATGTTTGATGACTCAACCTGCACTCGGGTTGGGCAAAAAAACAAGGTGGCTGAGGTCTAATTCATTCAAGGGAAACTTAACCAATTTTCAACCGACTTGGTGTCACTGCAGCGCGGCAGTGGAGAACATCCACCAGATGACAACGCAATATGACCGGCAGAGTTTTGCCAGCTGGTGAGGGGGATCCGGGCGGCGTTCATCTGCATGCCCGCACTGCAGTGACACAGAACCGGTTGAAAAACGACAGTTTCCCTTTCATTTCTCCCTCTTCCTCCTGATCCAACAACAGGTGAGGGAGGTGTGTGTGTGGAGCGGTGTGGAGCCAACAGTCCTCTGCTCTGTAGCTCCGTATCGACCTAAACGCTAAGCCCGTCCACTTTTTAGAAGCCCAATCAAATGCAAATGTTTTGATTTAAATCCCTCTGGTAACTCTCCACCGCTCAAATATTCTGTTTCACTGTGAGATACGTCACATTACAGCAGTTAGAGACGCTCCAGCTTCCGTTTCATGGGGACTTTAACTTTATCACCTCTCCAGTGTGAAAACACCACATCCTCAAAACCTACTTTGAATTAGTGTGTAGTACAGAATTGGGGCACAGCTACAGACAGAAACACCTCATACTGTCACTGCACATATTTCTAAATGACCTTGTAGACGGTCTTGGAAACAGATTTATTTTTTTAAAAGTGTGGATCCAGATGACTAACAGGACATCGGGGATAACAAAGACACTAGTTCATCATAAGCTAGTTAATTTCCTTTTGAGTTTAAAATGAATCCAGCTACTTTATTGTTTGCACAAGCAATTATGACCTTGAGTGTAATACCAGTGCAATATCACCGCTATGTATCGCCCGCCCGGCGCAAAGTGTCGGGCCTAACAGCACCCGTGGGAACGTGCACAATTACCTGCTGTCTCTCACTCATTATTGCTTAAATAACCATACCAGTGCATACATGAGTCGGAATATTGAATTTCTAAATAATCTGTTCATGCTTCTGCAGTCTGCTTTGTTTACTCTTGGCAACATTAGCACTAATGTGCATCAGGAATCAACACAATACATGTGTGATTCTATTATACAAATTGACATGTTGGTGAAATCTCATTTCCCATGTTTTCTTGTTTGTTAAAAGGCGGAGGTGGCAGAGAAAGTAATTTGTATTGTTTTGATCACCACCGGGAGCAAAATAACACCTTTGTTTAAAAGCTTTGTGTACTACGGGGTGTAGTGTCATTGTTGCACAGTGAGCTTTTTGTCTTCTATCCTATGCTTGTATTGACTTTACGAATGCTGACTGGAGGCCGTGAAGTATAGAATCAATCGGCTGCACAAACACGGGGCTCTTATCTGCTAAAGAAGCTCCTAACCTTGACAAACAACAGTCAATCTATAAGCTGACTGTCTTGCTTCTTGGTATAAGAGCATCGCATAAGGTGACGCCTGAGGACGGACCTGTGTCAGTGATTGTTTGTTCATTTAAGTGCCTCACACATAAAAAACAGGATGTTAAATCTTTTTGTCCTGTGAGCTGTTCTGCCTTTAAGTCTTACTTAAGTCTTTAATTGCATCAGGCAGGACTTGTACGTATCATTGCGCCTCAGGCCTGTTGTTGTTGTACTTTTCTTTTGGGGTGTTACATCATCCGGAGAAGAAGAGTGCTATTCCAGGAGAAAGACCAGAGACACGACTTTCCAGTCATTGCTCTGACACCTCTGAGCTGCGGGGAGTTGATATTTCCTACCTGCAGCTATGAGTCAGATCAGACTTTCTATGTGTTGTTTGACGAGAACACTGGGTCTTTGCGTGCGTGCGTGCGCGTGTTTGTGTTCTCTACGCTTGATAAGTGTGAAGAAACTAGGACACCATGTCTGCAAAGGGGCCTGTTCTAATTATGGCCAGCCCTGCTCTCTGGATGCTCTGCCCTGCTGCACTCTGCTCCTCCACCACCCCGACATCCACACCGTCCTCCAACACACACTCACACTCGCAGCATTCTCAGGATGACGCGCGGATACACCGCTGACTGTTGTGCGCACCGACCCCCGTGCCGTGTATTGTGTACATTACGACCTTGGCGCTGTACCAAACAGAACATTTTGGCAGCTTGGTATCTTTTGTCTGCCCAGCTATTCTCCTCGTGTCTGGTTGAAGCAGTGTCAAGGATTCAGTGTCAAAGAGATGAAATGAGTCTTGGAAAACTCTGAAAAGCTCCGCGTTGAGCTCTGACTCATGATTATAAAAGCACAGATTCAATTTAACATTGTTAAAACTAAAATTAAAGAGAGAAACAACTCAAGAAGGTTTGAAAGTGCAAGATTTTGCACTTATGCCCTCTTAATGCGTGTATAACAGCAATCATTGTAACTGAAGTAGGCCTCCATACAGAACCTTTAATGAGTCATACATTCAATTATATATATTCAATTCAAATATTACATATACTCACTATTCGTGGGTGTAAAAGTGCCGTAATATCTGTCTTCTGTCTACAGAAGCACTGTTCAACACAAAGTTAATTAAAAGCAAAGTGTGTTATGGTTTTGGTTACTTTCATACAAGATATTATAAGACAAGGGTTGTGGATCTTTGTTATCTGTGTAGCTATGGTGACAAGATACTGCATTATGATGTATCATTACTCTTGTTTTAGAGCAGCTGTGAAAGACACAACTATGACACTGATAAGTTAATTCTGATAGCTATAATGTTTTATAACTGCAGTCATTATTCTCCATTATAGGCATTAGCAATGCTTAGAAACATGGTCATGGCGTTTGTCTTTATACTTCCTGGTTTACGATTATGTGGATTACATACAAATTGATTTTGTGGGATATATACGAATTACAGTGCATTACTGTTCGTAGGTATAACTACGAACGGTTGTACGAGAACAGCCTGGGTCATAACACATTGTGGATTAGTATGAGTGATTTAAATCATGAAGTTCAGTTTACTGATCACAACGAGCACGACTTGTGAAAACATGCTTAAGACTTAATTTAATTATTGAACAGAAAGAAACATAAACGTGAAGTTTGCATTACAAAATGGAGGTGTGGGATTTGAATGGCGTGGGTGTTTACCAGGCAGCGAGGGGTTAATGAAAGACTCTATCCAGTTGCATAATGGGAAATGTAGGATCCAGTGTTCGAGCTTGATCCATACTAGAGACTAAAAGTCAGGATATCTCAGCCTCTGCTGCTTCGATTTTGACCACTCTCTTTTAAACATGTCTCTTGTGAGTTTATGGAAGTGCAATACTAAATTGCTGGTGTACCCCTTTAAGTGCTACTCTAAAACAGCCTTGCTGTAGTCACACAGGGTCCACCTTCAGCTTAATTTGTGGAATTAACAACATGACTGTTCTTTCTAATTATAGTTACATTGGTATATGCTGTAAAATATACTCAAGTGAACTTTTAGCTTTTTATGTTGCATTGCTTCAATACAGCACAGGCTCCCATTCTGTTTTGATGACTGAAGCTTTTCAGTATTCTTGTTATACCAGTATTAAAACCCTCATATATTCTTTTTTCTTTGTAGGTTGCTCGTTGTTATTGTTAGATAGACTTTTCTGTTTATTCCTTTTCAATATCAGACCCATATATCTGAACCTTTGTTGATGCTCCCTTCCTCCTCTTACCCATCATTTCATTCCTTTTCCTTGCCAGGACGCGTGCAGCGAGGCTGCAGACCTGACGGAGCGCTGCGAGCTGATCAGTGACAGACTAATGACCTTGGAAGATGAATTGCAGACGGCCATACTGAACCGAGATCAGGCCCTCACCCATATCCTTTCACGGCTCTCTAAGTATACATACATCATATAAACTAACTGTATACTATCCGTGTCTGTGTGTTTCCGTCTCCGTACATCCATCTTAAGGACCTAGTTTCCTTCCAACTCTCTGAAGTACACATCCGAACTACCTTTAGGCTCACTGATGTTCTGTACTTTAGCTTATGAGGAAAAATCAACCTGTCTTATCTGACATTATGGGTCCATTCAGGGAGGGAATTGAAGATAAACTGGGATCAGAGGATTTTTCTTGACAGGCTGGACGTGCCAACTGGAAAATGAAATGGTAAAAGTCCATTCGAGGTTGTTAGAGGGCTGCCAGTCACTACGGGCTGAGATTAAAGTCGGCCGACAGGAGCAGCTCCTCGACAGATAGAGGAATGTCACTGTAATGACTCTGCTCCCGTCATATCTTAATGTCCATCCTCCTGCTGACCCTCCTTTTCTCTCCCCTTCTCCTCCCCTCCTTCCCTCCTCCCCTCCTCCCCTCCTCCGTCTGCTCACTTCCACTTGCTGGATCTGGCTCGGAGGAAATTACAATATCCATGATAATGACTCAAATGAAACTGTTGAAGCTGATTACAGGTCACAATACATCATTTTCCGCGCTAATTAGAAAGCTGATTGGAAATAGATTAGTGTGTTTTTCTCGCTCCACTTTTCCCCTCTACACTGTGGGCTTATTAAGACAGATAGAAAAGGCGATACTTCAACCCCGAGATGAGGAAAATTTCCCATCTAACCTTTTTTTTTATCTTGTGTCACGCCTCATTTCTCTTCTTTGAACCCGGGCTGCCAGAAATACTTTCCTCATCTGATGAAGATATTAGTTTCATTTTAGGATCTCTAAAAGCTGCGTGTTATGCAGTACGTCCTTCACTCTCTGTTGAACTTTTTTTCACATCTGATTAGAGATTCACGTCCCCCCCGCTGTGCTGTCAGGGGTCAGTACGAGCTCATCCACTGTTTGCATGATATCAGCGCGGCCTGGCAGTCGGAGATAGACAGATTGGGCCGCATCTCTCCACCTCTCTGTCGCCGCGTCCTTACATGCCATTCATGTCAGTCTTTTGCAGTCAATGCAAAAGCGCCGTGGACACTGGAGGACACTGAAGATACAGGACAATATTTTTGTTGGGTTGCAGAAATGAACAGAACTCGGGATGATGCTTCTGTTGCCATAGTGACAGGAAGATCAAACCTCCAGTCTCTAAGGGTCTTAATTGAGTCCCTTCTCTCAATACAAGGAGGTGGATGGACAACCACAGGAAAAAAAAGATGGATAGGCAGAATTATGTGAAATGCTGTGGTCGTGTTGCACGGTATACTATACTAGAAAGGTATCGCAATGCCCTGCCGTTAAGAACGATACAATACCCCACAGTCTCGCTCTGAGCTGGGGTCTGTATCAGCAGAACTCCCTTCAAAAAAACAAGGAAAATAACAGCACGGCTCTAATTAACGATCAAATGTACCGATAAAATTAGATTCACCATCTTTTCTGAATCTGTCCAAGCATCTCCTGTAATTCGGCAAACACATAATCCACCAAACAGCACGTGTTAAAGTATTATTTCACCATGTTTCTCTGTAACGTGAAATGGACGGAGAGGAAAAGCAGTCCGGTGAGAGTAACTCTTCTCTCTCTTCACACCACTTCGACACTTCAACACAGCGCTTTCTACAGTTACATTACTGTGGTGTCTTTCTGATTTTAGCAGCTTTTCTCTCATTAACTTCTCACAGAACTTCGTCTGAATTTATTAACGTTTTGTGGGCTTTTGTTTTGGAGGCCTCTCGCCGTCTTCCGTGCTTCAGTATCACTCCCCGCCTTAGCTGTTAAGGATATGATAAGTGAATCAGGAATATTTTATTGTTCCGGGGGGGGAATTGCAGTATCATTTTAGAATAAAAATATATATATAAACGTAGAGAACTTATAAGAAAAATAGAAATAAGAATAATAAGAATAGAGATGAAATGTAAATATGTGCACATTATCAAATATAACTGCAAAACATAATTGCAAATATATAAAGTTAAATATCAAAGAAATCATAAACTCAAGTATAGGAGATGTCATCATTACTGCATACCATTTATTTTTTTAAATTAATAAATTTTTACATTTTAACAATTTTAATTAACAAAAAAAAAAAAATAAGTTCCATGTTCTGTCATATATCCATTACTTTTCCTGATATTTTAGATTTTTTTCAGTTCGTTTCAGTATCGGTATCGAGATATTTAGGCAGCGTATCGTATAAAAGTCATAATTTTGGTATCGTGACAACACTGCGCTGTGGTTAGTTTTAAAGCCACGACATGACTCTGAACTTCATCGTCCCATTTGGACCATGTTGCCTTAAAAAGTGTTGCGAACCGTCTGCAGTATTTATGAAAAGCTCTTTAACGGCTGGTTAATTATGAATGAGGACAATCTGTGTCCATTCAGACAGTAAAACGAGCCATCAGGCCCCATCTGCCATCAACGCCGTCCCTTTGATTTGCCACTTAAGATGGACACTCACACGATTAATTTGAGTTTCTAAGCAGGTTAAACAATCCTCCCCCACCCCCCCCTCCCCCACCCCACCCCAACTGATGACAACCTCTATCCCGTTTCATTGATGGTTTATGAATAATTTAGCGGGGCAGTCTGTTTGCTTGGGTCCCCACACCGCCACCCGGCCCCACAGTCGAGATGAGCTCATGAATAGTGAATTGGACGGGGTTAAATTGGGTATGACTTGATGATCTGTCCCAGTAATCCGTTTGGTGGCCAAATTGGAGATTGATGACTTCATCAGGTCATGGCTGTCCTCTGCCATTACCATTAACCATCGCGGGCCACAAGTGTCACATTTTCCCCGATTTTCGTCTGCTGGCATGCTTTTTATTTACATGTTAATGTGTGATTCTCAGCAGCATCAGATTCTTCCTTAACTCAGACCTCACAGTCGCTGGGAAAGGAGGTTCAGGAAGTAAAAGCCACTTTACAGACCATGCTCGCACAGCTCAACGAGGAAGAAGAGGAGGAAGAGGAAGTGAATGAGTTACAAGATGACGACCTCATGAAAAACGGGACTGAGGAGGAAGAAGAGGAGGAGGAGGAGGAGGAAGAAGAGGACCAGTACTTTAGTGACAGCTGGGGCATTTGAAATGGATGCTTGTAGTGTTTTATGACCACTCACACACAGACCGGCTCTCTGAGAGCCTGACCTCAGCTTTGCAGTAGGAGTGACCCCACGTCCATTCACTGTAACGCCTCACTCACAACCAGCTCTGTGGTACTGCTCAAAGTTTCCACTACAAAGTCTCAGAAAGTCTGTGTAACGTTTTGTCCATTTACAAATGGAAAAAACATATGAAGGATTTGATAAATGTAAAATATAAGAAGACACTTTAATGCTAATTGTAGAAGTTCCTCAAATCTTGCCAGCCAAAGTTTAACCAGGTAAAGAGTGCCTCAGGCCACCGAGCTGACATAGTGATTATTTTTTCAATTAAGATGCTTTTGAACACAGGTTCACGTCTTAAGGCCTTTACACACCGGGGCTGTGACGAATAAACGACAAAATACGAAATATTCGCCTGAGAATATTATACAGTATGTCTAGGGCTTTTATTGTGAAAGGTAAGGACGGAAGGGGAGTGGATCTGGTCTGAGCTGCCTTTGTCGAAGGTTGAAAGGAGTAATAAAGTTTGCAGTCTTGCTTCGGGCTACAGAGCCTCTGTGTTGATGTTTCAACACCTTGCCTCAAAATTATTATTATTTTTTTTTTTAAATAGCGAGTCTGAAAACCAAACTGAAACCGAAAAATCGCTCACCACAACCACCTGTTTGAATTTTGGCCGAGGACCAAGTGGACAATCTGAACATGTTTTACTGGGAACAGTCTTGCACATGAACTAAAACGTATGCTTCATTTGAAGGTCAGCTAGGCACTTTTCCGTACGATTGGACTTCAGTTACGTGTAATTTTGTCCATGAATTAACTCATTTGTGGTGCTACAGAATGTGAGCTACAGTAACTTGAACACTTAATTATTTTCTTTGTGTGGAAAATGCAATATTTAGATTTTATTTTAAAGCACTGTATGCTAAAATACATCCGTCACATTGGTCAAATTGTGTCTTATGCATGTAGGAAATATTGAAGGATAGAATATCAGTGGAGACATATTTGCAACTGCTGTTTGTTTTTCTAAAATATTTTATCTGCCACTGATTCTGTGTTATTTTACTTGATGTCAGCTCAGACTTTTCTTCATTCCACTGGGTGTCACTTGACTTTTTGCCAGAAACATTTTTGTACTTTCACCCATTAATCATTGTTTTTAATTTACTGTGCAGCTTGAACTCGCTGTATCATATTTTATATTTATTCCTTACAGCATCGCACTAATTACAGCGTGTACCGTTCAGCCTCATGTTGTGTCCTGCTGTTTTCTTCTTGTATTGAGTTACAGCCCCTCTGGTTATTTTCCCTCGTATAAAATGTGCGGGCATGCAGCCAGGCAAGTGAGGGCAGCGGTGACATGTAGGAGATATCAATACGGTAATAAAGGTCCTCTAGTGAGGTCTTTAGGGGATACACGGGCTTCTATTGTTATCTCGCCTCGGCAGCGGCGGCGTGGCTAATTGGGAGGCAGCCTCACAGAGGACATGGCGGGGGGGGAATGGGATGATGTCGCTTTGTCTCCATCTGATTCTGCCCTGTGTTTTTTGGAGCAGGGGGCTGCTGAGGGATCCTCGGGGGTGTGTCTGCAGTCCCGCGCTCTGGGCTGTAAACACAGCTGAGTGCTCAGGGTTTTTCCAGCCGCACAATGGGCCTCGCTCACGTTACTGACAGGTTGCAAACCACTTGCCAGGCCAGCAGTCTCCACATCTATCAGCCTCAGGCGGCGTACAGACAGAGCCTGGCACACACAACACCTTCCTGCCAAACACCCCCACCTCATAATTGAATCTGTGCTTGCGCCACACTGCGCCCCGCATGGCAGCTCTGCTCATAAAATGGCCACGGAGCAAAAGCCCAGATGGTTTTCAGCAGGCAGATATAGCAGGGTGAGATGTTTCCTGATGTAAAATGAAGCCCCATGCGGCGTAAGGTCCTTTGTCTCTGCAATTGTGTTTGCTATGGCATTATTATATAGTATTACTACATATTATATTCTAATCTGTCTTCTTTCCATACAGTCCGGTCCGCCCCTTAGTTTCTGTTGCTGATGACAGTTGCAGGTTTACCATTTTTGAAACAATGGGTCCTTGATTTCGGATAGAGGCAGACAGAAGCAGGCTGAAATTATCACCGTCGTTAGCAGATTTTATCAGCGGTAGCTAGCTAGCTAATTGACCTAACGTTAGCTAAGCTGATGTAAAACAATGGGCCTCATACAGGAGGCGATATACGAACAAATTTCCTTATTTTGTTCGTATCCATGATTTGTTCTTATTTTGTTAGTACCCAGGGATTTCTGTGATTCACCGATGTTTTCTATTTTTCCTCTTCTCTTTCGTAAGAGAAAATTTTAAGAGCGGTCGAGAGCATTCTTACCAAGATAAGAAAAAAACATGGACTTTCACAGTCCACAAATTGTTTGTCCAACGCATGGAAATATACGTTTTAAATTTGAGGAATATGAAAAAAAGCATGAATATCATCATCATCATAATCAAATTTAGATTATTATATGTTTTAGAGTAATTAAAATGATTGGATTATTACATTTGTGGGCTAAAGAAATACTGCAGGCAGCTCAATGCAAAACCACTTCACTTCACCTGTGGAGAAATCCAAAGCTTGACGTGCCTAGTTACAGTTGCTAAGCTGCGATTGGACAACTGCTGTTCGGGGGGGGGAGCAGTTTGTCAATTGGATAGTCTCTTGGCAGTTTTTTATTCATGCAGCATGGAACTTTTCTACATTAAATAAATCAATAAATCAACATAATGATATAAAATGTGCCACTAAGGTGAGATAAATTGGTTTATTTCCAAAACTAATTGACTCATTTTTTAAAAGAATTTTCATGTGTCACTTTGTTCATTCACACAGGAGACTGTCTGAGTTTAAACAATAAAAGAAAAGCAGATGAAAAAAAGAAAAAAGAATTCAGCATCTGAAAATTACATGCAAATGCAAACCCTTATTCACATGTTTCTCTGGATTTATGAATACTATTTTCCTGACTGAATATGACTGACTGAATGATTTTAGGATAGTGTCTGTATCGGGGGATTTGGGTCTGAGATATTTGGATTTGTTTATTTGATTCCCTGCTGAGTTGTTATGTTGTCTGACAGGTACATGTACAAACTCTCTGAACCATGGGAGAATCATAGATCGTGTTGCAGATTTTCCTCTCGCACGGCGTCACAGACACCGCTAATGAATGCAAATTGAGCTCTTTTTTTTGTATTCATGCCTTTCACATCCTCAGAGATCCCTGTCGCCTCCTCTGAAACTGACGCCTTTGTTATGTGTGAGCGACTGCATGTCAGTTCTGGTCGTTGAGTCGGTGAAGTTAACTCTCCTGAGAGGTGTTTTTGTACGGAGCAAAACTGGACACTGAACTCACCGCTGCCTTTTTTTTCAACTCTTTCCGGTGGTTTTAGGAGGTCATTCAAATTCACTCTGCACTTAACTGTTGAATAAATTCAACTGAGCAATTAAATAGGGGGGAAATTCCTGTGGAATTAATTTTAAATCATTAAATTGCAAGTCTTCCCAACTCAAAATCTGCATATTTCTCTGTCAAACCAGTAAAGGAAGTATGGCACAAATGAAAAAACAGAGCAACAGGAAATAGCCTGCCTTATTCTTCCTTTGGTCTGATCCTGATGTTGAAAATCACACTTAATTATAAACACTGTGCCGGTGGGAGCTGCAGTCTCCTAAGAAACAGACCTATTTCCATCACTTATGCCTGTATGAGAAATTACAGGATTGGAGGAAGTGCACTCAGAGGTGCAAGCACATGTGTACTTTCATCTTCATTTTATCTAATTTACAATGCTTGCCCTTTCAGAAATTGCACGTGGAAAAACTGAGAGCCCTTTAGAAGGAACACAGGAGTTGGATCGAGCACAAGTGGAAAGGTGTGCGTGGTGCAACATGTGTCGCTGCGAGTGCAGAGAGAGATGTACTGATTGTGCAGGAACCCAATCAGAAATATTACTCATTTACATATTTAATCATTTAGACTGAACTTGGAATAATTAGCCTGCATGTGATCTATCTGAGCAGGAAGACCCTGAGGAAAAAATAACAGAAAGCCACATTAAAATATATTTAAATCACTGATGATTCAAGCATCTGATATCAGATATTCCTCAATAATGAGCGAGTCTGAGAAGAAGTACTGTGAACCACTGAGTGATAGTGGAGACTGTATGATGATAATACTGTACTCAGTAGGTGGACATTGAAGAACAGGACTGTTTAATAGCCCTACTGTGACAATGATAAGCTCTTACAGCCCCACTCATACATCATACATACATCATACAACAGTGATTGAACCGATTCATGTTCTATCTCAAACAGCTCCTCGGGCAAACAGTAAGTATTTTTGAGTTTCAGTTGTTTGGAATAAATCAAGGAAGTACTGTGGGCAGATAGCATAAAAGATGATGAACAGATGGCCAAAAAACAACCTCAGTCAAAAGTAACTGCTGTATAAATAAGGAGCTCTGTATTTATAGCCACCATTGAGGATTTGATTTATAGTTCAGCATCTGATTTCACCACTGCAACGCCAAGTAAGGGATAATGCTTATTACACAGCCACTTACTTAAGAAATCAATAATTTGACACAAAAATGGTCCTCCAGAGTCCGACATCAGAACTGCGTCCACAGCAACGGTCTGTTATTTCTTTTATAACGCCGTGATTGATCAATCAGAATCGAGTATTCAACAAAGCTGTGTAATAAATGGATGTATATATTATGTATTATATCATTTTTGAGGAGGCAGTCATCAGCTGTGATGTAACCTCTTAATGCAGAAATGTAAATCCACCGGAAATCGAACTAAATAATGTACAAAAAATATAATTAAACAGCGTTTACATGAATTATGACAAAAACAAATAATGAAAACATTTTAGAGAACTTATTATCGTTATAGGGGTGGGGTATGAGGGTATGGTGGGGGGACCTCACCAAGCCAGGCTCCTGCATACCGCCTGGCGTCAGCATGTTGTGTTCACAAATCTTTTCTTTGATCAAACATGCAAAATTGTCTCTATTACGTAAAGACAACACGCTTTTTGGATAAAAAGAACAACAACAAATATTTCTGAATAGTGTCACATACTGTGTATTTAATCCCAGTTAGACGTATAACAAGTGCTCATGTCAAATCGCTCTAAAATGGGTTTTCTCAAAGGCAATCGCTTTAAAAGCTTAAGCTTGATTCCCTGCCCAAAACCCATCAGAGCAATAAGATCAAAGTCAAGAGGAACTCAGTGAGACACACCATCAAATCTCTGTCGAAGGATTTACAGTATCCACGTTTCTTTGTGAGGCATCGCTGTAAAACCTTAAACAACAGTTATGACAGTGGTTTTGAAAATAAAAAAAAAGGGTTTGGTTTCTTTTGAGCAAAGAGATGTTTGTGCTGCCGTCTCATGTGTAATATCAAAAGGAATGGGATACCCCATTTTTAGCAAACCAGCAGCGGAAGCAACAGAGAATTGATTATTACTCCCATGTCCAAGCAGGAAAAACATATTGTTA
The DNA here is from genome assembly GCA_916701645.2 of Sebastolobus alascanus. Lineage (NCBI taxonomy): Eukaryota > Metazoa > Chordata > Actinopteri > Perciformes > Sebastidae > Sebastolobus > Sebastolobus alascanus. The sequence continues at coordinate 2,882,677 of CAKAOJ020000121.1, forward strand.
GTATTTCCTCCGGGGAGAGCTGCTTCATTTAGATCTACGGCGGAGCACTCCCTCCACGACGCCCAGACACTGGTTCACCTTGTAACATCGCTGGGGGACGCGGCTGTCACTGGAAAGCTGAAATATCATGCCAGCTCTGCCATCCTTCCCACTTAGTCTCAAAAACAGGCAGGTACCACACCAGGGGGAGACAGGATCGATAGATCTAATGGATGGAGCTGGCTGCCTTTAGGAGAGGGCCTGGGGGACAGAGGGGAGGGTGGGGGGGAGAAGTAATGAAAGCTCCTGTGAGCGATGGGGAGGTTTCTGCCATGGGAGGCTGAGCGCGTGGTCCTCTTTCCTTTCACTTGAGCTGCCAGTTCGGCCTAATGAGACTTAGAGGAGCTCCTGTCCTGGGGAGGGACGTGGTGATGTGCTTTTCAGCAGCTGTCAGTCTGTCTAGACCAGGCTGCACCGGCAGAGGACGAGGAACACCAGATATGACAGACCAGCACAGTATGTGAAGTTCACTTTCTGGGTGTGGTTCTGAATCCAGGACAGCTGGTTGATTTATTTTCTGAGCTAGATAACTGTAACCTCTCACTCTGCTCCAGGTGTAAAACTAGAAAAAAAAACAATACAGCATAGTATTGCGATATTTTGCGTGGCAATATTGTATCGATACACGGACGTCAAGTATCTATTTTATTATACAAAACAATAAACCTCTTAACAATCCCACGGCCCGCCGTACGCTATTCTGTCTTTCAGAGGTTGTAGCTGGCTCGCTCTTAAAGCTAGAGTGAAGATACTGGTATCATATGAAACTAGAAAACCTAAGGAATTGATGTCATGCTAGCTTGTCAGGAAGAATGCTAAATAACGCTCCTAAGTTGCGCTAAATCTTTGGTGAGGAGAAACTGGCATGGCCATTTTCAAAGGGGACCCTTGACCTCTGACCTCAAGATATGTGAATGAAAACTCTGAGATGAACAGAGTGAAAACTGTATCTTATTAGATAAAACAGATGTTGACAAACTGCATAATTTGCAGTTGAAAAAAGGTAATAAATCGCAATATATCGAAATACTCAGCATATCGCAAAATGTATTTAATCGCAACAACATTGTATCGTGACTTAAGTATTGTGATATTATCGTATCGTGGGGCCTCTGGTGATTCCACAGTCCTGATTGATGTTGCACTAATCAATATTTTTATATTAACAATGGATCAGATGACTCAATGTGAAAAGAGGTTGGTTGCAGTAATGAACCCACAGAGATTTTTTACACAAAAAAAGAAATCCACTAATGCAGGGTTAAGGACTAGGATTTAGAACCACTTACTGTATGGTGTAGGATGTGACCCATGTGGGTTTCTGAGGGTCTATGCTAATGCTGCTGGTTTTACACTGAAGTTGTAAGTTGAATTAGTGTTTTATTCAGAATTTGTTTGTAATGAAACCCTGCCCCCTAAAGCAATACTCCACCCAAAATCTAATTTAGTATCAAACACTGAATCCATGCAGGCTTTAAGGTGGCTGTAAAAGGTTTTAGTTTACTTCTTCATGAAGAACAGCAGCTCTGTTCATCTTGGATTCATGTCATGTTGCAATGGATTTTACACAATGTGACAGTGTGAAAATGTTCTTCTTCAACCCTGCATAGTCCACTCCTCCAGCGACACTGTGTATTGTACAGTATGCTTAGTATAGTTCCAGTCATTGTTTCACCTAAATATGGATAATTGCAGTGCACTCATGTCATACGATTAATCTGAAAAAGCCGAAGCTTCACCGGAAGTATCACTTAAAGGTGGAGTCAGCGATTCTGGAGAAAGATTGTTGATCTTTGAATTCAACACTCAAGCAAATAATCCCCCTGGAGATTTACCCGAAAATTGTAAAAACTTGCAAAAACTCTCACGAGACTCGCTGCCCAATGACCTATCCTAACCCTAACCATTCGAAGGTCAATGCCTAACCTTAACCATCTCGCGAGACTTTCGCAATTTGCACCTTCTAGACGCGACTGTATAAAGAGAAAGGCCTCTTTATACTACATGCACGGTCTTTCCCCTGTCCTGTGCACGAACGCTCCCTGTTGCTGATTGGCTGGAATATTATTGTGTGGCTCTGAGCCACTTTGTTTGTTTCCCATGAACAGAGCCAGGGCTGTGTATGAACACTAGATTTCTTTTTCAGCGTGCACACAGAACGGACAGCTAGCGGACCGTGAGGAGATATTCGATGAATTTGACAAAAAGTGTATTGGATTACAATCACCGAATGCACCTTTAAGGCTAGTTATCACACGGCTGGATTGGTCAATCACGGCGTTCTAAGGTCTGTTATTTCTTTATAACAGACCGTTGCTATGAATAACAGACCATTGCTATGGGCGCAGTTCTGATGTCGGAGTCTGGCGGACGTTTTTGCATCAAATTATTGAATTCTTAAGTAAGTAGCTGTGTAATAAGCGGGATAATGTACAGCTAGCGGGTCATTGTTGTGAAATAAACCCCTTCAGGGCAAACCCAACAATGACCGGCTCGCTGTACATTATCCCTCACTTAACGTAATGCACCAGTTATGGAAAACACTGAGATACTGTACATTGCTGGCTTTAAAAGTAATGTATTTACAACTAAACATGCTAATTTGCCATTGCAGGTTTTACAGACTGCTTCTATGGACTTCTATGGAAAAAAATCATACAACTAAACATGCTAATTTGCCATTGCAGGTTTTACAGACTGCTTCTATGGACTTCTATGGAAAAAAATCAGTATACTTGACAAGAGCCCAACACACTATTTATGGCAGCTTAGCCTTGAGACGTGCAACGTTTTAATACATGTGTCAGGAGAAGCTATAAGGGCCCTCTTAAACTTTCCCATCCTTTTCAGCACTAACATAACAAACAGATGATGAAGAGCAGCCCAAGGACATTAGTGCCATTTGGAATTTAAATTGGAGCAGGGTGAAAAAGAGAGGAAGAGATGGAGGATGACAGAGAAAACAGATAGCGATGTGAGTTTTCCTGTAGGGGAGGATGTATATCTATAAAAGATGCAGGCTGTAACACACATCTGAGAATAGATACCTGTTGGAATACGCGGCGCCTCCCCGCCAACAACACAAAGTAGTTCTGAAATGTTTTTGCAGTTTCACAGGAATGCTTGCCCCCTAGATGAATTATTAATCATTTTGTACAGCTACAAATGTTTGGAATTACAGCTGCTGCCTACATCGGCTTGACAATCATTCGGCATGAATTATCCAAATGAAATGGAAGTGGTAAAGCTAGATAAGCAGACTCACTTCTACAGGAGACGAGATACATTTAAATGTAAACATCAATATTCATCACAGAGCTTGAGAGTGGATTAAAACCGTATACCGTGAGAAAAAAACATGTCTGTGTTTGCTGAGGGATTGTTCTGGAAAGTGTGTTTCTTAAACTGACTTTAGATCTGTTGGATGTTTGGAGATTGACACTCATTGACATGTATATTATAGTATATTTACAGAATAGCCTGTTTTAATATCCTGCTCTGATTTGACCCCAGGCAGAAACTTTGCCAGACAAGGCCATCTCAAGTGCTGAATTTTGTTTGGAGGTAGTTTTTTTTTATTTGGGATACAAAAACTTGCAAATCTTAATTTGCGTGTCTCAAAAAATCAATATCAGACCTAAAAAAATCGCCTGTGGCTTCAAATTAACTTTATTTACCTAATTTAGTCAAGTTTAATTTGATCATCCTGACGGTGTTTTTTTGTCCTGCAGTGGTTCCTCTTCATATATTAGTTTGCTCTAATGACTTTCACAACTGTATAAATAGCCACAGGGGCACTGAAATGCAAGAAACACTGACTGTAAGTAGTGTTGTCACGATAGCAAAATTAGGACTTTGACCGATTAATGCCATCAGTTAAACGGTTAAAAGAAATATCAAAAATTAAATAGAAAGCTCAGCAAAGGAGCAGCTTGTCACTTAAAGGAGAATAGCTGGTCCACCTTAATAGCCCACTTTAAGTGAGTCTGAGCTGGTGTTGCAAGATACAAGAGCTTGGCTTGAGTCTTGAGGAGTTGTAGCATTTATTCACCGACAAATAAATTGTACACACACTGCACTGCTACGTTCACAGCTATAACGCCACCGACAACCCCACAATCACCGCCGTCACACACACGGTCTGTCGGACACTCGCTAATGTTACGCCAGGCAGACACACAGCTGACCATCTCGCAGCTAACCTAATTGATGCAGTGGAGACTTACTGGGAAAGTGGCTGCATGTGTCCACGACAATACACACAGCATCGTGGCTGCTAACTCTCCCCGACGGCTGAACTGGGGACTCAGTTGTCTGATGTGTTCATACACTGCAGCTGGTGATAAATGATGGATTTAACCCGTTTGTGCATCGGCTTTTTGTTGCAGCTGGGCAGCTTGTTAGGCATTACAACCACAGCACCGCTGCATGCAACGCACTAATCTTGTCAGTTAATGGTTAACAAGGGTTGGTTATCGGTTAGAAAAAAAAATCTAAATTAGCATCCCTAGTAAGCACAACTCATGACCCTCGGCTACAGCACTACAGTTGAAAAAACGCCCACTATGCCTGCAGTGAGTGGAAGCAGAGCGCCGCTGCTCCCGCTGCACACAGACACAACTCATAAATACGGCTCTTATTAAAACACTGTAATTCTTAAAATATTAGTACTAATAAAATGGGGGTATCGTACCGATTTTAACGGCAGGGTATTGAGGTCCTTTTCTAGTATCGGTATAGCGTGTAACACTGACTGTTAGAGTGATCAGTTAAAACTGTGACAGGTGGAAGCCTCCTCAGTCAACACGGGAATCAGAAACATGCCTACTTTATATCAATTGATTAGAGTGGCGCTTTATAGATTAAGTCCAATACATACATCCCAACATCTCAAATACCCGAATGCATATCCTAAATCATCTTAATCTCAATTAACCCCAGTTTGACCTCAAGGTCACATACTGTATAGCGTGTGTTGTAAGCTGGTTGCATGTCACACTTACATATTAATCCATGTATTTATGGATATTTTTTGTGTATTGCAAAGGCCCATCTACGATATTTATCTTTTAATCTAGACATACTCAAAGAAAACACAATCATAGTATTACATATAACAGACAGTCTAGACAGAGGGATATTTAACATAATTCAAATGTAGATCAAAAGGAGAGCAACAAACAAACCAAAAAGAGGAAAGAAAATGTGCATGCCGTTCCAAAAGTGATCCTTACATAGATTCATGACAGTAGATACCATATGTTCACATGACACCCCTTTAACATTAAATAACTGTTTAACATCTGGAGGTACAGAGCTTCTCCATAGCATTCGAATCAGGACGGGCAGCTGCTCCCTGAATTTTTGAGCGTTTACTTCTGTTTTGACACGTTACTGTATTCAGTTTGATCTCCTAATAAGTCTTCCCTCTCACTTTTTATATACGTCTTCCTGGATTCAGCAGGATCTCTAACCATGTTATGAAGGTTATTAAATAAATTCTTCTGTAATTGATTAATAATTTCATGCTTTAAGTTTAATATGAGGAAATCACCCTGACAACACATCACTTGGTTCTTACTGTATCATAGTTAGAATTAAATGGGCCTTTAATGATAAAGTCTTTAATATACAAGTGGGAGCTCAGTGTGGAGCTCAACACATAAACATCAGTAAGCTGCTTAGCATCATAGCATGCACATAGGGGACTGTGTGTATGTCTACAGTATATACCCCACTTTATGATAATCACATGCAGTTTGGGGCAAGTCATAGTCAAGTCAGCACACTGACACACTGACAGCTGTTGTTGCCTGTTGGGCTGCAGTTTGCCATTTTTTTATGCTAATGCAGTACCTTTGAGGGTTTGTGGACAATATTTATTATTGTTTTATGTTGTTAACTGATTTCCAATAATAAATCTATACATATGTTTGCATAAAGCAATTATATTTTCCCACTCCCATGTTGATAAGAGTATTACATACTTGACAAATCTCCCTATAAGGTACATTTTGAACAGGTAAAAAATGTGCGATTAATTTGCGATTAACTATGGACAATCACGCGATTAATCGCGATTAAATATTTTAATCGATTGACAGCCCTAATATAACTGACAACTTTTACAAACCTAAACTTACTAAAGCTTTGAGGAACTCTTCAAGGCAGAAAACAAATCTCTTTAAAAATGACCTCAGATTGCCTCCCTCAAAATATCTGCTGCAGCATGAAAAACAAAATACATTTTGTCCCCGCACCTTTCTGACCTTGTCCAGTCTGGAATATCACATAACATTATGAATTAAGCACCACAGCAGTTTCAAGGGCAAAACAAGCAACAGCAAACATGCAGTGGAGCTACGAGTCGAGGTCTTTCAGGTCTATTAATATACAGCTGGCAGATTAATAATATACAGCTGGCAGAGGGACAGAGGACGGAGCTGCCATATCCTGCTCTGCAGTCGGTCCACTGCAGAGCCATGAGGTCACTTTGTTGTGTCTCCCCAGGAGGTTTCCAAAAGCAGCCATTCCTCCCGCAATGGAGGAAGTGAACTTGAGGAGCCCTTTGTAAACACTCAGGGGACTCTCTCTCTCTGTATGACCCCGAGGTCACGGACGCGGTGGGAACGTCTACGACTGAACTCTACCTCTGTCTATAAATAAGGCGGCACATTTTCTCTCCATTTCTGTTCTCTTTTGTTATTTTTTACAAAGTCTTTTTGCTTGTATATATCTTCCACTGGGCTTCATTTATTACAAAGCCATAAAGGGGAAAGGCATTTTTTTAATTGAAAAAGCGTAAAAAAATATTTCAGGGGCGCACACACAGACACATGCAGCGCATTATTCAGGCAGAATCTAATTAATTTTGCATCCAATAGAAGTTGTATCTGATTTGGGAATTATTATCTGCAATGGGAAAAATGGTCAAACTGCAGCTTCCGTGTTGTTTTTTTTTCTCATTTATTCCAGCAGCATATGTTGGAAATGTATTGTATAGAAATCAACTGAACCCTCCAGCATTAATGAACTGTCAGCTCTTGTGAACATCTTGTTATTGGTGCTGAGGGAAATACAGGAAAAGAGCATGAACAGTCGCCTCGGGAGTCTTAGCTATGCTGCCTTTCCCCTTTGTTTTTGTTGCCATGGAGCTGGCTCATCCATTCCTCACATTTCTCCTTTTCATTTCACAGTCCAGACAGTGTTACTATTACCCCCCCAACCCCCTTCAGGTCCCTGTGCAGTCTCCAGGACACCAGAGTGCCCCATCAGCACCGCCATGCCATCTGCAGGCACACGACTCAGAGCGAACCCACTGGGCTTATCTGTCACTGAGCAGACTGCGACAGGTGAGCTGGCGAGCTGAAAAATAACCTCCTGGCTGGTTGCTCCGTGGAGCCAGAAAAAGAGGAACCCCCATGAGTAAAGAGAATGGATCGAAAAAGAGAGGTGCACCGTTCTTCTTCTTTCTGATGGGTGCTCTCGTTTCAGCGGCCCGCTGCTCGTGTCTGGAATGTTTTTGGCAAAACAATCAATGAAGCTATAATAGCTCATTGTGTGGAGGCTCCCTGGCTGGGTCAACAATAAGACTCTGTGATATTGATGCCACGCATACTGAGGAAATGAGTCAAACAGTACATCTTTATTCTCTCTCTAGTCATGCATAAATGCATTAAAAACGCTGTAATGAGGAAATTAGATTTGGGGTTTGGCAGCACCTGTAAGGTAAAATTTGATGAGAAAATGGTTCGCTGCTAAAAAGGTGTCCGCCATCCACAGCCGTGGCAGCTTTGCCAAAAATAGTCTTGTCGTCTCCTTCCATCCATCAGCGATGTGGTTGACTGCCTCGCTATAAGCAATTACCGCTCCAATTGGGCTTAATGACACTGAGAGGGAGGCAGACCTGCAGCTCCGGGAGCAGCTATGTGCTATTTATAAATCTTTTGAAAAGACACCTGACGCTGCTCCATCAAAGCTGCGGGGCTCCAGCGAGAGCACCTTGATCCTGTTTGCCAGCCAGTGATTGGCTCAGGTGTATATCTACCACACCATGGCCTACTTCTGTAGCTGGTGGACCAGAGCGAGCGTGGAGTCAACCAACAGGAGGACAGTTGTCATCGTCATCGGTATTATCTGCTGCGTCAGTGAAAATCATGCCTGCGTCATTCTGATGAAAACACCTCAGAGATGGGCAGTCACCTACTGGTCCTGTGACCGTTATTTATTTTTCCTAGTGTCCCGCCCTATTATGCTGTGATTGGCTAGCACTACTGTGCTTTGATTGGCAGATTTTCTGGTGATAGCAATGTGCTTTTCTACCCTGTTACAAGAGTATAGACGGTATTACAAAGACGGACAAGAGTGTGTGGATGAAGCAATGAAGCTAGATATAGATAGCTTTAATTAATAGGGTTCTATGGTTACCCACGAGTCTCCCCTTTACAGACATGCCCACTTTATGATAATCACATACAGTTTGGGGCAAGTCATAGTCAAGTCAGTACACTGGCACACTGACAGCTGTTGTTGCCTGTTGGGCTTGAGTTTGCCATGTTATGATTTGAGCATATTTGTTATGCTAAATGCAGTACCTGTGAGGGTTTCTGCACAATATTTGTCATTGTTTTGTGTTGTTAATTGATTTCAAATAATAAATATATACATGCATTTGCATAAAGCAAACATATTTGCCCACTCCCGTGTTGATAAGAGTATTAAATACTTGACAAATCTCCCTTTAACGTACATTTTGAACAGATAAAAAAAATGTGTGATTAATTTGTGATTAATCGTGGACAATCAGGCAATTAACTGCGATTAAATATTCTAATTGATTGACAGCCCTTGTAAAAATAAACCCTTTCTGGCAGAAAAGCCTTAAGGCAAACTTCTCCCGTTTGTGCAAAATGAGCCGAACAGCCGAGGCAACGAGTACTAGCCAATCACAGCGGAGTAGGGCGGGACTAGGCGGAACAGCCTTGGGGAAAAAAAAATAACGCTTCCTGTGAGCTTCATCGTGTTTTTCCCCAGTATCCCGTGCAAACCGAAGGTAAAGCCATCCATTGCTGAATCCTGCTTGACTTGCATTCAGCTAATTATTCTCCTGTTAAGGATATTCCCCGCGACGGGACGTGTCATCCATCTTTGTCCATCACAGCTCTCTCCAGCGTGTTGGCACATGACAGCTTCAGCGTGAGTATCCACGGACTGACTGATATCTCCATTGGCGCTCCCGTTCAGGGATAATGGAAATGAATGACAGCACGTGCACAGCGTCTCTGAGGCGCTCTACATGCTACATTAGCTCCTATCAATGGATTTTTTGCCTGAAGCACAACTCCACTTCCTCTCCGTGCACACAAGACACATTTTGGCAGCTACACTATCTTTAACATGACCACACTTGCACTTGTATTTTTATGAATACACTTTGTCGAGGGTGTTGTGATGAATCAGCCAGCTGGGGTCTAAACAATGTGCTCATTATGTTTTGGGTTTGAGTCCTTGTCAGACTCATCTCACTTCCCTTTCTTTTTTTCATGGCATTGGACTGCATTAGTAAATGTATAAACTGTGAGCTGCTGATTCAACTCTGGTATTTTTAAGTCTCAAAATCCAGTTTGTAATATCAAATTAAAGCTGCTATAATCAATATTGTATATTAACATTCAATATAATTACTATGTGTATGTGAAAGGGACCTCTTGTGGTGACAAACCCACAGAAAATAATTACCCAAACCTGCAGTTTCCCTCAGCTCTACAGAGCATTTTAGTGTCTTTCAGCTCATTGTTTTGGTTTTTGGTAAGGTATAGGATATTGCAACAATATTGTTCTGGTATGATTTCCCCTTATTTTATGCAGGTCAACTATGATTGAAATGTGATTGAAGGAAATGCGGCCATTTCAAAAGTAAACGTACATCTGTATTAGAGGTAGACCGATTAATCGGTTTGGGCAATTAATCGACGCCAATAGGACGTTTTACAAACTATCGTTATCGACAGAACTGGGCTCCGACAGTGGCCGACAGCTGAGCAGCCTCCACCAGACACTCAGAGACGTACATCAGCGTTTTGCATGGAGGCTTCATACACAGTCAATCATTAAATCTTACTCAATTGTAAGCCATGAACTACAGTCTACATGGAAAAAGATTTAATGCAGTGAGAATTAATACTGTATAAAAAAAATAATTTAAAACAGACTGTAAACTTAACAGCCATTTCCCAGAGGCCTGGAGTAATTTACCCCTCTCCAGTTTGGAAAGGCTAAACTGTCGACAGTCTGTGGTCCTTTAAATATCTGTAATTAGTTTATTTAAGTATGAAAAACTGTAGAAATACCTAGAAGAAAGGGCCGCATCATTTATAATAACATGGTAATGATTATAGAAACATGTCCAAAGAAACTGTCCCTATTTGAATACAGTGAGACTGATGTTTCTTGCACATGTAAATCAATATAATATTGGGTAAATTCAGATTCTTCTCTGACTATTAAAACCACAACAGATTGCAGCTTTTCCAATATGCTCAGAGGACTGTTGCTTGTCTTTCACACTTCCAGTTCACACACTCCAGTTCTCTCTGCCAATTACACATTGCATTTCACCAACACTTTATCTGGAATCAACTGCCAAACCGCTCACACTGCTACGTTATTATCAGACCGGTGCATTTCATCGAAATCCGGTCGCATTTACTAGAGTGGCACGAGACACATGAATGTGGAGGAGCCTTTCTGTGAAATACCAGCTCGATGACACCGTGGCATTTAGCTAGAAAGATGAGTGCAGCCCTGGACGGCTTCTTACGGCACGTCGAGCTGGCTGCAGCCCCGGCCATCGGGAGAACAGGAGCCATATCTGATTGGTCATAAAGACATAGAAATGAAGGAATGGGAAGTAAAGTGACTGTTTACAAATGTCAGGCTGGTCCTGTCACACATGTAAAAGATAACATTACAGAGCTCAAAGAACACCCGACTCCCACAATTGGAAGATAATGGGAGGTGACTTTTACAAATGTGAAGAGGTGGCCTTTTCACAAGGTATTTCATCAAGTGCGGCCATGGCTGCGCTGATTGCCCAAGCCACTAGCGCATGCCAGATGTAATTTTTTCTATCTGGAGGCCAACCGGCGCTGCCAGTAATCAATCCAGATATACATATTGTAAGACTGATATTTATTACATGATTCTCTCTCTGTGCCAAAAGGCATGTTTGGAAATATGGTTGTCTTTCTGGACAAACTAAATATTCCATATTTAGCAGAGGCGTTAAATGTTCACTATTTGACATTCAGAGCATTAATACAGCAGCAAATAACTATTTGCTAAAGATATAGAGGAGTAATGTCTACCTGAGAAGAGAATGAAGTCGCTCTCAATCTGTGTGTGTTGTAATCTGAGCTTCTCTGTGCTTTGTTTACCACGCCGGTGCTGGCCGCGATTGCTTTTAGTTCACTTTACTGCATGTGAGCGAGCCCTAGGGCTGGACGATATGGCCAAAATCTTCTATCACGATATAGGCCATTTCATATCTCGATAACGATATATATCACAACATGTTTTCTGGTAATTCAAAAAATAAACAGTCTATATGAAATAAACATGGAAAAGCCTATTTTTGTATACTCCTGTGTGATTTAAATACTTGCAGCACTTACTAGCACCCACCCTCTGGTTTTCCCTCAGGTTAACACTGTTATCTCTGTCAGCACTGTTGCCGTTGTTTGCACTGTTAGCTGTGAGCCGTTGCCATGTTGAGAGCCGTAGAGAGGCAACAGATATGCTCTCAATTTCACGTTTAGCACCTTTAAAAAAAAACAAAAAACAAAATAGACAGCATTTTGCTCATATAGTCCCTTTCTCACAGCAATGCAATTATGCTGAGAACATACAATGAGCAAAACATTTTTCAAGTCACTGTTAGGCTTGCATGTGGAGTTGATTGGAGAAATATCAAAAACATAACCATGTAATGCATTTACCAAATGTTGCCAGCTTGAAAAATACAGTTTTTTATCAAACTGTATTTTTTCTAAACAGCCTTTTTGACTAGAAACCATTACTATTACTCTGAAACTTCTTTGTTTGTTGAAAACAGCTGCCTGCTGTGGCTGAAAATGGCGCCGATGAAAGCATAATTACTCACAATGTTGTGCACCGTATTAAATGTTACAAAATAAATCGTGTTGGGACAATCTTGTTTTGTGAATAAAATGCCAAGCTCAAAAAGTATACTGCCTCCAACATGACCGCTCCTCCATCTAGCTTTATTCTTGTCTCCCTCTGTGTTGTAGACTGGGAGAATAACAGCTACTAATGCACTGACCCCTCGACACGTGTTCCTGCAGACCACTGAGAGAGAGAGGCCGATGCCCCCGGATAGAGCGCCGGATGAAACAAACCTCCGTAAAAAGGCCTTTTCTTTCATTGGAGGAACATGACTACACATAAAAGAGCTCACTTTTTTTTCTAGCCGAGTGAATCATTTTCCATTTCCTCTGGGGATTGGTCATTCTGGTGAGTGTGCAGTGAATCAAGATTAAATGAGTTTGAACATAAATAGGGAGCTAGCGCAATACCGGGTGCTAAAAACTGCTTTAATTGGTGAAAAGGCAATTTATTTGATTGACGGTAGAATGCTTGGTATGTTCTTTCCGCCTCCTCACGTCAGGTTGTTGGTGGATTAGTCCTGAGGCAGGAGCTGTACTCCATGCGACCTGTTAGCACTGCAGAAGGTCAACGCACCACTGGTGGCAACGGCAACACTTACGTATTGTGGCTCGACACTCTCCCTGGGGCAGGTTGGCGTGAAGACAGCATCCTGTATGATATATAGGCTATCCTGGTTCTGCTGACAACTATGGATGTTTGTCCCATAATACAGTATATTCTCTATCTGTGTTTGGTCCCGCATGGCAGTGTGTATAGCATTTATTACAGTGCACTCTCTGGAGTGAGCTGTGTGGATTTAAAGCTGCCATGTACAAAATTAGATTTATCAAGTCCCCTCGGTACTATAAGTCTAATTTTATAGACACAATGGCTAAATAAGCACCAATACAAGGCCACTTCTATTCTGAATTTTAACTACTAGAGCACATTATAATCCACAAGATCCATACTCTTAACTAACTTAACTAACAGACATTTTGACGGTAAAAGAGAAATTGAAGTGACAGACAGCTCAAATGAACCAGCAAAATGTCATATCTTTTCCAGACAGGCAGAATATTCCAGCAGATGGTCTCTTAATGTTCAGTAGGTGCACAGTTACCGTGACTTCCTTTTTTCCTCAGTGGTCTCCATCCAGAACAAAATCTGCCTGAGTTTAACATCGGAAAGCAAATATGCAGCATTCACATTCGTCTGTGACGACGGCGGTTTGGAGGCGAGGTCAGTTCAGCGGCAATTTAATCCAATCAAGAAGTCAATTTTCTTCACTCACGCACAACTTTTTGCCATAAAAAGACAGTTTTAATTTAGATTTTGAATTGAATGAATAAATGGAAAACCATTTAACCTCAGCTCCGTTTAAAGACCTCGTCATAATTACGGCAGTTGGTACTTGAGTGCTACAGTACAGGTGGCAAAAAGGCCAAACAGACAAGAGAAAAACCTCCCAGATAGCCTTAAGTTACATATTACTGAACAGCTCTTCTTCATACTTTGCTGAATCTTATTGAACAGCCAGCACATGTTGGAACTTGACTGGATAACATCTAATCCAACCTGAACTTCACATCATCACACCCACAAATATCACAAAATCTGTGTAGGTGATTTTAGCGGCCCAGTGGGTGAGGAGTAAAACGTCGGGGTCTTGTTGAAATGAACTAGCTTGGGGCGGATATAGTCCAAAATGGACGCAGACAGCAGGCATGCATGCTCCTGTGTATACTACATTGGGTGTCTACATGGACATGTTCATGATAGGTTTGTCGTTGTTACCGGTGTTACTTGCCCACTGTCGTTTTGCTTTTTTTTTTTAATGGAAATAAAACCCCTTTAGTTCATTTTCGTCTGTGAGCGCCATGTTATCAATACATAGTCGGAGGACGGACGCTTTAAACTGAAAGTGAAAGTCTCTGCTCCGTATGGAGTCTCAGCACAGAGTAGCAGGAGTCAGATTTCACACACACAGGGGGCGAGAGAGAGTTAACAGAGAAGACGATGGCGGAGGATTTGGCGTCAAAGCGAAAAGCAGAAGCACCTATTTAGCAATATTTTGGATTTAAACCCAATGCTATAAGGGAACCTGCAGCAAAGGCTTGACCAGAGAGGCCAGACACACCGCCATCCAACATTTAAGATCGAAGTAAGCACGCCACATATATTGAGCGTCATCTTTTCTTGTAAAATGGTCGGTGTTGTCACAAGTTTATTAACCGGTGGGAAAATTTCCTCACCATCACATCCCTAGTTCACGCATTTGTCAGAGCATACAGTATATGTTGGTTAGATATCTTGTGAAACATTGCAGCCACGCAAATGTGGAAGGAAAAAGTGTTTATACCTGTTCCAAATGGTCAAACTTGTAAGCAGGGTAAAAAGCCTGCCGCCATAGGGCAGGCTGAGAGGCCATAATTGTTTAAATGGGAATATCTCTGGTAGGATGTTATTTATGTCAACATTTATAATGCCAGTATCTTGGTGGAGACAGTATGTTTACACCAGCAGTGGGCCTAAAATAAGTTTGTCTATTCTGCACTATTTATTCCCAGCATGTGCATACAAGTAGCATTAAAATGCAGATCCAAGATGTCCACGCCTCAGTTCCTCTGGAAAGTGAAGAAAAGTGTTGAAATAGAGAAGAAAGTGTTGAGGGAGAGAACCTGAAAGGAAGCAGGTGCAGGTGAAGAAAACAGAACAAAGAGCGTTCGAGTGCAATTAAAAGGAAAAATGGCTGACAGAGTTTATTTAGCTTCATCGTGCTCAGTCAGGGTTTTTCTTGCTACGGTAGGTGCCCGGTCTTCTGGGTTTGAGGGCAGCCTTGTTTCTGGCTGAGGGGACGGCGATGGAGGAAAGCAGATGGAGGATTATAGCTGGCCTAATTGCCTCTGCCCTGCTAACACACCCCCATCTGCTGAAAGGGGATCCTTGAGGCTTTCTCCTCCTCAGCAGCAGCCAGCGCTCTCCAGTGCTGCCATTGTCTAGTTATGACTGATGTGCCCATCTCTGACCTGCACCTCTTACAGATCCAGCCAGTGTCTCTCCATTCCAAACCACAGATTTGCTCGCCAGGGCAGAATAATTCATTGTGATATCATAATTGTATTTATTGGCTGCCTGCACTGCTGGGCTGGGACCTTCAGGGTGACAGCAGATCCCCTCCGCCGTAACTGTCACAACACATCAACTATTAACTCACTGTTGCTGATGGCATCCACGGCTTAAACTGCAGAAAGTTGACCATGACACTGAAACTTGTCCCAACAGTTCGATGAGAAGATGGATACAACTCTCATAAATTTAAACCTACTGCCAGTTAGCTTAGCTTAGGTACAAACTATGGCGCCTCAGTGTTGTTTTTTCATAAATATAGACGCAACTCAACCCGTTCGGCATAACTTGATTGGTTGATGGCTTTATTTGCGGTGCAAAAGCTCAGAAAAAAATCAAACTTGTTCGGAAAAAACATTTTCGCCGCGTAATATTCACGTTCTATGTTAAAGTATTCCTGACAAAAACAACAGTTCGAAAAAAACGCACAGATCATCTGGTTGCCTGGCAACTTCACAGTGACGACAAGACTTCGGAAGAGTGAGTAAGTGTATTTCCCAAAACGTCAAATTATTCATTTAAATAAGTCATGTTTAAATGTCAGTCATCTCGTGGAATAGATTATCAAGTAAACATAGAATTTGTGCAGCGTTAATGTTTGGCGTCTAGGCTCTGACGTCATCACTCCTCAACATCGAGCTTAGAACAGCAGGGAGTGGGGTGCAACGATACTCGCTTCATCTGAACTTATTAGCATTTTGTGGGTTTTCATTTTGGAAGTCTCTTGCTGTCTCCCGTGCTGCACCACTCTTCGCCTGAACTATTACTGTTGTGCTGGTAGGGGCGCTCTTTTACAAAAAAAGGCTTATTAAACGCTGTTTAATAAGTGATATCTGGTTGCATATGTAAAGTTTACCATCAAAGAAATAAATCACATAAACTTAAGTATAGAGGACATCAGATTGCTGCATACTAAGTACACTTTTATTAAAACACGTTTACATTTTTAATTAATAAAAAAAATAATTTTAAGTTCCATGTTCTGTCATCTATTATTCCATCACTTTTCCTGATGTTTTAGGTTTTTGCCGTGGTATTGTTTCAGTATTGAGATATTTAGGCAGGGTATTGAATCAAAGTTTAATATTAATTTTTTTATCATAATTTTGGTATCGTGACAGCAAGAGAGAGGATAATGCCACGAGAGTGTAGCGTCGACTAGAGTCGGGCTTCCTGAACTAAAACGTGTACGTACGAGCATGATTTTGGGGGATGATTTAGGAGACATCTTGTGTCTAGTACAACTTTTCAAAAGAACAACATTTGCATATTCATAGATTATGGATTTTTAATGAGAAGGAGGGAATTTTAAACAAGGTAATTTAACTTTTTGTTTTGTCAAAACCACATCAGACACACATTATTATTCCAAGCAGACGATTATTGTTATGTCTTAAAACATGTCTGGAGGGGATCGTTAAAATATTCTTTAGAAAAACGGATAAATGATAAAGAACCACAGCTGAAGTTGACTTGAGTTGGCGAGGCGACGACATTTAGTGTAGCCTCAAAGAGAGCACCACACCTGAACCGTGAACACCGTGAACACCAAGATCTCCGCTGTGAGCAGCAGTCTGTCCATGCTGGCCCAAGGCTACTGGATGTCTTCCCTGTGAGACAGTGAGTGCTTTCATCAGTCTGCTGAGCCTTTTGGGCTTCAGTCTCTCTCCTTCTCTTTCCGTGTGTGCTCATATGAGGGAAAACTTCTATCAAAAAACCCTTTGAGAAACATATGGTGCTCCAATTTTGCTACAGATACCTCCTGCTCTTGCTCCGTATGGTGATTTGCCTCAGGGTTTAACACTGGCAACACTATTGTCCTGTGGAATTGCTGAAGGCGTCTGATTTAGAGGTGATTAGAGGTGCCCGGTGAGAGGGGGGACGACATGGTGTTCCACCCTGTGGACATACAGGTTTCATGGGGGAAAAATAGCCTCGAGGGAGGATTAGGAGCCACATCTCATTCAGTTTGAGATAAAGGCGAATGTGACCAAGACGGGCAATTTTGTAGCCCTAAAGCATCCTGAGGACCAAAATCTAAACACAAAGGCTGCTTTAAATGATTTATTGTATTGAATTAAAAAGCCACTGATCACTGACATATTAGTCTTAACCGTACTGTTGCTCCAGTTTGGACAGTAGATGTCCTCGGGGGCACAGAGGGCTCATGAGCTCATAGTCTAATGCACAATGGACCACTTCACTAAAGGCCAAAGCACAAAGAAGCACTCGCATGTGGATGATGACAGACGTGGAGAGGAGGGGAGGAGAGGAGGAACCAGTGAGCTGAAAGCATCCCTCTGCGACACACTTGTAGCCCCACTTGGAGTCCTCCTGCTGCTGCATTTTCACGTGAGGCAGCATTTTGACAAAACTGTACAAGGACAACTAGACACAGACTGACCTACATACAAGATCTATCATCTGAGTAAACACTGTTATTCTGAATGAGGACGGCTTTTAATCAAGTCTCGTAACGCAAATGAGCTCCGGTCCCTGATACACTGATTGCATCTCGGTGCTATGAATGACGGAAGTGAATGCCCAGCGGAGGAACATTTGAATAAAATGTCCATGTGAGCCTCACATGTGATACTGATTCTGAGCCCTGGGGCCTGTAACAATTTGTCCATCAGCTCCAGACAGTGTGTCTGCCCATGTGGGTCACTAATGGGGCCAAGGTGGGCTACAAGTGGGTCCATGAGAGCAGTCACGGGCCCCTTCCCGTGTGTGTGTGTGTGTGTGTGTGTAAGTCTTTAGTAACAACTAGCTAGTCTCAAACTAGTAGACTGTGTGGCACAATTAAAACCAGCCGCCGTCCAATCAAAAGCAGTGAACTATAATCAATAGCTTTAGCATAGCTTCCAAAAATTACAGTTCTGGGGACGCGTACCTTAAACATAACTGCATATCTTCTGTAAATGCATAGATCACTGTTTTATTTATATATGCATACATGGAGAAATATCCCCATTTCAGAGTTAGTAGTATTCAAGCAGTTTAGAATGAGTGGGAAATATCCAATTATGCTAGTGTACCCGACACTACTTCGTCATTCCGGTAGGGCACAATTAATCGAATATTAATCGCGATCACGATTTTAGCTTCCCACAATTAAATGAACATGATCGACTACGATATTGACGTTTAAAATGCTGCTCCGCTCATAGAAAACGCCGCTGCATATTAAATCAAGCGCTTCCTAAACTAACAGCTAGCCACCAGGGGGGGCGATCCAGATGTTTTGGCTTCACTTTTGGGGAGCTGTCATGCCGCTGCACGAGGCAACTTTCCTGAATGTTGTGGCTGCAGAGTAGAAGAGTAATAGACTGTATATTAATGGAAATGCACTGAATTTAGGTGAAGAAGAACCGTAAGTCTTATTTTGATGCAAAGATTTGTTAATTAACAGGAATGTAGCACAACGCGAAAGTGAAAGCAGTCCCTAAAATCTATGAATAATCATGATCTCAATATTAATCAAAATAATCCTGATTTTCATTTTGGCCATTATCGTGCAGCCCTACATTCCGTCATATTTTGAGGTGTGTTGTGTTATTTCTGTGAAATTGTATCTTCCCAGTTCATTAAACAGCATTGCATTAGGTTTCAGGTCAGATTTCACAATACCTTTTTCACTCTTCACTCTTAACGTTAGCTTTGTCAGTGCTGCACAACAGATACTATCTGATAATTAGAGTGTAAATATTTAGTAACAACTAATTCGTAGCCTACATAAGATAAGAACTAGTTTGTGTGGTGCAACCCATCGTAATTTAGTGGTGGTTCTACATAGGAATCACTTACATTATAACAACGGGGCAAAACTTTAAATTATGAAGAACTGGTGCAACCGACTCTCAGCACTTTACTGGACTGCATGTGGACTAATAATTGAACCAAGGGGGTTCAGGTTGGTTCTTTTTGGACAAATATGGCCTGCAAGTGTGCCATTTTTTTCCCCCTAATCCCTCCTCCTGACATTTGGGGAACAAACTGGGCCCCATTTGGGTTGCCAAAATGTCAGGGGGTGATGGTTGTCCACCGTCAGCCCATTACTAACCAACGCAGGGCCCTACATGGGACATAGCACCCTAATTGATTAGAGCTCTGAAAGCTGTGTGGCTCATAGTACCGCCACTGACAGTAGGCATCATCAGAGAGAAAGCTACTGGACTTAGATCAGCTTTGACACACAGACACCAGCCTGCTAATCTCCATGTGTCGGCCGCCTCAAAGGAGACTGTCCAAGGTTATTCTCACAGAGCTGCACTTGACATAAAGCTAAAGGCTACGGTTTATCTGAGGTGCTCTCCACGATGACATAACGCGTTACGGAAGTGAGATGAAAAGGATTTGTCAAACTCAAGTGTCACTATTGTCCCCTGAGGATTAATGTCACACACACAAAGTCTCACACAGCTAACACAATGTGTTACACCACATTCGCCACAGACGCACAAACTACACCCACCGACGTTCGACGGTAAAACTAGACAGGTCGGTCCTCGCTTATGAAATGGAGACGATGGCGAATTTGAAAAGTATCATGTGATGGAAAAATCAATAGAGCTCTGCCCGGTAAAATTAGATTTCATTAATAATGAAAGACAAAACCCAGCGTAGAGTTTAATCAATAAAGCCATTTTACAAATCCTGATACTTTCGATGTAGAGGCCGAGGTATCAGATATCAGACGATCTGATGTTAAGCGTCGCTTGGAAGTAATGGACGTCTTGATTTCATTGAGGCAACACAAATTATAATAAGGAAGTGCATTTAAAGAGAATTTAAGAAACTGCTCATTAAATATTCTTTAATTTATATGTAAAATGCCTTTTAAAGCTTTTGTTCTTTTATATATAAGCCTTGTGTTGAGTCTAGACTGCAGTTAAATGGTAACTAATGTCCAGTCCAAGAATCTATACCGAAAAATATAACACAATAAAAGACCTTTTAAATTTTAGTGACACTCCTAAAGCTGCTACACAAATGGCTTTGAGTCGTCAAGGTCTTGATAGAGTCTGGAAACCAGCAGAACAAACCACTGAGTCAGACTGGGAGCACTGGGTCCAAAGAGTAGAGCAGACAGTGCTGGGGCATCACACCAGAAGGGGTCACTCTGCCACCATCACTGTGCTGTTAATGCCCTCCATATGACAACACACACTGAATAAGCTTAAAGTCACACTGAATGGATCTGGCGTGACTTTTACATTTCAGTCTGCTTAACGAGGTTTCTACCAATCTGTTGAGCCGCGGGATGCGAATAAGTTTTGATCAAAAAGATGAAGATTTAAAAATTCAAACATCTGTCCAGATGCTTAACCAAGACATACAGTACAGATATATATATATATACACACACACACACACACACACAGGTGTCTGCAGCCAAACTGGAACACCATATGTTCTTTTTTCCAAGGCTTTGTGATAATAGTTTTCCATATCTGCTCTTCCTCTGATTGCTCTCACACACACACTCACACACACATTGTCTCTCAAGCACAAAAGCACTCACTCACTGATATTCCAATCATTTCTCTTCCGATTGCTCTGCACTTGGCTGCACCTGCTCCATCGTCCTCTCTCCTTTCTCCTACCTGGGGGGAAGGTGAGCGACGAGGCTCGGGCAGAGAGGAGAGCTCTGATTTGTATTAATTTGTGGCCGATCTCTGGGGAGAGAGAGAGAGAGAGCAACCGTGTGCCCCCCCTACACCCCCTCCCCATCTCCACCATCAGAACCACTGCATCTATACAGAAACAGGAACCATCCAATCAATCCAACCTTCCCCAAAGGCTCGCCCAATCAGCCCAGGACCTGACACACAAATTAATCACTTCACCATCGCTGACAATTGATGGCACCACGCCGTGCATGGAGCTTTCAAAAGGAAGTGCATGAGGAGAGGCGCACGCATGAGTGGAAAAGCCCTCTTCACCCCTCAACCTCACCCACACACTCCCCCCCACTGTACACACACACACCATCTACACAGTAGTGGACATTAGAGCTGCAACGATTAATCGATTAGTTGTCAACTATTAAATTAACCGTCAACTATTTTGATAATCAATTAATCAGTTTAAGTCATTTTTTAAGAAGAAAAAAAAGTCAGTTTCTCTGATTCCAGCTTCTTAAATGTGAATATTTTCTGGTTTCTTTACTCCTCTATGACAGTAAACTGAAGATCTTTGAGTTGTGGACAAAACAAGACATTTGAGGACGTCATCTTGGGCACTGGGAAACATTGATTAACTAATTTATTAATTGAAAAAATAATCAACAGATTAATCCACAATGAAAATAATCCTTAGTTGCAGCCTTAGTGGACATCTTTATTTCTATTTAATTGAATTGTTAATTATGGTTTATTACAACTTGGGTTATATTTTCGCTGCTTTGGCCACCGTTCCTCTTTGCTGAGATCTCTGATCACGGCAACATCACTACAAACAAACTTGACATTAGATGATGATGAGATGATGATCACATCAAATCAACAGTTTGTATCAGATTATCTAAAACACTTTATTTGCAAATTATTCGCACATTTTCTATCTGATCAACATGTACCTTTAAAGGGAGATTTGTCAAGTATTTAATACCCTTATCAACATGGGAGTGGGCAAATATGCTTGCTTTAAGCAAATGTATGAATATATTTATTATTGGAAATCAATTACAAACACAAAACAATGACAAATATTGTCCAGAAACCCTCACAGGTACTGCATTTAGCATAAAAAATATGCTCAAATCATAACATGGAAAACTGCAGCCCAACAGGTAACAACAGCTGTCAGTGTGTCAGTGTGCTGACTTGACTATGACTTGCCCCAATCTGCATGTGATTATCATAAAGTGGGCATGTCTAAAACGAATTTGCGCTAACACGTTAATATCACGTTAACTTTGACAGCCCTAGTATTCATATATACAGTATATAATGTGCAATATTTTACATGTTTTTCTACTGCGTCTTTGGTTCCACTGTAATGTCTTGTTGGCTATGTATTGTTTTAAACCGATTGCAGCTGTGTGCAGCACTATTGCCCAAGCAAAATTTCCCCTTGGGACAATAAAGTATTTCTAATCTTATCTTATCTTTAGATAAAAGTTTAACAAGCAAGTCGGTTTGTAAAGTGTTTACGACGGACACACAGTATCGGGCAATAATTAGGGATGTCTAGATAGCACTTAACACAAAGTACAGCTGAGGTTGATGCGATTTCTTTTGGCAGATTGTCAATAAGAGACAACACACAGATTTCCCCCATAAAAATCACTAAAGTGGAGTTGCCATTTTACCTCCATAAATACAGATCTTCAAAGAGACTTTGATCACAGTATGGTCTTTCCAACCGGGAGACAGGATAAAGGGTAGTGTTACTAACTCAACACGCCTCACCCCCCCCGCCCCCCACACACACACACACACACACGAGCCATCAATGACCATTCCCTACATTATTGCAATACCATGTGTTGCTCCCGCTAAGGAGCCAAAAGGCAATAGTGCTTGGGAACAGCTTAAAGGGTAATTGCGCGTGGTGTGCAGGGTGTCTGCAGACGGCCCCGCAGGCACCAGAGGGGGTTTAAGGGGGTTTGGAGAGGGGATGACTGATCTTTGAGGCTGCTTCAGATCTCCTCTTCATCACCGACCCGCCCCGCTGGCATCTGACAGTGTGCGGATCTGGAAGTTGACCTGCTCCAAATCTTCCTGATGCTCTTTGGTGGTGAGGAAGGAGCCTCCTGCGAGATCTCCACTCATTAATCTAACAGTCTCGGGAGCGGCATCAGCTCGGTGCTGCTGCTGCTGCCGAGCAGGTGTGAGGCCGTTCGCTCTTAACATAACTCCGTTAGTAAGGGCAGCGGGCTCAATGACATCAGCTCTGGACTCAGATGAAAGCTTGATGAGACGCGGCAGCTAAATCTGTCCCTGTGAGGGATTAGCCTTCTGACAGGAGGACTCAGTTACACCTTCTCAGCATCAACATGGAGATGGATCCGGGCGGAGGTGTCCGCGTCCATAATCCAGTGGCACGCTGTTGCTTGTGCTTTTCGACCTACATGCATGCATAAGTCTGTGACCTGCTGCATTCATTTCGGTCTGACTGTGAAATGCGTTTCGCCCTCGCTCCTACTGACTGACAGTCTGATTATACCTGCCGTCTTTGTGTCGGCGGACAGCGGTCATTGTGATGTGAAATAACTGCTTTTCTGTCTGCTTTATGTTCTCTTCCACCTCATGAGAAAATCTCTTGGCTGTAGGAAATGTGCATTTCCAAACCTCTTAAAAAGATAGATCGGGAGAGGATCCTTTTGAGGGAAGCCATTTATAAATTGCTCGTCTCTTGTTTGAAAAGATGAAGATAAGTTTCAAGCGAGAAGGCATAACCTAGTCACTGCTGTCATAGACAAAAACCATACACACCATTTTACAAAGTCATACGAAAATATTAACGACATATGGCTCTAAAAAGGGAGTCGTTGGGTTTCTTTGATGCCCAGGTGCTGAAACAATATGACGTGGATTCTGTCTGTATGTTACATTATATTCAATACCAAAGCGTGTAATACACCAGAGGATAGTGTCAGTGTTATGTTTTGCCTCGCAGAGTGATGAATATTACACGCATGTATTAAGGTGCAGTACCAGCAGGGGGCAACAAAACCATTCACTTAGGTTTAGGAAAAACGTCATGGTTGGCCTTAAAATACGTACGTAAACTAAGTAAAATACGTAGAGAGGTTAGGGATGTTAATAATTAACCGTTGACCATGTCCGCGACACTAAACGCAGCATCGTGGCTGCTAAGTTAACTCTCCCGGACGGGTGAACTGGGGGCTCAGTTGTCTGTTGTGCTCATACACTGCAGCTGGCGCACCGCTGCATGCGAGGCACAAATCTTGTCGGTTAATAATCGGTTAACGAGGGTCGGTTATCGGTTAAGAACATTTTTCAAAATTAGCATCCCTAATATATATATATATATATGAAATGTGCAGTCAAGACTCAAACTAAAAAGATTTCAAATTTAAAAACACTTTTGCTGAAATGCAGCATCTTGTTTATAATATAAAAGGCAGATGCGTATTAAAATTATTTTGAATTTGTAACTTCCAAGAGCGTATGGTGCCAATGAATTCTAAAATAATACATCCCTTTTCTCGGGCTGCAGTATCATGTAACCAGACAGTTATTGAAGAGGTGAGTCAGCCTGGTAGAACTGAAGTATCCTCTCCCTTGATACCTCAAACTTTCTTAATTGCCTCAGAAAAAAAAGTCTTTGGTGAAATGAAAGTGGTGTTCACTTCAGAGAGTAAGAGAAGGTGACGTCTAGAAAATTAAATCTGCTCCACCTCCACGCCCACAACAACCGCTGACTCTGAAGCACCACATTTAGCTCTAGTTGAAACGGTCCTTTTAACTGTCGCCCAAAAAACTGTCACCTCCCATGCGAATGCTCAAGTATGTCCTGTGATTGATGACACTTTTTATGTGTTCTTTGGGTCGTGTGCTGTGGTGTAACACATCTGTCAGGTGCTAATTGTTTGGTTGGACCTTGGAATCAAAGCCAGACCTCCGACTCGCCGCGGTGGCTTACAGATGACCCAACAATCGACACATTCCCTCCATCCCTCTCCGTCTTTCTGAACGCAGCACCGTCTACCCTCTTAGTCATCCAGCCAAGGGACACACAGGTGAAACACATCAGTCAAATAACAATGGCACATATGGGCCAGAACTGACAGATGTGCTTTTTCAGTATAAAAACAGTGGGACCTATTTTTTCCACGTGCTTTCTCAGCCATTGTCCTTCAGATGAAATGATACTCTTCCTCCACAGGCTGATTACATTTCAGTCAGTTGCACATTTAAAAAGGAATCTGCCCCATTAGCAGCTGAAAAATATTAATCAAAACTCATGCATCTCATTTTAGGTACGTCCATCTGCCCTCAGCAATTCACCTCTGTGTAGATATATCTCCTACTTAGCAGCAGCTATGTGAAACTAGCTAGAAAAAACAGAAAAGACAAAAATCTCATGAGGAATCCCATAATTAGAGGCTGCCTAAAACACACATCAGCCCTATGACCTAACCACTGACCCGTTGACCAAACAAGCCCTGAAGGTATTAATGTGCTTTTTGGTGTCATTTCCCACAAAAAGCATCCGCACACTTTTTGTTGAGCATGTCATTCTTCTGGAAGGAAAACACATTGTTTGAAATATACAGAGTGACAAGACTGTTGGAAATGTTGATCCGGTTCATCACTCTCTAAAGTGGCTCCATGCATCGGTTGAGACGTCCTGCAACCTTTAACTTCGGAGCAGATGACAGATGACAGCTGGCCCTGCGTGTTACAGCTGGGTAAAAACACAGATGTGGCCACTGCTACACAACTGCTACAGCTGCACTCTACGATTTTGTCGTCTAATCGATTAGACAGATCTGTAAAACTGAGTTTCTCCGCAAAGAATCACACAAAAGCACCACTTGAAACTGGAAATCTGGATGGTATTTCATATATCTACTGTAAACAACACGCCCCCACCATTGCAGCCCCCCTGCACTGTTTTAACACAGGGCTGTTTTTTGGTCTGAATCCCTGCTAAGGGTGGGCATGTCAGGGTGGTGGATGGACTTGCAGCGCATCAGACACATATATCATAAAATATAGGTTTGCCTTTTTATTACCTGTAAACTCAATCATTCTCTAACCTTAATTATACTGTACTGTTGCCATGCTCTTATACTGGGGAAAGGAAGCATTGTACAAAACATTGTCAGTGGAGGAGATCAAGGTTTTCCAGTGTCAATGTTGGAACTGGACCACAGGGGGGACCTTACCGGACAATACAGCACATGGAAACATGGATGGAAACGTGGTGAAATGCCAATACCACTATATGACACACTGCTGATAACACATTAGTATTAAGATTATTCTCAACAACCCATGCTTTGATACAAAAACATTACAAATACGCACACCATAAACAGGAAAAAATCATCACAGAGCACAAACATTTTCCAAAGCAATCTTAATGAACCAAAGCGGGAATGTAGCTGAAGCAAATGCTGATTCATTCCAACAAAACGCCACAACAGAACTCAGGGGCCTGAGTTGAACCACCACTACCAACTCTGATAGTTTTGCGCAACATACTTTCATACAGTCAGTACGCAACTGTGCATTATAATCTGTAGCAGCTTGACTACTGGACTCACCGTTAAAAGAGCTACGGGCGACGTGCGGAGTCTCCTGAGGACCTTGTCCCTCCATTCATCCAGGTATCTGCGGTTGAGATCTCTCTCTAAGACCTGCTACACCTGCTACACCTGCGCACATGGCGCACGGACCGACGGTGTTCCATGGAGACGTTCCTATTCCGAGACTGGAGTTGTGTTCCACTGACAGTCACACCCGCCCCAAGAACTTTGAATTTACTTTAACCTTAAGTCACTTTCTTATATCCGTGAGAACCAGCAACACATTACTAGTTGCTGACGCTAGCTCCCAAAATTGTTTGTCTGGTGATATCGCAGTTATGTGCGAGATTTCATGGTTGACTGTCTTCCTACTAAATGATGTCCCAAAACTGTTTTTATCTGTAGCCTATCATCATAGACTGTATAGAAAGGTGGACGACTTCCTCTTACTGTAGGGGGGGCTGTCAGCTTTTTAATCCAACTGTTTATATTATTTGGCAAATTCCACATACATAAAATGAAATTAAATGGATCAATAGAAAACCAAACTTCTCCTTATTACTATTGGATATTAACCTCTATTACAATTCTCCAGTCAAGCTGAAAAATAGAAAAGCAACAAAAACCCAAACAATATTTGAAGCCGATAAAATTATCGACTAATGCTACTAATCTGTGTCCCTTAATTAATTAATTTACCTTTTCATCCTCCAATGTATTTTGTTTTTGTTGAATGTAAAAAGCTTCTTGCACAATCCTTTAATGTGTATGTTTCTTTAACTCATCCATGAATTCCTTGGCATTTTGTCTCCTCTTTTTGTTCTTTTTACTTGTTTATATGTTATTATTATTGTTTGTATTTGACTTATAAATAAAGTTTTGGCCTGCTAACATGGAGGAGGCGGGCTTTATGATCTGTACTGCAGCTAGCCACCAGTGGGCGATCCAGATGTTTTGGCTTCACTGGAGAGCTGTCATGCCACCCATCTTTATATACAGTCTATGATGTGTATAATCACAAATGTTTTTTGTTTTTTTATTAGAAAATCTTGCCAGATGAGGGGTTTAGCGTGGCATATCATGGCATGAATAAATAAGTACCTTAGACCTTTGTTTCCCTCTCAGCAAGTATAAACTCACAGTGGTCAGCATGCACATGTACATTCACCTACACACGCTGCTAGATGAACCCAGAGATGTCCATTTGTTCATGGTTAGTGGCCTGTGCTGATTCACCTGCCTGAACCCTCCTGACCTAAATATGATGTGACATAAAGGTGAGTGCACTGTACCTGGCTGTGGGCCTCTTCTGCCATTTGTGTCAACAAACCAAAACACAACTGACAAAGCAGAAAAACAAGAGAAAGGTTTACACAACAAAACAACTTTTATGATGGGAACATTGATAGGATTGTGATCATTTTTATCTAGTCCTCATCCATCAGTTACCTCCCAATGTGGTGATACCGATGACCTTTATTAGTATTTTATGACTTCCTTATTCATGAAACACATGCTGGGGTGAAATACTTAAATGAGTAGTAAGACTTTTATTCACCAGGTGCCCTTGGCAAAATATGTGCCGTATAGGAATGTGACATTGCGAGAATGCTATACCTTGAGTGCTTTTTGCAATTCACCAAACAACTCATCCTCTTTCCGTTCTCCCCATTATTCTTTTCTCACTGTTTTGTCTTTCTTTGCTGGTTCAAGAACACACAAGACATGGGGGTCATTGTGTTTGTGCAGACATCAGCTGATTCCTGCTTTGCCTCGGGCAGAGTGAGACGCCAGGGGAGAGAAAGACAAAGAGAGAAAGAGAAATAGCCAGCAGACAGCGAGAGAGCAAAGTCATCCACCTAAAACTTTTAACTGGCTCAGAGTATGAATGCTTCCTCCTATCCGGTGTCCTTGAGTGGAGGTCTGCTCCCTCCCTCATCTGCTCTGCTGTCTCCGTCAGGCTCTTTGTAGATTTCGGCCGTGGAGGAGAAGTGCCTGCGATGCCACATCATAACATGACACTGGTGAACACTGACAGCTCTTTCTAACTGTCTTCATGAGTTACCCTCTCTCTACAGTGATTTAAAAATAGTTAGCGATGGGTGGACCCTTTTATTGGCCTCCTGCCTGCCATTTCTGAACTCATTAGATCGCATTAACTACAGTAAATGCTATTATGTAAACTCCTTATGTCTTTACAGACATTAGAGTGAGAAGTACAGAAGTATCTCTCAGTGGATCTTTAAACGCCTGCCAAATTGCATTGTTATGTAAAAGAATCGTTTTGGGAAATACATGTATTTGCTTTCTCACTGAGAGTTAGATGAGAAGATCGATCTGACTAGATATAGGGAATTGGAATCATGGAGCATTCTGGGGCGCGCGGCCAGTTTTGGAGGGTTCGGAGCTACGGTAGACTGTCATTATCTATAACCGGCGAAACACAAATGCCCATACAAGGACAGCTGACAGAGGCAAAGGGGCGATATATTACAAAATTGAAGTTAGTTTATGATATTGATCCTTACGAATTAGGAGGACCTTTACAGCTTTACAGCGGACTGAGACCATAAACTCATGTTTACAATGTTTACTGAGGTAATAAATCAAGTGAGAAGTAGGGTCATTTTCTCATAGACCTCTATGCAATCAGACTTCTTTTTGCAACCAGAGGAGTCGCCCCCTGCTGGCTATTAGAAAGAATGCAAGTTTAAGGCACTTCAGCATTGGCTTCACTTCTCAGACCCGGAGTTGCCCACTGGTTATGACATCCTCTTCAGTTTCGTATAAAATTAACTCCAAGCTCTGATGTCTTTCATCATACCAACCTAAAGGACTTAACTTTCCCTCCAACTTTAATCTGCTTTATCTCATCACAGTGAACTGTAGTGATAAGTACAATACAGCAATGACCACATTGCTCTCAGATTCCTCCATTTGCCTTGATCTGAGGGGATTGAGGAGGGGGGAGAGTTCCCCAGTTGAAATCAGATCAGTTACACAGTAATGCAGGCTAATTCTCTTACCTTCACCATGCTTAAAATGTAACAAAGCCCCCATGAGAAACCTCTAGCAAATAGATAGCAAGATATAATGTTAATCAGCCAACCAAAATTAAATCAGGATTATCCTGGCAAAGCTGTATAGCTTACACAGTAATATTTTACCAAAGTATTTGGAAAGATGCCCAAATATGAGCGATTACGTCCACACCCACTGCTCAGAAGTGACGTTAAGCCCGCGGAAGAATTTGCTAATAGGTCTGTGTGGAAGGACTCAGACTCAGTGAAAAGCAGCTGGCAAAGACCAAGAAGTCAAGACAACTCATGTAACCATGACCACATTTAATCAGCAGCAGGCTCGTACACAAAGACAATGAGCACTTCATTAGAATCACTGCTGAGGTTTGCAAAGGAAAACAGTCACACACCCAGGCAACGGAAAGTCAACAACAAGAGACTTCTGTTTGTTGTGCTCTTGGTTTTCACAGTTGATTTGCTGTCAAACAGGTCTTCTATATTTAGCAGATGTAAAGATGAAGACACAGACAGATAGAGACAGGCGTACAAAGCGTTCAGTGCTTCAGAGCCAACAATGAAGTGAAAATCAGAACAATCTACAAATCCGTACCCATAACAGGCTACATATGAAATATATATTAAAAATCTGTCTTTTTAAAGGTGCTAAACGTGAAATTGAAAGCATATCTATTGCCTCTCAGTGGCTCTCAACATGGTTGACGGCTGAGTCAGTGGCTCGTCTGACGCGTCTCCACTTCCTCCCACTGTACAGAAGTGAATCCAAAATATGCTGGATACGGGAGCTGCCATCTTGAGATTTTTACGTCATTTGGAGCCAGAGTCTGCGCAGTAGTGATCGGGCGGGCGAGCCGCAGTATTGAGGTCACTCGCCTAAACCAATCACAAGCCGAGCACGGCCGCAGCTAATCAGCGAGAGAGACTCACAGCTGCCAATCATGACGTCTCAACCCCTTTTTTATAGCATCAAATAACTAATTAAAACCAGAATTATCAGAAAAATTAACACTTGAACATACATCATCGTGATAAGGATTACCTAAAATGACAGAAATCATCTTTGGGAAAAACTTATTTGACGTGTCTTTGTCTTTTTTGTTTGGCCCATGTCCCATCCACTAACATGGAAGAGGCAGGATTTATGAGCTATACTGCAGCTAGCCACTAGGGGGCGATCCAGATGTTTTGGCTTCACTTTTGGGGAGCTGTCATGTCGTCCATCTTTATATACAGTCTATACTCGCAGCTTACGGTGCAAACAACGGCAACAGTGCTGACAGAGCTGACAGTGTTTACACTGAGGGGGAACCGGAGGATGGGTGTTACACTTCTGCAATGACGCTGTCGGTTGGGACGGTGTTATCAGCTGTAACCACTGTCAACAAAGCACAGAGAAACTCAGATTACAACACACACAGAGGGAGAGTGATTTCATTCTCTGCTCAGGTAGACATTACTCCTCTATATCGTTACATAGAGAGTAGTTGTTTGCTGCTATATTAATGCTCTGAATGTCGAATAGAGAACCTTGAAGCTTGAATTTTGAATGGTTGCACCAAAGTTTTTGATCTTCGCTGCTGTTGACCCTTCACCTCCCCATCTCTACTTTGGAAAAACTGATAAAGGCCTGAGGAGCTCTGGAGGCTGTGCTGCAGCTCGTAGGAATTTACACTATGTATGTGTGTGCCAGGCGGTATTGATTTGTATGGTGCTGCTAGCCAGACATGCCTCCCTAAATGGACAGAAGACAAAGAAATGAGACAGAACGGCCACTCATACTGTACAGCCTGGCTACCGGCTACATTTCGCGCCTCCGTCGCCGTGGAAACCCAGCATCGGCTGAGCCTGGAGGGTGACAACAAACCCCATATCGGAGGAGAGAGTTCGTTTGCGCCCTGGCAGCAGAGTAGGTAGACAAAAAGAGACCTTTTCTCTCTGGCGTGACAAAAAAAAAACTCCCACTGCAGTAATTCTGCAGCTGACAGCTCTCTCCCTCTCACATGGACGCAGTGTGAAAGTCCAACTAAAACAAGCAAGAACAGTCTGGATCAGAAGATTATTTGCCTCTCTGCGTGTTAGCTTTCAATGAGAGATGCCATTCACACCTTTCAATTGCTATTCATTTCTGCTATCGCTCACATCTCCTCCACACAATGTGCTGCCTTTGTGTGCTGAATTAGACGCATTGTGTGTGCAAACCTTCAGCCGCCCGTATCGTGATCTCTCATCGCTTTGCTTTTATGCACACAGAGAAATTCATTTCAGCTCTTTTATTACAGCACAAGCACACATTACCATTACCTGCCTTTTTTTACGCAGCCGAATGGAATAAATGAGCTTTTAGTAGCACCATAAATATGTTAACACAAAGCTGACACATGGACAAACACGAGCTCTTGATTAGAAACACACGTTGTGCAGCTAACAAACACGGCTGATGTTTTAGCTCCCAGACAAATAACCAATTCTTACATTATAACAATATTGAATGTATCTCTTTCAACCTGCGCTGGGTGCCAACGTTTAGCCTAACCCACATTGGCATTTTGAATTTGTGTTTTGGTGGTGAAGCCACTTGGGAACTTGTTTCTGTGAGTTGCCCGTGCAGGGCAGACTCCCAGGTCTGCTGTAGCGCCAGATGGTGGTTCATTAGATCCTGTGTGTTGTGTATTTGGTGTGAAGCGTAGGAGGATCAGGGCGGATGTTTGTTCCCATCAACAGCCAGACTTTAAGTCTGGCTTCATCCCTTTATAATGCTTCCATGCCTCAGAGTGCCTGAGTGCCTGGCAAGCAAAGTGATACTAGAGTGTGATGGGAAGATTCGTCGCCTTTTGTTTTGTTCTCGCTTAAAGTCGTGCTCTTGCTCACTTAAAGAGGAAAAATGTCTAAGCGTTTCAGTTTAAATATGCAACGGAACACTTAACAATATAATGTAACCAGCACAACATCTACAGCAGCCCGTTTGCACGAAAAGGCGTATGAATGACACGATAATGCGCAAGGCATTTAGCGCATTTAAAAAGCGAGAAAGACTGCTTATGGTGGGTGGGTAGGAGAGGAGGTGGATGGGTCCAACAAACACAGGACTTTCAACCAGGAGACCAGTGTTCGAGACTGGTGTTTGTTTTGTAAGTTACGTTAATGACGTTTGTCAGGTGTTTTCAGTGACATTTGTGACATGTTTTCTGTACTGATGTGACGTTGTTTCCGTACGTATTTTACTTACTTTAAAGGGACTATTTGTAACTTTTCACGCGCATAAATCCTAACGGGTCGGTATCCCATGCGCGCTCGCGTGTGGGTACGCGAGCGCGCAGCAGCGCTGCTCCTCCTGCCTGCTTGCACACCGCGGTCGGCTCGCTCCAACTCCACGTGCACGCGCGCACACTGCAGAAGAGTTAGTTTAGCTCTGAGAATATCTAGTGAATGTGCAGTGGACGTTTTTGCAGAAATAAATGCTGCTGCTCCTCCAGACCAACAGAGGTTTCCCGTGTCTTTTGAAGTGACGGGGCTCCGCAGCGAGTTACATTATCGTCCCGACCGGGTGTCAGTGTCTCCCCCCCCCCGACCGGGTGTCGTTCCCTCCGCGGTCGGCAGGCTGAGAAAAGAAAAGTCAACACTAGAATCAGCATTGATCCATGGAGAGACCTTCCTCTGGTCAGCTAACATTACTGCCAAGCAGGTGAAATATAGAGTGATATTGTGTGTTAGCTGACGTGTGTCGCCTCACTGTTTAGACCGGTGCTCGTTCATGTCAATGTAGCGCGAGCACAAGCGCGAGCGCGAGCCACAGGACGCTGACTTTCGTTGACATTGCGGCCACAGGTGTCGCTGTGAACAAGCAATTTCTGATTCTTACATATAGCCCCTTTAAGTACTTATTTTAAGCCCAACTATGATGATGTTTTTCCTAAACCTAACTGCGTACGTTACCGTAGTTTCGTTGCGTGGCGTACAAATGACATGCAAAAAGTGTCTGTGTAATGTCTATTCATACACCTTCCTGTGAGACCGGGTTGTCTACAGCTACAATATACAGCTTTAAAGGTGACTAGTGGACGCACACCTCTCTGACGATCACAAACTCAGCAGTTAAACCCAAGTTACTTTGAATGTAGATCTTCTGTATTGTGTTGCCCATTGTTTGGGTGTTTATTTTATCGACTTGAAGTTAAATGTGAGCATGAATAACCCCATCTTTCACTGTTGTATACCGTATCATCAACCTGTAATGTTCAAATCATGGTGCATTTTGTTGATGAACCCACTTTGGCCTCAGTAGATTCCTCCATTTTCAACAACACCCCAAAACGTTGACTGTTTCTTCATTCATCAGTGGATTAGTGTCCATGTGTGGATGAGAAGAGCAATAACAACAGATAATGTTATCAGTAGCAACACTGGAGTAGTTTGGTGGACAGTTGAGTGAGTCGTGGTTTTAACTACAAACACACAAGTATTTCGCTGCAGTGCACTCTGGTCCATTGAGGCAGATGTTTTACATCGCTGGAATATTTTCCTCTATCAAACTCCAGTTCTTCTTGAGGAGTACACCACAAAACTAATTGGACCCAGAAAAAGCAAAGTAATGAACATCACCAACGGCAAAGATGAAGTAAAAGAACATGATCCTCACATTTCAGATGCAACAGACAAAGAAGGATTTTTAACTATATATCCAAGTCCTTTAAAGAAGAGTAAAGAGCATGACTGCCAATGCTCCCAAAGTGAAAATGTTTACAGAAAACTCGGAATAAATTGAGGTGACAGAATGTCTCCGGGAGTTGGATTTGGCTTAATCAGAGCCATCTTTATAGAGCCATAGGACACACTAACTATATACATATACATATATATATATGTATATACATACATATATATATATATATAAACTGGCATAAAATAACAATAATTATAGCCACTACATCAGAAAAATTCTCTGAGCGGGGTAAAACCCATATTAAGGACTGGTAAGGTGCATGTCTAGGCTGTTTGTTGCCTGTGTTTGCTGTAGCTGTAAGATACAGAGGAGACTGACAGGAGCACAGTTGATGGCAAACAGTATGATGAGTTGCTCACACACACACACGTTTCTGGCTGTCAGCCCAGGCGAATCATCTCAAACATTCAGCAAAACATATCAAACATGCAAACTCAGAAGTAATCTGAAATCTTAGGAAACATATGCAGCAACAGTTTGGTCTTGATTAGGATGGACATAAACTATATAATTTTGGCTCGTTGCCCTCCCGGCCTGTCATATTTCAGCCTTTGGCCCTCCATGACTCTAACAACATGCATTGTGGGTGGTGTGATAGAAACCTGACCTCGCTCCTCGCAGATGTGGTTAGAGCTCCTCCAGCTGCTCGCAGACACACGCAGGCTGCCACAAGGCTTGCACTTAATGTCTCCTCTCCCCGGCCCATTTGCATTGTCACATGGTGTGCAGATAGAGGTTGATGATTAGAGACTGCATGAGAAAGGGCACAATTACAGCAACCGCGAGCTGGGGTAAAGCAGGTGCCGCTAAAATCAGAGTGTTCTTGGCTGGAGACCGCGAAACATTCAGCTGCACAATATCCAGGCTGGATGGCTTTTCACTGACTAAGGAATGTGCTGCAGTAGAAGGGAGGCAGATTGGTACCTGGCTTTGTTGATAAGCTGAGCATTAGGAGAGAGAGAAGAACAAAAAATCCTCTGTCTCCATCCTCAAACCCTCTCTGTACCATTCATTCTCCTCTGAACCATGCATCATGTTATCTCAAAGGCGTCACATCTTTGTATAAAAGGTTTATCCTACAACCACAAAATACGAAATACTCTGTTTTGTGATTTGACTTTTTACAAGTTTCTTTCTGTACCTTGTAAAAATGAAAAGGCCAACAAATTGGTCACAAACCGGACAACACCGCAGTAGCGACCTGTCAATCACAAGGTAGCCACGCCCTAAAGCATACCCTGCTTTATTGTCTATTTGACTCTAAATGGGACCATAATTTACTAAATGAACATCATGCTGTATTGAAGAAGACTTGAAACTAGCGATTGAGACCATAAACCCATGTTTACAATGTTTACTGAGGTAATAAATCAAGTGTGAAGTAGGGTCATTTTCTCATAGACTTCTATACAAATAGACTTCTTTTTGCAACCTGGAGGTTGCCCACTGTGTTTACCATGTTC
Organism: Sebastolobus alascanus; assembly: GCA_916701645.2. NCBI lineage: Eukaryota > Metazoa > Chordata > Actinopteri > Perciformes > Sebastidae > Sebastolobus > Sebastolobus alascanus. The sequence continues at coordinate 2,918,458 of CAKAOJ020000121.1, forward strand.
ACCATCGTAGTTTAGCATGTTAGCTTGGTAACATTTGCTAATTAGCACTAAACACAAAGTACAGCTGAGGCTCATGAGAATATCATCAGTTTTGCAGGTATTTGGTCATAAACCAAAGTATTTGACAAATTAAAATTGCCATAAAGCTGGCAATCAGAAAAGCTGAGTAATCATTTGCATATTTTTTGTTCTGATAGCACATGAAATATTTTGATTTTAGTTTTAAAAAAGGCAAAAAATGCCATACCAATTATGTACAGATATAGCAGAAACATTATCCAAATGACCTGCAAGGTTTGACACATACTATGAAGGCAAATATATCTGCAGCGAGTAAGAAAATTGTATTAAAAAGGAGAAAAAGCGTACTACTGTACAGCACAGAGAAGCTGGATGGAGGAGGTGGGCGGCATGTTAAATCGAGGTATAGTAACATTGACGGAGAGGCGAGACTCTCTTGTACCTCTGGAAGCTGGCAGACTGAAAGCTGACTAGCTCATCTTTTACGTACAGACCACCAGAGCTTTGCACTTTTGTTATTGCACACATAAATTACACAGGCAGCGTGGTGAGCACTTGTCAAAGTGTTATGTCGCTCCGGGGAACAGAGACAAATAAGTAAGTAAGTAAATAACACAGAACAGCACGTCTGAGGATTGGAGCGGTGTGAGTTTATTTTCATGTGATTAAAGGTCGTTCATCTTGAGGTGGCTGTTTTATGCAAATGCATTTAACCTTATTGTGTTGTACATTATTGATTGTGTAAGCAGTCGATCCAAAATAATGGCTGGAGTCAGAGGTCAACCTTAACATGATGTCCACAGATGTGAAGCTCATGTCTTTAGCTCGTTGTGCAGGCTATAGGCTTTACATTAAATCAAATATGAAATATTGTCTCATTATCTCAGTATTAAGGTGGTAAATCTACAAATAAGTGTTCTGCAGCTGAACAGGTTGATGTAATGAAGATATTAAACTTATAAACATTGTGATTACACACTTTGTTTAAGCGAATGGGAGCCATATGAAAAACTCTATGACCACAAGTTATTTTAATGGCAAATTCAGTTCAGAGTAATATAAGCCAAACTGATCCGTCATCACAATAGGGTATAATAGTGTAGCTTTGCTCCCACGTCATAAACACGGAGCTGTCACTGGCTCAGGAAGAAGTGAACATTAATTTGTACTTATTGAACCAGTTAATGAACTATTCAGCAAAATACCAATATTCAGTGTTTGCTTCATTGCTCCTGGTGAACATAAAGTCCTGCCATCAAGCGGGCTAATTAAAATCACAAATCAAAATCTTCTGGTTTTTATATTTTATTAGGTTCATAGATTAGCGTTTATTACTTCTGTTGATATGCTGAATAAAGACATAAATGTCACCATCTGGAGACACTCGTCCCTGATTCACATCTCTGTGAGAGAGAATGTGAGACAGAAATCCCTCAGGTGTAAGATGGAGTCTGATATAAATGATGCAAGAAGATTTCAGATACTAAGCACTGCTGATTATCTGGTACAAAGGTTATTGCTAGCACCGTGGCTCTGAGGATGGCAACTTTGGTCGGTCAATAAAAAATATTTCAACAGTTATTGGGTTGATTACCATGAAATTTTGTACAAGCATTCATGGTCTTTGGAGGATGGAATGTAATTACTTTGGTGACCCTGTGACGTTTCCTGTAGTGCCACCAGCAGGTCAACGTTTTCCATTATCCAGCATCTTACGTCCAGATGGATTGGCACAAAATTTGGTACAGATATTCATGGTCCTCTCAGGTTAATAACTTTCTCTGACTTTTCATTTAGCGCCATCATCAAGTCAAACTTTTAATTTGTCCAATACTTTGCCAAAAACAGAGCAGTTCTCGTGCTTAGCTCTTAGCCGTGACATAATGCTAGCGGGTCCGGCGCTTGCGAGAAAAAAATGGTGCACATTCGCAAAGATAGTACTCACGCTGTGGGTGGAGATCCCCAGATGTGGGCGGTATATTCTAATAAGCCTGCACGTGACATAAGAAAGGGAGCCAAATCTGAATGGCTGGTTGAATCACATGTTTTCTGATCTAAGCAGCCCACAAAAAAACTGACTGGGTTGTCTTATTTCACAGTTTGTGGGTTGGTAGACACTCTAGATACCGAATGTATGTGCACAAGCACTGAACAAGTGAGTTTTTCATGATATGTCCCCTTTAAGACTACGTTCCATGTAGTATTCGCCTCAGCCTCAACTGTACTTTGTGTTGAGAGCTAAAATGCTAACATGCTACAGTAAGATGGTGAACATATTAAACATTACACTTAGTTGCCGGTTTATTAGGGACACCTTGTCACGGAGCAGGTGGAGCAGGTGGACCCAAATGCAGGAGACTACAGGTAATAGGAACATGGAGAAATCAACAAAGACTCAAGGACTTACTAATGTGACGAGAGGATGAAGTGCAGGTGGAGAGATGGGCGGAGAGGCTCAGGTGAGGGGAATGAGGTGAGAACAGGGAGCTGGGAACAGGAAGGAGCTGATTGGTTGGGAAGAACTAACGAGGCTGATTCAGAGCAGGTGTGTAGATGGGTAAAGGAGGGAACATAGAACACAACTCAGTCCAGTCTACAAAAAGTCTGAGGGTGTCTGGACACCGGGCCAGACTGTGACACACCTCACTAAAGCCAACAGCTGTGCAGTAAATCCTCCCTTCATGAAGGTTATAATATTCAGATTTAATCACTGATTTAATAAACTGTTTTAGAGGTGATGATTCAACTTTCTGATCATTTTGAAGGCTGTTTCTGGTGCTGTTGTATTGTGTTACACTGAGAGGTGTCTTCAATATTTTGTCCAGCCTATTTAAATCAACAAGTGTACACAAAATATTACAAATTATATATTACAAACTACAGCCTCCAAAATTATTTTACAGCTCAACACATCTCTATGACCTTCATAAAGATAGGACCTTTGCAGCACTGTTGCATCAGATCACATTAGTTTTAGCTATGGTGTACCTAATAAATTGGTGTATACCTGCACAATATCAGCATTTAAGCATTGTCCTGTGTCTAAGGACAGCCTCACATAGACACAGCATGCTATCTCTATACTCTCAAGTCTTGTATGGAAAAAGAGATTACGGATTTACTGTAAGGAAGTGACCTCCCGATATGACATTTTATTACATTTTCACATCTGCTCCACAGTTCAAAATAGAGACATCTGCTCTTTCGGATATATAACAACCATGAGAATAAGATGGAAAAAACTGCGTGTGCATCGAGGTATGGGACAGCCAGGAAGACTGAATTACATAAACTGAACAGTCTTTTGGGCTTGACCCAAATTTTTAGTCACGTTTCAAAAGCTTGTACATGTTTTTCTGTAGAGAATGAGCTTCAGTCAAATACAACAAAAGACCATCTTGCAATAACATCATAGCAGCTGCGAGGGCAAATAAGGCCGCTAAAATTACGAATCCTGCTATAGCGAAGGCCTGACCCGCCCTACTCTGCCTCTGATTGGCTAGTGTGCGCTGCATTCGTTAGTTGGATTGGTTAGGTTTAGGCATGAGGAGTGAGATTGTCTAGGGTTAGGGTAAAAATATCATGGTAAGCCAATCAGAGGCAGAGTAGGGCGGGTCAGGCCTTCGCTATAGTAGGATTCATACTATTGTAATCAGGCCAGGGGTGTAAAGTGGGGGGGCAATGGCCCCTTCCCCACTTGATCGAACCACACCCATCTTTGAACTCGTCCTTCATTTTGATCTCAACACATCTGTAAAGTTTTAATACTGCACCTTGCACTGTTGGGACGCTATCACGGGCACAGAAATCTGTCACACAGACACGCCCCTCCTTGCTCTTCCACGCCCATTTTCGAACTTGACCTTCATTTTGATCTCAACTATACATCTGTTCGTTTCGTGACTGCACCTTGCACGGTTGCGACGCTATCGCCGTCACAAAAATCTGTCCTCAGACACACAAGGTGAAAACCAGCATCGTTGTCGCGGCCCGTAAAGATAATGACAGGTCTGTACTTACCACTTGCACATGGCCACAGCGTGCTCTCTGTTTTACAGTTTGATGCGAGCGCGCCAGGGTTGAAGGTAATTCCCGAGCTCACCGTGCCAACAAGACTCAGACACATTTCGTACATTTCATACAGTTTGACCTTCCGTTGTCTCTGTGTCTCCTCTCTCACACAGAGGATCGATCGCCTCTCCAGTTAAGCTTTCATTGCTGATGATGGGTCGCTGGGGGTTGTTTGCTATTCGCTACTATACGCCCCCACTTTCACACTTACCATTCACCCTCCAGACATCAATATTCCCATGACCCTCTGAAACAACCCCTTTACTCAGCCACACAGGCCTGGCCAGACCAATGCAACTTTACATAATCAATACCTTCAATAAAGAAAAGGGAGAAGTCTGCGTAGAGATCTGGGTGTGAACGCCTCCTAACCACCACCCACTCACATAACTGTCTTGAATGCCTGTTTGCACTGGGAGCAGCCGATTGAGAATCGATAGCAGAACTGGCTGTTGCTCGGAGGCTGAAAAGGACAACAGACAAGGACATCTTGGCAAATGAAGATAATTCAGCAGCCCTGTCTTATCTATTTGTTCCTGTCTTCTTTATCTCATTTGGCAGTAAAACAACACACAAGACATGAGCCGTCCTTTTACTGCCACACACCTACAACACGAGAGGTTGGCTGAGGTTTTGTCTCTGCTGGATGTGTGAGATTTCAAGTTTTCCTGCCAGCAATGACCTTTCTGGTTGTTTTTTTTCTTACCCTTTCTGATTTCTATCGAGGCCAGGCAGGCAGGCAGGCAGGCGGGCAAGTGGCTTATAAAATGTCACCCTTCACTGACTAGGTTGAGCTAAGAGGGTGGTCACCTGTGACTTGACTGACAGATAGTGACGGCCCGTGGGGACCCGGGAGGCAGATGGGGGAGAGAGATGACTGTCTGCTGGTTTGGAGGATCTTCCCTTTTCTCCTTTTCCTTTCTTTTGTGTTGTGTGTGTGTGTGTGTGTGTGTGTGTGTGTGAGATGCATCTCCCCAAAGAGCGAGAGGGAATTTCAAAAGCGCCTGCAGAGGAGAGATGAGCTGCACAGATAATAATAAGCAGACCAGGTGAGAGAGAGCTAATCCTGCTGTTACGCCTCGCAGGCACACAACACAATTGAGATCTATCTGAAAAGACCAAAGGCGAGCCTGTTGAATTGTCCTCTTTTCACCGTCCTCAACGCTCAATAGCTGATGATTCATACGTCCAACTTTCTGGTAAAAATGTGGCATCAAGATATTGAACCAAGGATTACACACAATAGCCTCTCTGAATAATGCGTGGATAGAATTTCTGATATCTATGAATAATTCCCTGCAATCCTAGTAGAGACTAATCCAAACACAAAATCTAATCCATTGTTTTCAGGAAAGCCGATACTGATATTTGATATTTTGCAAGCAGTAACTACGTACTGACCCACACACACACAGTCGATAGCGTCCCCCCCTCCCTCCCTCCGCGCCGTGCCAGCTGTGCTTTGGGCACACTCAACCCTATTCTGGGTAACGTGATCCTGACTTGGGTGGCACTCACAGCGGGGGAGCATCTGCTGTGGGACTGTGGAAGCAGGACAACTGTGTCCCAGTCACATGCTATTATGTGTGATGAGCCCCAAATCTGTGTAGATGGATGACCGTCGCTCCTGAGCGCTAACGTTCATTCCTTTAACTGCTGACACAGTCAAATATTAGAAATCAATATGGTTTGACTGTAAGCTCTCCCATCTGGTTAGAGTAGATTTTCCACCTATTGGATTGGGTTTCTGCTTGTCAGCATATTTTGCAAGGCTGATAAAATCCCAGTATGTCATTGTAGTATTTAATTGGTCCCATGCATCTTTCTGCTGCAGCTTGTCTTTCATTTTCACTGCTGCTGAACCGGCCTCGGATCTTTCTCCAGATTTCCCCGATGCCAAAGTCATTTGGTACCTCTCTTTAGTCGCTGGTCGAGCTCCTGATCGCAGCCTCCACAACACGCCCTGGAATCCTCCTCCATCTGAAACAGGCAACACTTTCGCCTTGTGCCAGTGTGAGCTTCCATCTGCTATCCTGGCACCGCGCACACACATGTAGATTAACTACCTCATCTCCCTGCACGCTGCTCCTGGCCAAACCCAGAGCTCATCCACTCACACGAATGGCCGTCCAGGCATTTTTATAGGCAGCTCTGGTGTGGAGTGGACTGAACTGGGTCATTCATGAAGTGGTCAGACTTGGATAAAGCTTTCATTGAATCCTCAGACACACAGAGGGGGTGCAAAATAAAAAAAATAAAAACATTTCAAATAAGCCAAATGCAACTGTCTCCAACTCCGTCAAAGGTGATCCAAATGTAAGACACAAAAAAAGACAAACCAGCTCTACCCACAGTTCAATGCACCTGCATACCCAGCAGCCCCTGGAGGACGTGATAGATTGGACCACACTCCAGCAGCTGGGCTGAAGGTTTATGCAGGAAGTAGCAAACAAATTTAATTGTTTTTTCTCTCCGCACCCAAAAAGGCTTATGATTAATTATTCAGCGGGTCCTTTGCCGTCCCTGCGGTGAGAGCAACATCTGTCATTTATTTAAAGCACACCACCAACTCACAGGGAATCAAGTCCCAAACACATTATGGCTTCATGTTTCCATTCGAAAGTCTTAGCAAACCTGCTGTTTACAAAATAGAGGATGAAAAAGGTTGTTGTCTTCGGCTTCTCCTGCTGGAGCTCGACATATGAACGGTCCGAAATTAGCTCTTTGTGTTGTGTCTAAGCCTGAAGAACAAGCATCAGATGTCTGATGAGGACATACATGCAGCTCTCAGGCCATCTTTCCATATCATTCCTACCACTAGGTGCACAGACCTAAAGCTCTACTCTGTCATCTTTTTACTTAAATTCCTTTGGTGAGTCTTTCCAATACATCTAAGTGTACATGTGGATGTATTGCATTTATAATGCTTTTGATGGGAGTCCAAAGCTTGAGGACTTTCTGTCAAAATATCTACGAGTTTTACAATTCTATCATACAGTTTTCACTTGAAAGGGAGATGAAGGAATGAGTTGAAATGTGCACACCAGACCATGTAAGGACAGAGTCGCATATCAAGCGGCTATCTTCCAAACTTCACAAGTCTTTTTTAGTGCCAGACTTCCTCTTTGAGTCTCCCTAGACAGTGGTTCTTACTAAGCTTTGGCGTAGGGATAGTAACTGTGGAAGATACCCACTTCATTTGACTAATTAAAGGAATGCATTTTTGTATGAAGACTGTGGATCACTTACATTACAAATGTGTTAGGAAAGGATCACTTCATAGCTTCATAGACAAAGTTATAGCGGCAACTCTATCAATGTACATATAGGCATGTAAGTGTTGTGTTAAATGAATAGTTTGACATGAGAAATGTGCTTATTTGCTTTCTTACCCAGAGTTAGATGAGACGTTTGACCACCTTCATGTCGGCATGAAAAGTATAAAGCTAAAGCTCGTAGCCAATGGTGCTAACAGCGTAACAGTGAAAACAATGTGATGAACCAGAGGGTGGCTTCCGCGAAGAAGCCGTCGGTCGGGACGGCGTTATCAGCTGTAACCGCCGTATGAGAGCAGTGCAGAGCAGCGGCTGTGAGCTAGCCAGTGGGGCACGCTCACATACATGAACATGCACTAAAAGCATGTCTGGCCGAACCGGCTATTTAAAACAAAGCAAGGAGAAGTTCTGATTACAACACACACTGACGAAGAGCGACTTCATTCTCTGCTCAGGTAGACATTACTCCTCTATATCTTTAAATAGAAAATAGTTTTTTGCTGCTATATTAATGCTCTGGATATCGTATAGAGCACCTTTAACAGATGTCAGTGGTATCGATCATCTCATTTACCAATGGGCAACAAAGATATAAATATAAATAAATAAATGTTGAACTATTTCTTTAAGACAGAATTGAAAAAAAAATAAAATAAAAAACATGAATCTATCCTTTAACATCGCTGGGTTTTAATTAACTAAAATTTCAAAATTCAAATTTCAAATCACTGCTTTTGGTTAAGAATGCTACAAATAGAAACATATTAAAAACACAAAAAAAAATCACTTATTTTTACAACTACATTTATTAAAAAAACAAAACCAAAAATAGAACAAAACCAAAAAAAAAAGCAACCAGTGTCCCACCAGGGATGAGACAGTTTACGGAGAGAGACATTTTTAAAAGCATACAAACCAGCAAACTGTAATCTAGCAGCATCCAAATGTTGGAATCTCCAAAATCATCATTTATATATTTAAATATATAGGTTTTTTTTTGCCCTGGCAAGCTACACACTTTACAACATACACAGAGCTTTATCTCTCCTTAGTGCAGAAAAAAAAAACCTTAATAAAATAAACAACTTTAGGTTAAATAAGCTTAAATAATAGTGTTAAATACAAGACACTTCTGTGGCAGATATGTACAGAAATAAACACATTTGGCATTGTAAGTGTGGTTCACTGGCGCTTGCTCTAATGCTCTAGAAACCACTGCATAAGAACACATTTTGCTGTGATAAACTACACACTCTCTCACACACACACACACGCATTCATACATTTATATCAGTGAGCCACAGACAAGGCATGTGTTTATAAAAGAGAATTAAAAGCAAAGAGAAACAATCCATTTACAACCGAGAGTTTTAGGCACAGTCTCTTCCTGTTTTATAAATACATGTCAAGTACAACTGCTTCTCGACAGGAACTCTTCACGTTTGTGCTAACTTCTTTTTTCTTTTTTTTTTTTTTAAACACAGTTTCGTAACTACCACTTCATTATTGCTAGGACATTGTGACAGTGAATGGAAACTACTGACGAACATGTGTGTAGGGAAAGCACCTTTTTAAAACATCAAAATTACTGCCATGTGACCCTACATTACAACACTGAGGGAAAGAAAAAGTGGAATTCGTTGAAAGAAAAAAAAAATGGCCCAAAAACATCGAAACTTTTGGGACTTTGGGAACCATTCCAGAAAATGAGGGTCTCAGTTGAGCTACATTCATTTTTCCCTCCCCGCTGTGTATTTCAAGACCGCCACATGTGGATTCCTCTTGGTGCAAGCAGACAGTAAGTACCACTTCATTATGTCCAGTACATTCCTCCCCTCCTCACCTCGCCCTCTCTGCTCTCCTGCGTCCGTGAAGGCCGGCACAGAAACAGCTGTGTGACAGTGTGCGCAGTACGATACAGTACAGCTGAGTATACAGTACAGTGGACTGACGTGACAGACGTAGGTAGATTATATGTTGACTACAGCAAATGAGCTTTACATTCCACTACTGTAAGAAGATCCCGGGGACTCGGGCGGGTTGCCTTTCTCAATTCCTCTCCAGCGCAGGAGATGGGGAGCTTTCCCAAGAGTCTCTTTTGCCGGGATAAAGAATCCGTTAACGTCAGAAACAGCCCCGCACTTCAGACGGGAGGAGGATCCCAAAACTAAGGTCCAGATCAGGGTTTCAAGTCTCTCCACGCAGGGCTGCACTACAGTCTCCTAAGCATGGGGCTTTTTAAAGATTACTCTGGGGCCGGTAATGGTTTGTTTTAGAGTTTGTGGGAGTCTTAAGTAGGAGTTTCCCAGGAGGAGTGAAGGCCATCTCCCTCTCTCTGTCTGCAGGTCGCTCTCAGGGTTTCTTGTCAATGGTGTGAAAGAACCACTCTGTGAACTTCCTGAGCTGAGCCGCCGCCGTCTGGCTCTCCTCCTGCAGTCGCATGTTGTCCTGTCTCAGGTGTTGCACCTCCTCCTGCAACATCGCCTTATCCTCTTTCTCCTGAACACACAAACACAATCAACACCGGGACAAAAATAAACGCATACAAAAGGAGGTTGATAAAAGCCCCGCTATTACAAGAACATCCGTCTGTCGTCAGCGCCGTGTAAATGGGAGGCATTAACATGGCAAAGCAGCCTTTTCTCTGTTCCGATAAAAAGTGCACTTCCTCTCTCCATTTTAAGCACATTAGTTGAGGTGGGGAAACGCTGGGCTGGGACACAATGCGGGAAGGAAGCAGGATATTGAATTAAGTGGACGAGTTTGTATTACACAGACTGCAGGGCACCCATTACTCAATGTCTATTCTCCTGATCGGTGTGACACAGACATGAACTGTTTGCTGACGTGGAAAAGGAGAGCAAAAAAAGGTGACGACAACAGAATCAAGGAATTCATCTGATATATGTCAACTCACCTTTCTGAGGTCGTGCTGCAGCTGCCTGAGGATCACCTCCAACTGGTTGACTTTGCCAGTTAGCGTGGAAGGGGGGCCGCTTTTGGGGGACACAAGAGAGGATGTTGTTAAGACTCAAGAAAGACTCATTCATCGGATAAATAAAACACAATTACCGCTTCTACCACGACACAGAAGCTGATAGTAGACAGTTAGCTAAGCCCCGGCCACTTTAGGTACTGTTGCTACGCCTGTCAAGCTTTGGTTGTGTCTAGAAGGTAACCAACAAATTGCGAAAACTTGCAAAAACTCTCACGAGACTCGCTGCCCGACGACCTATCTAACCTTAACCATTCGAGGTCAATGCCTAACCTCAACTATTCAAGGTCAATGCCTAAACTTAACTATTCAAGATCAATACCTAAACTTAACTATTCAAGGTCAATACTTAATCTTAACCATCTCGCAAGAGTTTTGCAATTTGTGGGTCACCTTCTAGACATGACCTCAAGCTTTCTGTCTTCCTGTGTCTAATGCTAAAACACCCTGAGTCTGCTGAAAACTCTGTTGCCAGCTGACATTTTAATGTTGGTTGATTTGTTTTTATAAGGTTGTCAATCGATTAAAATATTAGCTAGTAATAGTTAACCAGAGAAAAGGATTTGAGGATGAGAAATAAGCGATGAGTTTGGCAAACATACCTATCTAATGCAGATCTGGGTGAACAGTACCTGTGATGACATGCCCATTGCCTTTGCAAATAACACTCACTTACTGTTGTAGTTAGTAAGGTAGCCGGGCATGCAGCTTACGTTAGAGCAGCTAAACACACTGGTTAATCCAGTTCTCACACTTTCTCTATTTTTTGGGGTTCTGGAAAGGTTATAAAAAAAGACACCACCCTCCAATCTCTTGAGATACAGAGTATTGCTGTTATTAGAGCTACATGCGCACCACTTCATCATGTGGACAAGCTCGACAGTCCTGCCGTGCCTAGTTATGGTTGCTAAGCTCTGACTGGACAATCACTGTTCGGGGGCGGGTTTTAGCGAACAGTCCATTATTCACTTGCTACCAGAGCGTTGGTGCCTGTGTGTTTGTGGGTAAAGCCTACTCTGCTTCCAGTGCTGCTCCCTCCGCCTCCGCCACCCGTCTGGTCAGCTCTCTGGAGATCTGCAGAGCCTCAGCCCGCTGCATGTCCGTCATGGTGCAGAAAGACGCCACGCGCTGGTCTGGGGACAGAACAGGTGACGTAACAGGTCATAATCTAAACAGCCAAAACAGGAAATGTGTTCAGCAATACATTCCATGGTGTACAACATGCAACTAAAATAGAGCAGCGACAACACACTCGCATGCACACATTCCTGACAGGATGGATTCATTCAAGCTTGGTATGAATGAGTGGTTCTGGTTTTGAAGCGCTGCTGCAACAGTCCTCCCATACGGAGAGATCCACTACCAGACAATAAGGAACAAGGTGGGAAACAGAGCATTTCTAGACCATCACAGATAGGGTAAGTCCCCCTGGGTGTTGCCCCGGTGCCCTCGCCCCTCTGAGCTTCCTCCGACAGCTGTTTGGCTCATAATGGGCTGGATCCCAGAGAGCTGTAAGGCACCACCAGTCATGCTTGTTTTACCATATCAGGCCCTTAAGCTTGCTCAAAGCCCCATGGAAAACCCAAACTTGGCATGTTATGCTCGGGGACTGCTCAGTTTTGAGGCGTAATGCTCTTTTCTACAGACACCGCTCTCTCTCTCTCTCTCTCTCTCTCTCTCTCTCTCTCTCAAGCCCTTGGTCTGAGACTAAAGATAGGAGGATCAGCATATTCATAGAAAAGATTAAGGAAACCCTTCCATTAATTTAGCCCCCAAATGAAAGCTAATCCACTCCAAGACAAAAGCTGATCGAGCCTGGAGTCGGTTGTTCAGACGAGGTAGGAAAGGGAGACCGAGCTTTAATTTACATATGAATGAAAATTTTTCCTCGTATACGATGGCTGCATCAAAAAGATTAAAGACTTCTCAGAAAGCAGCGACGGGCTGCAGAAAAGCAGCTTGTCTTTTTTTTTTGCGTGACCCGGTGTCCAGATTTACTGGACAAACGGCTGAAAAATCAAACGAAAACAGATTACCGAAGAGAAAACACGACAATCTGTGTGAGTGAACATGCTGTGCTGTACTTACTTGTGAGGGAATATTGAGAACATATTGACAAAGAGAGCTTTCAGTGATTGCACCGAAAGCCCTTTTTTTTGCTCAAATTTAGCCCATTTTTTTAATTCCTTTCAAATGTCAGGAGGGAGCGGCGTTTTTTTTGTGGATGCTGCAAACTGAATCTGATCAGTCTCTCTTAGGATCCACATGACCACGGTTATGAGTGCTATAAATGCTTTACCTCTCTCTGCCCTGCCTCTAAACAGAGCTGGTTAAACATACATGGCAGCCCGGAGCAGCTTTCTGCTCGGCAACAAGGCTCCAGTTTACACAGCGCTTTTCTGGGCCAGCACGGCTGCCGTGACAACTGCCTTCTAGCTGCCAGTCAGACTCTGCATCATCTCCACTGACTCCACTCTGGTTAAATGATATGCTGGGGGCTGTGCAGCAGGAAACGTATCAAAGAAGAAACTCCACAGCGGATTCGTTAATTATGACAAATGAATGGTCACATGCTACGTTGCCCTCTCGCCAGTCTCGGGGGTCAGATGGAGTTCAAGTGGAAAAAAAATACTCATGGCATGCAAGCGTTTCCGTGATAGATGGGAAACACACTGAGAGGCATGAGAGTGGTCGCAAAAAGTACTTAAAGCAGGAAAAAAAAAGTGATGATGCTGATCATGAAGTGGCTGAGACGTGCCAATGTTTACTAAGTGAAAATAGAGTGTAGAGACAGATTTTAGTTGACAGCAACGTATCACTCAAGTTGTCTAGAAAGACAACTTACTGTAAGCCCTAAATCACTTCTTCCAGAGTCCACAAAAACCACAAATACTCTAAAGCAGCCGTTCAGACAGCTTAGAAGAAACCACCTTTCTATTTCTAAGGAGAGATTCTGCCGCTTTGGGCCAGAAGAGATGTCTGTCATCGTTTTGTAGCAGAAAAAAAACCAACATCTTCCAGGACCATATTCAGATTTAACGGACAAAAGACCAAGAGAGGAGTTGAAATTACCTCAAACTATCAACCCCAAGAGCTTAATAGTAAAAGGCATCGCTGTAAGAACGCTCCCTGAGTGGCCACTTGCTGGCTTTATGGTGTGAAAATTGGCTCCGTGTCTGTGCTGACAAATGGCGGCTCATTTTTCCAAGCTGCAGTGCTTGATGGGAATCACGACGGGGCTCAGAGCAGAGGTGCAAAAAGCAAAAAAAAAAAAAAAAGGATTCCCAAAAGTCACCTCCTACAGCACCTTATAGGAAACACAAACACAAAGCGCACACAAACCTGCACATGCAAGCGAGCTAGCACTTGCAGACACACAAACACACACCCACACCCACACACACACACACACACACACACATTCACACGCGCTAGGCAGCCAGGAGGAGGAGGGGGGGGGGGGGGTTACACAAGGTGCCAGCAGCTTCAGCCAGGCTGGTTACCTTCAAAGGCTCGTGCTGCGTCAACCAGGTGAGACCAGTCCAGGCCCGAGGCAGTGTCTGGGAGGGGCATGAGGCCCGGGTCGCTGAACTTGGACCTGTCCGCCAAGGAGCCGTCAGAGAACCAAAACTCATCTGCAGAGACAGGCAGGCACTCCGATCAGAGTCTAGGCCTGGCCTGAGTTTAGAGCTACTCTTTGGCCCTGTTCAGACCTGGTATTAACATGCGTCCTGGGTGATCGGATCACAAGTGGACAGCTCTTAGTACAGGTGTGAACGCATTCAAGCCGCATTGCGGACGCACTGAGATCCGAACACTCAGACCACATTCGGAGTTGGTCTGGGCCGCATATGGCCACATTCTTTTAGCAGCGTGTACGCGAACGTGTCCTGGGCCATATTAAAGACTACGCCTCCTCAACTGACAGAGACCCCGCTTGAATCCGAAGGGTCTCTGCGCTCCTCATGTGTATAGACAGGCAGATGCGAGCCTCGCGGCATGGAAACGGCTTCTGCACTCTACTGTATCCTGTCGGTACAACTGTATTTTATTAAACTATATCTTATCTATGTTTTTGTTCTGGTGCTCTGTACAGAGCTGACACCCGCCCGCTCGCTCGCTCTCATCCCCGGCTCTGAAGCTCTGTACGCCGCTGTTGCTTGGCAAAGGCAGCGGTGTCGTTCCCCACGGGGACCGCCGGTAAACCAAAACCTTATATTTTTATTTGAATAAAATGTATCCAAATTCCTGAATATGTAGGACATTACTATTGACATTCATGTAATATTACGTTACAACGTCTGCTGTATTAGCCGTGTGTTTACTACTGTACGTGTTTATTTGCATATAGAGCGGGGAAGTGAGATCTGATCACAAGTGGTCACTCAAGACGCACGTGGAGACGCATTCTAATGCCAGGTGTGAACAGACGTACTTAAAGCTGTCCACTTGTGATCCGATCACTCAGTACGCATATTAATACCAGGTCTGAACAGGGCCTCTGAGTCGAGAGGGGTTGGGAGAGGAATGGAGGGGCGTAGAGGGGGGGGGGGAGGAAGGGGGTTTATTCAAACTGGTCGTTGCTGCTTAAAGGGATGATATTTACCTGACTCCAGAACTGCACATCAAAACACCTAGCTTGAGTCTATGCTAAGTGAAGTAGCTCCTATCCAATCATACCTTCACCCGAGTCCAATTCTAATCCGGATGTGCCGAAATAACAAATCCTCCTAAAACGTTGCAAACAATTTAACTTTGAAAAGAATAGTTCTGTATTTCTGTGACAGCACGATGGGCTCACATTAAACCACCTTCTCCGCATAAGGCAGTGTCTGAGGGGCGATAAATGACTTGTCTAAGTGAATGTCTTCATGTTTCAATCAATATCTTCTTTCCTTCCCCTCCTTCCCCTCCCTCCTTCCCCTCCCTCCCTCCCTCCCTGTCAGCCTTGAAAGACGAGGAATGCAATAAACAAGCTCCCATTCTGCAGAGAGGCATTTAGAAAAGCATGAGTGGAGAAGCAGAGAAGAGACAGAGAGTGAGAGAGAGAGAGAGAGAAAGCTTGAGGTGATGCTGACACTCTCCTTTCAATTTACCCAGCGTCTTGGAGCTTGAGTGATTCGCTGTTTACCAAATTGGGCTGTTTCAGTAAGCGAAAGAGAGAGCCTGTGTTCTCAACTACCCTTCAAAACAATCAGGAATCCATCAGGTTGACAGCCAGAAGAGGCCAAAGAGAGAAACATCTTTCCAAAAGCCATTTTCTATCCAACGACGGCAGCCGGAGACGGGTGAGGAACGGTATGGAAATGAGACAGGGGGGACAGAGAAGGGGAGGCAGGCAGGGACTCATGAGTGAATGAAACATAACGCATGACACATTGTGACACTCCTGATGGAAAAATAGGCACATTCATGTCACAGATCTTCAAGACCTGCAGTGGCGCAGGCAGGACACATCGCACCTCTCATCACTAATACATATTCAGCGGATGCTGGGAGAACAGTAGAGAGGGGAATACTAGCCAGCAGTGACAGGTGTCTGCTTAATGCAGACGGAGCGGCAGGCCCCGTGCAAGTCGCACGCCGCCTCGCCCAGTTCCAATTAGTTGGCTATATCGAGGAGTGTTGCTGGAGTGTGTACCAGTTGTGCTGATGATATTGGTCGGACACAAGTGGCTCTTCAAACAAGTATCTATATCCTGGCTTTTATCTGGTGCCAGAGCAGAGGAATGATAATCCAAGAGCAACATGCAGAGGAAGCCTTCCCGTCTCTAAGAGGTATTTTAGTTTGTTTTCTTTAAAGCAGCATCTCTGCTGTGTCCTTGTGGAAACCAATTGTACACATTTTTTTTTTTTCAGTTTCTCTGTCTGTACTCACTCCTTAGGTTGGACGCTCCCTGGTTGTGGACCATGCGAGGAGGCAGCGTGCTGTGGTAAGGAGGGGTGGTACTGAATAAGATGTCGTTGGGCATGGCTTGGTCCAGCATGGAGCTGTGCGAGCTGGCGTAGGACGAACCCTTGCGGTTACTGCACACACTCTCGTCTGATAGCGTCCGGTATAGGGAGCGTCTCGGCGACGAACTGCCCACCGCCGACACCTGAGAGAAGAGAAGAGAAGGAGGACAATTTGTCAACAACAATGCAAATGATGGAGCTGAATGACCTCCAGCGTCTGGATGTTCCCCGTGCTTTTGCCTTTCCTCGGCACAGCAGGTTTACATGAGCGGGCAGCTGTGTGAGTAAGGAGGGAACATCAGGGAGCAGTGTCGGGAATCAATTACAGTCTTTGCTCTCAGGAAAATGCAGATGGATTGAGCACAGCTGGAGAGTGTCTGGCAGAGTGGGAAAAACAGGGGACAGGGCTTGTGGAGGTGGTGACAGAGGTCAGAGCGCTGAGGCAGCCAAAGTCACTGAGCTTAATGGGAGAAACTACAGAAGGACAGAGAAGACGGAGTGCCACAATACGAGATGGAAAGATAAATATAAGCTGATAGGGAGGCCAAAGATAAAGTCATGCAAGCACAAAGGATACCAGAGTCAGTACTTGATACTTTCCCCGATTTATACGTTGTTTTGCATGAGTCCTCATTTCCCAGAATCTCTACAACGGGGGTGGTTAGCATGACCCATTGAGTCATGATCAATGACCTCATTTATGGGAAATACGCCAGTTTGAAAAGTACCGTAATTTTCCTGAAACTAAACTCCAGCATGTGCTATTATCCAGGGATTGTCGATAGGGATAAATAAAGCACATTGGAACTCAATTTAAGTCAATTTAATGCAGTATTAAAGGATAACTTTGGGATTTTTCAACCTGGACCCTATTTTCCCATGTTTTTGTGTCTAAGTGACTAATGACACTTTTTGAAACTGGTCCAGTATTGAGGGAGAACGCTGCAGCCGCCAGCCGCTAAATGAGCTGTAATGTAATCATTTGGGGCAACCTGGCACCGTTTATGTCCACTAAAAGAGCTTGTTTTTGCCACTGACAGGCTCAGATTGTTATTATAAGTGTCTGATAACATTATGGAGAGGACCCTACAGAGAAATAAAATGTTTTTCTTGCCTTTCACTTTCCGTTTGTCATTGTGTCATGTTACTTGTTGCCGGAAGAGACAACGGAGGAAACTTTAGTGACAGTTGGAACGAGGAGGGCCACGGGACATCGGTGTTGTCAGAGTTTGTTGTGTTTGAGTACAGAAATCCTAGCTCAGAGTTATCTAAAAGATTTTCAGTGTCACGGATGAACATTTAGACGATTTCGACAATGTGGATGCGACGCAAGATTTCAGAACGAGGCTTCTCCGAGCGAGACCCACGATGACAAACAGACCAGATCAAGCGAAAGGTAAGAAAAAGGTTTCACGGTGCCAGGTTGCCCCAAATGATTAAATTACAGCCTGTTTAGCAGCTGCAGCGTTCTCCCTCAATACTGGATCAATTTCAAAAAGTGTTGTCCCCATTAGTCACTTAGAAACAAATACATGGGAAAATAGGGTCCAGGTTGAAAAATACTCAAGTTATCCTTTAACAACTCATCATATTTGTGAATAAACTCAGAACACATTTTCATTTGTTTGCTTGTTTACAGACCAGGCAAAGACCCAAAGAACACGGTTCAGTGGCTATAACGTGCTTATATAAACTGTGTTTGCTGCTTTGTGTGTACTCTCCAGACTTATAAAGGCCAATGCAAGGCAATGCAGAGGTCAAAAGGCAACAAAAAGGTCAGGATGAACAATCACAAAAGCTGCGAGTGTTTGAAAAGCAGCATCGTCCTGAGGGGATGTCATGTGCACACAGAGAAGAAATACACAGAATACCACTGCAGA
This sequence comes from Sebastolobus alascanus, assembly GCA_916701645.2. Lineage (NCBI taxonomy): Eukaryota > Metazoa > Chordata > Actinopteri > Perciformes > Sebastidae > Sebastolobus > Sebastolobus alascanus. The sequence goes on from CAKAOJ020000121.1 coordinate 2,936,655, forward strand.
TAATCGAGTTTCATGACTGTGGCCAATGTTTTGACAGAGGATCTCCTGTTTAAACACACAAAACCACAAAGGCCAATCCAATCCATCACTGTCCCTTTTAGCTTACATAAATACTGCAGGAGTGACATCAAAAGTAGCCACAAATGATATGTGGGGCAGTTGGCCAGATGGGTGAATGTCTGCCTTCGGCTGCAGCTGTAACCAACTCTAGACGCGTTTCCCCGCAAGCCAACACCCAGCCATCTCCATTTCAAAGACTGATCCCCCACAAATCCCACCGTGACAATTTAACAAACATCTAGTACGTCTTTAGAGCGGAGATATACGCTGGAATTCAAAGCAGCGTACATACAGTACATACTGCCTCCAAAGAACATCTCAGAGGCTTTAACTTAACAAGGTTGTCTCTTATTGCGAGTTTTCCCACCCAACTTTACAAGATTAGACCCCATAAGGTTCTCGCTCATCAAAACAACTTGAAACAGGATTTGCTGCTCTCTCCTATAAAGCAGAAATAGCTCAGATTTAGAGCTCCAATAAATGGAGTCACGGCAAATGAAACCATTTGCAATAGGGCTTAATGTTTTTTCAGAAGCCGTCTATTTATTACATCCGCAGCATCAAACCAGACTCTCTGAACACATCTTGGCACAGGTTAACTGAACCTGCTGTGCACATCACGCAGAAAATATTGTATTAATCAAACCTGCGAGATTATCGACTATTTCCGTGTCTAAATCCACCTCGCCTAAATCCACCCTGATTTGGGCTGAATTCTTTTGCACAACATCAACGCTCTTATCAGTCGAAGCAGAAGTGACACATCCACATAAGATTTTTCCTGATTTCCCTGACTTCTTTTTCCTCGCCGCTCGCACTGAACAAAGACAACAACCAGCTCTGAAACCCTTTGACGTGCCACTTGGGAGGATGTGTCGGACAACCACCTATTCAGATGCTTTTTGCTTTCCCACAGGAGGTTCAAAAGGAGGACCGTTGTGGGAGAGTAAGCTGTGAACGGCCTTTCCTTTACGTCAGCCACACAATAGCGTGCTTGTCTGTGGAAGGGCGTCTCAGCGGACACCGCGGCTGGCAAGGAAAATCTCTCTGCACCTGCTCACAACACAAACACTGGCATCGGGTGACTACTGGAAGTGACACACGAATTAACCTTTCGGTGATTGAACGAGTCGGACTTTAATTTAAAATAAATCCAACACTGTCATTACTGTATTTTGATTCCTTTACGTGCCAGCTGATGATTGAAAAAAATGCAGTCCCCAGACAAGAACAGTATGTTTATTGGGATCAGATGCGTATATGGCCGGAGTTTCTGGCTCTCCATGCATCCCTCTCCCACACTGCTTTTCCACACATTGTATTATCACACTGAATCAGATTGGAGATTACAACAAAGACTATACCGCTCTTTAAATCCACCAAACCGCACCTTTGTACTGGTTACTGTGTTTTCTTTCTCTGCGGGACACAAAATAGAATCAAATGAAGGGAAATCGCCTGATGCACCTGCTTTCATTTTGGCCCGATTCTCTTGTAGGCGTCACGTTTTACATACTGTAACACACTGAGCTGCTTCGTGTGAGGGACAAGGCCTTCCTGTGCCAGAGGACATGCCCGTCGTCTGTAGGGATGAAGTGCATTTCTATTAGAATTGAGCAGCAACCAAAAATAACCCATTTGTATGTCTCCAGGGTCGCTTCCTGGTAGATAATGGACGGGGGATGGGGGACTGGAGATGCAATTAATAGAGTCTGCAGGAGCCAGGAACATCAAACATCGATGCACTCTCTGCAACTCCCTGCCTTTAATCCATGACATCCCGACTGAGCAAACCCAGGCCCCGGTATAAATTGAATTATCCAAACACTCGGTGCCAGTCAATGGGGACTGAAAGGGTCTTTTGTCGGGAGAGACGAGCCCCATCAGCTGTGGTGCTCAGCGGTGGGACCAGCTGATAGGCAGCAGATGTTTGTCCTGCTTTTACTTGGTTCCCAGCAAGGGGGTTATCTGCTCTGGTTGTGGCCTTGTTAGTCATGAAATAGCCTCAGGGTTTGCGGTCGATGCTAACAATGTCGTGTCATCATGCTATCAATCATTACTTCACAGTTTCAACAGGTTGCATCTGTCAACATCACAATCACGTAATTTAGAGGTTAGTTCAGCCACAATGACCTCACCTTCCGACTCCTGTCTTCTCCTGGAGGGCTGTCGGGCAGCATCATTTTAAGATATTCTTCTTTCGAAAGCCTCTGCAGTGATTTTCCGTCCCGCTCGGCAGCCTGGAGCCGGCAGGCGGCCTCCTGTGCGTACAGCTGCCTGTAGACCCAAACAGAGGGGCACAGAAGAGCAGAGCTCATCAGAAGGGTCATAACAGCCACATCCTGCAAAGGGAGGCCGTGGGCCATCGCAGCTTGGGTCCAGCTATTTAAGAAATAATGTCAGTATCACACAAAGGGTTCATATGTCTTAGCATGCCAACGTCAGGTGCCTCCATGCTAGTCAGGTGAGCGTGGGGGTAACGGGGTTGGAGAGGGAAGCCAGGAGGGGAATTTATTACCAAACCCACCCTTTCCCATCTCACTCTGCCAAACCAATGATTAAAGACAGTGTGAAGACTGCAGCCAAGCACTGTGAGAGGAAAAAAGGAAGGGAAAAAAAAAGAGGACAGAAATTACATCCACAGACGAGTGCAAACCACGGACTCTAGAGGAGCGTTCAGACAACAACAGAGGACATGAGAGCTGTTAGACAGGATTGGAAAAGGACCCACAAAAGGTGACATGTTTTGTTTTGGTGGCGGTGTTTGACATTTAAATGATTTTGAGGGTGTTTAGAGGAGGGGATACAGTGTAGGGAGGATGTGGCTGACCTGGCCGGTGAGGTTGTGTGGCTGTGAGACCTCTGCTTTAAGTGAGCAGCCTGTGAGCATGAAGCACCGAGTGCTGCTGGCAGGGTGCTAGATGGCCGCGGGGGGGATACGCTACGCGGCGGCGATGGTTACCTAGAGACACTATTGCTGAGAGATGCCCTGTTTTAAGCTTTTGGCACCATGGCAACCAAGCCCTAAATACATAGACGGGTATTGCTGTGTGATTGCCAGATGCATTCTGACTGGTCCATGAGATCTCTGGTTTCAAAAACAATTGCTCTCTAAAGGCTGCATCCAGGAAAAAGAAGTGCAATTAATTGAGCTGGTTTGGTGCTTAAACTGTAGGGAACAACCCCCTTCTTTCCCCCTCTGTGTACTGACTTGTCCAATTTGTTCTTACATGATCGATCCATAATTACAGGAAGATTGGAACAGCGCTAAAGGCCCGACCTTTGTAATTAAAGGTTATTCTACTGTGCCGGAGCGTCTGTAAAATGCCTACAATGTGTAATAAATGTTTTCTTGCACAGCAGGTCCTGAGTGTGAAAGAAAGAAGGTACGTCTTCATCCACCTGTTATAAATACACATTTTTAATGCCAGAAATTGAAAAAAAAAAAAGACTAAACAAATTGCTGAAATGTTTTTAGGCTTGGCTGAGGTGGTAAGTTGGCATATCAAATAGAGAAAATACAGTAAAGGCCGATGGAAACTGATTTTTTTGATGTTGCGGTACCTTCCTCTGCTTCTTCTACTGTAGACAAAGCATTATTGTCACGCTGCCACTCACTGTTATAGACCTCCACTCCACCAGAAAGGCCAAAACATAGAGAAGAAAAAGAGTGGGGGTGTCGGGGTGCATGCAACCACAACATCCCTGGTTTGGGTGCAGACTGGGTTGCTTGTTTAGTACTGTAGGGCTGTGTATTTGCAAGAATCTGGCGATTCGATACGTATCATGATACAGGGGTAACGATTCAATATATTGCGATACAGTAATCAAGGTATATTACGATATATTACGATTTTTTAAATTTCATTTCAGGAAAACGGTCATATAATAAAGAACACACCAGAAATACACCATTTTAGAACAGGCAAAAATAACCAAAATTGCCCCAAACTGCATGTGATTAGTAAAGAGACCCCTTTGAAAAGGACCATGCCAGTTTTTCCTCGCCAAAATTTAGCGTAACTTTGGAGCGATATTTAGCCTCCTTTGCGACAAACTAGTATGACATGTTTGGTACCAATGGATTCCTTAGGTTTTCTAGTTTCATATGATACCAATATCATCACTCTGGCTTTAAAAGCCTGCTGAGCCCGCTACAACTCCTGGAAGATCGAATAGTGTCCAGGCCCGAAGGCGATACAGTGTTTTGGAGTAATATCGCGATACTCATGTGTATCGATCATTTCTTACACCCCCAGTTGCATGTCTCTCTATCACTATAGCAGCTGATGGAAAAAGGACGAAGCATTGTGGACAGTCACACAGCAGTAGGATTCTGTATTGCAGAAATGTCACAGCCAGGGATGCACAGCTGGTTGTCCTCCACCCTCAGCATGTGACACATGGCAGGACTAGCACTTTAGACCTGCCATGAGACACGAGTGGGGCGGTGGTCTGGGACAAAGGGTGGGGGGTGGGGGGGCTGGGTTAGATGTGTGTGTGGGGCGGGGAGCAGGCTGGGCCACGGGGGGTTTGACTTTCACTAGCTATGTACCTTGAACGCTCAGACAGCATTGAGAGAAGGAACGCTAACAAGCTCTCCGCTCCTCTGGAACAAGAAGCAGAAGCGAGAGAGAAACAGCCGGGGGTTAGGAGCACCGAAACACATCCTGCATTACACACACTGTTAGAGCAAATGAGAAAACTTTTTAAGAAGGGGGGGAAGAGAAACTTCATTATGTTAGAACAATATCTGCGAGTAATATTAGGCCATTCATCACGAGGCGCTGTTACGTAAGATGAAATAAAACTGTAGGAATATATAAACAAACAATGGGGAGGGTAACTGAATTACAGAGCTTTTTCATAAGTCGGCAGGAGATGACTTCACTGCATGCGATCAATCACACAGTCCTTAAGTGGCAAATTTCACAGCCTAAATGACATTACTCGGGAGATAGAGCAGGGGGTTTCTTCCAGGGCAAATCTCACATTCTCTCCTCCAAAATATGCCCACAGCTGCACGCAAACACCTTCAAACAAGCACACACACACACCATCAAAGCTCTGTTTCAATTTCACCATCAATGGCTCTCTGTTCTCTACAGCAAACCATTTAATCACCAGACAGATACAGTCAGTCGTCACCGCTCGTAGAAAAGTCTGAGGGGAGTGTACGTTCACAACCTGGCTGAGCGTACGTTCCTCTTCCTCTGCGGTATTTCTAGAGGCTATTCTGTGGCGGGTGTGTCCTTGGGCTGCATGTGTGACAGCAGTGTGTTGCTGTTGTTGTTGTGTGTGTTGATCGTTGCTTGGCTCCCAGCAGAGATGCTGATCTGGTAGAGGCTCAGCCTGGCAGTCCACGGGGACGCGGCTTCACGGGAACAATCAATAACCGCAAGTGACATGTGCCAAGTGTATTATGTCCGCGGCTTCATTGAGCTTATTTATTTTGTGGCTGTCGGCTTCAATCAGGGCCGGTTTATGCACACTGGGTGGGCCGAGTGGAGGGGGGACACTTGTATTGGAATGAGTCTGGCTCTCGTGCAACAGTGAGTCTGGCAGTAAACAGCTCCACAGTCAGAGAAACAGTGCTGACGAGGCCAGTTAGCGTGATGAAAACGTGTGTCCTCTAGCTTCGCATGATACAGTGTTGAACTTAATGTCAACTGGCACCAAACTGTACTAACTTTTTTTGTTTTTGTGGTATAAGAGCATATTTGGCGATGTTCTCATACATGCTTCTCTCTCTCTCACACACACTCACCCACACTCTGAAATGTTGGGAGGTCCCTCAGTGCTGTGGGCATCATCAGCATCATCATCATCAGTCGTCTTCACGCCCACTGGGAGTGGCCGTGTCTGTCCACAGGCCTCTGAGCTGGGCTCCGGCCCGGGCTCTGGCTCTGCTGGCCCTGAGTTGCTGGTCTGGGGGATGGTGTACACCTTGGAGGAGTCAGCGGACATACAGTATCTTGCACCGCGGGCCAGGGGACTGCCAGAGTGGTGTGAGCCACTGACCAAACAGCAAAACAAATAAAAGCATAATGTAACTCAAAAGTGACCAAATGAAGGAATTTAAAAGCAGAGGAAAAAATATAAACAAACATCAACAATGAAAAGATGAGAGAGCCAACTAGCTCAGACGTTGAGAGATAACCGAACAGGATGATTTTTAACTTAAAATGATTATTAAATGCTGTTGGCGTAGACAGGATGACATCATCTCCTCCACGCAGAGAGTGGAGTGAAGCTAGTTCACCTCTGACCTACACTGGGAGATGACTCACATCCAGTCTATCATGTGCATATTCCTGCTGAACTTTGTCCTTTAAATATTTAGTCAAATATCAACTGACAAACCGGATTAAAGGGTCAGTGCATTTGAATCAGATATAAGCGTATTTTCTCTCTAACTCCCAGTGGTATCTAGCCAGTTATATTTGTGGAGTTTTTCAGATATTCACCACGATGACTTCTGCTCATTTCTGATTCTCGAAGTACAATAAAAAATACTTTAAAAAATAAAGAACCGGCATGGCTAGATATTACTCGCTAAGTGGGAAAATGTTTCTTATTTTGTGATTTGGGTGAGCTGACCCTTGAACTTCTGATCAAATGGTCAAAGGAATGCTCTAATTGTAGAGGAAAAATGACGTATATTTCTAAAATTCTTAATATTTTTAGTGATATTTCAGCTACAGTTTCTAAAACCAGCTATGCACCATTTCTTTGTTTATGATTATTGGGACTCATGCAGGAAGCGATTTATGAACAAATTTCCTTTATATATGTTCATATCCACGATTTGTTCTTCTTTTGTTAGTACCCAGTGATTTCTGGGATTCACCAATGGTTTCTTATTTTTGCTCTTCTCTTAGGTAAGAGAAAATTTAGATTATTATATGTTTTAGAGTAATTATAATGATTGGCTTATTAAAGAAATACTATTGGTCCATTGATCCAAATTATGACTATAAAAACCTTTGGATGATATTGAGTGCGTTCAGCTGCTGAATGGCTTACATGCTGCTCTTAGATGCTTTTTGATTTTTCTGTAACACCAGTACTGACGCTCTGGAAAATAATGTTTACTTTGTTTAAGTTTATTTAACAGTACCTCGATTTCACTGCTACTGAAGTTGTTCTGTTTAGTCTTTTTTTGGTGGCATCGCTCCAGTTCTTGGGCATGTGCCAGAGTATTTGCACACGGCACAGCACCTGCCCTGTTTAGGAGTGTTATCTATGCTAATAATAAACATGGGCCACACGCCTTCAATTTATGATAAAGTGGTATTAATCATTCACCTGGGTAAAAGCAGATCTGGATGATTAAGAACGTTTGGTGCATCTGGAGTTGACTTTTTTTTAAGAGAAAATATAAGAGAAATTTAAGAAAATGTTGCTTGACGCCCAATGTTTCAGCTTTGTGAAAATACTTAGAATAACTCCATGTCCTTATACTACATCCTCATTCAAGTGACGGTAGATTTATGCAGGATGAATGAATCACATTTGAAAGCGATGAGAAAATGAGCGCTCTGCCTTTCTTGGCTTCTTGTAAAATTGCATTGCTTCCATTGCATCCAGAACAGCACATCTACAGTACTGTGGTTTCCTATTCATCCCATCATTAAAATGAGGGTTTGTGTTTCATGTCACCTGCCTGGTTAGGATTCATCTGTTATTTGCTCAGCTGGACTCTAGAGAAACAGCACAGGTCCATGACGGTGTCAGACGTTGGTCCTAACGTCTTGTTGTTTGTTGGAAAACTTTCAGCAAACACGAGACATTCTTCTAAAATACCCTGAGACGCCAGAGCTGGCTTAAGCTGGAGGCACTCTGTTTCCATATTCATGACCATCTGGGCCACACCCTGCAAAACGTGCTCCTGCTGCTTCGCTGTTTGCTCAGATGACACTCGGGTGTCAAAGACCATTACATAAAAGGTGGGAAGCATCGGAGTAGTCAAGGTGATGGCACGGGCTCTTTACTCATCTCTGAATGATGTCCTGGAGTGGACAGCTCTGACGCCTCCCAAACAGGTCAATGATCTCAACAGACCGCGCTAACATAATCCAGTGCGGCGTAAACAAATAGATAGCCATTCTATCTCATGGAGACAGTGTGTGAGTGGCTGCAGGGCCAACCCTCTCTGACACCCCTCCTCTTTCCCCAGATGGGCCCCAGTCTGGTGAGGAGGACTTGGACGACGGTGTGATGAAACCCCCCGTGTTGTTCCGACCTGACAGCGGCCCCACCCACCGGCTTCAGCAGCACAGCTGGATGAGCGAGGCGGTGGGTCAGGAGTGAGGGGAGCACGGTTGGGTGAAAAGGTCAGCGACCATCCTTTTGTTCATGTGTTTGTCTGCGTGTGTGTTTAATAGAACAGATAATGGGGCTGAACAGATCGCCGGCGGTGGCGTAGGTGTAAATGTACATCCACATGTTTGAACACAGCGCTCCGAGACATATAGCTAACATGAAAAGGGTGTGATTTTTCTCAGCGGGCAAATCAATGACCCAACAACACGCTACACTAGGATGAAGTCAATTGCCAATAAAGAAGAAAGAACATCACGGCCACCTATGACATTAGCTGGGGTATACAGTGTGGTGAGAAATGAAAAAACAACATAGAGTGTCCTAGTAAAGTGTTGGGCCTTCTGAGCAGCTTCAACAAGTCATCCATCTCTGTCTTGACTGACCCCAAACACACTTTCAGCTGCAAAGCAGCAAATATACGCAGCTAAAACAACTGGACACATCGAACTGTCTTTTAGGGGAAAAACAGTAAAAGGAGACATATCATGCTTAGTTTCAGGTTCATACTTGTATTTTGGGTTTCTACTAGAACATGTTTAGATGCTTTAATGTTCAAAACACACTTTATTCTTCGCATACTGTCTGTCTGAATATACCTGTATTCACCCTCTGTCAGAAACGCTCCGTTTTAGTGCCTGTCTCTTTAAATCCCCTTCCCCAAAAAGCTCTGATTGGTCAGCGTTTTCTGGTCTTCCGCCGTCTTCACTGTGCCGTCGTCACTGCAACCGACGACTCAGTGTGTGTGTCCCCTACACAGAGTTTAGCGGCACTTCTAACGGTTACTGTACAGTTGTGACATCACAACCTTACGGAGGTCCTGTCAGCTCATTTAAAGGCACAGTTTCTGAATACGGGCTGTGTGCAATTCTCCGTGGATTGAGCGTTTTGATACTTTCGCAGTATTGAAATAGAACCTTGACCTGATTTATAATCAACAAAGACATGGAAATCTCACTTTCTACAATACGGTACCTTTAAATAAAACACACATCCTGTCTCTGCACTGTACCTTGAATGGGATGAGATCTCGCTCAGGTCCCCGATGCTTCCTTCCGTCACATGACTAGACATAATGGCGGAGGCGTAGCCCTGCGGCAGGTACAGTTTCCCATGATCCTCTTCTGACGCCCCGTCCTCATGGTGCTCCGACACCCAGGCGTGTCCCTGCTCCCCCACCCTGCCCTGCAGCAGCACCCGGGCCCCGGGGGCCACGCAGGGATTAGTGTCGATGCCGCTGTCTGTTGACGCCCCTTTGATGTACGTGAGGCCCAGCATCTCCGGGTCCATCAGATCTCCGGAGCCAAAGTGCTTATCGTCGCTGTTGCTGGAGGCGTTGCTTGAGAGGGTGTTGCTGCTCGAGTGGCTTGAGTTTTTATCGCCCGTCTGGTAGAAAAAGAGAGAGCGAGAGGGTTAGAGGAGATAGAAACACAGTAAATCAGACGAGGTCAAACAGCAGCTGCAAATAATTCTTACGGTCGCTTTAACATGCTTGGCGCACCAGAGGGGGGGATGGGTTCACCCATCAGGCTACATCACATGTTCATGGTGTCCCTGACTGAGGCGACTGCTTGTTTTCTTGAGGCCCATGATGCTGTCGTGCTAGTTGACACTAACATGAAGACATACAGAATACGCTGAATGTCACATACTTTGTTTGTGACCTCTTCAATACTGGTACTTATGTGAGAGACAAGATCTGGCCCCTATATCAGTTTAAAAGGGGTGTATAATATTTTTAGGGCTGCAACTAACGATTATTTTCATTGTCGATTAATCTGTTGATTATTTTCTCGATTAATCGATTAGTTGTTTGGTCTATAAAATGTCAGAAAATGGTGAAAATTGAGTGTTTCCCAAAGCCCAAGATGACGTCCTCAAATGTCTTGTTTTGTCCACAACTCAAAGATATTCAGTTTACTGTCATAGAGGAGTAAAGAAACCAGAAAATATTCACATTTAAGGAGCTGGAATCAGAGAATTTTGACTTTTTTTTCTTAAAAAATTACTCAATTAATCGATTATCAAAACAGTTGCCAATTAATTTAATAGTGGACTACTAATTGATTAATCGCTAAATCGTGGCAGCTCTCAATATTTTCATCAACTATTTTTCTCAGTTCTGAACAAAAAGCCACAGTTGTTCATCATCAAGCTGAAAACAAATAAATAAATAAAAATAGGCAAGGTCATGCCAACTTGACTTCAGTGTATCCACAATGTAGATCAGCAGCCTAATAATTAAATGTATTGAGTCAAAAACAAGCCTCTGTTAACAGTAATGCTTCATAAGGGAATATACTCTAGACTTCATGTCATGTTTTCTTCATAATGCTAAATCATGAATGCAACTTAAATCACATCACATCAAAAACAGCCACTCTGATTTTAATAAAAACAGGCTCTGTGCATTAGGATAAGAGAGCGCCAAGGGAATGGTTTAAATTTTTATCCTCTGGCCTGGGTTAATGCAACAGTGGCTGAAAGCACTGAAAGATGCTGTTAGCTGTACGAGGCAGCCTCCAGCATCGAAGGAGAAAGAAAAGATGCAAGGAGAGACGGTGAATGGGCCAAAAAAAGAAGAAGATAAACGAGAGGGGGGAGATAGAGAAAGGAGAAAATGAGAGACTCGAGCACTTAATATATTCAACCTTCTAGGAAAATGTGTCCTAGAAAAGTGTGAGACAACCCGAAACGGTGATGAGATGAGACGCCCGTTTGCATGCTGATGAAAAGGAAAGTGATGAGTGCAAAGAGCGGCTAGAGGGGACGACATGAGGTTGAATGCCCCAATTGAGCTGCTGGTTGCTGCGAAGCACATAAACAAGGGCAATCTGACCTCACCCCGATTTAAACACTGATGTGGGGTAAACCAGGTCTGACAGTGCAGAGTTGAGCATCTACTGCAAACACAGCACACGTACTGTAGAGGCTGCATTAAAGGGAAAGTTCGGGTGTTTTGAAGTGGGGTTGTATGAGGTACTTATCGATAGTCAGTGTAATACCTACAGTAGATGATGGTCGGCACGCCCCCAGCTTGGAGAAGCAGACAGGAGTTAACGCACGGAACCAAAGAAAAATCCTGCTATGGACGGGGCCGGTAGCAAAATGTAATTTAGCCACCTAAAAAAATCAATATCAGTTTAAGTGTACGCTATATTTAGAATATTTTCACTGCTTTACCTTGCCATCAAACAGCCCTTTCCGACAGGGAACTGAGCCGTTGTATCCATCTATGCTCTCGCCGAAGGTACCAGACTCCATTGATAAAACCTGTAATTTTACGCCGCAGAACACGGGAGTTGCTGGTCTACCTCTGCCTCGATCGGTTAATTTGTTTGTGCTCTTGTGTGACTTTGGTGAATCCGAACTAACCACGTGTTCTGCAAGGTCAAATTACTGTTTTTTTCAATGGAGTCTGGTTGCTTTGAAGAGAGCATAGATAACAGCTCCAGCTCCTCATCGGAAACAGACTGTATAGCTGTCTCACGGCAAGCGAAAATATGTTTTTTTAGGTGAGCCTTTCTTTTAGGTGGCTAAAATGCATTTTGCTACGGGTCCCGTCCATAGCAGTACATTGCTTTGGTTCCGTGCGGTAACTCCTGTCTGTTTCTCCAAGCTGGGGGCGTGCTGACCGTCATCTACTGTAGGTAATACACTGACTATGGATAAGTACCTCATACAACCCCACTGCAAAACACCCAAACTATCCCTTTAAACGCTCTGAAGAAGGCTCCGTGCTGAAACGCGTAAGCGTATGTCTATTGTGATGTGAGCCAATTAAACAAGAGAAATGCTAGCATTTTGTCCTCCTTAATTTTGAATTCTGGGATGTGCTAACCCTATCACATTTTTATCCCTTTAAACGCTTTCAAACATTGTGCCCTTCCAAAAAATGAATTTCTAAACACTTCCCTTAAATGTCATGAGGGCAGCTTCGGTCAAACTGAAATCAAAGAAGGTAGGTAGACATTTACCCTGGACAGCTTGTTGGGCGAGTCTTTCCCTCCTTCTCTTTGCTTCAGAGGGTTCAGTATCTTGGTGGAGGGGATGTGCCATTTGGCCTCTGTGGGACGAGAAGAAAAAGCTGAGTGTAGAAGAGAAGTACCAGGTGTGAATAGACAGCATGAATCACTGTTGAAAGAACGTCAGACTCACCTGCAGACCTGGTCCTCTCCAGAGTGGGCTCCCGCTCCCTGTGAATCTCTCCGTCACCCCCCTGGATCTCGCCTGGCCGCTCATGGAGGGTAGGGGAGGGGCACCTGGAGAAAGAAATGGGCTGTAAATTATTTTCTGTCTATAGAGCGAACGCTGTATTCTAGTCAGAGAAAGGCTTCAATAGATTTACCACCGATGTACAGCAATTAGCTCAAGATCATTTAAGGTCGAATCACTTGAGCTTATAATAGAATAGAGAAACTGCCAGACAACGGCGACAAGAGACCTCCTTTCATTCGACTTGGCATGCCAGGCACTCTCTCGCTCTCGACAAAAGGGAAAGAGCTGCAAATTTTTCAATGCGGGTCTTAATTAAACCTTAAAGAGCTAATAAAGGTTACAACAGAGGCCGCGGTGTCTCGTGATCTTTAGCCGAGACTCTAACCGGAGATCAATCGGCCAGTCGACGTGTCTGCTGCTCTGACAGGCCACCGTGATCCCTGAGAGTTCACTGCACTTTTGAGGCCTCTGGCAGAAAGGCAGCGGCGTGCAGCTAAGCCTCTTGTCATGGTCTGTAACCACTTACAGACAGACGTTGGTCTCTGATGGATTCTGCTCATGTACAAGACATCTGACAGATGTTACGCCTGTGCAGTCTGAAGCCCTGCATACAATTATATCATCGAAAGCAGGGAAAAAGAGCTGAATATTGAAATGAGATCTATATTGATATTTGCTGTTTAAGGGGAGAAAACACATGAACTGGAAAACATTGATGACAGAAAGAAATTGTGGTTGTTGACAGAAGCTAAAAGGTCTCCGAAGCCTCTTTCTCCTGCTCTCTTTTTTCTTCCAAAAGATGGCTTTTCAATGGCTTTCTCCAAAATTGCAGTGTAGTTTGCCAAAGTGGCACTTCAGCTGCAGCAGGTTATACTGAAAGAATTCTTTATAATCACCTCCTATCATAACTTAAGTGCTCATCCTTTTTCAAATTCTGAACAGAAGGAATAAGATTTGCTCAAAGTTACAATAATGAAAAATACTGTACTAGGCATGGATTTTTCATGGCTATGAAACTGAACGGCTTAATTTAAAAGTGGCCATTTATGTTCGAGGTAGCATTTATGTTCTTCTGTATGTAAGGCTTTGGGTTGATTGAATGGAAACTATAATAATTCTTGTTAAATGAAAATAAATCTCATACATGAAACTAATCATCCTCCATCATCTTCCCTAATTTTAAGCTCTGGATGTGGTATTAGACCGTGGCAGGCATAACTTTATATTTTTTGTTAGATCACTTCCTGGGGAAAAAAAAGAGCGAAAGACTGGCCAAAAGTGCGTTGATGATTTGTTCATTTCATGTGGAAAAATTGCTGTCATTTTGCAAAATTGCAAGTTCTCAGAAATAGTGCTGGGGCTGATTGCAGCTGTATTCATTACTGCAAAACCGCATATTCCTGGACTTCGAGGCGGTTTCAAAAGTAGTAACACTGCTGTGGTCCCGTACCCATCGTATCCAGGCTGCTGGGACCAGGTGCTGCTGCCGCAAGGTCCTGGATCACTGGAGGAGGACTGGTTACTGGGGGAGCTGCGGTAGTGCTGCTCTCCCTTGTTACATGAGGTAACCTGGGGGTTCTCCATGTCCTGCATCGTCCTGCAGAAACAGAGGGAGCAAAAGATACACAAGTGTAAAACACACTGTCACAGATGGTCAAAACCTGGGCTGTATATGACATTATTACACGGCTTTGCTGAATACTTCATTCTGATTGGTCAATCACAGCGATCTAAGGGCTGTTATTTCTTTATAGCAGACCGTTGCCATGTATAATAGACCGTTGCTATGGACGCAGTTCTGATGTCGGACTCTGGAGGACTGTTTTTGTGTCAAATTATTGATTTCTTAAGTAAGTAGCCGTGTAATAAGCGGGATAATGTCCAGCCAGCGGGTCATTGTTGTGGAATAAACCCCTTCAGGGCGATGCTGACGTGACCCTGCTGCGTCACCCCGTCGGGGTTTATTCCACAACAATGACCGGCTTGTTGTACATTATCCCTTACTTATTATATATATTCAATTTTGGGCTGCAACTAATTGGTTAATCGTTTAAAAAATGACAGAAAATAGTGAAAAATATCACAATTCCCCAGAGCCCAGGGTGACATCTTCAAATTGGTAGATTTGTTCAACAAACAGTCCAAAACCAGAGAATATTCAATTTACAATAATATAAAAGAAAGAAAAGCAGTGAATTATTTGGATATGATGGAGTCTGCAAATTAGAGCAGCAACAATTAATCGATTAGTTGTCAACTATTAAATTAATCAGCAACTATTTTGATAATCAATTAATCGGTTTGAGTAATTTAAGAAAAGAAAAAGTCTAAATTCTCAGATTCCAGCTTCTGTGAATATTTTTTTTCCATTTTCTGACATTTTATAGACCAAACGATCGAAAATAATCTACAGATTAATCACAGCCATACTGCAAATAACTTAAAAGATTAGCTGAGAGTAAAAATTGTTGATGATTAATTTTCTGTTGATCAGGTAATTGCTATACTAATAATTTTTGCACTGCTCTATCTGTACATATTGTTATTTGAAACAATTTTATACTCATTGCCTAAATCAGACTTTCTATAAGCTGACATCTCATAACTGGAAAAACTTCTTTCCTTCACTGTCCAGCGTTAGTGACTTTATTATTGGGTGTCAGTCCAGTTCTATTCAATTCAATTCAACCTTATTAATCCATGAAGGCAATTTGATTTTGGGCAAGTAAAAACAGACAGGAAACAGACAGACATGTTCAAGCAAAGGAGCTGTTTTTGACTATGTTGGGCTGATTGCTTTTTTAAAAAAAACAACATATATTAATAAATAAGTCATAATAAAATAATGATAAAAATAAATGAATATAGAAACCGTCCACATGGCAGATAGGCACAACTGAATAGTCCCTTGCATGTGAGCACCGTGGATAATAAATAAAGCATAAAGAAAACGTGAGAGCTGTCAGTGAGGGAGAAGGTGTCTTGTTCTCCGAAGACAAACAGAAACAGAGATTAGTTATGGTAATACGCCTCAGCGAGTAATCCAGATGGTGCAGCTCTCTCTCTGTGTGTGTGTGTGTGTGTGTGTGTGTGTGTGTGTGTGTGTGTGTGTGTGTGTGTGTGTGTGTGTGTGTGTGTGTGGAGTAAAAGACAGAAGCAGCTTGTGAATGTAAGAGGATTTCTACTTTGAAACACAAACTTGACTGCTCTTGAACTACCTTTTCACACGTGACCTGTTAACTACTTGGCTCAACCTACACAAAGTGTATTTCACCGTGTTGCAATAAGCTCTGACCTGATTTAAGAGGAGGTTTCTTTGCTTACTTTCGCCTGGTCAGGAGAAACTTGCGGACTACGGTAGAGAGTGAAAAATAAACACTGGATTGGAGTTATGTCTGCTGCCTAGAGGCCTACCTTTTAACCAACACTCCAAAGTAGGTTAAATGACCGGACGGGAATAAGACTGCAATAACACAGGCAGGATGGCTTTCACATTAAGTCTCCAGCCAGGTCTAGCTGCATTCTCTATCATCTCTGTGTCTTTCTTCTTATGTATTTGTTTCTATAATGACTTTAGGATTGGGTCTGAATGAACCTGATGACGAAATGTGTGTTTTTTTCTTCCTTCATCTTTAAATATTTACAGGCCGAAAGGAATATTCAAAGATTAGAAATATGAAGGTCATGAAAATAATCCAGTAGAATCTCATAATTCACGATACAAACGCCCATCTAGAAGGCGACAAATTGTTTCTCTTTCTGCTTTGTCATCAGGTTTCCTTTGTCTACACCTCCGTGGGAAACTCACTAAACTGTCAGTAACTCAGTCGCGGCACACATCATCCAACGCTTTGGCCGGATCGCCGCATTTCCTCCACGGCTGAAGTGTTAGTCTCCTCAGCCGGGTCCAGGCACTTTAATGTTAAACAGCAGCAGCTGCTTTTTGTTCTCCATCTCTTCCTCTCTTGACATAATGTAAAGTTCTGGGGGGAATATTGAAAAAAAAAAAAATTCTCTCTGCGCTGCAATAACATTGGAGGCTACAGAGATTAGCGGTCGGTCCCAGTTGGCTGTGTAGTAGGTGTCATATTTTACAGTTGCCAAGTCTGGATTCAGCTAAGTGTGTGGATGGGATGATGCTTTATCTGAGCTATCTAGATTCATATCTCTCCTAATAGATCAATGGTTCCCAGATAAACTCAAGTACCCTTTCATTGACACCACCTGTCATGTTCCAAATATTTGAATTTAAGCTGGAAGTTATTAGACACTAATAATTATATAAAAGTGTATATTGTTACGATAATGTTTTAATACAATTGAACTGTCAATGTTTAGATCAGTTTTCATTCACTCTACTACCACAGCTGGAGGTTTCAACCATTTGTCCATTAGTTTTAACAAACTCTTCCTGTTTATCCATAATTCAGCATCTATTGCAATCATATACTTTGAGCTAACTATCTTTACTGTTTATTCATTAATTTAGCAAACTATTTCAACCATATGTTCATTACTTTTAGCAAACTATTTCAACCGTCTTTTTTCCATAATTCAGATATCTATTTGAACCGTATTGTTTATTTGGATCCCCATTAGTTGTTACCAGGGTAACAGCTACTCTTCCTTTTAGCTAACTATATAAACGGTTTAACCATTCATTTAGCGATATGTTTCAACCATATATCCATTACTTTTAGCTATTTCAATCTTTAATAAATTTACATGAACTGTTTAGATTTCTCTGCTTGCTTGCTAAACAATCGCAACCATATATACATATATACATATTAAACACTAATGAAAACATACTTATTAATATTATATTCCATTTCAGCAAATAGATCCCCCTAATTGTTACACTCTGGTCCTTTAAAAGAGTTTCTATTTTTTTCTTTTCAAATTAGCTCCACCACAATCGTTCCACGTACCCTCTGGGGTTACTGCTATAGACCTCTGATCTAAATCCTAAAAACCAAAACATGATCAATTATTCTATATGTTTTTGTTTTCTAGAATATGCTACTGTATAATATTCCCCTCCTTCCTCCCTCCCTCCCTCCCTCCCTCCCTCTTCAGTCTTTGACTCCTTCATCCCCCTCCTCGACTCCCACTCCCTCTGGGGTGCTACATATCGTGGTCCACGGAAGAGCACTCTCTTTGTTTCAGCAGTAATTGGATGAGATGAGCTGAGCTGTGTCAGTGTCCCCATCACCTCCTTCTCAGCAGGGTGCAGGAAGAGGGAGGGAGCGGGGAGTCGGAGGAGGAGGGAGGGAGAAAGGAGCGAGGGAGAATGGAGCACTCCCGCTGCCAGGGACTCTGATTAGGCAGAGAAGGCGGCCATTATCCCAGTATAGTCAGAACAGGCAACACCGGGGGGGGGGGGGTGGGGGGTGGGTTGGTGTGACACACTGGAAAGGTTATCATGACTGTAGGGGTTTCATTAGGATGAACAAATCACTGCTTTACATGGCTCAATGGAGATGTCCAAAAGAGACACCGTCTAGGACAGGAACAAAGTCTGAGTGTGGTCTTATCATCTAAAAGGTAGATGAAAGCGAAGCCGTGAATTCATCGGACTAAAATGCTCCATTTATCTGTATGCAAATAGCTGAACACAATAACAGCCCCTCAAAGTGTTACTGCGGCTCTTCACTAAATGAGAAAGGCTCAGAGTTCAAAGATTTCATCTCAAAGGATCGGATCTTTTGAGCGTCACCATGTTTGATCGCAAGCTTGGCTCGGCCTGAAAAACCTTGAGTAGAAAGCTTGACTTCCAAAAGGGTCCCAAAAGCATAATTTTGTTCATTTGTTCCGTTCAATTTTTGCAACACTGCCAATGTTGCTGTGACTTGGTCATGATATGATATTTTTACTTAGTTACTTTCACTCTCACAAAAGACAAAATGGGACATTTTGAGTTGGTATCTGTGTAATACTACCACTTTATTTTTACTCTTTTTGTACATACTATGTATATGCGGTAAAAGCTTCCTGCTGAATAAGATTAAAAGATTGTTAGCTAGTGGATTAAAGATTGTTAGCTAGTGGTCAAAACCTCTTTTTTGGTAATCACATTCATAAACAATGATCACATATGGACCCAATTCTAGTGTGTTCTTTTACAGGCAGATAATGGAAATCTTGTTTAAGCTCTTTCACTGTGTGTGGATCAATATGAAGCAGTGATCAAAACAAATTCATAGTCTTTTATAGTCTGCCGTTACCTGGACCCATCTGGCAGCTTCCTATCAAAGGAGGTGCTTCGTGGGATAGCCGCCTGGTGCTGCTGGAGGATCTGCTGGCACTGCAGGCGATCGGGGCCCTGCGTGGGCGAGCCCCGGGAGAGCGGCGGCCCAGCGGCCGTGGGCACCCGATGCCAGGTGGTGTTTCTCCTGAAGGGCGTCTTGTACTCGCAGGGTGTACCCTCGCTGTCGACCTTGTACTCCACCATGGGTATGCGGTAGAGCTCGGAGCAGCCCCTGAGTGGGAAGGAGGATGAGGAAGGAAACGAAGAAGGTCAGCAATGAGGCCGGGATGAAAAGGCTACGAGTGACCTCTTTCACACTACACATTTTTTTTTCCTTTAATAACATAAAATATTGATTATTGCTGCTTTAATCTGATGTCAATCTGCCTGAGAAGTTCCAGTAATAATTATAGATGGAAAACACATTAGATTGATCATGGAACAAACAATTTTAAAGTAATAAACCACATCATTATACTTTCCTCCAAACATTTTTATCTGTGTCCTTAAGACTTTGGACATGTACAATATATTCACACTGTAGAGCCCCATAAGGTTGTTGTCTGTTTATACTACTGTTTATTCATTATTTTTTGTCCTTAATTTATTTATTTGCTTCACATTAATCTCTTTCTTGCCTTTATTTGTGTGAGTATTATAGTTATTTGTCTTTTTACACTGCTATTTTCACAGTTATTGACCTTAATTTTTGCTTTATCTTTACTTGTTTTAGTATATGTGCGAGTCAGTTTCACTACATGTTTACATACACTTTGATATGTCTTATATGACTTATTAGTGTTTTAAGAGGGCAGCACTGATTCAGGTCACATGACTCAATGAGTTTTTTTCAAATTTGAACACCTGTCCTCATTACAATTTCACACCCTGATGAAGACTTGTTGAGTCGAAACGTGTTGGTGGTTAGCCATGATTTAATAAAGGATTTTTAATATAATCTAGAGCGCCTCGGATGTTTTCCAGGCTGCTATGCCATCTAATACCAAGCACTTCCTTTAAAAGTAAGCTGGTCATTTTTTTTTATGACTTCAGCAGTGTGCTTATATCTACAATTACAATTCATTATCGAGGACGAAATGAATCATGAGAATAAGAAGAATTTAATAGCTCATATTACATTCATTATTAGTCATTATGGTGATTGCATCAGCCAATAAATCCACATTACAATGTTATAATAATTAGGGGTGGGGGAAAAAAATCGATACAGCATAGTATTGTGATATTTTGCGTGGCAATATTGTATCGATACACGGACGTCAAGTATCGATCGATTAAACTCTTAACAATCCCAAAAGCCGCTGTTCTGTCTTTCAGAGGTTGTATCGGGCTCAGTCTTAAAGCTAGAGTGAAGATACTGGTATCATATGAAACTAGAAAACCTGAGGAATCGGTTGGTAATGTCATTTTAGCTTGTCGGGAAGAACGCTAAATAACGCTCCAAAGTTACGCTAAATTTTGGCGAGGAAAAACTGGCATGGCCATTTTCAAAGGGGTCCCTTGACTTCTGACCTCAAGATATGTGAATGAAAACACTGAGATGAACAGAGTGAAAACTGTGTCTTATTAGATAAAACAGATGTTGACAAACTGAATAATTTGCAGTTGAGGAAAGGTAATAAATCGCAATGTATCTTCTCGCAATACTCAGCATATCGCAAAATGTTTAAAATCGCAATAAGATCGTATCGCTGAGCCTCTGGTGATTCCCACTCCTAATAATGATTATTAGTAATGTAATAACAATGTATTATTATGTTTTTCGCCCATTAAATTGAGAATTTAATAACATTTTTCATTATCAGACAGGTTGAACATTTTCAGTTGTTACTGTACAACACAACTGACCCTGATGCCCTCTGTAAAATGGGCGGAGGGAGAATCATTCATCCATTACCATGACTACACCAAAACACACTAATGCTGCCAGAAATATTTAGCCAGAGGCGGACGTCTATATATAGTGTGTTCATGTGCAGGAATGTGTGTGCCAACAATAGACACACACACACACACACATAGTTGCATGTGCACACCGGGGGGCTTACGGGCACATCGGAGACACAGAGAAAACATTTTAAAACACTTTGCCTATTTTAATAGAGAGAAAATCTCCGCTTGCCACTTAATCAGATATAGGTCTCCCCTGAGTGGCTCCACACAGGAGGCTTTCTCCTCCCACCATCTCCATCTCCATCTCCATCTCCATCCCATTACTGCTAACAACGCTGAGGATCTCTGGGATGGACATGGCCTGTGATGCCATTTCATGCAACATTAATCCTTGGGGCTTGGTGTGTATGTTTGGATGGGCGGGGGGTTTACAGGGTGCTGGGTTGGGGTTAAACAGCCTGGGTGCTCTGCTAGCTCTCCAAAAGCATCTTGAGCATGACCCTAATGATTACACCGCCCTCCCCCCCTCCAAAGTCCATTTCCCAGAATCCACTGGGGGATGGAGCGCTGTGTATACTTTGCTGTGGTCATACATGTACACACAGCGGAGATCGAGGAGGGGTGCGCCGGCTGATTGCAAAGGCTGCGGTGGAGGGGGCGAGTAATCCCTCTCAGAGAGACCTTTTCATCAAACTGGGCCATGGGTGGCTGGGCTGTTTACAGCTGGCCTCCCACTGGAGAGGTGGGTGTTATAAGATCTAACCAGAAGATCATCCTTCGCTTCCTCTTTCGTCCACAACATGCTTCTCACATCTGGTCAATGTCATCGGCACGATGGCCTCATCCATGATGAAAGACTGTCAATGGTGTGCTCTACATCCTCCATGGTTTACATTATTTATTTACTGCACGTATGTAGCATGCATCACTGGTCTGATATGTGGGACAGTGAGAGTAATGAGTGGCATTACAGCATCAGCAGATGTGACGTGTCCGTTAAAAGAAAAAAAGGATTTATCATGTTGGGTGAAACTACTGTATAGAATAGTTTAGAAAAATACATCACTTTACTGTAATGCAGCCTTTAAAACCAGGAAAAGACAACACTTATTATAAGAGCCGTGATAAGAATTGATGAGATGTGTTTAAAGACTTAGTTGCAAAAATGTTGAAATGCGCCTTTAATTATGATACTGACTAGTCATAGCCAATACCTCTCCGTTAAGGTTAAAGCTGAAGTAGACGAAATTGGAGCAAATATGATTAAAAAAATATATTTTTTTTAAAACGGTCGCTATTTCCTGACAGTAGTGCATGAAACAGGTAACCTGAAAAAAATCATGTTCCTCTGTGTCCTCCGGTGCTCATAATGGCATCTGCAAGATTTTACAGATCGGAGGAAAATAAGCAGTCGGAGCTGATCTGAGTTCTGCTGTCTATGAGAGCAGGCTGTCAATCACTCGCGAACTCCGACCAAACGGTCAAACTAGGCAGCGCTGATCAAATATGAATCAATATTATGTTACGTTAATGTCTATTTCTCGCCTCAAATGTTTTCAGAATCATCTTGTAGTGTACAGTTTAGCTGTAGAATGAGAAGTTTGTGACCCAGCAGCCATGTTGGAAATCTCTTGAAGGAACGCCAAGTACTGGTCACATGACCGGAGCACAGCCAATAGGAACGCTCTCTCTCTGAAATGACCTGTGATTGGTCAAAGTCTTCCGTCACGGGCTAGATTTTCTAAAGCCTGAAAACAGAGCCATGAGGAGGTGCAGAAGTCTAGTTTTCTCTCAGAACACTTAAATTACAATATGCTGAAAGATTATTATGGAATTTTTGCCCAATGATGCCAAAAATATACTGCCTACTGCCACTTTAAGCAGTCTGTGGAGCAAGAGAGGTTTTTGTGCCAAGTTGAGCACATAATGAATCTTGTAACTTTATTTTTGTTCGGAGTGAACATTTTAACTGTTACTACCTCTCTGAAGATTAATTTCGCAGAGAGAAGATTGCTGCTACACTTAGGCCATATTACTATATACGATATCCAAAATCTAAGATGATATCTAGTCTCATATCAAGATATCGATATTATATCGATATACTTCCCGTAATCATTATCCTACTTACTTTTGTTGTGAAACCTGAGGTCCGTGCATCACTTTTTGTTAATGTCAGAAGAAAAGGATGCTAACAGGAGTGTTAATTCTTGACTGTTGGTTATTTTTAACAGGTCTGCTAACCCACTCATTACCTTGATTAACTGTGTGTGAGCGTGTGTGTGTGAGACCACGCCAGGCTGCCACACATCATTACCCTCTGAACAGACTAAACCTAGCTAACAGCTTGTCAACAGGAAAGGTCTCAGCCGTTGTCTCTGCTTTTTGCACCAGAATGAGCAAGAACTGACAAGGTACATTTCTCTTATGATCCTAATATTCTCCCTCAGCGCCTCCACAAGCTTTTAGCTCGAAGTGGAAATACCCATCGCACTGGCACTTCTTGTTTGTAACGTATAGGGGGACTGTGTATAAATCAAGGAGAAACAGCAGGAAACGGGTGTTTGGTCAACCGTTAAACCTGAGCTGGAGGCTGCTGGTGATGGAGGAGAGGAGGAATAATACTGTCTGCTTCCTCTTGATTCCACCAAGAAACTGCTGCTGCACTCTTCCAGCTAAATGTGAGCGGCTATAAATTATACCACGGTGGCCTACATGAGCTTGTAGAGAACTTAAAACCAACATCCAGTCCACAAAAATACAGCTACTGACTCATTGGAGGAAATCATTTGACAACACAATTGCCACAAAGCGACGTGACATTACTAAAATGACATCATTGCTCATTTGAAAAAGAAAAGAAAGAGTCAGTAGCCAATTGGAGGTGAACAATCAGCTCCTTCAGCCATTGGCTCTTAACGAATTACAATAGATCAGTGTGACAACGGGACCTTAGACCTCAGCCAGAGAGCTGTCGCTCCGATGACATGGCCGGCGACTGAGGGACGTGCTAATCCATTCCCACAGTCAGAGTCCATGTCACAGCAAAGAGCCACAGAGGTTGTGACCTCCAGCAGCCCTTTGCAGAACAGGAGGTTTATTAAATAAGGTGTGCGGTAAAGTGCATTGGATTGCAAAAAAAAAAAAAGAGAGGGGGAAAAGCGCTTTTCCATGATTTCTTTGCAAACCGATCTAAAAGGAAAGGACGCCTCCTGTGAAGAATGTGAGGGGATTAAGCCGAGCAATTTGTGATGCAGGTTCTCTGAGTTTTGGTTTAACGGCGTTTTCTTTCACAGGGTGTCGGCATGGGAAGTGAGAAATCCGGCTTAACTTCAGTCCAGATGAAAATCCATGATGACAAGTCCGATGACACTTCAAAGGAAAGGTCACAAGTGGCCATCTGAATGTCACAGGCAATACTCATTATCAGCAGGGGGGCTGCTGCAGGTTGAACCCACTTAAATTCGGGTTACTACCATTTTAAACATAAATCTTGGTGATTAAAAGCAAAAATGTACACTTTGTTCTGACAAAAAATATAAAGGGCAGATACTCTGTGTCTATTACTGTTTGTATGTCTTGTAGTAATCATCCATTTGAGTCCATATTGGACTGATCCTCTTGTTTACTCTTCCATCTCTGATGACCGTAGACCAAAACATACAATCACTGCCATGTTCTGTACGTTGCATTCCTGTTTCAAAGAGCTAATCTTTTTCATCTTTGTCTCATTAGTTTGATCCGAGGCTAACATGTTGAACTTGTTTAAAGCCTGCCAGAGTGATGATGGAAAAGCCTCTGGTATTGCACTGGGCTAAAACCACATCCTTCCTCCAGTGTAAATAAATACAGTACTAGGTACGGCTAATATTAGAGCCGTATCTCCACTGGCTGGCTTCAGGCTGAGTGGGGTAAAATCGTTTTAGGGTAGCTTTAGGAGGTTTGCCACAAAACAGTGCTACACAAATGTCATTCAATATAGTCTTAGCAACCAGATGACCCCATCAATCCTCACCGAATCTGGAGGAATTATCAAATAAATTCGACTAAATGATATTCTGACAGTGAAGAGGAAGCACACATCTTCCAGCCCCAACGTGTGCTTATGAAAACATTTCTCCTTGTTATGGTCGCAGTGTGGAGCCAGGGCACATTGTCTGGAGGTCATGAGACTCTTGTCCATTGTTGTTAGACTAACCCCCATCTCTCTGGCCACAGGGGACTGACTGGGGCCTTCGGGCCCCCGCTGAATTCCTTTCCTTTGAGATAATAATGGAGAAACTGGAGTGCTTATTGTTGACTGCAACACTTTAGCAACTCAAAGACGCAGCAGCGAAAAGAGTCGAGGGCCCTCGAGATTCCTCACCTGACCTCTCACCTCCCGAGTTGTGGGAGTCTTGGGAGAAAATTCACAGGACCCGGCCGAGACGGAGCCTTTTGGTTCTCATGAGACGATGATGACAAAGTGTGTTTCAGTAAGACGGGGAAATCTCCCAGTGCAGCTCAACAGCTCTGACCAGTATAGCCTTCTAGTGTAATACCTACTAATCTGCCAGATGCATCTGTTAGCGACGCCAGATATGGGTCAAGCTCACTGAATTATGCATCATACCACCCATTATAGACATACAGCATGACGCATACTACTCATACTACTCATACAACAGTGCTATATAGCATGTGTATTTTTAAAACCATCTTTTATTGGCTGTCTAATGTACCTTCATGGGTCACAAATACTGTGTCAAAAACTTCCTCTACAGAATCCTCAATCCTGTACACACCACATCTCCACAGAGCCGGACACGCCTTTATCGACACAAGAACCAGTATTTGGAAGATGTTTGTTTTGTTTGCTTTCTGCTTCCCTGAACTGCGATTATGATTGTATCATCATGTATCATCACAGCTCGTGGTAAGAGGATTAGACGTCGGTTCTGCCAGAGAGGCGGCTGTTTTGGATTCACAGATGACGGGCATGGTCGCCCACCATCTGGGGGAGCAAATATGTTACTCCTCTCTTGCCAGACCAGAACAAAAAGTTGAAACACAGTTAAACATGTGCCTAGTATGCAGTCTTTGACATGATGACACATATATATACAGACACACAGCTGTTTTAAGTCCTGTTTCACACAGGATTTTTAGTAAGGCTGCCATTAATATCATTTTCCAAAAATATGCATTTAATCTTCTATAAACTGATCTAATCAACATCAGTCATCTAAAATCTAGTGCTGTCAATCGATTCCAATATTTAATCGTGATAAATTGCAAATTAATCACACATTTTTTATGTGTTCAAAATGTATCTTAAAGGGAGATTTGTCAAGTATCTAATACTCTTATCAACATGGGAGTGGACAAATATGCTTGCTTTATGCAAATGTATGTATATATTTATTATTGGAAATCAATTAACAACACAAAACAATGACAAATATTGTCCAGAAACCCTCACAGGTACTGCATTTAGCATAAAAAAATATGCTCAAATGATAACATGGCAAACTGCAGCCCAACAGGCAACAACAGCTTAACCTCCTTCCTGAAAAGCTAGTATGACATGGTACCAATGGATTCCTCAGGTTGTCTAGTTTCATATTACTGTATATCAGTATCTTCACTTTAGCTTCAGTTAAAGAAATGGCATTAAAACGAATTCGCGCTAATGCAATATTATCATGTTAACTTTCACAGCCCTACTAAAATCCCTCATCCACCGGCGTTTTATCAAACGTCTTCATCATCAAGACTTCTGTTTAGAAATGCACACATATGCACACAGAGTAAATGTACATTATGATTATTTAATTGCTGTCGCCCAGAGGCTTTTAATTTGAATTATTAGCAAACAACGTTAGCATTACCTGTCAGATCACAAACAGAAAATAGGATTAAAGTGTCTCTCTGCACACTGTCAAGTCATTCTGCTCTGGTCATCTGTGACAAAGTGGGAAAAGCTTTCGCTGGTACACAAATCTGTCAGCCTGAAGCACCACCAAAACAAAGATGTCAAAAAATGTGAGTGTGAAAGAGTGATGGATACGATTTCACTGTCTGTCTCTCACAGACAAAACAAGCAGATGTGCTTTCAGAACAAGCGTCTTACAGACAGACCTTCATCTCTCCCCGTCACAAAAGACCGTTTGAAATACTCTTCTCTCTCTTTTTATTACGGGTGTGTGTCCCTAAAAAGCCAAACACTCCCCTCCTAATTGCTGAATAGAAGATTGGGTGAGGTTAGTAAAAAAGAAAGCAATCTGCAAATGTGAGCTGTCAGACAATGGCAGCGAGAGTTGAGCCATTAATCAAAAATGCTCCTCTCATTATCATTAGGGAGAAACGCTGACCGTCCGTGTCTGCGTGACTCTACAGCCCTGCTGGAGCTTTCTCCTGCAACAAAGCCACATCAATACAAAGAGAGTCCCCCTCTCCAGAGAAATCAGCGGAGAACAACATCAACCCGGCAACAAAAACAGTATGTAAGCATTTCTTTATTCTAATCATCTCAAACATGAGAGCAAATGTCAAGTTAATTCAGCCCAGCTGCATGGAAAAATGAGAAGAGAAACCGCTCTTCTGTTATGACTTCATACATTTTTGAGGAGCACCTGTTTCTGTTTCATTAACAACAACACAGCAGCCAAAACTCAAAAACAATAGGAAGTCTGCATGTGTTTTGTAAGCAATCTTTTGTCTGTAGTGTTGTTAGAAAACAACGGTGAGGAGTTACCTTCGGGGTGCGCCGTCCTCATGAGGCTGGATTATAACCACTTTGACGCTGACGGACGTGCGCAGCAGGTCGATCATTTGCTCGTGGGTGAGCGTGGCGACGGCCACCTTGCAGATCTCCACCAGCCGGCTGCCCTGCCTCAGCCCCGCCTTCCAGGCGAAGCCGAAGGGCTCCACGTCGGCCACGATGCCCTCGAAGTTGACGTGGAAACCGAGCTGGCCGAGGCCGTTCCGGCGCAACGTCATCTCTGACGTCTCGCAGCCTCTGGTGGTGATCTGGAACCAGAAGCAAAATCGTTTTTGTTCATTATCTACAATAAAAGTACATACATTTTGTTTAAATCAGTGATGTCACAATACTGGAATTTCTAACTTCGATACCACATCTTGAAAAATATCGATCAATACCATTTTCGATACCACAGGGAAAAATGGACACAACACTGAGGGCAACAATTTTTTGATTTTTATGAAAAGATAAATAGCGTGAGTGTGTCTCAACTTGCTCTTGGAGAGAGAGAGAGAGAGAGAGAGAGAGAGAGAGAGAGAGAGAGAGAGAGAGAGAGAGAGAGAGAGAGAGAGAGAGAGAGAGAGAGAGAGAGAGAGAGAGAGAGAGAGAGCAGGAAGTGCAGCTGGTACCCGTGTATCGATACCATGGAAAATGAGTATTGAAACCGTTTCAAATGTTCAGTATCGATAAGTATCGATACTTCATTATTTTTGACAACACTAGTCTTGACTGCACTGATCCCAGAGACATAAAGACAGCAGGAAAACAAAGACCAACACATGAAATGGATGCAATCACGCTGAGAAAACAAAAAAAAAACAAGCACGAGATGGACAGAGGCCGGCTGGAAGTTGAGTGATGTTAATATCCTCTAATAAGAGCTTTCTAAACTAACACAGTATATTTCAACAGCAGCCTTCAATGGTGCACAATTCTTTGCATCTTTTCTAATAGATGTGTGTGGATCTTATTACAGACGTTTGCACATACAAGACAAATACTATTAGAGTAGAATAAAATCCTGTTTTCAGGCAGAAGTGCAAGAGCATGTTTGTTTGGCTAATTCAAAGAACCTCTCAAAATGGAAGTTAATAAAAGGGTACATGACAGAGCTAACTGGTTTAGCCTCAGAGCTGAATAGGGGCAGATAAAACACACAAATACACACCTGTCTCTATGGACACTTTAGTGTCTCTGTGGGTGCTGCGTGGAGAATTAGGATCAACTTGGCCCCTGAGACACGGACTTGTGCATAGAACTAAGTCTATTAAACAGAGCTAACTTCTGTAACGATACATCGATCTGGATCAATATATCGATTCAATGATCAATAATCCAGTGTCATCGATGCAAAGTGAAAACATCGATACATGTCATCGTCGTCTTTAAGATACGCCTTTATTTTGAAATTCCCATGGCACGCCGGTGTCACCATTTTCGTCCAAGCGTGCCTCCTTCCTACTGAGCCCAGTGATAAAATTGTCAAATCATATTTTAGTTGCTTTTTGTGAGTTAATATAAATGTAACTGATTGCGCTAAACAGACATATGATATCGTCTAATATCGATCGCAGGCCCCTGATTTTAATTAAATCAAAATAGTATCGTGGTAGACTTTGTGATATCAGAAAATATCGTATCGTTGTCCAAAAATTCAATATAATATTGTTATCGTGATGAAACTTGTGATTTACTCCCCTACTAACTTCTGTAAAAGGACTTTGGAGCACAACATTAACCACCAATACATCATCTGCATCAACTGGCAGCTGATGAACACAAAATGATCTCTTCACCCTGTTTCTCTCAACTGACTGAGACCGCAGCCAGAGACCGGAGACTTCCCCCGTGGATACTTGGCGGACAGTCGCTGCTTGTCCAGTGGCGCGGTGGGATGAAACTTAAAGTTGATTCTTGTCCAATCGTGTACTTGCATGCAAATGAAGTTGCTCACTTCAGTTGCTCAGCGGTGGCTTGGCTTGGCCTAAGCCTCTGTTTTAATGCAATCCAAGTTCAATTGAAGTTCAGGCAACCCTCAACATCAACCCTCAGCAAACTCAGCTTCAGCAGCAACATTTCAGTAAAACACACGACAAGCAGACTGAGCAGGGACGGAAACATGCAACTGTATGTATGTTCAGCTTGATGGCATGAAGTGACTGAGCTTATATATATATATGTAGGCTAAACTGCTGCAGTGTGGGTACACAGTGGGATTTTCTTGTGACAACCACTGGAAAACAAACTCACAGTGCATCCAATGAGCTTTAATCACCCATCAGATTAGTCTTGGTTCAGTTGTGGGTGACTGCCTCCATTTGCCGCAGAGTGGCAGCTGGCTTCAGGGACACATTAACTCAGACTATGGCCTGTCAACACTCCACCAGATTCTCACACTGGCAGAAACCCTACCCCGCTGTGTGAGAGGGGACCCGAGACAACCATGATGGATCTCACAGTGAGACACAATCCGAAAACTTTATTTACTTAGGAAAGGACTCATATGGTGGGTGAAGTCTCAGTTTTGAGTTAAATACACGCTCAAAGTTTTTCAAAGAGGGATGAAACTATACTGTAGGAGCATGACTAAACAATCACTCTGCATAAAACATCAAGGGCAAAAGAAATTGGAAATGTGAAGTCCAAAAGCTCTCTGGGGGCAAAGTAGGGAAGTAAATGGCCTGTGCATGAAGAAGACATTGGCCTGGGTGTTAGGGACCATGAATCAAACTGCCCTTTGTCAGAAATTCATTAGGCCTAAATAATAGCTTTCTAAATGCCTTCATCAACGCGCCTTTATTCAGTCCGTCCAGAAAATTAATGGGCCCAGGTTCTCCTCCGAATGGCCCAAATCTACAATAACAGGACACTCATTCGGAGGGATTTGTGGCCTGTGAAGTTATTCTGATGAGGGATGGTGACATAAAGTCTGGCAGCGACGTGCGTTGTGACATAAAGAAACAAACAGCATCAGCCTCCAATCTGTTTGTCAAGTAAAGTGTCGCTGGCGTTGATCCTCGGCGAGAAGTCTGACAGTCAGAAGTAGCTCTGACATTGATGACACCGTCTGCAGCAGCTCATTTCACAGACGTGACAAAACCTTGTCATCCCGCTGAACTTCAAAGAACTGAAGCACAGATTGGTGAAACTGTCGGTCACCCGTTTCCTCTGGGCTGAAGATTTGTGAATCAATTTCTAAATCTAGGACAGTGGCTTCTAGTGGGATACGGCACAATTTAGCTTAATGGGGCAAGAGTAGTAGCAAGACATTCATATCAGCAGTTACGAATAAAGCCTCATAATGGTGCTGATTAGTACTCATTAATCGATTAGTTGATTGTTGTTGATACATTTTTTGTCAAACATTGCAATCTATCCATCATTTAAGTTGTTGATTAAGCAAAAAATGGTATACATTAATCTAGATTTTGCTGCTTTTCTCTGTTATAAATATTATTAAATTAAAGGTTTTTGGTCTGTTGGTTGAACAAAACAAGCAACGTAAAGATGTCAGCTTGGGCAATTTGTTGCAGCCCCTAAACTGATTATACTGAAAGGGTACGTGTCCACAGGGGCGTTTTTGGACGCGAGGGATCACCTCGCTTACCAGCATTGGACGCTTGATGGGCTGCCACTAGACTCTACGCATTAGGCACCTGATTGGATGAACGCTTTCCCTCGTAGTCTGCTGGCCAGCTTTCAAACTGGAACCAACATGGCGGCTCGTGTGGAAACTTTTTTCTTTTATCACGAAAATAGTTCACCGAAATGTGTTCCTGAAAACATTTTATGCGAGAAATAAGCCATGCAGTTGCGAAATCGGTCTTCATTTTAGATTGACAGCGGTTAGTTTAAAAGTTTCTCAGGGTTTCCAGAGGCGGCAGGTCACGCTGGACGCAACTGATTTGCATAAAGTGGCCTAGACCTCAATTTTATAGAAATGAGGAGCAGCAAACATTACGCCCCGTCTTTCGAAACGCAACGCTACGCTACCAGAATGCATTGCACGGCTGCTTACATAGAAAATGAATGGGAAGCGTGGAAAGGACGGATCCCGAGGACCCGAACCATAAGAAATGTTTTTTGTCATTATCCAATAATCTGCCGATCATTTTTCTCTATCAATTAATTAGTCCTTTTGTATATAAGATGTCAAAAAATAGGGAAAAACGGGCATAATAATTTACCATAGTTAATCATCATGACATATTCAAATACTGTTTTATCCGACCCACAGTCTTAAACAGAAAGTTTTCCATTTACTTGCATATATGACAAAAAAGAGCATGAGATTATTACACTGGACAGGCTGCAACCAGAGAATAATTGCAGAGAAACGACATAAAGTGATGAATCACTTATCAAAATAGTTGTTGCTCTAAAGCATTTATAGTCATCATAGTTTTTCCTCATTTTATTTTGCTACTTTGCCTCTTCTATCACTCAAATCTATAGCAGATACACTTTTAGCTGTGGCCCTGCTGATGCATACAGTACATAAAGAAGGACTGCCTGTACTTTGTTCGGGAAACAAACTAAATACGGCACCCGAGCCGAGCCAAGATGACTTGTCTCATAAAAGCCGAACACGCGGCCACCCAGCTCAGAACCTGGAGGACCCCATTGAAATGTAAATTTTCAAAAGGGGCACCTAATGTAATACTCTTGTAAAGTGAAGATGATCTCATTTGATGAAAGTAAATCAAAAGCACCTTTGACTGTACCATAGTGACTTAGTTGTTTGAGCATCAGCTGTTCTTTCTGCCACTAGCCAAACAGGAAGCATATTATATCACAATAACTATTCTGTAACACTAAAAACTTCACTTCTCTGCATGTAACTCTGCAGCTATTGCTATTGGGGGCAGTTGAAAAGAGAAGCAGTAACTGTTGATTCAAGGCACTAGAGAAACAGATGGACAGAATATTCATAATGGAAAAAATAGGGTTTCTCAACTAGTATTACAGATGACAAAATTCTTTTTCACTACTTAACACTAGAAAATTTTTCTAAGTTTCAGGTGAAACGGCGGGAAGCTGTATTCAGCGCTGGATGATCAGCATTGAGGGACGCATCATATATGAGGGGATCCAACCCACCTTTTTGACAGGGCTTGCTGCACTGTTCTCAACATTCTACACCTTTACTCTACAATACCAGGAAGAGGCAGCATGCACCCTTGAATTCATCCAAAGGTTAAGAACTTTCTGTTAAACCTGTTTTTTTTTTAATCTTTTTGATGACATTGCACATCCATATATTTGCTGCCTTTTATTGTGTTATTAATCTGAGTGAGTTACACAACTTGATTTTTACACAGTGTCTGAAGAAACACTTTAATTTTTCAGGCGCTTCGTTGGAATAAACCCCGAGAGAGGCACCAAAGCTGGACGGGGCAAAGTCATGTCAAAGAAAACAGGCAAAGTCGCCAACAAAAAGACAACAACCGTCAATCCAAATGTATCCAACCTGCTGAGGAGACTGATGGATTTTGAGTGGGACTTCATTTAAGATGGTGAGCTTACTCAATCCTATTACTCACATATATTTATCATAACACAGAGCTTGTCTCATTCCTCTAATTCTTTATCCCTCTCAATCTCACCCTTCTCCATTCCTCTCTCTCCTTTATAGAGTAGAAAGTCTGAATCCCTAATCCATTCTCTCACTGTGATCATTTTTTATTCTCTCAATCATTCTTTTACTAATGACATCTCTTAATCTCACACCTTCTACACATACACCTGTTTGAATGTTCCAGGCTGGAATGTTTTGGCTGGCTGAGTGGTTAGTTCAGGGCTTAGGTAATTTTTTTCTTTGGATTTTTAAGTTCATGGTCCACATTATGATAATCGCAAATGATAGGTAAACATGCTGATTTTGTATGTGAGAAGTTACAATGAAAGTGATTGTCTCTCTCTCTCTCTCTCTCTCTCTCTCTCTCTCTCTCTCTCTCTCTATACACATGCAGTCAGCGGGCTACCAAGGCTGGGTTGAGAGCCTTATTGGATCCTGAACATACAGTTCATATTTGGACATGATGTAACACGTCTGGTGGTGTTCATTTTATTTTTATTTTTATTTTTTTGACAGAGCCATTATTGACAAAGCATGTTTTATTCAATGTTTGTTTTCTTATTTGTGTCACTGATATGCCTTAAGTTTGGGCAATATATACTGTTTTTTCCAATACAGTACGGCAAGTTTTGTTGTAATTCTATCATGTAGTTCAACTTTCTGTAACGGCTCCACAAAGCAAGGTTTGCAAGATTGCCAGATGACTTAAACATACTATAACTACTGATATTTAGTTTGTTATGAACTTAAATTGCGAATCATAACTGAATCATATTCTAATAGCTTAATAAAATTCTGCTTTACAGATTCAAAACAATATCACAATAATGTAATCGTTTCACACTTATCTGGCTGACTTTGTAATCCTGCTTTGTGGAACAGTCCCCTGGTTAAAAGCTGCATAACAACAAATTATGCAGTTTCTTCAACTGAGCTGTTCTGCTCACACCTGGTTTAGTTTTCTAAACATTGTTTCATATTTTGCAATATTCATATTGTTATTCAAAAAAGGTGATATAGTTGATCATGTCAAAATTTCTGAGCCTAAGTGCCTGCACTTGTATTGCACTCTACAGCAAAAAGCCAAAGGCATTTTGAGAGAGAAGGCTCTGTCTCAGGCTTTTGTTAGCACAAGTTTAGCATGCAATTGTTCTGCATGTGCAGTTTATATTAAAATAAAAAGTAATGTGCAATAAGAAGCTGTGGATTTTTTCTCTCACACATTGTAATTAAATGATTGCATAATCAGTGATTTAACTCTGTTCTTCACTCACAAAGATTATTTTGTTATGGTTTGTGTTCTGTGCTTGTAGCCAGCTTTAGACAGAGATTTTGGGAAGACTTACAACCAGTGAGGTCTATTATAGCCTTTTTCTGAACAAAAGTGCCTTTAATCATATGTAGTGAGACTATTCCTGTGTGTATAATCTGTTAAATCAGTATTAATTAAGGTAAAATAAAAATAATTTAAATGGTTTATTAAAACGTATGTAAAAAAATAACAACTAAATAGAACATTAAAACAAATCTGTCAACTGTAAAATACTGTAAAAGAAAAAAAGATTAAACAGCTATACAATGTATTTTTAAACTAGTCAGTTAACTGTAAAATACTGTAAAATAAAAAAAGATTAAACAGCTATACAATGTATTTTTAAACTAGTCAGTTAACTGTAAAATACTGTGAAAGTAATCAAAAAACCAGTTCATACTGTATTTGTCATTAACAGTACACAACTGTTAATTTCAGTGACAGTTAAATAATGTTAATTTTACAGTAACATAATGGCAACCACAGCTGCCAGTTCTTTACTGTTTTTTTACAGGAAAATTTCTAACAGTGTGGGTACACAGTGGGATTTTCTTGTGACAACCACTGGAAAACAAACTCACAGTGCATCCAATGAGCTTTAATCACCCATCAGATTAGTCTTGGTTCAGTTGTGGGTGACTGCCTCCATTTGCCGCAGAGTGGCAGCTGGCTTCAGGGACACATTAACTCAGACTATGGCCTGTCAACACTCCACCAGATTCTCACACTGGCAGAAACCCTACCCCGCTGTGTGAGAGGGGACCCGAGACAACCATGATGGATCTCACAGTGAGACACAATCCGAAAACTTTATTTACTTAGGAAAGGACTCGTATGGTGGGTGAAGTCTCAGTTTTGAGTTAAATACACGCTCAAAGTTTTTCAAAGAGAGATGAAACTATACTGTAGGAGCATGACTAAACAATCACTCTGCATAAAACATCAAGGGCAAAAGAAATTGGAAATGTGAAGTCCAAAAGCTCTCTGGGGGCAAAGTAGGGAAGTAAATGGCCTGTGCATGAAGAAGACATTGGCCTGGATGTTAGGGACCATGAATCAAACTGCCCTTTGTCAGAAATTCATCAGGCCTAAATAATAGCTTTCTAAATGCCTTCATCAACGCGCCTTTATTCAGTCCGTCCAGAAAATTAATGGGCCCAGGTTCTCCTCCGAATGGCCCAAATCTACAATAACAGGACACTCATTCGGAGGGATTTGTGGCCTGTGAAGTTATTCTGATGAGGGATGGTGACATAAAGTCTGGCAGCGACGTGCGTTGTGACATAAAGAAACAAACAGCATCAGCCTCCAATCTGTTTGTCAAGTAAAGTGTCGCTGGCGTTGATCCTCGGCGAGAAGTCTGACAGTCAGAAGTAGCTCTGACATTGATGACGCCGTCTGCAGCAGCTCATTTCACAGACGTGACAAAACCTTGTCATCCCGCTGAACTTCAAAGAACTGAAGCACAGATTGGTGAAACTGTCGGTCACCCGTTTCCTCTGGGCTGAAGATTTGTGAATCAATTTCTAAATCTAGGACAGTGGCTTCTAGTGGGATACGGCACAATTTAGCTTAATGGGGCAAGAGTAGTAGCAAGACATTCATGTCAGCAGTTACTAATAAAGCCTCAAAATGGTGCTGATTAGTACTCATTAATCGATTAGTTGATTGTTGTTGATACATTTTTTGTCAAACATCGCAATCTATCCATCATTTAAGTTGTTGATTAAAGCTGAAGTAGGCGAGATTGGAGAAAATATGATTAAAAAAAGTTATATTTATAAAAAACGGTCGCTATATCGTGACAGTAGTACATGAAACAGGTAACCTGAAAAAAGTCATGTTCCTCTGTGTCCTCCGGTGCTCCTAACGGCATCTGCAAGATTTCACAGACCGGAAGAAATTTTCCAGTTAGAGCCGACCTGGAGTCTGCTGTATATGTCTTATATCACGAAAATAGTTCACCGAAATGTGTTCCTGAAAACATTTTATGCGAGAAATAAGCCATGCAGTTGCGATATCGGTCTACATTTTAGATTGACAGCGGTTAGTTTAAAAGTTTCTCAGGAGTTTCAAGGGGCGGCAGGTCACGCTGGACGCAACTGATTTGCATAAAGTAGCCTAGACCTCAATTTTATAGAAATGAGGAGCATCAAACATTACGCCCCGTCTTTCGAAACGCAACGCTACGCTACCAGAATGCATTGCACGGCTGCTTACATAGAAAATGAATGGGAAGTGTGGAAAGGACGGATCCCGAGGACCCGAACCATAAGAAATGATTTTTGTCATTATCCAATAATCTGCCGATCATTTTTTCTCTATCAATTAATTAGTCCAAGATGTCAAAAAATAGTGAAAAACAGGCATAATAATTTACCACAGCTAATCATCATGACATATTCAAATACTTTGTTTTATCCGACCCACAGTCTTAAACAGAAAGTTTTCCATTTACTTGCATGTATGACAAAAAAGAGCATGAGATTATTACACTTGAGAAGCTGCAACCAGAGAATAATTGCAGAGAAAGAACATAAAGTGATGAATCACTTATCAAAATAGTTGTTGCTCTAAAGCATTTATAGTCATCATAATTTTTCCTCATTTTATTTTGCTACTTTGCCTCTTCTATCACTCAAATCTATAGCAGATACACTTTTAGCTGTAGCCCTGCTGATGCATACAGTACATAAAGAAAGACTGCCTGTACTTTGTTCAGGAAACAAACTAAATACGGCACCCGAGCCGAGCCAAGATGACTTGTCTCATAAAAGCCCAACACGCGGCCACCCAGCTCAGCAACACCCTGGAGAGCCGGACGTTATCACAAAGCTTCTAGTTTTGCTCTCACACTGGGCTCCTCTGTGTGTTACAGCGGCCAATCTGTTCACTCTGGTTCGCATTACATCACGGGTCCGGCAGCCTGTAAATCCTACCAGTGAAACACGACTCGAGTCAACCTCTGGGACGTTACAGACACCTTTGGGACAAAGTATGCACGGTCAGCTCATACCCAAATGTGCACACTGCTGCTACTGCTGCTGCTCCACTGTAACACAATTAGCCACTTACTAATACTTATTCTGAGCCTTTCCTGTGAAATATCCCTCACAAATCCCATGGGTAAGTGGACAGTAAATGTGAGAGCATATTAGCATAGTGAATGAGGAAGCGATGTCCTTTGGCTAATCACAAATGCTAATATATCCTGCTCTGTCCTTTCTTAGGATGAGTTGAGTAGACACTGAATGGCACACGTGTCCTTTTAAGATTAATTATGGTAAATACTTCTTGGTTGGGATATGCAAAATCTTTGTGCACATTTACTTTGGCTCGTTCTAATTTCTTCTGAAAACAGTTCACTGCAAAAGGTGATAACAGAAAAAGGTGTAATTATCTCCACCTATGGTAATCCTCAGAAGAATGAGGCTCTTATGTTTTTTCGCAGGAAATTGGGATTGTTACTCCCATGTTGCTGGGAATTTTCAAGGCCGTTGATGAGGTTGCCAAAGGAGGGATAAGTGGAGGAGAGTATGCAGGCAGGCAGGCAGAAATAAGGTCAGGCGCGGCTCAGGTTTGGATTTTTGGGATTCAACCTCAATGTTTTTTTAAAGGAAACAAAGGACTGCCTGATTAGAGGTTCAGTAAACAAATCATGGAAACTAAAATAGGAAAAGCAAGCCTACGCACGAGGAGCGGAAACAATGCATCGGATGCCAGCGTCCAGGCTGAGGAACCAGGTGTTTTCATCATTTTTTTAAAAAAAATTGCAGACTTAGAAAAAAAATCCCACAATGTAACCAGGGCCACAGAGTACAGATGGGGTTGAGAGAAATTGGACGAAGTGGATAGCAGCTCTCAATAGGAGTGAAGTAGTGAGGCCAAGTGTCCTCTATTCTTAGTCTGTCAGACCCAAAAAAGAAAGTGTGTTTCCTCTCCTCCCCTTCAAAACTGGGTTGGTGTCCTGTTTAAGCTCCCTCCTCTTGTACCTGCGCCCAGACATCCGCGGAAATCAACAATGGGCCAAAATCACATCATCGCTAATCTCCCACTCCCGTTAAATGAACTGTCTGCCGCAGGGAGTGGCTCCGGTTGATGAAAATGCTGCGATGTTTAATAATGTTTTATCCTGATCAAGCGCTGGACAACATCTGTACCTTGTGTGACCTGGACGTTTAACCGTACACCTCTGCTGATCCTGCGTGCCAAAGAAAGCTTTCAACATGAGGTCTATAATCCTCTCTGGACTCCATTGATTTCACTTTACAGTTTCACATTCAAGTGACACTCCCGTCTCCGGACAACTCCAAAGTGGACCAGGCAGACAGACGAGGGGGAAGTCAGGAGGAAGGAAAATAAAATACCAGAAGCTCGGCGTAGAGTTGCAACACATGAGACTTGACGGGATAGATATAGGTTAAGCAAGCAACGGTTCTGCTGACATGATGATGAAAATAGAATAACAAGGTTTGTGGCGAGTAGTAAAGCTACAATGGTAAGAGCAATATTTGCAGAATGCATTGTTTCACCGCAGCGCTACCACAACTATCCCAAAGTAAAATGCCTCACTGCACCATTTAAACTAAAGGCAGCCATTTCCCTTCACATGCCAGGCAGCTTGTGTGTGAATCACAGTCATAATAGATTTACAGGGCAATTCTGATGTCGGACTACTACTCCGCGAAGTTACTTATAGGTCTCTTTGAAGGCAGGATATACTGGTGAACTCCTTTTCGATACAAAGAGGGGCTTTTCCATTAGACGTTGGGACTAAAACTACTACAAGGAGGTTCTCATAAGCAATGTAGAGCAAAGAGAAGACCGACGCAAATGTTCTCGTCATTTCCAAAAGTGTGACCAAGCTGAGCGAAAGGTGACGATGAAAGCAGCGAGTATAGTGAGATACAGCCTAGATTTTTTGTTTTGCTTTGCTGAAGCACAAAACATCCAATTTGACTGTTATCAGGCTAGTAAATAGGCGTTATCGCTCACTATAAGCACCATAGATGTGGGTCAGTAGGGGTCTGCTACGCCTACTAGGACTGCACAATTAATCAATATTTTATCGAAATCTGCAATTTCAAATCACAGGATGAGGAGGGAATTGCATTATTTATTAAAGGTGAAATGTGTGTAAAAATATCATTTTAAATTAAATATTGTGGTGCTGCAGAGATGTCCTGGCCTACACATCATATTCTACGGACTTAAGAAAACATCTTTGTTTGGTACAGCTCACCGCAAAAATCACACCGGAATCCTTTTAATATGTTTTTCAGTGAAAATGAGAATAATGATGTAAAAATCATCATTCTCTTAAATATCTCAATAATATCAGGGTCAAAATAATCGCAATTAAATATGCCCTAACGCCTACTACGTTGTAAAAGTTAAGCGCCTGACTTCCGCTTCTGCTCCTGTCATAATTACTATGGTCGCTAGAGGTCGCCATCGTCTTCTTTCGGTGATCGACCATGTGAATAGATGATAAAACCTACTACTGGGTGTGGCAGGGCCCTATTGACCCACATCTATGGGCTTATAAGTAAGGGATAATGTACAGCGAGGCGGTCATTTTTGCGAAATAAACCCTGACGGGGCGATGCAGGACCCCGACACGATTTAATGTCTAAACGGCTCGCTGTACATTATCCTGTTTATTACACGGCTACTAACTTAACAAATCTATAATTTGACACAAAAACGGTCCGCCAGAGTCCAACACCAGAACTGCGTCCATAGTAACGGCCTGTTATACATAGCGACGGTCTGCTATAAAGAAATTATAGACCGTAGAACGCCGTGACTGACCAATCAGAATAGAGTATTCAACAAAGCCATGTAATAACCACAAATAATGTCTATTTAATGGGCTGATAACAGTCTACTCTGTTGACAAAAGTTGCCTTGTGGGTGAACAGGAAAAGGTGTCATAAATATTAGGCTAATGTTGAGGCCAAAGTATTTTTTAATCTGTCTGTGCATGTTTGTGTATTATTGCCAACCTGGGCTGCACCTTGGCCGATCCATTAAAACCGCTTTGACACACCACCGGTATGACAACTTAATTTTACTTTAATATGCTCATTATATCAAAAATAGACTGGATGCCAAACTAAAACTAAACCCTCAATTAGCCACAGAGAATGAATTACTCCCTCTGTGAGGTGATGCAGTGTTTTTAAATCTCTTTGTATGGTATGATTTGAGACTGATACTCTAATCCAGAAGACAATAAGACCTAAAAGGACAGATTGTTACAGCTGAGTCTTTAAGGATCTTACCTCTAGTCTTTGCACCATCTCCCTGATGTCCTCTCCGCAGTTGTCGTGGGCCGACAGCATGATACACTCCCCGCGCTCGTAGAAGATCTTAATGCTCATAATCCCTGAGGTCCATCCAATGACGTCACGACAAGAGCAGTTGAACACCACATTTTTTGATTCCTCCTCGATGAGCACAATAAACTCGTTGGATATGCCGAGCAAGCAGCCAACGTCCATCGACTGGCCAAAGTCCCGGGCGCGGACGCTCCAGGTGATGGCGCCCACGCTGAGCAGATGTGCGTCCTTCCTGGGTTTCACCTTCTCCTTCTTCTTGGCTCCGAGGGTGATGAAGCTGAATTTGACAGCAGAGTCAATAGTAGCCGTGCTAACAAAGTTCTCAGCCAGGTCCTTCAGGTACTCCTGCCGCGTGCGAGTCGCCATGGCTCGGAACTTCTCCGACTTGTGTGCGGCGTTTTCTCCGTTGATGACCTTGGCGAGCAGGAAGTCCCTGAAAACCGCCGACTTTGGGAAAGTTACAGACTTGGGAATAGGGGGGCCGAACGGAGGCACGTCTTTAGATCTGGACACGGCCACGCTGGAAGACAGGATAGAAACAATAAATCACAAGCAGCGGCGACAGTTAGGAGAAAGTGAAAGGAGCGAACGAGTGTTGAACCGTGCGTATAATGAGCAGCAATTTAAAGAGTGTTGAAATTATACGGCTTTCAGGGATATTATTTGAGAGGAGCTCAGACAAATCTCGCTCTGTTCAATGCTATGTTATTAACAAGAGTTGTCTTGACTTCAGAAACACTCCAGGAGAGAGTCGTAAGTCATAATTTCAAGGTGTCTCTGAAGATAATAACTGTATCATCACTGAGCAGATCAAAAGAGCCTCGTGATTCCCGCACATTACTATAAAGTCATGGCAGAAACCACAGAAAGCACTCAGCAGGCTATTATTATTATTATTCTTTCAAATTAAGTGCTCTTAAAAGTTCATGTAGAGCCATTTGGCATGAAGACATTTATGAAAAGCACATCAAAAGATAAACACATACACCTAAATTGTCTTGAGGATATTAGTTTGCTTCTTATCCCACGGTGAGGCGCTCTAATGTTTGGTAGTTTGGACTCAACGCCACCGAATTCAGATATTCAGCCTCTCCTTTTTTTATCAGCCTGAGTGAAACAGCTTAGAGAGAGCCTTGCAGGCGTGGTGCACGCTCGTTCTGTTTACCTGTAGCAGACGTTATCAGTGCAGGGGTTGTGGACTTTGACGATGACAAACACATGTTGGAAATGAGAGCGGATGTGTTTCGGAGTGAAAGGAAGGGCCCCGGGCTCCTGGAATACTATGGTGACGATATCGTTGCCGATGTGCCTCTTCCTTAATAACTATAAAAAGGAGGGAAACATGGAGTCAAATACAGAGCAAGGAGAAGAGGCATCACATAAAAGGTGAATATGGTACAATAGTATATAGATTTATAAACATTCATTCTTCAAGATTAAGTTTAGCATGAAAACAAAGTATCTTACAAGTTTTAAAGCGAGATTATGTAGGTTTTGTTGAACAGTGTAAATGAGAAAGCATTAAGTATAAGTAGAGAAAGGCAGTCAAACTGACTTGTAGGCAGTTGAACAGCTAAATCTATCTAGTTTGCTAACATTAGCGAACTACGGTAACGTCCGCAGCTAGGTTGAGGCAACAAAACCACTTAGTTAGGTTTAGGAAAACCATCATGGTTGGGTTTAAAATAAGTACGTAAACTAAGTAAAATACGTACGTAAAACACGTCACAAACGTCACTAGAAAACAACGTAACACGTAACGTAACCTACAAAACAAAACACCGGTCTCCAGGTTAAAAGTTGTGTGTTTGTTGGACCCATCCATCTCCCCAACTGCTCACCATAGGCAGTCTCTCTCGCTTTTTATTCTACATCGCAGATGCATTTACATTGCAGTCAGTACAGACTACATGGCTTACAAATGACAGGCCAAAAGCAAGAAAGGCGTTCTTATTGCACGCTACCATAAATGCCTTACGCATCATCGTGTCATTCATACGCCTTTTTGTGCAACTGGGCTGAAGTAACGTGTAGTGGCAGAAAATCAAAGTATACTGAATTGAGCAAGGGAGCAAAGTTTTATTGCTTATGAATTCATTTTTTTATTTGTAAGGGGAAGAAATGTGTTATTTCTTCTTTCAAAAGTTACATAGTGTTGCTTTAAGGCGTAGCTAAGCCATTTTGGACCAAACCCTTTAGTAACAGTGTAGTTTTGGAGAAATATACACAGGAGAGAACACCACCAGGCAGTTTGAAAGCATTTGAGTAGATAAGTCAAGTAAAATTAAGTGCCCATAATATTTCAAATGACAAATTGAATGCAATGTCTGTGGCATCAGTAGCACAACAACAAACCATTTACTGTGAACACAGTTTGTACATTTACTCTTCATGTTTTTGATTCTGAAATGTTCAAAATCAAGATAAAGGGCTTTTTGGATGAGGGAGATGTTTCCCGCTAACACAATTTCGGCTTTTGTAGGGTGACGGAGACACATTCCCCCAAACCCAATTTAGACTGCTTGTATTATTGGATTGTGCAGATCGTTAACCTCCTGGTATAAAGTTGTCAGTGAGGGACAACAAAAGGCCGAAACAAGCAGGATTAGAAGGTTTAGAGGTGAATTGGAAAGGATGAAGAGATGAGTTGGGTGAGCTCTGCTTGGGCCTGCTGGAAGATTACCACCAGGGATTAAATGAAACCATCCCACTCCATGAAATACAATTGGAGGAGGAGAAAACAAAAAGAGAAAGCACCCCACCTTAATCCTGCCAATCAGACATTTGAGATGATGGATTTGGTCTCTGCAGTGTTTCTCTGTAGATCCTGCCCCTGACTCACTGACTACCTCCTTCAGTGTCTTAATATCTCTGCAGGGTTGTACCCACAGGTTTTATTATGGGCTCAAAAAGCACTTCCATACAAGCAGCGCAGAGACTAAGATGGCGAACCTCTGTAATCGTGGCTTTATCGGGCCATCGCTCGCCAGTCCACCGCTACATCCACTTAATTCCACTTGTTAGCGCAGACAGACACAGAGGCCCATCTAATACCACGTCAGGTCCAGCCCCTGGGGATGCATTGATTAAAATCCTACCGTGGGGGTACCATTACCATGGCAACGCTCATGCTTTCAACTGATAGGTCATTACCTCGGCAAAATGAGCCTCTGGGGAAGATTGGCAGGAGCCGGGATTGAAGATATCCTAAAAGGAAGCTGCTCAGGGACTTATTACCTCCATTAGAGAAGCGGCTCACCGCACAGCAAAGCAAACAGGGTGGTCTGCTGCTGACGGGGATAGAGCGAGGAGCGTAGGGTTTACTGACCTGCTGTCTGTTGTTCGGCGTGTAGGGGAGCATGGTGGACACGTGAAACATCAGCTCGTAGTCCTTATAGGTGGTGTAGAGGGAGTGCGTACCGGTGGAGTCCGCTGTAACACAGGACGATTAAATAGATTAATTAAATAGAAACCAAGGTAACACTTTTTATTACACAGCTTTGTAGAATACTTGATTCTGATTGGTTAATCACAGCCTTCTATGGTCTGTTATTTCTTTATAGCAGACTGTTGCTAAGTATAACAGACCGTTTCTATGGGCGCGGTTCTGATGTCGGACTCTGGAGGACTGTTTTTTGTGTCAAATTATTGATTTCTTAAGTAAGTAGCCGTGTAATAAATGGGATAATGTACATCTAGCAGGTCTTTGTTGTGAAATAAACACCTCAAGGGCGAGACCCCAATGTGAACAATGATCGGCTCGCTGTACATTATCCCATACTTAATAGACGGTATATTGATTTTGATATTTTACTGTTAACAAACAGTGAAATCATAATTAATAACGTTTACTAATATTAGTAATGCTATAATTTACGTTATTTTAACAGTTTATTGTGGCACACATAACATTTTATATATTATATTTGTTAATGATCACCAGATGATTTGTAAAACTTTAAGAAATCGTTAAATCGTAAAAAACATCAAAGATATGCAGACTTAAAAAAAACATTGCAGCCCTAAAGAAAAGCAACGTGAAACAGAACATCTGCACTCAGCAGGGTTGGGAGTGTGTGGGATTTCACTTTGTGAATGTTTAGTTTGTTGCGTCTT
Organism: Sebastolobus alascanus; assembly: GCA_916701645.2. Taxonomy (NCBI): domain Eukaryota; kingdom Metazoa; phylum Chordata; class Actinopteri; order Perciformes; family Sebastidae; genus Sebastolobus; species Sebastolobus alascanus. The sequence goes on from CAKAOJ020000121.1 coordinate 2,981,514, forward strand.
TTATCTTACTCTTGTTATCCAGCTGAGCTCTGTACTTGGTGAAGCCTTTGAGGCGCACCCTCTGACCGAGCAGATCCAAGAACTCCTCCAGCGCCGGTCCGGCACTCTCGTTGTTGTACATCTCTTCCTCTGTGCTCTGGCCCGCCTTGCAGTAGAGCACCCCCACCTTGTGCTGGAAGCTCAGCTGGGAACGAGGAGCACACACACACACACACAGACACTCAAGTATCATTTCCTGCCGCTGATGTGTATCACACACACCACACTCATATACATGCTGCACATTATGCACTCAGAGCATGCGAGTGCCCACTTTCCATCACGTCACAGCTAATGCGAAGGCCTTCATAACCCTTCTAGGAGAGCTGAAATCCCCTTTTGTGAAGCCGGTCTGTGAACTCTCCGGAGCTCTGAGCGGAGCATAAATCAAGCCGGGCTAATAGCTGCTACTTAAGAGCAGCTGTGGAGCTACGAGGGAGTGAATTACACACATATAGCGGGATAGCTTTGGTTTATGGCAGAAAACTCTGTAAGCTGCCAGCAATAGCTTTTTTAATCTTTTCGTAAAGAAAGACTTCCTTAAGCAAACACTTAAGTTTGGTAAACATAAGAAGCGTTGAATGACAACACTGATCTCACCAACACCCCTCTAATAATACTCTTGATTTAGCCAACAAAGAGCGCCTCAATAAAGATAAATCACAAAGAGGAATATTTATAGACCTAAAATATCTCACAGGTCTTCACTGAAAGCATTATTATTATCCAGGAATGACAGATCTGATATGAACTTGTCTCGCGAAGAGGCAGGAAGACATAAAACATCCGGAGTGATTCTTCTTGCACGGTGCGAGTGAGAGCCCTCTCCACCACCGACATGAATCTTTCATGGCTTAAAGCTCCCTGACGCTGGCCAAAAAAAAGAGTCAAAGGGGAAGAAATAGATGAAAAATAGCCCCCTGCGTTTGGCACCTGTTACCCAACAATTCACAGCTGAGGACGGCGTGATCTTGAACCCGGGGTGAATGTGTCAATACGGCAAAACGAAAAGGTTTCTCTGAATGCGAGAGCCAACAAATTGGAATTGTCTTTTCCCTCCGTCACAGGTTATCCGTTCCCGGTGTGCTCCTGACACCGCTGCCATGATGACTTCCTCTATCTGCTCTGCACTAAAGCTCCTGCGGTGGATGGAAAGCTATTACACCATCAAGCCCAGTGGAAATGGCCTGATGTGCAATGATGTGCTCTTCTATTTTTCATCCCGCATTATACGGGCTCACTTAACCTCCTGCTCCTCTTAACAGACCGGCCGACGGCAAGGACAATCGCATTGCCCTTTGGTGCGAAATTTGTCTGTACCTGAAAAGTGCAAACACATCAGGACACATATAGAGATGAGTAACGCTCCGAGGTAAAGCTCATTGTGTAACCGCCTTTGATGTGTTTTTGGTGGCATCAGCTTCTGATAAGGTAGAGCAGCCATAAAAAAAAAAAAAGAAGCTTTATCCCATTTAACGCCTCTGTGATTAGCTAAAATATTCCACTTGCTAAAAATCTGAGCATAAGCTGCTAGACAGCAGTATTTTCTCTCTCTTTATATATATATCTTTTTCCCCTCTCCCTCTATCTGTCCAGAGCTGGAGGGCCTCCTCTCCTTCTCTTTAACAAAAAAACATATAAAATGCAAAGATAGGAAGATGCTTAATGAGTGGAGAGAGAAATGAGGACAACGTTCCCCTAGGAGAGCTCTGAGACGCACCTGAGGGATTCAGCGGTGCCCTAACACAACACACAACATCACTGTGACATCTGTCTGCATTGCAGCAAAAAAAATCAAAAACACGGCTCCTAAAAAACCTGGCTACAATCATCGTGCATCATTACACAAACATCGCTGCTGCAATTTGTGCTGTTTTTTTGGGCGCAAGTGTCGCAGCAACAAGATCTAAAGAGGGGAATGTAGATGTGGAGGAAAATGAGGGGAAAATTCTGGTCACTACATAATTTCACCAAGTTAATCCTCAAGTTTCAAAGTCATGAAGGGGATTGATTTACATAAGGGAGAGGTGATTTTTTGGCACTGCAATAACAGCCTCAGTAGGTGGGAGATTACTCTTTTTAAGTTGTGGAACAAATCTCACTTAAGCCTGAATTATACTTCAGAGCTGAGCTGTCGCTGTGGGCATCAGGAGTGATTTATGGTCCTGTTGACTAGTATATACTGTATGTGATCTGACCAGCTTAAACACTGTTATAACAATAAACACAAACAATACAAGCAAACAAATGCAACTGTCACACACTACAAATGAGTGAGCACAATATCTATTATTTACCCGCATAATCATTTGAGGGTTTACTGTATTTGCTGCCAAGACTGACCATTTTATTAATATGTATTTGTGTTTGTTACTGTATAATCGGAAAACCCCAATAAACGTATTGTATTGTAAAAAAGAAAATTGTGTAATAGTGTAAGTAAACTTGATAGGCAGTGTTGGGAATTGGGCGGTGTCAAGCATTTATTCTTTGTTCACGTTATGATACAGAGCTCTGAAGTGAGAATGGTTTGAGGAAGAAGGTAATTTGTTCAGCATAATTGCAAGGGAAAGATTAGTAACCTCTCTCCGACCTCTGCGATGTTGTCTTTACTATCACCAAACACTATTATGTGAAGTTACACGCAGACACCTGCAGGCAGAGCCTTTATCTTGTTCATATCCCTGCTTGCTTTTATTATCAGGAATTATAAATTAAAGCTTAAAATTGCATTTTTTTAATTCTGAAAGCGATGCAGCTGATAAACAGTTTCTATTAAACAAGAATTCCCAGATTTTAGTCTTTAGATGGAAACAACAGATACACGTTTACATCGACGGCTTTCTTCGAAAAAAAATGTATCATTTGTGATTTCTATCAGCTAAAATCACATAGGTCTGATTAACAGCCTAATGCTTTTCCCAGTCCATCCGCACACACAGGCAGCCCACTGTGATCTACAATGTGATCTAAAATACATTCACATATGCTCTGTTCTCCTCTTACATCCAGGGCCATTACAGCGCTGCTTTCAGGGATTTTCTCTCTGCAGAACTGATCACGAGGTTATTGTGAGAAGGCTGTCTGAGATTGACGTGCGTTCTGTTCACAGCGAGAAAAAAGGAGCCTTTTCACACACTCCCGACACAGAAACAGAGGACAAACATCCCCTCAGCAGTGTGCATAATGCTTTCTACGTGCGGCAGAAGAAGATGATGCACTCAAACAAACAAAAACAGGCCTGGCAGACCACTCCACTGTTCCTGTCCAATATTAGCTTCCTCACGTAAACACATTAGAGGGGCGGTGAAGGTCCAGCTCGGTTCAAAAGAAGATTACGGGTTGCTCGGAGGTACTAAACATTTGCACGGCAAGCATAACATTAATGATTAAAACAGGAGTGTACAAAAATACTGATGTCCAAATATAAAACTGGCCTCCTCTGGGCGTTTGGTTTGAGGTCTGTGAGGAGGAGTGCCAGTTGGAAGAGCTACGAGCCCCACTTAGCCTCTCCTCCTCTGAAAGTACTTTCTTAGATTACTTTATTGCTTTCTTTTTTATGTGTCAGTTTATATCAAAGTCTGTATCTGCAGACAGTCTCTCACACCAAAGGCATGGGGAGGTGTACGGCAGGTGAACAAACCCCCCCGTACCGGCTCCTTGAGATCTGGCAGGAAGCACCTCCTAGAGAAGTTACTTTGCGATAATTGGATACACAAAGTCTGTCATCATCTCAAGTGCGTTTAACTTGCTTTGGAGAGGACACTGCACTGCTCTTGTTTGCGCGTGTGTAACAAAATCTTAATATACAAGAGGGACATGGCTGACACTCTCTATTATAAGAGCCTCCCCCCCTGTCAATTGGAAGGATGGGCTCATGCTAATAAATGTAATTACACTAATAAGCAGCCAATTCTCCGATAGTAAGACGAGCAGTACAGCGCTAGCTAATCCCCCCCTCACTCCTTTCCATCTTGCAGTTTCAATACATGAGAAATTAAAGGCCCTAAGATCACACAATGAATCCATCTCTGACACCTGTGACTACAGAGAGCCCATATCGCTAATAGCCATTTTATTCAAACAGAGATAATGCAAGATGACATCCTCCGCCGTGCAGGCAGAATACCAAATCACCTGCTCTCAGATGAAGTAAGTCGTCAAAAGTGAGTTACTCTAGCTTGAGTGTCCTATCAGCAGAAAATGGGTGTCAAAGTAGTCAATGCCGGCTACAGAGAGTGTGGTGAGATTCATATTGATTCTAATTAAGTGTGATATTGGCTGTCTTAAGCCTCCAGGCGGGAGCCGGTGTTCATCTATAATAAGCAGCCCACATATAGGACAAAAGGTTCCTGCTATTTGAAGTTAATCCCTCCCGTTTCCTTCTGTAGCTGACGCAAATGTCAGAAACGGAGACAGATATACCTTAAATACAAGATCTATATCTCAATACAGTCTATCATTCCAAGACATTATTCATATAATATTGATATGTGGCAGTGAAGGCTTGTGTGTGGAGGAGAGTGAATGGCTTTACCTTCCTTAAAGGAATAGAGCAACATTTTGGGAAATATGTTTATTTGCCAAGAGTTAGAGGAGAAGATTGATACCACTCTCTTATCTCTCTGTTAAATATGAATCTACAGCCAGCAGCTGGTTAGCTTAGCTTAGCATCAAGACTGGAAATAGCCTGGCTCCATCAGGAGTAGGGCTGCCACCTCTTAGTCAATTAGCCTACTAATCGGTCGTTTTGGTCTTAGATGACTAAGAGTTCTTTAGTCGATTAGTCATTTGTTTATGCTTTTTTCACACTGAATGACTTATCTCCAAGAAGCTTATGAGCACATCTCTGGTAAACACAAGATTTAAAGTGGAGCTTTTGTGTGATTCTTTGTGGAGAAACTCAGTTTTACAGATCTGTCGATTAAATCAACTAATCGATTAGTCAACAAAATGTTGTTGTTTTTTTGACGAGTGTTAGTCGACTAAGAATTTCTTTGGTCGAGGACATCAGAAGTTAACAAAATCCACCTATCAGCACCACTTAAGTTCACTAATAAACACGCTATGTCTAGTTTGTTTTATCCGTACAAAAACCGAAGAGTCATGACAAAAAATGTTCATGGTTTTATCTGGCTTATGTGACGCATTATATCTTGTCCAGATGCAGTGAATTCCTAGAGACAGTGACGACAACACTCCAGTAAAGCCGTGTTTCCACCGAATGGTACGGCTCTGCTCGACTCACTTTTTGGCCCTTTTATCTAGCCGTGTTTCCACTGCAGATAGTACCCCCTCAGTGTAGGTGGCATCGCCGTAGCGACGGCTGGTCAAACTGCCTTGATATCATCTTCAACGCGACAATAACTGAATCATGTCAACGGTAACCAACGGCGTAGTGTACGGCGGAGTTTTGCAAGCTACCATTTTTTAAAATATGGGTCGAGCTAATTAAAAATTGCGGTCGCAATTGACGGTAGCTTTGCTATTTATGAATTGCAGATTTGTGCAGGATGCCCCGTGTCGCGCTAGTTTCGATTCTCTCTGACCAATCAGTGGTCTGCAGTGTTTTAACTCCACCTTCTAGTATCGGCTCAGCTCGCTTGCAACCTCGACCGAGGTTGTATCAAGAAGACCATCCACAAATTTTGCAAATGGAAAGGCAAAAATAACCGTTCTAATGTGTAAAAAACTGAACTGAACTGGACTGCTTGGTGGAAACGTGGCTTAAGTCACTGCGTCCGGACAAGTAATAGCAAGTAACACCCCACAAAACCACAATTTGTATTTTTTACATTGCAGCTTTTGTACAAAGAGCAAATAGACGTAGTTCCCAAGAAACAAATGTCCCTGATCAAGGAACCTAACCACAGATTGTTCCAGTGCTGCTTAATCATCATCATCATCATCATCATCAGCAGCAGTAGAAGTCTGTGGTGACGCTTCGGAAACACTGAGGATATCTTTATACTCGTACTCACCCCCTGCTCATCCAGCTTGAGTAGCTGCTCCGGGACCTTCGGGGAGTTGAGGGCCAGCCTCAGACACTGGATATTAATCTCAGGGATGACGTATTCCAGCACTTCTTTCAGCGGCAGGCCGCGGGCCGTCCCGTGTCTCGCAGTGGATGGAATGGCGTCCTCCAGGATGGCTCCACGCAGTGTGGTCAGCTGGCAGAAAAGACAGATGATGAAGCTTTATCCAGGTAGGCCAAGTGTCTTATGATCTCTTGATGTCCCCTCGTACTATGTGTTAAGGTTAGGTCTGCGTGTGCACTATCAATATGCGATTTCATTCATTTGGATCTCACTGAGCCATTATATTTTATTTCAAAATGTTGGATATGAAAACCAGACTTATATGCTAGTTGCTTTGTGAGCCAGTCATAATATCTTTTATATCATGCCATATTTTTGAGGGCAGCGGCTCCATTACGGCTCCATTGGAAGGCATTAGGACCTCTCATTCTAAATAATTAAGATAAGCTAACTGAGCACTAGATGTCAAGTGGTATTTTACTCGTAAGATCATTAATGTGCCAGTAAACGCTGACCCAAACAGCTTCAAAACACCCACTCTGTAACCTTGTGTTGTTGTGTTGAACATCACAGACACATTTACGCCCATAAATCCCATTTCCACCCGCACAGCCTGCGGACTCGACCGTCAGCAGTCAGCGGCTGTCCGAGAGAGAGAGAGAGAGAGAGGCTTTCTGAAAAGCAGATTACTTAAGAGACTTAAGAGAGGAAGAGCGAGTGAGAGTGGGACGGGGAGGCAGAGAGCGGCGGGGCTAAATGATAGGAGCACAGGCAAATAGACGCTCCAGTGGTTGGGGAGTTAGAACATTGTCTGCGTGCTACTTGCAGGGCTACAGTGACCCAGATACATTGTTTTACCGTGGGAGTGGTGCTTTACACCAAGAATGGCGCTGGATATCAGTGACATTTCCCTGCCTGACACATCTGTTGCACCTGAATTATTCAGAGGATTAGACCACCCAGCATCAATCAAGGAGAGGTTTCTGTACCACCAGGGACTGTGCATCTCAGTCTGTGGATGAATCACGTTGTGTGTAGATGCATGGGTGTGTGTGCGCGAGAGCGAGGGTGATCGCGCTGACTCCGATAGACTGCAACACTGTTTGCATGACTGGCCAACTGAGTCAAAACTGGCAAAGAATCACTGGGAGCGGATTTAAGAACGGAGAGCTGCGAGAAACCTCCTCTTGTTTTCAGGGGTACTGAAGCATTCCTGCACTCCTGTACTGCTTCAATGAGTCCCGAGCTGAATTCAATATACGAGAAATATGCTTTAAAAGCATGTCCTGGCTTGTAGTCGGTTCTTTAATAGAGCACCCGTCATAGCTCTGCGCTGATTTAAGACAACAAGCGGAGCAGAAAAAGTGCACACTGTGTGTTTTATAGTTACCTGACTGGTCCTGAAGGTGACTCGATAGTTGTGCTGCATTCCATCTTTCTCCTTCCCATCGTCCAGCCTCTCCCTGCGGACGCTGACCGCCACGGGTCCCAGATTGTCATCGACCCCGAAGTAGTTTTGATGCTCTGGAGGTTGAGCAAGAAAGATCAGAATTAAAACACACATTAAAGGAACAGTGTGTAGCATTTCGGGGGATCTATTAGCAGAAATGGAATATAATATTCATAACTGTGTTTTCATTAGTGTATAATCACCTGAAACTAAGAATAGTTGTGTTTTCGTTAGCTTAGAATGAGCCCTTCATATCTACATAGGGAGCGGCTCCTCTTCACGGAGTCCGCCATGTTTCTACAGTAGCCCAGTGTTTTTACGTTATTTGAAGGCCACCGTAGTTCTCCGACACGCTTGTTAAACTGCGATAACGTGAGACGCAGAGTGCAAAACCGTGGTACCGCCGTCTGACAGCCGTTGCTCCTAAAGTAGTGTTATTATGGTACGGATTAACACGTTTTTTCACTCGCTGACTCACGTTACCGCAGTCGTGGAAAGGGAGGAGTGAGCGGAGGGGGACTCAGCTGGTTGCATCTGCAACCACACCACTTGATGTCGCCAAATCCTACACACTGTACCTTTCGGTGCTCTGAGTTGACATCAGCTTCACTGAATTGAAAAACCTCTAGTTTGAAGAAATCTTGCGAAATTGAGAAAGTTACTGTGCATTGTATTTACTTATTTACACTCTGGTTATATTTTGTATGTGTTTGATGCACAGGTTTTCATATATTTCTCATTTTTTCACTTCTCTTTATTATATATTTATATTTCTCTACATATATTGTGTTATATATTGTGACATTATATGTACGTACATATTTACATGTTACATACTCCTTTATTTATATTTTTCTTATATTTCTTTATGCTTTTTATACAAGAGCGACTGTAACGTCCCAATTTCCCCCCGGGAATCAATTAAGTATTTCTGATTCTGAGACAGATTTTTCAGAATAAGAACCTATGATCTTGTTCACATCTTTATCAAATCACTGCTTTTGCTTTCACAGAATATCAATTTACATTATTGAGCCCATATATTTATTTATTTATTTGTGTAAAAATCTCTATGTGGATTGGTCGTTGGCGAGCGGTGACACCGATTACAGAAAGCAGCGGGGGTCCAGTGGAGATTTGAAATTGATTCATTTTGGATTAGAGCCTGGCGTGTAGTGGCAGTAGCAGCGCTGGATTTAAAAAGCAAACAAACAAATGAAAATAGAGCGCTGGATAGTTTGACCCGCTCTGACCCATCACTGACCCAGATACTCCACACAGCGTCGTGCTGCTCACGGTATGAACACATGTAGAGCAAAGAATTTTTTATATAGGCACGCTATTGTTCAGCATGATTCGGTATTAAATATGAATTTGGGACTCTGATTAAAAAATAATAATAATGCTTTAGATTATTCATTTCAAAGTTATGCATTTATGATCCCACAACACGCACACCTGTATAATGCTGACCCTCGGGACTATCAGAGAACAAAAGGGATTTTGGTGGCTTTTTGTATCTGGACTATGACCCCATTACAGATAGACAGTCTACCCCTGCAGCAAGGAGCAGGCTTGACAAACCAGGATACATCACTCAATGTCATTTTTTGCTTTTGTTTTCATGGCATATTGCTTTCATTCGATAATTGACTGTGCAGGGAGGAAGAATATGTGGTGAGAGACGGACAAGGCAAAGTTTCCTGGCTGCATTTAAACCCAGTGGTTACATGGTATGTGCCTTAAACCACTAGGCCACCAGGATGTCCCCTCTGGTCAGGCTCAGAGTATTTGTGTCCTTTAGTGGAACACTTTTTGACATTTTTGGACAATTCAATCATGAATAAGTTATGTCAATGTTTACAGGCCAGATTGTTGTTAGTTAGTTAGATGATAGTTGGGGCTGCTGAGTGGGTAGAGAGGATTGTTCTTTAACCACAAGGTTGGCGGTTCGATCAACGGCTCCTACTGTCCGCTTCAGTGTTTTTGAGCGAGACACTAAACCCCAAGTTGCTCCCCGGGCGCTTCACAGCAGCCCACTGCTCCTAAATGCTTCGGATGGGTTCAATACGAGGTCAAATTTCATGTATGTGCCTTTATGTATATGACGACTGAAATTAAGTTAGTTACACGCCAGATTGGCATCAATTTTGGTATGAATATTAATTATCCCTGAAGGTTGACTGTTAATATTTTCATACAGGGACAAAATTTGTCCCTTGTCCAACACTTTGATCTCAAACATTGATGGTCAGATTTTCAGGAAACGTCCTGGGGATATTCATGGCGCTCAGACAAAGTCTCCTGATATTTTTCTTTTGGTAACCCCCCCTCACCTCTCCAGTGTACGCAAAAAAGACAGACTATAACGGGCGGGTTCCTGTTAAATTCCCCTGCCAGGATGCATACTTTTTCATTTGTGGACACTGAATGAGCTTTCCTCTATTGTCAGCCTCGGGTCAAGATGTTAATTTGTGCAGTAAATGCATAATAATCTAATGGAAATTATGCTTGTAAATTGGACATTTTAGCCTCATTTCTGGCAGGGCTTCAAGAATAGCAATTTTGCCAATGTTTTGGTCATTCTTTCCAGCGGTTTTGTATTGTGGGATTTAATGAAAATGTAATAAACACTACGGGGGGGTCACAAGCAGGGCTTTAGACTTTTGGTCTTGTTATATTTAAGCATTGTATGAACCGGTACTAAGTTCTGTGTTGACATAAAAAGTATTGAATTTGAAATTCATCATAACTGCCTAAATAAGACCCTCAAAATACAGTGTACTTAAGGAGAATATTGTAAAGATATAGTATCATTGCAAAACATATCTTAAGTGTTAGTCTAATAAAGGTTGGAGTATGTGTGTGTTATGTGTGTGTGTGTTTAGTACATGGACAAGAGTAGAGCTTTGCACACACAAAAAGCGGTGCCTTGAGCAAACACCCCCTAATCCAGGCTAAAGCCGGAGAGAAAGACCTGGATTCAGCAGACAACAAAAGAAAAACCTCAGCAGGGACTCAAAGCACTGACACTCGCTAAGAGATTTCTGCACAAGTTTTGACATTGCATCCATGCCGTGTAGAGCACGCAACGTAAACACGCTGATTCTCGTCATTGTTGCATTAACGTCGGGGCAAAGCGCATATCAGCATGAATAATAAATTGACTGTATGGAGGCAGCGCGGGGTTAACAGCCTGAGGAATGCATGGCTTGTCAGGGACAGGGGAGTGAGGGGAAATGCTCTGTGAGGCATAAGGTCAAATGATGGCAGGAGGCCTAGTGGCCTCCGTATACGAGCCAATAGGCATCGGAATACCGACGCCACGGCGAGGGAGACGGTGTCGACTGTGAAGGAAAGCTTTTTGTCAACACATTTCAGTAACATGTCACTACTACTCATCACTTGGCGCTGACATTTTGCCAAAGGTTGCAGAATGGATGACTTTGATTGTCATGTCAAATAATGCCTCTTCTCCATCTTCCTGTCACTCCACACTGCCTTCAAAACCTTTAATCTTTATGTCCTTACGTCTTACATTTGTGGCTCTAAAACTTTATTTCAGGGCACATATTTCCATATAAGGCACGGTTTATATAAGTGATTCTCAACGACGGGGCAGCGACCTGCTACCGGTCTGCACAACGTTGGCAATGTGAGCCGATAAGAACCGATCAGCCATCCACATCCAAAAAGGCTGATAACCCCTGGTTCACTCTCTATTGTTTATCTCAATGTCTACCCCGTGCTTATTATCTATGCCAAGCATTTATGTAAGTTACTATGAGCAATCACGGACACATTCGGCTGAACGTCACCAATTAACACGGTCACTCCTTAAACCAAAACACCTGTTGCTCTGACACGGCCGCGATCCTGTTGGAATTCTGTAGAACTTGAGTCCGCTGTTGTAATATCGATTCTGCCAAGTGAACACACAACAGTTTTTAATTCAATTTTTAAAGTTTGCTAACTCGTCTGGATGGCTGGGGCAAAAAGGCCACTTCCGTTGCCAACATGCACGCGCATATTTTTGATGATGTTGGCTGTAAAAAGGGTCTATATGTAACCATGACCTCTGTGTGACAAGTCTTGGCCCGTGGGTGTGGATGAAACGTCGTCCATTAGTGCAGCCTGGGGAGAAACACTCCTGTTGCTAAGGGAAGGAGGGCTTCAGGCAATCGATAGGATCAATGTTCAGAACAGGTTGATAAAAGCTTGCCCTAAAGAGGTGACACACGGCCACGTGCGTGTGATTGTGTGAGCGTGTGCGTGTGTGTGTTTATGGTGAAGCAGAGACAGCAACAACACGGCGCATTTCAATTATACATTGGCCTGCCATAGAAAGAGGCTAAAATCATAATAAAGCTACATCGGGGATGCGTTTACTGTGCGTGAACACTACGTGAGTCACTGTAAATGATTATCAGAGGAAGCTCGACGGTACGTTCAAACACACTGTAAGTAGAGCAGCTCCGTAATGGTCTCGTTAACTGGAGACGATTGAGTTTACACACTGTGACACTGAAGAATATTTTAACACAGAGTTTCTTTTAGAAGAAGGTCAGGCATCTCTCAGTGTGAAAGGTGAAGCAGCTGTTTTCTGGAGAGGCTCAAGAATGGGTAATTCAATCTGCTGAGAGCGGCCAACACAGACAGTGGGAAAAACAGATATGTATAATGCGGTGATGGGTCGGGGTCTGCGTGGTATTTCCAGCGTCAGACGGTCACATAGGTGTTTTAATGAGGAGACCCGGGGGCCATGGCGTAGTTTTACTGACCCTAAAGTTTCATAGGAGGGGTCCTAACACCCCCGCGGCCCCCACGGGGAACAGCTGCAGCGCACCCTCTCGCTCACCTCTCTCTTCTCACATGACTAATCAGTGCTTCTCTGCGGGGTTCAGGGCAATATCACAGGGAGGACACGACCGCTCCTCTCCCGAGGAAGTGAAACACACACCCTCGCACCAAACACAAGCCTGCTATTGTTCAGGCCCTCATTTCATCTGGTCCTACAATAATAACTGGGCCGTCAAGATATCTGACCCAAGGAGCGGAGGCTGTTCCATTTGGGAACTTGCTCTCACGCGGCATTGTGCATATAGTCTTGTTTCAAGGAAATGGATTTGGCCTGGAAAGTTTAACAATCCTCAACATAGAGTCATTTAAATCCTCCTGTATCATCACCGGTTCAAGGGCGAGTCCATCTGCCTTCCTTTTCGTTTTAAAATGGGAAACGCCCACTCAGCCGTTGCGAAAAGCAGTGACGTAGGTTTCCAAAGTAAGCTAATCGAAGCTAATCAATAAGGTTATGAATAATGTGAACGATAGCACTAGCTGAGTCAAAGTTAGCCGTGCAAAGTTTGGAAATAACTGAAAGGGTTAGTTATTAGTTAGTTATCCAAACTAACGTGGCGTCCACACAGCAGTACATTGCTTAACTTCCGTGCTGGTTCTCAAACAGGGAGCATGCCGATCGCCATGTAAGTTACTGTATGTAACGTTACTGCACTGACTATGAGGATGTATATATACTGTACATGTAGCAGCGTCATCACGCAGAAACCTACGTCAGGTCACGTGGGAAAACGTTTTTAGAAGGGCTTGAAGGGAAAATAGCATTTTGACGCTAAAACATACAAACATGAAAAAACTGTGAATGTTTGGATTTGAATACCTAAAGGAACACCACTGGGAAGCTACAGAATGATATAAAAACCTAAGAAATAATAATAATAATAATAATAATAATAATAATGAACCTAACATTTAATCTCATTCATCTCATCATCATCATGAGCATTCCTTACCTCTCCCGTAGAAGTACTTGTGGTAGTAGTATGCTCCGAGGTCGATGTGCTCAATGATGTAGCGTTTGACCTTCTCCCGGTGTATGGGCTGGCTTTCTCGAGGCACCTCCAGCACAGAGACTCCTGCGTTGGTGCAGTGGGAACTTAAAGACGATTCAAAAGAGCAGCTCTCTGACATACCGCTGTAGTTGGCACTGTTGGCTCTGGAGAGGGAGATCCTCCTCTCCCCCTCGCCGCCGATCTCATTGCGAAAGTGCGGACAAGTCAGCACTAAGCTGTTGCTCTTCCCGTCCCCCTCATCGACATCCAGGTTCTCCTTTGGGTTCAAGTCCTCCCTGCTGCCTAGTGGAGACTCAAACATGGGTGCATTTCCACTGCTACATCCTGCTGCTCCGCCGTCCATCCCTGCTCCGGGTCCGGCCACGGCTCCACCTCCGGGCAGCCCGGCGCCGGGCACGAGTCCAGCCGAGGCGGCCGAAGCCCCGGTAGTGGTGTTCTTCCTCTGGCTCAGGGTAGCTCTGCTCGCCACCGCCTCGCTGATGTTGAAAAGAACGCTCTGGACGTCGTAGTGCGCGAAGCACTTCTGGAAGCTGAGCGGTCGCCGGTCTTCTTCCATTGAGAGCCGCAAGGCGTCGCTCTCGCTCTTTATGGTCCGCAGTTTCCTGAACAGAGACGTTTCAGACGACTCAGATTTAAGGCGCCGCATGAAGGACTTCTCCGGCTCCCGGCTGTAGATGAACGAGTTGTCTACGTAGTCGTAGCCCGGGATGTGGACTATCTCGCCCCGGGCGATCTGAGCTGCCGTCTGCAGGCTGGGGGAGAGGGCGGCGTCGCAGCGCAACAACTCGGGGAAACCCATGGGCGGTATGCTACGGTGGTCCAGGGTGTCCACTCGGTAGCCCCTGAGCATGGTAAAGAAGCCGTCTGCGCTCAGGCCCTGGCGGTCGATAGAGGACGTGCTGCCGTATTCGCGGTGCAGCGAGGCCCCGGTGTTTGGATTGACAGCGCTCTGGTCCATTATGTCCTCAGAGTCAATGTCACTAATGGTGACATCGCTGTTACTGCGTTGGCGGATAGGATGGAGACCCTTCAGTGGGGAGTGGCTGAGGAGGTCGCTCAGTGTGTATTTGTCAGAGTAGTCCACCTCCAGGCAGACCGCTTCGCCTTGCTCCAGTACTTCCACCGCGTGTTCCTGCTGGCCGTTCTGAAACACCGGTATCACACTCTGATAGTTCGGCGAAGGCCGCCCGTCCCATCCGTCTTTCCTCGGTGGCCAGTCCGTCACCCTGGCTCTCACGCCCATTTTAGGCATGGCTGGATTACCGTTTGTTTTGCCATCAGGTTTGCCCTGCATGCTGGGGGCTGGTGGTCCCATGCTACCATTCAGAGCTTTGAGTTTCCTGTTGAATAGCTCCTCTGACTGCATCGCTCTGGAGTATTCTTCTGGGCCTCCCACAATTCCCACGAGGTTTGATTTGTTATCCGTCGCAGGGCTCAAAATACTCATATCCTGCTGGCAGACTCCTCGAAGAGCAGACTTTCAGGACCCTTCTTCATTACATCATGCGATTTGCTCACTGGTGAGCGGCGGCGGCGGAGGAGGAGGAGGAGCCTCGTTCCTGAGTCAATGAGGCAGCCGTCGTCATAACTCACAGAAGGCGGCTGGCACGGCGATCAACAAACAGCATTTGGATGTCAAGGACAAGTGTCTGAGGGGCGCTGAGGCACAGCGGAGTGGAGTCTTTTCTCACAGCGTGCCGCCAATGCAGAACGACAGCTGGGAGAGTCGGATCTATGGCACAGAAACAAAAACACAGGAGAAAATGTAAGCACACGGCGAGAGGGTTAGAACGCTGCAAGTGAGACATTTTCATTTAAAACGCAGGGAAACGCTTCCTCAAAATGACCCCGAAACACGGCACATTCAGTTCAGCTATAAAAAATGATCACACTGCTGACCTAAATTGTCTGCACCCTGTTATCTTGTAATAAACTCCCACTCAGGGGTATGTAGGGGCTGTATTAGCTTAGGAACTATGCAGAGCATATCATCGAATACGGCTAATTAGTGTATTTGAGAGGAGCCGGTGCCATTATGGGTTTATAACAAGATAGATGTATATCTTTGTTGGTGCTTCCAGCCAATGCCTAACAGATGGCGGTGAAGCAAATTACAGCAACAAGAGGCAGATGTTCAGCTAAATGTTCACATGTACCAATATCTGATCCAAGCGCTCGCAGCATCATCGAGCCTGCAAATTATACAGGAGGGATAGTTTTGCATATTCAACTCCAATGCCACTTCGCCTTTTTATCGGATGCAGTTGGTTAGGAGGGAAATTAATTGGCTATGACAAATAAATAAATATATATATTATATTATATTATATATATATATTAGGGCTGTCAAAGTTAACGCAATAATAACTCGTTAACGCAAATAAAAAAAACTAGAGTGAAGATACTGGCATCATATTAAACTAGAAAATCTAAGGAATCCATTAGTACCAACCAGGTCATACTAGCTTGTCGCAAAGGAGGCTAAATAACGCTACATTTTGGCGAGGAAAAACTGGCATGGCCATATTCAAAGGGGTCCCTTGACCTCTGACCTCAAGATTTCTGAATGAAAATAGGTTCTATGGGTACCCACGAGTCTCCCCTTTACAGACATGCCCTCTTTATGATAATCACATGCAGTTTGGGACAAGTCATAGTCAAGTCAGCACACTGACACACTGACAGCTGTTGTTGCCTGTTGGGCTGCAGTTTGCCATGTTATGATTTGAGCATACTTTTTATGCTAAATGCAGTACCTGTGAGGGTTTCTGGACTATATATTTGTCATTGTTTTGTGTTGTTAATTGATTTCCAATAATATATATATATATATATACATACATACATTTGCATAAAGCAAGCATATTTGCCCACTCCCTTGTTGATAAGAGTATTAAATACTTGACAAATCTCCCTTTAAGGTACATTTTGAACAGATAAATGTGTGATTAATTTGCGATTAGTCATGGATAATTATACGATTAATCGTGATTAAATATTTCAATCAATTGCCATAATAAATATATATATATATATATATATATATATATATATATATATAGCCACAAATTCACTGCAATATGAGGTTGTGGTCCACTTCACTACAAGAACTACAAGAACTTTTGCAAGTTTACTCTTTCCCCTAGTTCAGTTTTGTTCCAGCTGGGGAAATAATAAACAGACAAAAGGCTGATATCAGCAGTTTTACTCATTAACCTGAACATCTGAGGACAGAGGGAAGGAGAGCGAAAACATCGGTCAGCTTGTCCTTGAAAAGCAGCTTCGTTCCCTCTTGGGGATTTCAGATGTCAGATACAATCGTGTTGATAACTCACATGGTTTCCATTTCTATCCGTGAGTAATGTTTCTGTATATCAGCCGTCTGCTGTTAAACAGGCGCCGAGTTGGTCATAGCCTCGTTCAACTGTGGGAAATGATTCGACATGGACAATGTAATAAAAACGCCAACAAACAAAGACTGTACTGTATACTGATGCTGAGGAAGTGAGTGTCTCATCAATCCCATCCCATGCTATTAGATATGTCGTAGGGTCCAGTGGGGGTTAAGTGACTGAGGTGTTACACTGGATTCATCTCCTCAAACACTGACTTCTGCATGGAAGATCACACCACACCATGCCAAAATAGAGACTACAAGTCTTCTTACGTTGACCTAAATGCTTTTTCCATGTTCTTTGGGGCTGGTGGTGTGCCTCATTCCTCCTTCTACTGCAATCATGTGAAAACCTTGTGAGTTATCAAGTAAACCCTCCACATCACAGAGAACAGGGGCACGGGATTGCTAGTTGTTTTTTTTTGCTTCAGTGAAGATGAGAAACCCTGTTAAAGCTAAGATTGGTAATCTTCAAAAACATTTTTTGTTATATTTGTTGAAATTCTCTTAACATCCCGACTAGGGCTGCCTCCTCTTAGTCGATTAGTCGACTTATCGGCCGTTTTGGTCCTAGTCGACTAGGATTTCTAGGGTTGATTAGCTGTTTTTTTATGTTTTTTTTCATGCTCAATGACTTATTTCTAAGAAACTAATGGGCACATGTCTGGTAAACACAATATTTAAAGTGGTGCTTTTGTGTGATTCTTTGTGGAGGAGCTCAGTTTCACGGATCTGTCGATTAAATCAACTAATTGATTAGTTGTCAAAATCATATGAGTGTTAGTCGACTATGAATTTCTTTTTTTTTTCATAATGATAATTTGGGGGGAGTAGCTTTGGAGGGATGCCTGAAGCGACGGACTGTCAGTGTTGCCGACTTTCTGGCTAGATTTAGCGACTTTTGGAGCTAGTACTGCAAGATACTTTCATTGGAAAAGAGTTGGCAACACTGGGCTGGGTTTTTGGTTAGATCATTTTTTTAAATCAAGCGTACTCTTGCTAGTTTCTCAAGATGACCAACCCTAGCTTTAAAGCTATTCTCTCTGTGAGGTTTCACTGTGAAACGTGATGGATGAAGTTGCGCCCGGCGTCCCAAACTTGGCTTCAGCTCCGTCCACTGGCCTCTTAACATGATATCTTCTGTTCCCAGACAACTATTTACATTTCTCATTTAGGAGGGTAAACTATTTTGGGATGAAAATGTGGGTCACGTCAAGATTAGCTACTGGCCAGACTAGACCAAATACACTCGGGATGACTCGGAAACATTGTAATAATAAAGTACGCGCTTCAGCCGGTGCCAAATACAGGTTAATACATGCATGACCCAAATGTGTAGAAATAGATTGATAATGATACCCCCTCAGTTAGGTCTACTGCCAAACTACCCACAGTCCTCTCTCTCCCATTACGGACTGGTCTGGTTATGAACACAGCTTCATTCACAGGCAGGGAACTGTAGTGCCACTGTATTTAACACAAGGCTTAGAGAAGACAGCAAGATAGTGTTGTGTCATGTGAATGCATAATGTAACGAGTACTGGGAAATATGTTTGTCCGTTAGAGTTGGCGAATGATGAATAATGGAATATGTGCCGGGTTGTAGTGTAGCGAACAATGCCAAAGCCTCATTTCCAATGCAGACAACATCTTTGTCTGAAAAGGCTAAAGTGTTTGATTTGGGTATGAAGTTGGTTTTGGTTTTATTATTTCAACATGAAGCAATGAGTCTAAGTTACAATAGTGAATTCTCCCATTCAAAATGTGGTACACCCATAACGGATATGGTCTAATTTCTGAATCATACTCATGTATATCTATGTGCGAGTGTGAGCAGGGACCAATGTTAACATTATTTCTGAAAAATGACCACTATATGAAGTCTAAATGTGTAGATCTGGTGCAGTGTATTTGGTTTTTCTCAAAGTTCTTCTTGTTTTGTCAGTCCAAAACTCAAAGATATTCAGTTTAATATGATACAAAACAAGGAAAAGGAGGAAATCTCCATATTTGAGAGGCTGAAAACAGCATTTTCTGGTATTTTTGCATGAAAAATAACAATTTAACGATTAATCATTTATCAAAAGTTGCCGATTATTTTTCTGTTGATCAACTAACTGATTAGTCGACTAATCGTTGCAGTTCTACTTAAGTCAACTAAAATCTGTCTGAGGTCTCTTTCCCAGACAGGGAGCAGAGGTGACTATATGGCCGTCTGCTGACCAACACCCAAATGTCACACGTTGACTGAACACAGTCCTTTCACACTCACACAATTAGAGCTAGTGACAGCAAAATGTGCCACCTGTGCAAACAGCTTTATCAATGGGGACACTCCAACAGAGGCTTTAACGGATGACTGAGAACAAGAAGAACAAAGAAACTGACATACTGTAATCTCAACGCATGACAACAAAACAGCATGAATGACTCACAGCAGTCGAGCAGCTAAAAAAAAACAAAATAGAGGAGTGTAATGCTGTCAACACAGACAAACCAAAAAAAAAATCAAAGTAGGGCTGAGCGATAGTTCAATATAATTTATCGTCTTTCAATGGAACCGTGTCGTGATTGAATCATATATCGAGATAACCTGATACACAATCACGTCGTCTAAATTGATAATAATAAATACAAACTCAAATTTTCAGAAAATTGGATCAAACTCAGTTAAATCAAACTATTGTCTTTAGCTACAAATATATATATATATTTTTTTTCTATAAGTTCACTCGAAACTGTTGTGTTCATTTTGCACTAAAGTTCTTAATTAAATGGGAAAATACTTTTCATTTGCCAAGTATTTAACTCACACAAGAGTCTACAAAAAAAGGCTCTACCATGTGGTTATTTCATATAGACTATTTATTTATTTATTACCAGAAAACATGCTATATCGTGATATGAAATGACCTATATCAGGATAGAATATTTTGGCCATATCGCCAAGCCCTAAATGAAAGCCTAACGTTTATTATCACTGTTGGGAGAAAACAAGTTTATCTCATCGCGTAAAATTAAAAAAAGGACAAACATCAAGATATAAACTCAGCAATAAAAAGAAAAGAAAATACATCATCAGTGTTATACAGCTTCCTAGTTTCCCCCTCCAATCTCTTTCCCGCTGGTAGTGAATTCATAGTAAAAAAAAAACATAAACAGGAGACTAGCGAGTTTATGTTCATACTGTCTAGCCTCTCCCTGTTTGTGCTGCAACGCGGGGTCAGGAGAGGGTTAGCCGGCCTTTATTTCACGTTGTGGACAGGACGGGATAAACCAGTGAACATGGTGGTCTGTGTTTCCCTTTCCTGCCTTCTATTAGCTACCTTCCCTGCGACAGTGATTAATGAACACAGTTGTACCATGTCTCACTCCACATCCCTCCCCCCCCAACCAATCGAGAGTGCCACAGGCCACTTGGTCAGCAGAATCTATCTTGTGTGTGACCTGAAGGAGGCTGTTTTCTGTCCTTGCCTTTGTGGCTGTGTGTGCAGGGGAGGCAGCAGATGTAGGGTGGGCGGTCTGCTGTGCTAACAGCCCTTTATTACCGGAGTAATGCATCGCCATTATGGGTGTTTAAGACACAAGGCCTGGTGAACAGGGGGGGGGGGATGGCGAAGGAGAGATGGGGAGAGAAAGAGAGGCCTAATTACAGTAATGAACTCATTTTCTGTCTCTGATGTTGGATAGTCTGTCTTTCATCTTGGTTCATCCAGAGAGGAGCGGCCCAGCGGTTCTGCCAGGTCTTAAAATAATCCTCTGACATTGTGGCCTGATTAAAGGCCCGGCAGATATTAATATGCTGTCAGAAAAGTGAGCACGTTCCGTCCATCGTCCTGAGATTAATAGTCCACCATCACTGATATTTCACCCGAGCAGGACACACGGCTCGATGTCAGCCAACTCTGACAGACTCACCAGACTGACTGACTTCTCATTAGTCACTTGTACGACTCCCACACAACTGTCACTGTGCTCATAGAGAGGAAGTCCCTCTGGACTGAGCCGTGGACTGTCTTTTTGTGGGGTTTTGGTTGCAGCTTTCCAAATCATCCACGTTTACTGGGGATGGGGGAAAAAAATCCATACAGCAAAGTATCGCGATATTTTGCGTGGCGATACTGTATCGATACACAGACGTAAAGTGTCGATCTTTTATTGTATAAACTAACCGCGGCCGCTATTCTGTCTTTCAGAGGTTGTAGCGGGGTCAGTTTTAAAGCTAGAGTGAAGATATCGGTATCGCATGAAACTAAAAAAAACGAAGGAATCCATTTGTATCAACCATGTCCTGTTAGCTTGTTGAGAAGAACGCTAAATAACGCTCCAAATTTACGCTACATTTTGGCGAGGAAAAACTGGCATGGCCATTTTCAAAGGGGTCCCTTGACCTCTGACCTCAAGATATGTGAATGAAAACTCTGAGACAAACAGAGTGAAAACTGTATCTTATTAGATAAAACAGATGTTGACAAACTACATAATTTGCAGTTGAAAAAAGGTAATATATCACAATATATCTTATCAAATATCTCAGCGTATCGCAAAATGATTAAAATCGCAATCGTGATAATATCGTATCGTGGGGTGATTCCCACCCCTAACGTTTGCATTATCCGATTGATCAAACTGGGTAGTATGGCACATCGAGAAATACTTCACTCCTCAGCGACTTGAGAGTGAAAAAAAAAGAAAGATTTATGTAAATTAAGTCACAATGCAAGGATGTTCTACAAAACAGCACTGCATATATTAACACTGAAGCTCTATTCGATGCCAGTTGCAAACACATTTTATGCACAACATTATTAAGCTTACTCAACTCAGAGCTGACAGCACTTAAGGAAATTAGGCACATACTCACGCTCAAAACGCAGGCCTGTGTCATAAGCCCTTTTAAAAATATTCTTGAGAGGAATGCCAAATCCTCTGCACGCCTCATTGGGTGGCAACACGGCCCATTTCAGGTAGCCGCGATTCTCTGAAAAGCCAAACTTGTCACTTGACCTGAGGTTACCTTTCAAAACATCTAGTGCAGCATAAACTAGTTGATGTTTCAAAGGTTTAGTAAATTGTGTGTCGAAAACTGAAAAAAAAGTCACCTAGAAGTCACAATTATACGAGCAAAATACCAAGATTTGCATATGTTTGGCCATCAAAGGCACAATTTGGCTCTATGTTTCTGCCAGTGCACCCATTATGCATGATCACAGAATATCAAAACAACAGCATTGTGTTATTATATTATTCAATACACTGGGAGAGCTGAAGCAAGAGCAGGCAAAAGAAGGCTCTCAAATGAGGCTTTTCACATTCCTCTAAAAATCTCCTCCACGGTGTCCAGCCTATTGCACCTCGGGTCAAACATGTTTATTTAGCCCCTACCACGATGCCGGGCCCTGGGGTGAACACAGACCCGTGATTATGGCCAATTATCTTTAATAAAGCCCGGCGTAATTGAGCCACATTAATGCTCCTCTGTTCTCAGCAAGCAGGAAGTAGTAGCTGGCCTCGTCCCCAAGACGCCGCGACCTCCAGAGCCGAGGCCAAGCTGCGATGCAGTCATCCTCTCCTCCCGCAGCCAAATTGGGGTGCAATGTAGGTTAGAGGCCAAGATGATTACACCAATTTTCCAGCTCATGGACTTCATCATATATAATCAGGCAGCATTACCATGAAGCAAATTTACAAGTCCCTCTCAGTGCATAAACCCCGTTTATTTTAGCTCCTTGTTACCTGCCTTCTACTGTTTTCTGTTGACAGGCTGCAG
Source organism: Sebastolobus alascanus (assembly GCA_916701645.2). Classification (NCBI taxonomy): domain Eukaryota; kingdom Metazoa; phylum Chordata; class Actinopteri; order Perciformes; family Sebastidae; genus Sebastolobus; species Sebastolobus alascanus. The sequence continues at coordinate 3,004,075 of CAKAOJ020000121.1, forward strand.
CCAGTCAAACATTTGGATGTGTCACACCGTATTCATCATCAACACAGAGGAAGGAAAAAAATCCAAGCTGAAAGCCGACAAACCTGAAGGCATGTTGCTTACGCTTCACTGCCCGCTATTTGATTCCTCAATAAACTCGCAGTAAAAACAATGAATCACATTCCATGTCACATCACACTCAAATGCGATCAAATTTGCGCCTCGCGCGGTTTTAGTGTTTCGTCCTCCGAGGAGTTGATTTAAAACAACGTGGGAGCTCTGTTTTCAATCCTCTATTGAGAACAGCTGTTCCAACCTTGCGGTGGGAATTGGAGGTGAGTATGAGATGGTTTTGGGCAGGAACGATATTAAATTCATCACACTATTCAGTCAGGGAAGGAGGACTGCAACCAGACACGGGCATCTCCAATCTGATGAAAACACTCGCGTTTCTGCTTCACTGGAGCGATTCTTTACCTTAACTGGGTTAAAGCAAAGGAGAATGGGAGGTTAAGAAGAGACATGAATGTGGTGGAGTGGGAAGAAATAAAAAAAAAAAGGAAAAAAATGGGAGTTTTGCCAAACCTTGCTCAAAGAGATTTGTGCAATTAAACCACAGAACCAATTAATTGGGCGATGTTATCCTTGAGAGTTCATTACCGGGGCCTGGGAAACCAGGAATACCATCTTCCCCAAGTGCCTCCATAACCAGAAAGGACACTTGTTAAGGCTGTGTGCGATGAAAGTATGGAGCAAAGAAAACCATTCAACGTCTTCCTCTTTCATCTGCTGCTCGCACAATTCAACCTCACAACGGGGAGGAATCTCCCACCAGCTGACCCTCAAATTAGCACCGATGCTAAAGCCCTGCCATTAACGGCCGAGCCCGCCCCTTCCTGTACACGGCGATAACTCCCCTATATCTGAGCCGGTAAGAACCCAATCATCCAACTCCACCCTCTCTTATTGTGGTCAGACCACCAACTGAAAACCCCGATGTGCCAATATTGCCTGCAGGGAGTAATGCTGAGATTTTAATGGGCAGTGTGAATGGAGGGTCACACCCTCAGTAGGAGGTAAGGAAACCAATGAAATGAGTTGCAGCCAGCTGCCTTATCGAGCCCGATATGTGGAAACTAACAGCAAAACATATGCAGCCTAGTTATCCTTTACAGATATTTACATGGATGGGAATTTAACGACCGCAGATGACTACATTTATTTAGGTTAAGCGGGGTTGCATAAGCTGCAGAATTAAAAAATAATACCTCACTAGTCACAGCATCATCCATTACAGAGAATATAGGGACCATCAGTAACCAAACTCCTTCAAGTCACTCAATTTCTATCATAGTCAGCTCCAGTACACTCGATTTGAAATCAAATTTGGCATGTCCTCAAAGGCAGCTCTGGGTGTGACTGGAGGTCTGTCCCTCCACACAAAAGGGTGTGTATCCTGATGGTGAGAGAAAGTTTAAATGAATAGATGCACAAGCTCCAGCTGCAGCTTAAAGTTTATGTTACAGGAGGAGGATGTACAACTGGTCCTGGTGCTGCTTTACAATGACAAAAAGCAGGCGAGTAGCTGGTTTGTTTGTCCTCTAAACCAAACAAGTGGACCGAGAGGAGAGATTACTCTTTCCTGACAACAGAGGAGGGTTCAAATGAGGAGGGGAATGTGTGCCAGCCGCTTTTCTGATGGGCCAAAATGAGTTTCCCGTTTCATTAGAAGTCTTCTCCTATCTGCCCCGTTCAAAAGGCAGGAAAGCAATTAACATTTAAGTTAATTAAGTAAGTCAACTTAATGTCATTTAACTCACTGCATGAGAAAATATTCAAATGCTACATTTGGAAATATTCTGTATTTTATACACGTGCCACGATTTAGGAGCAGATAAGATAATTGCAAGTTACTTCACCAGTACTTCTTATCTAATCTAGGCAACATGAAAGGTGATAAGGACCAGCTGCCTTCTACTAGTTTTCGGAGTAAAAAACAACAACGGTCTTAGTAGATCCTTGTATTCATGGAACATATTCACAGGATGGATTTCTTTCAAAGCTGTCTTATTCATCTTGGTGTCAAATTTGGTCTATTTACCTTGTTTGGAAATAATGTAAACAATAACTTATCAAGGAACCTGCGCCCAAAAGCTAACACCTAAAATGTGGAACTGATCACATGACATTATTAAACCACATGGAGATGATTTGAACGAGAATACGTTATAACCATAGACTGTATGTAAGAAGTGGACGTTGTCACTGTGTCGTCACCCATTGGTTTGTGAACTTTTTGAAGCCTCCAGTTCGGCATTTTGGCCGTCGCCATCTTGGTTATTTGCAACCAGAAGTGACACGAGAGGGTGGAGCTAAGTACAACCGAATGCTGAATAAGACATTTTCAGGCAACCAAAAAGGTTATAATTAACTTTCATGAACTGAAAACACACCGTGAAAGGGATAAAGTTCTAAGACGAAAACATGGACAACTTCCAGACCGGACAACGCCGTGGTAGCGACCTGTCAATCACAAGGTAGCCACGCCCCTAAAGCATACCCTGCTTTATGGTGTATTTGACTCTAAATGGGACCATAATTTACTTAATGAACATCATGCTGTATTGAAGAAGACTTGAAACTAGTGATTGAGACCATAAACTCATGATTACAATGTTTACTGAGGTAATAAATCAAGTGAGAAGTAGGGTCATTTTCTCACAGACTTCTATACAATCAGACTTCTGTTTGCAACCAGAGGAGTCGCCCCCTGCTGGCTATTAGAAAGAATGCAAGTTTAAGGCACTTCTGCATTGGCTTCACTTCTCAGACCCGGAGGTTGCCTATTGGTTATAACTAGAGGCCCACACACACTGCATCAATCGAAGCCCTGAGCAGGGCTTTCTATATGTTGCAAACCTGCCGTATCACCTGCAAGAACATTTCTGTTTTTCAATGTAGAATCAGTCCCTCCATGTACACTCTGTCTTTTAAAACTAAAAAAGCACCAGAGTATCACCACTGACCACTCTGACATGATCCACACAAACACACAGAGCTCATCGGACATGACGATGGGCACGACAGCAGCAGAGGAGACCAAAGAGAACACAAAAAATAGGAGACGAGTGTGTGCGTACGTACGAGTGTGTAGAGAGAGAGGAGCTGAACAACAGAGGCAGCTTCTGCAGGAGCAAAGGGACGATTAGAGGCTTTCTGTTTACATCTCAGCGCACACAGACCCGAGTTGACCCAACAGCAGAAGAACAATCAGTAGAAGAGATAAAAAAGGAGGTCAGACAGCACCGAGTAAACATGTACACTCATCGTCTCATCGTCCCTCGGCGCCGGGCCTCACAATGCACTGTGGGAAATGCCCAAATTCACTAATGCCCCGTCAGTGCCCCAGGTGCACAGACTTATCAAACAAGCACTGCAGTGTATCCAGGACTCTATCCTCTGGCATGAGCGCTATACTTCAAAAGAGACTCTTTATACTCCGTCTGCATGTTGATCTATATATGAAAAGTCAAGTAAAAAAGCTGTTTCACTTCTGGGCTGAGAAAACTAGACAGGAATCTCTGCCAAAAAAGGAAGTTGCTTCATACCAGAATACGCCTTGAATGCCTCCATAGCAGCGTTTCCGCAGATATAAGACAGCTGCTGGACTAAAAGAGGCCACAGAGATGCAGCGATTGTCTGAGCTGCACTGTCTACTGATATCTGCTCCTGTGGCTCCAGCGCTAACCCGAGGTCACTGCCCTCCAGCAGCCATCTCGCCACACCTCATCTGTCAACGGCTGCGCTCTCACGTGTAAAATTAAACAAAAGATAGCTGTTTGCTCGGCCGCAGACTTTGTGGTTTTAGACCGCTGGTTATTTCTAGCCGTTCTAGTCTTATCATGGAGGCAGCTTACATGAACCTGAGTCTGTTTTCCTACACCAGCTGAGTGCACCCCTGGGTGCGCTCTGCTTCGTGCTAGCGGTAGCTCCATCTGGAATGTCTAAAAGTGCAGGGGTCACCCGTGATCCGACTCCATTACACTCGGTTCAGGGAGCAGTGAGTATTTACCCAACAGAAACTGCAAAATGTTACATTCTTTTCATTTCCTGCACACATTTCAAATCTCATAATATCTACCATATGCTTAGTTAGAGACAAAGAAAAAGGGGTCGGCCAGTAGGGAGTGATTTGAGGATTGTGTATAGAAGACAGGGAACTAGAAGGAATCCAATTATGTGTATACTAATCCACGCAACATGAAGGCACATATCTTTCACCTCTGTTTCTCTGGAAACATCAATTGAGTCTTTCAAAAGGAATTGATTTTTATTGTGAAGCACCGCAGCTATGCATGTGAAAGGGCTCCAACACAACATTTTTGCTTCTAAAACAATCAGCGTGTCAGTAGTGTTTTGGCATGCTACATGCTCAGAAAATATCCATCACAGATGTTCTTAAAGTGCTTTAAAGACCCTAGCACAGCAAGCCGACGGTCAATTTCGGGTCGTCGGTGAGCGTCTGTCGCTCTAGTTTTTGCGGTGTGTCCCGCACCGTCGGCTCTAGTCTGCCCGTGTCTAAAAAAGTAAAGTCAAGAGGAAAAACATAGAAGGCTCTTCTCGTTTTTTATCTTCATCTCATCTGATAATTCCAATGTACGGATATTTTCACAACGACATGGTCATCTGGAATGAAGCTAAGTGGTGAGTAACAACATAACAACAGCTTGTATATCCGCAGTCCGCGGTCTTCTGGTTTCCCTTTTTGAATGACGAATACAGACTACCGCTACCGCTACGTGTGGAGAGTTATTTCATCTCACCCAGGCGCAGGACGACCGTGGTAGTCGGCCGTTGGCTGTTAGCTTTGCGGTGTGTTCAAATGCAACGTTTTGGCCAAGACAAAGGCGTCGTGAGGCGTTCCTTGATTTTGGTTCGGTGTGTCTGGGCCTTGAGAGACTTGACTCTTATCAGTTGGTTGCAACTAAGCGGATACCGTCATTCATCAAGTCATTTGTGACAGTATTTATAGTGCAAACATAAAATACACTTTATGCGTCAGTCCTACAGTTTTCCAAATTCCGATGTCAGATAATGCATTAAGATGACAGCCGTTGATAAAAATAAAATTACCACTGCAGCTCTGGAATGACGACCTTTACGTGCCAAGATTAACATAATTACTAACAGCAATCCATCAAGTGGGAGCTTAACCACAGCCACGGCGCTGATGGGAGCTTCAAATAATCACACTGACAAGGTGGAGAGCGGAGCTATGAAAAGAAAAGAGCCCCTGTTCTTGAGTTGGAGTCATATAAAAACAGCACAATAGTGGTAGTGCTAGCTGCATGCAGGCCTCCTCCTGGCTCCACTGAAACTGGGAGTCTCCTGCCCCTGCTGCCCTGCCAGCTGGCTATCTGCCCAGCGCCTGCCAGGCAGCACACTGCCATTGTCCTTTAGTTGTTTCAGGGTGATCTGAGAATTAAAATAGACAGGACGACAGATTTTCCCCGTTTATACACATGAGAATGAAGAACAAAGCACTGCGGCAAACAGAGACCAACGACGCACCGAGTTCAAAGATTTAAGCGAGCTTGTTAACTTGGCGACGGATCACGTAGAGGGTCCCCAATCGGATAAAAAATTAATGACTAATATGACTAATGCTTTCTCCGTTACCGTGTTATTAGAAATGTGGCTAGCACGAAGCACTTAGTTGTTTGTCAGGTAACATTATGCAACAACCAGCATTAGCATCACACATGCATAGTTTCAGATGGCAGTCCCGGGGCCCGTTCGGGCCTCGCAGACTGAAGCTCCTGTATGTTCCCAACAGAAGGAGACCGTGTTTGTTCTTGGCTGCTCCAGTGGAGGCCCACCAACAGAGAGCACTGTGCCGTGGCCCCTCTCCAAAAGGGACCATCTGTCCCCCGAACTTGGCCTCGCCACACCGGCCGGCCTCCGCTGCTATGGTGAGACAGAAAGGGACGTGCAGGGTTGATGTGGCCCAGCAGGCCTCCCGAATAAACCACCACCTATTTCCATCAGCACACATCCCTCCCTCCGCCGCCTCTCCCAGCAGCCTGCTGCTGCTTCCCCTGCAACCTCCGTACCAAAGACAGCCTGTCAGCAGAGTGCACTCTCTCGGTGAAAGGAGGGAAAGCAAACAAGGGGGGGGAGAGAGATGGTGAGAAGAGCGCTCTCATCTCGCAAAAGGGAAGCCGTTAAAAGAGTTGCGAGGAGTTCAGATCGAGAGCTCGAAAGAGAACACGCGCGCTTCCGCTCCTCCGCTGAGGTCAGTCAGAGTCCACATCGTCACATTATCGCTGATGAAACAGCGCAGCGGAGTAGGTGAGCTGTGTGACACTGTTAAGATCGAGAGCCGACACACTAACGCACAAACACATTCACACACATCACTCGGGGAGCGGCATTTATAAATGCTGACCGGCAGGGCGACCTCAGGGCGCGTCGACGCCACGGAGCATCTCTCCCTCATTTTTACTCACTTCGTTGTCTTTTCAAAGTTTGTTTTTCACACTCGGTTTGGTGTTGCTGACAGAAACATGGAGTAAGAGAGACAATTTGGACTCCTGGGCAGCAGCTGGAGGTTTAGTCGACCGGAGGATGCAAAGGGGTAGGGAGGACAGGAGTGAGCACTGATACACAGATGAATCACTGGTTTATTCACCCCGCAAGAACTTTTTGTGCTGCGTCTGCCAGAGACATGCACTCACAAATTCCTCCTGTGATACACCCCACAGGCTAGACCACTCAAACCTCAATGCCATTGTCTAAAAACAAGACTTTCCTCACTTTATATAACGCTTCTTCTGCACGTGTAAAACTGAAGTTAATATGCATTGTTTAGCCTTTACACAAACATTAGGTATCAACTGCTGCCATGCTCACCTGATTAAGAGAGTCCTTTTTCTTTGTCAGAGCCATAAATCCTAAGAGCAGATGACTCAAAGCCCTGTGAGCCACTGTGGTAATGAGCCCACTGTGGAGATGCTATCCGAGTGCATTAAATCCATCAGCCACTTGTTGAGAGAAGTCCGCCACACTCCACAGCAGAAAGCCTCGAAAATAAACAACAGCAAACCTTCACTCTGCTCCTTTATCCAGTAACTAGTTTGGGGAGAAAATGGAGAAAGATAGAAGAAAAGAGGAAAATAAGGACGAGTCTGGCAGCCATCGGGGAGTCAATTTAGTGAAATGCATACAGCTGCCCCTTAATGCACACACAACTCGCTCCCTCCCCCTGTGACAAAGCCACCAACAGAATGAATGGGACTGCGACATTAGCATATGTAAAGGAAAGTAGGTGGCTGTGCTGAGTTGGGGGGGGAAGACTGTTGGGTGTTGGTGGCTGGGGGGGGAAGGGGTGGGCCGTGACATTCAGAGCTTCTCTGGCTGACAGGAAGGACAAGAAAAAAGAGGGGGAAAAGCTATTGTTCCCAGGAAAAGATGCCCAGGTCAAGGCCTGTGACCTTCCAAGTTTCTAGCGATGGCTGACATTTGGAACAACGGGAGATGGAGGAATCCACTTATCTGTTCCCCGTCCTATGAACTTACAGCTTGGTACAAAGGCAGCCATGACCACCTTTTAAACACACTAAGATAAGGGGAGAAAGACACGAGCAGAGAGGGAAATTGCCCTTCTTTCAAAACTGATAATCCCTCCAGCCACATGCCATACGCTGAGCCTGCATATCTTTACCTTCGGCAGACAGGAGGGATGTAGGGAGGGGAGAGGCTGTGATGGAAGAAAAATATATGAAAAAAGGGAGTTCATCTCTGCTGAGCGCTACTCTCTGGTGCTTCACTGCAAACAGCTGTGGGTTTAAGGGCCTGCACACACACACCAAGCCAAAGAGCCAGCACCAACAAAGACTGACGGTTGTTCGAGTGCAGCTCTTATCAGAAGATGTGAGGCGACGCATCAAAGACTACGGCTCACAGCAAGCTGACTGCTAACAGTCGTGTATGTTCTGCAACTGGCAATGTAAAGGCTCGCTGTACTTGCTGTGCATTGCCTGGAGAAGAAGAGGCAAAAGCAAAAAATCAGGACAACCCATATGAAATCGGTGAAAACAACAACTTGCTAACAGCCACTGAGCGGTCAAACTTTACAGTTTAACCAGTTTAAACTTTTTAGCAGACATATTCTCAATTTTCTAAACATTCAGTAAGTACTTTTTTTTTTATTACATACACAGACTTCTGAGTAGTGATTCCCTCTCATGCAAGCGCAGGTCAGCTGGCCGTAAGCTGCAGTCTTTGTGGCGTTCAAATTCATCAAGACGTCAGGCAACGTTAGGCAAAGCCGTCATTAAGTGTTTGATCAGTTGCTGTTTGTTGACGCTAGTTGTTTGAGGTCAGCTTGGTGGGTCACGGCCCTAACGTGGAGTTATTGAAGCAGACGTGCAACCGTAAGGCTGCATTCACACCGAATCAGGCGTTCCCTCCCACTCATCTGAATGTGGGTAATGCCTTTAGGCTGCGGTGGTGAGGACCGCAGGGGACGCCGAGAAAAAACAACGCAGCGGCCCTGCGGCGAAGAATCAACTTTTGGAGAAATGCAACCAGACGTCACGCTGCCGTGGCCAATCAATCACGTAACCGGCGATCCACAGCTGTACAACCCTGCCTAAAGACGCCCACACATGATCGGTGGTAAAATCGCTCTGCTCTGGCTGTGTCATTGTTTTTTCTATGTGGAGAACCACCCTTGATGTGGCGCACCGCTCAAAATCACCACCGAGCGCTGCGCTCAGAGTTCAAATTATTTTAACTTTGACATCGTTTGCCGCTGACCTTTCAAAGCGCAACCAATGAGAACAGCTGCAACTGCTCTTGTTGCCTAGAAACAGTGAAAGGCGTTCCTTGCGCTCTTTTTGGTGACATATTTTACCTGCTGCCTTTGCAGGTCTCTGCGCTCTACCTCGCTGTGAGTGAAGAGCAAATCTCTTAGTGGTTTATGGTTGTAATCTGTGAACCAGGAGGGGACATGTGGGTGTGGAGGCTAATAAAAGCCTTCTCAACCACCAATGAGGCACCTCTGAGCAAGGCACTTTTAACTACTTGTGCTTTGCAATAACTAGGTATGAATGTGAGTATGTGAAGCCAGTTATTTCTGAGCCTTCCTAAGACACATAAAGGCTAAATAAAGAACAACTCTGTGAGGTAAATGAGTTGTGATGATATATTTCTCCTCTTATAGTGCAACATAATTGAGTTTCAGGGAGCTTAATTGGAAAAAACACTAAAAGAGTGTCACTGTAACCACTTCCTGATAGCTGCTTTGCTCTGTCTGTTTCTGGTTGGAGGTGGGAGCATGTTAATGGCAGGAAATGACAGACTTTAATCAAGCTGAATGAATGGCAGCAAGTACAGGTCTTTGTGCCACATTGTGCTTTGATCTAGCCTCTGCAGGCAGGTCCTCGGCTTTGATTCGAGTCGAGGGGAAGGAGAGGGTTTTATTTGAAGAGTGGGAAGCCCCAGGAGGTAACACTTAAGAGTTCTTGTCACTGCATCCCAGCAAACAGACAAACTATTCATCAGCCTACACACATGTGCAGCAGGGGCCTCCTGTGGAGAAACACACAATCCCACAAACACGGCTCGTTTGCACATGGACGTCCGGGCGTGATGGGTAATTTACATACCGAGGGTAGTCATTACACAAACGGATACACATGCAGAACGACCTACATTCACAAACACTAAAAAAACCTCTTTCACAGCTCATCTTTCAAATGTTTTGACTGATTTAAAGAAATATACCTACTGTCATCTCACTCAATGTGATAAAACTGGCTAAAATATAACAAAAAGAACAGCAGAAGATTGTTTTTCTTGATACACTTAAGGTGTTATTTGTTTTATTCACATTGGAATTTACAAAGAAAATAGGAATATTTAGCCAGACACAAAGTTTTTGTTAATTTCCCTGTCATGACGAGACTTTACAAACTTTTCTCAGGAATTATGAAACATATCTACTTTGGATTAGAGAAAGGTTTAGCTTTATACTTGAGTTGGGAAGTGCAAATTAGCTGTGTCTTAACATACTGCATGCTTAAAGGAATAGTTAGACATTTTGGAAATATACTCATTTTCTTTCTTGCCGAGATTTAGATGAGATTATATTTATTTGATTAAGGATCCCCATTAGTTGATGCCATATCAACCAGCTAATCTTCCTGGGGTCCACATTAGGCACATACAAACACAAAATACAAATACAAGAATAAAGGAGGATTGATGGCATGTATTTCTTGGCCGGGCTGACTCTAGGAAGTTACTGCACCCGGTCGAAAAACAGTGCAGCACAACAAGTCATTTTCACACTTCCGATGTTGTATGAGTTAAACAACAGAGACGTGTTAATTAGTGTTAAACATGTTAATTAGTAAGCTTTAGAGGTCCTGCTAGGCACATTTTTTTTTACCTTTGAACAGAGTCATGGTAGCTTTTCCAGTTCTTATGCTAAGCTAAAGACCCAGACACACCAACCCGACATCAAAGAACTAGCAGCGATGAAGGCCGCCTGTTGCATCGCCTCACGTCGCCTTTGTCTTGGCCAAAAAGTTGCACTCGAACACGCCGCAAAGACTACAGCCGACGGCCAACTACCACGTACGTTCTGCGCCTGCGTGAGATGTAATAACTCACCACACCAGCAGGTAGTGTTAGTCTGTATTCGTCATTCAAAAAGGGAAACCGGATTACTAGGTACGGCAGATATACAAGCCTCACCACTTAGCTTCATTCCAGATAGTCGTGTCGTTTTGAAAATATCCGTATATTGGAATGATCAGATGCGATGAAGATGAAAAATGAGAAGAGCCTTCTGTGTTTTTCCTCTTGACTTGGCTTGCTTTCCTCACTTCCGTTTCTCTTCAACATGTTGAATCGGCCTCCAAAAGCCTCCAACGTGGGCAGACTAAAGCCGACCAAAAAAAACTAGGCCGACAGACGCTCACCGACGGACTGAAATTGGCCAACGGTCAGTGTCAAGGCCTTTAAGATAACCGGCTGCAGCTTCCTCTTTATTGTACAGACATCAGAAGTGTCTCAATCTTTTCATCCAACTCTCTTCAAGAAAGCGAATATGTGTGTATTTCCCAAAATGTCCGACTATCAATCACAATACACGTACACTCAACATTGTCTATGAGATTCTAGCCTGGTGTTAAATCAAACACTCTTAAATTATCTCTGTAGTGGAGCCTATTCTTTCTCACAAAACAACCCTGAGGGCGAATCTTGTCAATCTGCGGTCAATCTGAAATGACAGCCAAACCCTGCATGGCAGTATGGGAGCTACTGAGGCGTGCTTCATAATTACAGTACTAAACAAGTCAAAACACCATAATGTGATAAGGAACTACGACTTCCACCAGGGGACATTTAATAATCCATCAAGAACAAAAGGCACCTGTATCCGCTTAGATTGAGCTCTCGTTCGCGAGGGTGTGACGATCGCCAGGCATGTGATGCATTTGCTGTCCAGTATTTTTAGACCTGCTGATAACGGCATGCTGTGGCGAGGCAAGTTTCTCCTTAGTTATGCAGAGTGGGAGAGGAGCTGTTTAGGGAAATGGCCTGTTCCTCCTGCAGAGAGGAAGAGAGGAAAAGCAGCTGGCAGGCAACAGGCAGACACAGCATCTCTGAATGTCACTTCTCCCCGATCCGCCCCCCTCCTCCTCCTCTCTCCTCCTCCTCTCCTCCTCTCAGTTTGTTCTGTATCTGTTGTCTGAATTCATCAGGGAGCAGGAGGCTGAGCTGCCTCCACTATCCCCCCCCATGCCACTCCATCTCTACGACAGAGGCAGGGAACGGGAAGGGGGTAGTGGGCACACGAGGTGAGGGGGTGGAGAGTAAACAGCGGCTTCGCATCCCTCTATGTTGTTGCTAGGCAACTTTTTCTGCATATGACAGCCTTGAGTGACAGCAGACCTCCCTCAGGAACAAAGACGGAAAGTTGAGGGCGGGAAAGGAGAGGAGCAGAGAGCAGCGCGGAGATGAGTGGTGATCTGGTGAATACAGGGACAGACACATTGTTGCTGAGTTTAAAGCAACACAATGAAAAATGTGGACAAAATAAACAGTTTATGAAAAGGAGAACTAAGGCGCAGTTTCCACCAAGAAGTTCCTGGTCATTTTAGTCCTGGGGACTACTTTTCAAGTAACTAAAAGGTTCCTTCAGCCCACTGTTGTCTGCGTTTCCAACGCGGTCTAAAGACCTGCGAAGATTAGGCAAATTAGTCCGCTGACGTATGAAAAAGCAATGTGACATTGGACGAGGGCTGCTGGTGATCACGGGTGCAAACACACTCTGCAGCCTGCAGTTCAGTGTGTCCGCTTGTTTCATCTAAACTACATGTTGAAAAAAATTAAACATTAGGTTTTGTCTCACTGCGACGCGATTTACTGGTGCATAGTACAGTATTTAGTGATGCACGTTGGATGTAATGAATGAAATGCAGAGGAGAAAAATGAAACTAAAAGCATCCGTCTCCACAGTAAATTATCTGTTGAGTGTTTGATGGTTATTTATTTGTGCTGTATAACGTAACCGCTATGAAACAATCAGAAAATAACTATTCTTTCTCTCATTCACGGCACCGCCACGCTGTCTCTTCTAATGTTACCGCTCGTCCTTGCAATCAATCTCTTTGTCTTTTTTTTAAATGGGTCAGGAAGTCGACAGCAGAGTCTAACTTTACTTTTAATGTCATCAAACAAAGAAAAATGTTCTCCCCTTGTCCGAAATCGATACTACAGCACTTTGTGTGGGTTTTACCAAACAGTGACGGTCATCCCTGCAAACTACACCCCGAAAGTTCCTGTATTTTCAGAAAGTACTACCCCCCGACCACGGCCTTTTTGGGGGGGTGAAAAGGCCCTGTAAAATGTCCCCGGAACTTTATTTAGACCCTTGTCCCTGCGGTCGAAACGCAATGAGTTCCTCAAAAAGGTTCCTAGTTCTGGGCAATGCTTATTGAAAGAGGCCGGGACATGGGGTCCTTTTGGTCTTAAGCTTTGGGGTATGACACATGCGCGGTGTAACTGGAGCGGCGGTCGTGCGTTGCTATTGGCTCAATTTCGGCGAGCGTGACCAGATTTTACTACGCATGAGTTGCACCCCAATGATATGACGCGATGATGACGCGTGAGATCTCCTCTTTCCACCCTCATTGGTTCTGGGGGAAAGATCCTGCGGTGGAAACGGGGCTCAAGATGATCTCAGAACAATCGTTTCCAATCTTGGGGTCAGGACCCACCACGGATAAAGATAAATCTGAGGCATCACAGCATAATTAACAGATTAAAAAAGCAGAAAAACACGTGTGTTTCTCATTTTTGTGGTTTTCCTCTAAAAAGAAATATTCAAATTAAACAAGGAAACTACTCTCTGGTCACTACACATAGCCAGATGCAACTGGTGATAATGTTTCAAGAGATTGAAAGCCTGAAAAGGTTGGGAACCAGAGTTTCACAACAGTGCTTTTGAAAACATTCTGTCCAAAACAACTTTATCTCGGTTCGTACCAGATAAAGCAAACTTAATTTCTGTTGCTGTAATCACACTGCGGGGCAGACTGATGGATTAATTTTTGAACACTACAACATCGCCAACGGCACATTGAGGATGTCTTCGGTAGTTAAGTGCTTATCCAAGTCTTGTTTATATTTTGCGGTTCTCTTTCATTTCCTATGAACATATGATTAGGATCTGTAAGAAACTCCAGAGGCAGAGTACCAGCTTTTACCACCACAACCTACAAACTATACTTTGGCAAAAGTTGGCAGACACCAATAGTTCCGGCTCAGCGCATTTTGTGTGCGGCGCGGATGACGTGCTTCATCCTTCATAGGGCACATAATGAGGGTTTTTTTTGACGATTGCAGCGGCTAAAATTAGCACGTGAATAATAATCACTGGCCAGAGAGAAAGAGAGAGCTGCTTTTCATTGGAAGTTTGGCAGCGGAGAGCGCGCTGGATGCCAGATCAGGGGTGCTGCTGTACGGATGTGTGCAGAGGGAGCAGGCAGGCAGGAAGCAAAGGGAAGTTGACACTGGAAACCATATTGTTAGCAGCAGTATGGGCAAAGTGCTTTTAGATCTCCATGTAGGATGCCAGATGCATGCACAACTCGCACGAGAAGCAACACTACAAACAAACAAACAAGCAGTCTAAGGCTACATCCACACTAATACGATTTTACGACAACGAAACATAAACGAACTCCGTCCAGACAAGTGTTTTACGACCGATTCAGAATTAATCTCTGTCCATTCACGTACACTGGACCTGCGCGTGCCGGTGCAAACAGGAAGCAGCGCTTGACAAGGGAATTGATGCAAAGCGCTCAAATGATAGCTTGTCTCCTGCGCATGTAGACAGTAGCGACATTATAAAATGCAGAATTTAACTGCACAGCAGCTGCTAGCATAGACAACAAGGTCGGCAACGCTTGTAACTCGTTATCCATGTTGAATTTAACCTCTGGTGGTCGAAGCTGATGTTCGTTTTCTTCTGAAGGTTCACGTGATGGGGGCGTGATGAATCAGGGAAGGACACGTCATGACTGATAAGACCGAATCAAGAAGCGAACGTGGGTGTCTGCGTCATCGTTTTCTAAGGTCTCAGTTTCTGTTTCGTCCAGACTAAAAAGCAACCCCGAAGTTTTAAATCTAAAACGAGGTCAGCAGCGTTTTCAAACGTTTTCGTTTTAGGGGCTCGAAAACGCCGGAGCGGTGTGGACGCTAGGCAGTTACGTAGCAAAAGTTATGCGTTTTAAAACGTATTGGATGTAACCTAACTACGGTTACGTTGGTAAAAGTATCGACCTGTTTACATCCTGTAGGTGTGGCTAGTGAGAGTGAGAAAAAGAAAGAAAGACTGTCCTCAGAACATTGTACAGGATCTAGACATCAAAACAACAACAACAAGATAAAGCTTTTTCTTTCCAAAGTGCAGTCCGTGGCCATCTGGAGCACATGTTCCAGTGCAGCAACTTCCTCCGGTAATTAATGAAGTTCTCCAAAGGGAACAGTCTGATTAAGTGAAAACTCTTCTTATTCTCCACAGGCCGTGTTACCAGAGTTACTCCGAGAGAAATGGGCTCCGATAGCATTCCTGAGAACTAGGCGGCCCTGGTTTGTCATGCAGCTGGCATCTCTTTTATATGGAGTCACTTTCAAAGCTTTTTCCCCTACAAGTGGCATCGAAAACATCTGTTCCCAGAGCAGAGCGGAGCAGAGCAGCCACCCACATGAGAGATTGCCCCGATCCTGGCAGGAGGATGGCCTGCAGATGTAAGCAACATGCAAATGTACATGCAAAACCTCAGAGAGCCACGTTGTGACAGTTAAGACAACAATATGCCAAAACTCACAAAGGGGAAAGGAGAAGAAAAGACGACTAGAGATGGGAAAGATAGGGACGGAGAAGTAATGGGCTGCACTGAAAGGAAAAAATTACTCAAAAGAATAATGAAAGGAGGGAGAAAACCTGACTAACAAGAGATGATAGGTTATAGTGGTGGAGTACAATGACTAGTAATTCTGAGCCTCCCGGCCATATCGAAGGATGTGCAGGCAGAAGACCAATTTGACGTCCATCCTGTTAGTGGAGAGGCCTGGTAATGCCTGATGAAGTAGCACTAGCACAGCTATATTAAGGCTGCTGTGTCCGGGGCGTATGAGATGCCTTAAATGTGCACTCTGCCGGTGCTCAGAGCAGTGTAAAACACTGTGCATCATTAAGGGATGTGTGCTTAAGTACTGTCCACGGCCCTGTAAAACGACTGCTCGCGGGGGGAGAGTGGATAGAGGGAGGCGATGGGAAACGGTCCGAGTTATTTCCATTCCCTCAGCCCGTTTATGGAAACATTATTGGAGCAAGGTTCAGTTCTCACGGAGGAGGAAAAGATTTCAGGAAGCGAGTAAGAGTGAGGGACAGGAGAAAGTGGAGGAGGGAGTGGAAGAGAAAAAAGGAGGAGGGACTGTAGAAAATGCTGTTTTTAGCTGTTTTCTCTGGAAAAGACCTTGCTCCGTGTGTGTCCTTCATTGTGCGGTTCTCCCTCTGGCAAAGGCCACAAAAGCCTCCATTTATCTGTCTTGAGCATCTAGCCTTATTGAGAGGAGGCTCTGAAAAGGCCGAGGCAGCCATCGCATGTGCCAGGGTGACACGGCTTTTCCCTTGTTAACACTTTAGTCCTGCACCCAGAGTGCAGTGAGGGATTACTGCTGTCGACAAACGGGCGAAAAGAAATAGTACATCTGTTCTATATATTTGCATTTTCTTTGGTTGAATCACAATGCACCACTTGACTCGATGGAAAGCGAACATTCTCAGTCAGGCGTGAGAAACCCACCCCATCAATGAGGCCTTTTTTTCCACCCTTTGGTTTCTTTAGCCGGGGCTAACAGCACATCACAAGGAGCAGCGCGCACAAAACACAATCTGTCAACTCGGAGGCAGACGGGGGGCCGGTTTACTCGCCATTCGCCCTCATCAGCTTCTATTTACTCAGTGTGGAAAGGGGACCAAGTGCAATTTTAGGACATCGCAATGTGCGCTATTCAGCGATCCGCAGCTCTAATTGCAGAGCGCGAGGAATTTTCTACATCTCTAGCATTGAGGCACAACAGCTGCAGCTGGCATGGCATGCGGTGGGTGGGTTTTAAGGGGAGGTGTGGCGGCTGAAAGGGTGTCAAAAGACTAACCTCCCACTGAGAGCCACCCACACGCGCGCACCTCAGCATAAACACACACAAATGCACACGGCGTTGCGTGCACAGACGGCGGCCACGTGTTCACAATCACACGGTGTGCTTTTGTCTCCATGTAGAGATTAATAATGTTGATGACGTACCGGAGCATCGGGGGGGAAACGCTGCGCTCTAAAATCTCGCTGATTTAGAGAGGAGTCAGCTGTCATAAACAAAACGCATACAGTACATACACATATGTACATTCCTCCAGTCAAACTGGTCATCTGCTGCGAAATATCTGTGCACACACGCACACACATACTGTACGTGAACAAAGTGCGTCGAGAGGAGGAAGGGATATGAGTGCTCCCCACCTCGTTACACCGCCGTCTTACCATCCCCCCTCCCTGAATGCTAAATGGGGAAAAAGCGTCCAGGGAGACGAGTGCGGATGAATTCAACACCGGGAGCCAAGTGCACTGATCCGACCTGACGTGGGGGCCCCCAGTGATCGGGTGACCTTTGACCTTCAGGACTGATCGAGGCCAACGATCTGATGAGTTGCTCTTATGAAAGGGGGGAAGGGAGTGCATAAAGAATGGGGGGTAGATGAAAAATAAATGTCCCAACAGTCATAAGGAGTAGCGGCTGTATTGCAGACTGTAGCATTTCCTCAGGCTTCATCCACACTAATATGTTTTAAAATGCACTACATTTATGTCTAGCGTCCACACTACTCCGTCGTTTTCAAGCTCCTAAAACGGACACGTTTGAAAACGCTGGTGACCCCGTTTTAGTTTTAAAACTCCGGGGTTGCGTTTTAGTCTGGACGGACAAAAACGGAGACCTTTGAAAATGATGATGCTGACATGTTCGCTTCTTGATTGGGTCTTATCAGTCACAACGCGTCCTACCCTGATTCACCATGCCCCCATCACGTGAACCTTTTCTGGAAAAAATCATCAACGACATCAGCCTCGACCACCAGAGGTTAATTTCAACATGGATAGCGAGTTACAAGCGTTGCCGACCTTGTCGTCTACGCTAGCAGCTGTTGTGCAGTTAAATTCTGCATTTTATAATGCTGCTACTGCCTACATGCACAGGAGGCAAGCTATTATTCGAGCGCTTTGCATCATGTGCATGCCCAGTGTACGTGAACGGTCATGTGATATGCATTTTCAGGCGTGGTAGTATGGACGGAGATTCATTCTGAAATGCTCGTCTGGATGGAGGCCGTTTTAAAACACTATTTTAAAATGAAAACGTGTTAGTGTGGATGTGAATCTGCATGGAAGTCCATCTGCGTTAATATTTATGCAATTCAGAGTGACATATAAAGAGCATCTTTAAATGTACTTCCACCCCCCCTCAAGCAGAGATCAAGCGCAAAATGAAAAATGTGCGCAGGAAGGTGTCTGTCCTCAATCACAGAGCTGGCCAGACTTTTACAACAGAATCCCAAATAAGCACCGATTTCCTTACTCCTCACTTCCTTATCTCTAAACTGCAGCAGGCTCTGAAGAATGTCATCAAGATGGCAGCGTTCGGAGAAAGCACCAGGCACTGGCAGATGTAAAACATGCACTCAGGGTCACCAACCCCGCAGAATCGAGAGGAATATCTTGCTTTCATTGAAGTAGATTGCAAACGCGGCGTTATATCCAGCAGGGTTTGGTGGGACGGACGACTCCCACAGGCCGTAGCTATAAATAAGACCTTAGTCAGTCTGCCTGGTTAATAAGAAAGACAAGGAGTCTTTTAGCATTTCGTTGGAGTCTGACCTTGAAATACCACCTCAGAAATATGAAATATTTAGATTCCCACCATTACTATCGTCCCTGAGAAAGCACAGATAATAATATTAAATCAATAACAACCGTACTCTTCCAGTATGGGACTCCCTGGGGCAAAATCCTATCAAAGGAGATAGATAAGTGTGTGTGTTTTTCAGCATCTATGGCAAAATGTTTGCAAATCCATCATCATATTCTAAATTGTAAACCGTAGCCCGTGGGCATGTTGTTGATTCTGCAGCGCAACAACAAAAACCCCGAGGTGACAAAGCAATGGCGCAGCAGCAATCCATGAAGTCAACAAACAGAGAAGGATGTTTGAGCAGAGTCTGTGGGGGAAATGCAGGGAGTGTCCTCGGGGACCCCGGACTCAGACCGCCTTTCAGTGGAAATTAAACAAAATGACAGGAAACAATTAACCTACACTCATTTCTCTCTTTACACTCCCCCAGAAAATGTCAAATGTCACCACCAGAGAGAAGGGATCTTCGTGTGCGACCTGAGGAGAATCTGTGTGTTTACATGCACTTAACTAACCTGATCATTGTTGGCTTTCTGCAGTTTCTTTAGAGTCATGTAAATAGCAAACTGTTTCCTTAATGGGGGTAGAGGATTGGGACATATCTGGTTAACTCAGCAAGATTTCTGAAAGAAAGAAAGCTGAATTCTTGGCATATATATATACGTAACCATTGGGAGTTTTAGGGTGCTTTCACAAGCCAACAGTTAGTCCGTTTTAATCGAACTCTGGTGCGGTTCGTTTGGGTAGCTGTGACAGCAGGGGGGGACCAAAACGACCGGTCAGAGACTGCTTGCAGGAGGTTTCCAAGCGAACCAAACACAGGCTGCCTGCGCGGGCATTTGTTGAGATGGAAACAGGTAAACGACAGGTTAACATGAGTGGAAGAGGATGGACCTGGACTTCTACAGAAGTCCGATGTTTGCTTGACATCCGGGTCAAAGAGAACATACATACAGAATATGCTAAATACAGTCCACAAAAATAGTGACGTTTATAAAGTAATTTGAGATAAAGTGCAGGAGAAGGGATTTGTGTGCACAGTAGATCAGTGTCAAAGTGAAACAACTTTGACAGCATCAAAGTCCGCGATTCTCTGCATAGAAGTGGCAGCTCTCGAGACAAAAAAGATAAATTCGCTCCTTCGTACACGCCCCTCAGCAAATTAGTCTTTTTATTTGGTCCGCTTTGATTTGTGCACTGTGAAACCGAGCCAGACTAAATAGAAAACGAACCAAAAGTATTCATTTCACTCTGATTCGGACTAGCCAAATGGACTATGGCTTGTGAAAGCGCCCTTACTGTATGTGTGTATGGGAAACACCTCAGCCATGCAAACTGTGGAGGAAAGAAAAGAACCAACTCTCAGTAAGTAAATATATTACAAAGTAAATCCATCAACAAGTTGGAAGCTTACTTTGACCTCTGACCTTTGGTGTTTGTGTGCTCCTCCACCTAAACACAGATTATCTGGAGACAGATGAGAACAGTGTAATTATACAGCTGCTCCTGTGGTCAGATACGCAGCACCTGGCTGCGTATCCAGCAGTTGTGTGTGCTCGTCGTTGTGTTTTGGCTCGAGCCCATGCAGCTCAGCGCTGAACTGTATGTGGCCCTACAGTCCTGTTTACATTTCAGAGAGGTTCCAGTAAACATAGCCTGGGGAAGGTAAGCAGTGAATGAACACACAGTGGAGCTGCTAGGCATTGTAAGAATTACAGACCTCTTGTTAGGATAGTGTCTGGGACACTGTTTGCTTGGCTGTGTTATGCAATCTCCCCTTTCCCTTCGCTCCTTCTTCTTTTAAGGCAGTAGACCCATATAAAGACTAGCATTCAGTGTCAAATGTGCAGCCCCCTCTAGCTCTGGATCCCCTGTGGCTAACCTCCAAACGTCCACAGAAGCTTTCAATACACTTCAGCGGCGGAGGAGGGGAGCGGTTGATCTCCTCCACATCGACAGACGTGCGATTACAGAAGCGAAGAGGGAGGAGAAAAAAAAAAATCAGGCCACTGTCACTCGAGATCATTATCCTCCGTCAACAGCCTTTACAAATGGCATAAAAGGAAGGCTAGTCAAAATGATGTTGCATAGAAAGAGGAAAATATACTACTCTAGCTTCGAATTAGCTCTGCTTGGCTGGGCCGGTGCTCCTTAAACACATCATACCGCCGCTGCTGCTGCAGCCCAGAGTACAAGGAAAGGCCAGGCCGACTGCCAGCCCCTGCACAGTTCAGCTCCTCTCCGCTTCAGCCTTCCCTTCCACTTTGTGTAAAAGGGTTTCCCATACACACCAGTAACTCCAGTATCCCAGCCTTGTCTAAAATAGTCCCAGATAACTATGTCTCTGCTAACAGCAAGCTACAAGGATAGGCCAAAGGCAACAACGCGTACAGACATTTTTGTGCTTCAGTAAGTGGATACAAGGGGCTGCATTGTAACGTCCTGGTTTAATGGTGTGCATAATTCAAAAGTACAATCTGAACTGAACCGAGAGACAAAATAGTTCTGTGTCAAGGATACTGAAAGGAAGTTTAATGTGTATTTGAAACAAATGAAGCTCTAGAGAAATTATTTATTCTAGCCAACACTTTGCTGCATGCTGTCAAAGGAAAGAATAACAAAATCAGAGTAATACATCGCATCGCACCACTTTGAAATAAACACTGAAAATAAAACTGCAAATGGCCAAAGTTTTGTTACAGCTCTGCGATTCCCAGTATAAACCGCATATATTCGGTAAACTAAACTCATTATCATGTGATTTATGGACACAAACAAGAATAACATCCTCCTCCCAACATGTTGTTCGTCAGCGCTTTTAAGAACACAATGACAGACTACAGAACCATGACCAGACTTTCTAATTTGTCTCATGTCAGTGAGCTGGCAACATGAAGGGAACTAACAACAAAAAAAAAAACAGACACTTTCTCACAATTGATAAAGGGTTATTTAGGAGAAAGTTCCTTCCTGTAAAAAAGGCTGATACCCAGAAAACTTGTACATTCCCGTCAGTGCTGCGCACAAAGCAGAACAGGCCGTCTCACAACAACACAAAGCAGCCTCTGTTAAACAGCATATAGGTCCATTTATTCTTTATACTTTAAGGAAATAACGCTTGAGGAAACTACCTAACAGCGTGCAGTGCACTATCTATTGATGCAATAGTTCATGTATCAACAGAGAGTGTGGAAGCACTGCTGCAGAGCCCCGGTGAGGTTAAGTGAAGGATACCGACTCCAGCAGCAACGCCTCATCGGCTCACACAAGCGCATGCAAACACCCTAAAGCCGAGCACTTTATGGCACATCTGTCACGGCTCTGCTTCATTTGACTTGTTAATTACAATCAACCCCTATCGGAAACAAGTCAGCGTGCTTTTACACCTTAAAACAACTCATGCGATGGCCGTTTGCTCCTTGGATCACCGAGGGTCGATTTGACAGTCAAGGGCGCAGATGTTTGCACGTGGGGGTTTTCGTGCAGTATTGGCCTACATTTTATGACTACAGGTTTAATTTACCGTACCTACGAGGACTCCAAAATGGATAATATTACATAAATAGAGATTATGAAACAAATAATCCTGTGAATAATACAGGAAAATACATAAATAAACCAATTAAAAGCCTTTAGACACCAGGGGCATTTTTTCGTGCGATTAAATCACAAATCAATATATTTTTTCTTTCTTTTTCTGTTGTTTTTGTCATGAATACTTCCACACCATGCGAATATTACTCAGCAAAAAAGGGACATGGGTGATTTTCTGAGTTTTCGCACCGCGAATAAAGGCATCAACCAATCAAGATGTGCGGAACAGGTTGAGTTGCGCCTATATTTATGAAGCAAACAACACCAACCAAGATGGCGAACTTTAGTACTGCTTTCAACCTTGACAAAGGAAGCGCAGACCAGATCCACTCCTTCCATTCTTACCCTTCACAATAAAAGCCCTAAATATATAATATTCGCAGGCGAGTATTTTGCATTTTTGTGTCGTTTATTCGTCACAACCCCAGTGTGTAAAGGCCTTAAGTGTGAAATAATTCCATCTATCTATCCCGTCCAACAATAAAACCTCTCTATTTACTCATTATATAATCATTCTTTTTGGCAGGTGATTGGCTCAGGGGGGCAGGGTGGGAACTTATTGGTTCATTTACATATTTTCCTGTATTTAACTATTTATGCACATGTTTATTTATTTTATACCTCTTTTTGTTTCAAATTTTGGTCATTATAAAGTTCCATACCTGACACATTTACCAGTGTTTGAACAGACAGAGTCTACAGAAGCCGTAATGGCATGCAGTCAGGCCCATTCTTTTTCGCTACAGTAGGAAGGAGGTATGCACATCGGCACTAAACCAAATCCCTTCTTATCTCCCATTGGAGGCTGGCCGCGACCACAGAGGTCAGCTGTCCCGATTGTCTGGGCCCGCTGAGGGGAACACAGGCCGAGTTAACCCCGCGGGTCACGACTGGTCCTTGGACTCAGTGGCAATCGGGTTAATGACTGGCCAGCACTCATTCTCTCCATTGTGGCCCAGTGACAGGCACGTAGACAAAACATGTATGGAGGGTCAGCAACTTTCGGTGGCCTTTTCCCCAAACATTCCTGATATGGACACTAATGAGTCCCTAAGGGAACAGGAGGTGCAGACATAATTCATCTTGGCAAGACACATTTTCCTATATGCTCAACTATTGCAAATCCATAATGCATGAACATGGTGTTTTTTGGAGTGACATTGTTTAAGGATTGGCTTGGTAAAACAAAGGGTGATCCTCCCCCGAGTGCTGTCCACTGGGTAGAAATGCCTAAATAAACCTATGGATGCCACAGGAATGAGTCCTAAAACCCGGAAATGAGTTAGTATTTTAGCACTTCCGGTTCCCTTGTCTCAAAATCAATGGGTTTTTTGTTAGATGCCTGAAATAAGGTCTGTGGCTAATGCAAGTTGAAGAGATTTTAACGTTTTGTTCTACGACATAAAATACATCAATAAATATCCCGTGATACTCGTGAATTTTGAAGCCTTTATGTGTCTTAAAAAAAGTGTTTTCTAACAAGTGGCTAAATGAGACGACCAAACGTCATCACGCCGACTCGTCCGCCTCGTTAGATAGATAGATAGATAGATAGCTAGATACTTTATTGATCCCGAAGGAAATTTAGGATTTATTTCTCGTTGTGTATCCTCGCGCTCATGCGACCGTGGTGTAGTTTATAGCCTAACGTTAGCTTTTTACTTCTGGCGATTGCATTCACGCTTCAAAACTCATAAAAGTGGTGTCCATTTGTGAAGATAATCTTGCTGAACAAAATGTGTAAGTATCATAAACATGTGTTTGCCACAGAGCTTATTTCCTGAAATAATCTAAAACCCAATGGAAAAATCCCATTGCCTTTACTGTATGTCGAGGGAACCAGGGCGATGCTAACTACCTGGTTGGCCTACAAAACTACGTCATC
Source organism: Sebastolobus alascanus (assembly GCA_916701645.2). Classification (NCBI taxonomy): domain Eukaryota; kingdom Metazoa; phylum Chordata; class Actinopteri; order Perciformes; family Sebastidae; genus Sebastolobus; species Sebastolobus alascanus. The sequence goes on from CAKAOJ020000121.1 coordinate 3,028,085, forward strand.
CCTGCAGCGCTCTATTGTGCGTTCACACCAGGAACAAGACTAATGGATTTACTGCAAAGCCGGAAGGTTGTGGTTTGCCTCCATTATACTGTTTGAATTAATGATCAATCCGAAAGTATAAATGCACCATTACTTTATCCCAGTATGGATAACCAGTGGGACGAGGTGAAAGGATCTTCATTTTGGTAAATATGACAATAATGCTCCTCCTTCATAAACTGAGATGACCCACATTTCGCCATTGTGTGTCTGAACATCAAAGAGATTATCTGGAGGATTAATGATTTTCTTTCAGACGGAAAAATATCTTATAGCTACATCTGTGTTGGCTGTCAGGGCGAACATCTGTAAGCCACCGCCATAATTTGAGATCATATGTAGCTCCGTCTGTCAGTCATGTGTAGGATGGAGCTTAGTCCTGAACATCATGTGAGGTTTCAAAAGGTCATCGTTGAACAGTAAGGCTCCTCTAATGGGGTCATATGGTTTTCTTTTCGTGAAAAGAAGCAGTAATAGTATCTAATGTGTGGATATAATGCAGGATATCATTGATTATTTACCATCTGCACTGCAACAAAAGGGCTTCACAACAGCTGTAATAAGGATATAAGGAAGCATACTGTGTGTCATCCATTGCTCCGGCCGAAGTTATGAGTTTCTTTTCCATGAATGGTCACATGACCCAGCAGTGATGGTCATCTGAGGGCTCAGACCTTTATTCTGCCCACACATATAACACCTCCTCCTCAGTCGTTCAGACGCTCGGCTGTGTGTCACCAGAGGTTGACAGGGACCTCACCAGCAACGGCGCGATCAGCATTTGACTTCTGTCACTATACCATCTGCTCCATCCAGCAGCTTCCCCTCCAGCCATGGCACTGCTTTTTCACTCAAATGCGCCTGGCACGACAGCAAGCCGCTGGATGAGTGGCAAGAGGATGGTGGGAAATTAAAGAGCAGAAGAGATACAAGATGTACGAGATGACACAAGGGAAGAGCCGGTGTAGCAGCTATCTTAGCAACTTTTACTGAGATGATAGCATTTACTAATATAATACCATCACAGGGTTCAACGTTAATGTTTTTTCACTCGCCCGAAGTCAATTTTTACTAGCCCCGATACAAATCACAAAAATGACCAAAGTTAATGGTCATGTTAATATTTATTTAAGTAAATTAATCTGGAGTTTTGCCCACATCCTCTAACACCACCCAACTAAACTCCTGTTTCCAGGATAATTGAATTGCTCGCTCACGCTTCAGCTCATAAACTTTGTCTTTTTTACGCACCACCATTGTAGCATCAGAGCCCAACAGCAGAGCTACGCCTCCGCCATTTGGGACTGAAAGCGACTACAGGACACCAGTAAAACATCCGCCTAAAAGTGCCGTACAAAAGTAAAACAAAACTATATCTATTCTATTGTCATATTCTACCGAAATGGCCTGCGTTGAACAATAAAATGTTATAAATATAATAAGCGTTTGTTTGTGCATGTGCAACTCTCAACAGAGATGACAAGGAATCAAGATGGCTCACTCTTTAGCTACTTCTATCATCAGCTCCAGAAAAAAACAATGTGTTAAATTGTTTTTTACCACTTGCCCAATTGGGCAAGTGAGTTACTAGATTTACTAGCCCGACGTGACATTTCACTTGCCCTGAGCAAGCAGGCAATCCTTATTGATAAACCCTGCATTAACATCTACTTCTGAACAAGATAACTCAAATTGTTCATTGGATCCATTTCTCCTTTAAAACCACATAAGGCACAACGCAGAAATCCCTTAATAACATGCCTTTTAATGGCAGGAATTACATCTGACCATTAAAGCAGCGTCCATCTGCATTTAATCTACTTCATCTACTATAAGATTAACAGACGATGACATAAATAAATAAACAAGCAACGCAGCACATGAGGTTGACAGTCCACATATGTCCTCAAGAAGCACGCCACAGGCGTTAACATCTCATTTGTGCGTATCACATAAAGAGTAGAAATATGGCGCTGTGAAGGGCTGTTGGCGTCTTCCTGTGGTTCCCCGGAATGCGTGCTGACATACGCCAGTGCCCGAGCAAGCTGTTAAACACGCCGTCTTAAGGCTATTACTCTGATTACGCATGAGAGAAGTCGTATAATGTGCAGCGCAGACAAAAATGATGAATGACCCGAGGAGAACCCAACACGCTGACTTCGGAGCAGTTAAAGTCACTTTGGTAACCACGTTTCAGCCTTTCCTCAGAGAGTCATACGGAGGGTTTGTCGTTCTGGAGCTCTTAAAGTGATCATCGATGTTACAAATCTAACCGATAGCCCAAATCAAAAGCCTGTACTGTACACATTATGCTTAGTAAACCGCCCACATCCATCACAAACGGACCCGTAGTGGAACAAGAGATCAATTCATAAAAAAAACATCAACCTAATGACGGCATCTGTGCTTTCCCTGACAGTGATGAGTGGGCTTAAATCCTTCCATAAATCCAGACTGCAATCAAAACAAAGGCTGACAAAAAGACGGAGAGAGAGAGAGAGAGTCTGGCTCTCACAACAGGAGCAGGCAGCATGTGATCCCCTGTCTGCTGGTTGGTTGGTTTTGAAGCAACAGGATTTGGTTGGGAGGCCTATTGTGAATCCCAGCCAGCCGGTCAGCCCGCACAGACCAGACCAGGCTTCCTGATCCTCGTCACATGCACGCGGTGTGGGATCTGTTGGAATGGAGTGCGCCACATGGTTTGGCATGGTACGACGAGGAGAAATGCATCACTCCTAACAAACGTGGTCTGTAAGTCCTTTAGTAGTTTTTGTTCCCTTCTACCGTTCTTCCAAATCGTGACCAGTCAGCACACCGGTAGCAAAGCACCGTGGGAGCAGAGACAAACAAGGGGAAAGACGGTGAAAGGCGCACAAGGGGGAAGTGTAAGATCAGCCACTACTGTTAAGTCATTTCCCCAAACAGTTCTGTGTTATGCTAATTTCTTTACAGGCAAACACAACACAACGGCTGTAACTCTAGTGGGGCGTCTTCAAGCCCACCAGGCCAGAAGACATCCTAACCTGCGATGATAACAACTAGATATGGCCCGTGGGCATGTCTCAGGAAGCCGTTCCTCTGCCAATCATGACAGGTGCCTTATTGTTCAGCTGAGCACACATTGTGCTCATAACTTTATTTTGAAAGACGTATCTATCCGGCTCAATTTACCCTTTGTCTGGTTAGCCATGCAGAAGGCTCTGTTAGAAATAGATGAGAACATATTTCTTCTTCGGGGCCCTGTCTGCTGCTCCGTATTGATGGCAGAATGCAACAGATCTCTATTCAAACTAAGATTGAAAGACTTTCTCTTGCACTGACATTATTATCGTGGCTGCTGAATAGGTCTCCCTCTAGGAGTGCGCTGCTGGCAGCAGGTGAGATGGGGTACCTATAGGCAGCCTCATTTTCATCTACATTAAGGGAGGATCTTGTCTCTAGTCTGTCTTCCTGGAAAAAAGTCTGTATTCCCTTCTGTAATGTAACAAAAACATTGAATTTCCAACAGAAAATTCAACAAGGTAGAAATCACTCAAAATCAAAGCTCATATAGGTTAAGTACTGGGTCCAACCACTTTATGAGGAAAGGCATGAATCCAAACTCAACTGGAAAACAGACAATAAAAAGACAGCAACTAATACAGACATTTGCATGATGACAGCGAGAATGAGCAGATTAATGGGGTTGTTTTTTTTGCTTCTGTGCACAATAATAGCAAATTAATCACACATCACTACAGATGTCATCATTCAGGAGAGTGGTCAGTCCCTGAATTGCAGACCCGACAACTCGAGTTAAGCCAAACATTTTTGGAGTTAAAAGGAAAATATGTTAAATGTTATACCAGCTAGGCCATGAACATACTGGAGTCATCTCAGAGCACTCCTGTGCCTACTTAGTTCAGCACAGCCCCGCGGAAAACTAATCTTTCCCAGACATAAAACCCTGTGAAAAATAATGGTGTCTTATTGATTTTAACGCTCCGGGTAGAAAAGAACTCTTTCTGCTTGATCTGTTCAGATGGGAGCTGTGAAACCAGGAGGACAAGAGCACCGAGAATGAAACAATGGAAACTCACGTTAAGAGCATCTAGTTGTTGTGTCTGCAGCGAGCCAACAACAGCAAAGGAATGGGTTCTATTTGTTTCCCTTTTATTGGGAAGTTAGTTATTGCGGAGGCTAAACTTCCTGCAGGAAGACAGCAAAGGATATGGTGCTGGAAGACAAACACACATTTCACTTGTTTACTCTCCCTGTGGAGTATACAGTACATTGTATGCAGAATAGGCCACAGTAATGAAGCAAGATTGTACATGCTGTGTACAAGCAGACTGCCAGATATTGTGTATGAAGAATGAATCAAAACAACTCTGATGTTAGGGGAAATTATTCTCTGTCTGGACATACTGCTGCAAAAAGTACCCCAAATAAGAACATAATACAGCAAAGCACAGTACAGAGCGTCAGTACTGTTGACCACTACTTATATAAATTTAAAAAAAAAATCCACTCTGGGCTTTCCACAGCAATTAAATGTCCTGTAAGACTATCTGTGGGCCTCACCTTTATTATCCAAGCTTTATTACCCATGACCAGTTGGACAATGATGCCTTTATCGCCCCCCACTGTTTTCATGGGAGCACTCCACTACACACAAATTCATTCAAAAATATTTCTGTAAAATCCAGGCAGACAACACCACCACCCTTGCCGAAAACACGACGACAACGTGGAATATCATTAACAATAAAACTAATTAAAAAAAAAAATCCGGAGTGATATAATATAGTCTGCCTTCAGGGATATGAATGCAAAATTGCATGTATTTTGCATTTAGTTTGGTCTAACATGCTCCTGGGTAAATAAACAATGAGTCAAGTAAGTCAACGACACCATTACATGAATAGACACAAATATAAGCTATAGATATATTTATATTTGTGGCTCACATTACACGCCTCGGTGCCTGAAAGTAACTTTATCCTCTGCGTGTGTTCACCTACCATCGATATGAGTTTCTCCGCCTTTCGCTACTCTCACTGTGTGTAGCGCTGCTCACTTTGAGCTACAGTTTTTAGTTACATAGTTACAAAAATACATTAAAATCTCTTACCGTAAAATGTCAGCGGTGTCGTGTCCAGTCTGCGAGGTTGTTAACGTTGCTAGTTATCCCTTTAAAGGCTAAAAAAAACCCAGTTGAAGCTGCGGTAGTCGGTCTCGCATCTCTCTCTCTCGGTGTCAGCCTCCAGACTGAAGCGATACTTACCCAGCACCTATCAACGTGATGACGACATCACGCAGCACGGAGAGAGGCTCCGCCCACCACCCGGCGCCTGGGGAGAACTCTCTGCAGTTCACCACTACTGTCCACACAGACATATATTTTATTATCATAGGTTTGTTGGTTGATATTTAAGGGACACTAACAGACTAATGCATCCACTACAGGGCAGCAGGCTAAAGGCGAGTAATGAGCCTGTCGTGCAAACTAAGTCCGGGTGGCCTTGTTGCTATATTCACCATGACTATTTTAGTCTATAAGCCCAGTAAGCCCTACAGTGGCCCCGTCTGGTGAACTGCAGAAAAATTGCTCACTCATATCTGAATACATCTTCACATCCCTTCGACTTGTGTTTATAATGTGTCGTGTTTTCTTGTATTTACCTTAAATTTATGATGTTATTGTGCAGTTTTTTCTCCTTTTTATTTTTGGAAACAGACTTACTCAATTTCCTGCTACACCAACAATGCCCTATTTGTTAAAAAATAACAAAAAATAAGCACTATTTTGATGTTTTATAAACATTTAAATCAATTCTACAAGTTGAACTTCATTTCCCAGGTATCCCGGGGGGCATTGTTTGACGCAGAATGCTCGCGACAGCTGTTTGTTTCCATGGAGCCGATAGAAGCTAAAAAGCTGCAGGATTAGCTAGCTGAGCTAAAAGCTATTTAGCTAAGCTTGTGGTTGTTACCCGGCTTTCAGGATGTCAGGACGACAAAATAGCGATAATCTAGAGACTCTGTTTTCATTTGAGCTCTTGGTGGAATATATCCGAGTGGAGAGAGAAAGTAAAGGGTCCGACGAGCTGGCTCTGGGAGTGCGACTGCTGGATTTTCCAACGCTGCTCGTTTATCAGCCTCAGCAGAGCAGCGTTAACCAACAAGAGCACAATGGAAAGGATCAGCAGGGAGAGTACGCCTTTAACAGAGGGAAGTCTTGTTTCTTCAAAATGAACCTGAACACACTGCATACCAATCTGTCTAACACCCCTCTCTATGCCATGGTGTTGGATGTGAAAGAAGAGATCCCCAAATTAGTTGGGACGTCTCTCATCTCACTGGCCAAAGCGATGGACAGAATCAGGCGGGATGTGACTGAACATGGTGTTTCTACTCCCTCCTCTCACGGTGAGAGGGGGGCTGTCGGTATATGCAACCTCATTGGGGAGAAAATTGGATCAATTTCCCTGAGTTACAAACTGCTAAGTCTGGGGGCTAGTTTACTGCCACATATCACAGAGAGGAGGGGTGTACACAGAGGACAACGTGTACAACAAAGCATCATGAAAAACATCACAGAATCATTGCCTCTTGACACACCGGACACAAACAACAAACCATCAGATGAGAACACCTTAATAAATGAGGATAAACAGGACAATGGTGTTTGTGTTGCCATGCAGACTGAACACAAGCCAAGAGGCCAAAAGCCCCAGACACTCAAAGAAAACAATTTGGAAGAAGATTTAACCGTATTTTGTCCGCCACACCTCTTCTACAACAATTCTGCAGAGGAAAAAAGCAAAAATGAAGGATGGGATTGCAAATTACTGAATCTGGACTCAGATGCTTTTACATTTGAGGACACAAACACAGAGGAAGAGACGAGTGAAAATAAAATTGAAGGTACAAGTTCTCCAATGATGGATCAGGCAACTTCAAGAAACAAAGAAACAAGTGCTCCAAACGTCCTCGGGGAAACCTTGCGACAGTTGCCTCTACTAAATGCTCTTCTTGTTGAGCTGTCACAGTTGAACGGACAGAACCAGAACCAGCCCTTGTCTATTCATCCCAATCTGTCTTGGATTTACAGGCCCGCTTCCACGGAGCCTTCAGCTGGAAACACACCACGAAAGGCGCAAACAAGACCGGGGACTAGTCCGCACAAACATTTACATTCCCCCAGATACTGCTCTACACCAGTAGTTAGGCCTGCGTCTGTAAAAGTGAAAGACAAACAAGAAGAGGCTGCGATCGAGAGTAAAAGCTCCAGTAAATCTCCTCAGAAGAAGCTTGTATATGGTACAACTAAAACATTCAATCTGAGGATGAAGCAAATCTCTCCTCTTAAAGTAAAACGGCGTGAATGCATGGACTTACTACAGAATGAAACAAAGTCAAGTATGGCCAAAGGAAAGACAAAGTCAAGTAATAAGATTGTGAAGTCCAGCAAAAGAAAATCAGCATTAAATCAGAGCTCCAGTCTTAATGAAAATGTTGAGACAATGATGCAAAGCATCACAGTGGACTCTGCTCTACAAGGAACAGTCACACTAAAACAGAAAACCCTGCGTGGGAAACAAGATAGAGACTCTCCAAGAATTTCAAAACCTTCACTTTCTGAAAGAGACTTGAAATGTATTTCCATCCCCAGTGTGGAGGGTGACAATGTTTCCCAAAACAAAGACAAGAAGGAGCATCACAGTGAATCAACTCAAGTCAAATCACAGTCAGAATCTGACAGGCACAGAGAGAAAACTGAATCTTCAGGAAGCAGCAAACACAGCAGCCCAAAATCTTCATTTTCAGACTCCAGCGGGGAAGGAAACGAGGAGGAGGACTACGCTGATGACTTTAACAGCCTCGAGTCCAGCGACGCCTACTCCTCTGACCCCGCGAGTAGCCCCGAGCCCTCTAGAGCCAAGACTCCCAAGTCTCCCGTCCGCCCCGAGTTCTGCAACTCAGACTCTGAAGGTTTCCAGAAGAGAGCCGCCCTCCCAGTGCCCGTCAAAGCCCCCAGCTCTCCACAGCGTGCCCTGAGGGGTACACACATCATCCGACCTCGAACCCACGCCTCGGCCCTCAGCTTCTCCTCCGACGATGGTGAGAAAAACGGGTCGGCCTCCTTACAAACCATGTGCTCCAGAAAACCGATGACGGAGAGTAGTAGAGTGGAGAGGAGCTCTGGCACTGAGAGTTTCATGTCATCAAGAGGTCAAAGGAGCGGGTCGACCAGGAACACCGGTCCTGTTCGAGGATTTTCTGCTGAATCAGCATCTTCCTTTGAACCGCTAGAGGTAGAGGAACTGGAGGATGAGCTTGGATCTCTGGATTTCAAAAAGGAGTATCGGCATATCTCTGAGCTAGTGGCCAACAAACTCCCTGGTTACACTATGTAAAGAGAAAATATAGAAATCCACATTATGGTCACATCAAGAGTGAAACAGCTAGTAGTATTGTAGTGTACATATCTAGCAAATGTTTACATTTGTATATATGTGTTTTCCATTCAGTTATAATGTCTGACAACTTCTTTGAATAAAGACAAGCTTTTCGTGGAAATAATGTTGTCTTAATCACTCAGTTAATACTAGGTTACTGAACATTTGCATAAATTGTTGGACCTTTTAGTGACATATACAGTAAGAGGATGGAAAACCTCTCCGTGCACACCGTTTATGCAAATCATTAAACTTAATAAGCTCTCGTTTCCAGTCGAGTTGTCGCCAGCTGAAAATCTCCCAGAGCTCCGAGGGCCACGCCTGATTTCAGGCTATTTCCTTTAAATACCACCTGCTACTTTGCATTTGTCCCTCGGTATTATTTGATAAGCAAAACCGAAACGGCTATTTCATTCATTTTGAAACTGGTGTGGTGTGTTTTGCGTGACACAGTTGTGTTTAGGATTTCTGTGGCAACTGAACCTTACTAATTTGCACTTGTGTTTCCAGATTCCAGTGGTGGAATAGTACTCCGATCTTTTACTCTATAATAAAAAAAGACATGAACATCTCCCTTTTCACAATATGAGACCTTTAAAATACAAAAAGCAAAGGTCCTAATTTTGCAGAATGGCCAATTTTAGAATCACATCACATCTACAGTATGTTATATTAATGGATTATAATCAGTGATGCATTAATGTGTACATCACTTTAATGTTGCAGCTGGTAAAGGTGGAGCTAATTTAGAAGTACTGAAAATATATAGAGTTTATAATATTGCTGGGTAGCTTAACCTACAGTATAATGATGTAAAATAATGTATTAGTTGATTATATTTTGTATTATTAATCTCTGCAAAGTAACATACTAAAGCTGGTACTGGATATAAATGTAGTGAAGTAAAAGGCACAATATTTGCCTCTGAAATAGAAGCATAAAGTAGCATAAAATGGAAATACTCAAGTGAAGTACTTACATTCCACCACTGACAGTTTAATAGAACTAAATAATGTCTGTGGTTTTCATAGTTGACTCTTTTTATCGAAATATGTGAAGTTTATAAACCACACCTTGTTTAACTAGTGTTTCACATTAAATACTGATGTTTTTGTTTTGTTTTTTCTCTGTTTATTTAATAGTATGATTTTGTTGTGCCCTCTTTGTAAAGCGTCCTTGGGTTTCATGAAAGCCCTATATAAGTCCAATTTATTATTATTATTATTATTATTATTATTATTATTATTATTATTATTATTATTATTATTATATGTTGAATTTGCTTGTTAAATAAACTAAATAAAGTTCTGAGGTTTAGGGGCTACCGCGCATGCGTGAACTCGGTGTGTACGGAAGAGCTGCAGCAGCATGTTGAAGGCTTGAAAGTGAAATGTTCAAACACGTTTTCCTGACAGGACCTCCAGGTAACACTGAACACACAGCGGGTCCGGTACTGCTGAAGTTACAGTCGCTGTAAATCCAGAGCAGTCAGTCAGCTGTGTTAACCCAGAGTCACAGTCAGGACACGTTTAACGTTGCTTCTGATGAAAGTTAGCTTGTTTTAGCTACTTTTGTCCTGATAATATAGCATTATACCGGTAACGTTTTATGGTAACTAGGTATTTATGCTATTCATTTAACTCCTTCCACACGTTTAAAGAGACGTTCATACAAACAATTACATTTTTAAATACTATTTTGACAGGTTTGCTGCCAATATCAACCCTACACACATTACATACAGTGTATAGACATGTATATACTGTACATAATCCAGCCCATATTATTTATAGTATTTAGTAGTAGTATTTATTTCTTTGCACTATTTGTATTGTCTACAATTAAAGAACACTTGACTTGTATATAGATGTTTTCTTTAAATGTATTTCTTATTTTATCGTTGGTCATTGGTGTTTTATATATATTTATATATAATGTATATATACACCTATTTTTCCGCTACTTGTGTACATCATGGTCCTGTGTATTCCTCACCTTTATTTGTCCAGCTTTTTTTCCTTGTCCCTAGCTGTTATTTCTATATCTGTGTAAGTACGTTTAGAGAGGTGCATAAAAGCCAGAATCAAATAATAAAACAGATTCTGATTCTGAATATGACTCAATAATCCCCATTCAAAGATATATGAGCATACTTTAATGTTATGTAAATTTATTAGACTTTAGTAGACTCCTTATTGATTATGGAAAAAGGATGCTAGCATCACTAATGCATGGATTCAAAATATCCTAACATTTTACAGTACCCCACTTTTAAATAGTGATATTGCAGTTTGTTTTGTCTCTTGTTTTGCTTCCAGGTGTGGGGAAAACCACTCTGGTCCAGAAAGCCTGTGAGGCTTTAGTGTCATCAGGAGTGGGAGTTGAAGGGTTTTACACAGAGGAGGTCAGGCAGGGAGGCCGGAGAGTCGGCTTTGATGTAGTCACAGTGACAGGAGAGAGGGGCCACCTGTCCAGAATCAGGTAGCAGGCTTGTCATCCTATCAAAACTACCTGCTCTCTTTTATTAGTGTGCTGTTTTTGAGTAACCTTCACCTCATTTTATTCTACAGAGATGCTGCCGGTTCATCTCATGGCAGACGGGAATACACAGTGGGGCAGTATGTGGTCGACTTGCCTTCATTTGAAAACCTGGCTCTCCCCCTCTTCAGAAACGTAAGACTGCAACACATGCTTTTTAAACTCATCAATAGATCACAGCAAGCAAAACGCTCCCCTTTTCCCCTCACTTAACAACTCATCAAACCTTTGATTTTCCCAGAATTGATGGAATAATTGGAAGCTTGCAAACACATAAATTCCAGAGCGACATTTTTAGTGTTGGTGGTGCCGTCTGGCTGTCACTGACCGTGATTAATCCGGCATGTAAAGTGAGCCTGGAGTGACGCCTACACATGTGCTGTAAAGGAAGGTGTCTGTGCCTTGGCGGCACATATTCCACTTTCATCTCACTTGAAGCGTCTCTGTAATCACTGCTGATCACCCGTTGCGTGTAACATATAAACACTGTCACGGGCACACATGAGACATTAACATGGTGAGCTTTTTCCACATGTTAGATTAGCCACATGAAACCTATTTAATCTTTTTATCAATAAATGTCTAAACTGAACTGGTTTCCTTTTTATTTATAAATTGTACCTATTAGGAGTGGAGGGAAAAAATCGATACAGCATAGTATTTCGATATTTTGTGGCAATTTTGTATTGTTACACGGACGCTATTCTGTCTTTCAGAGGTCGTAGCGGGCTCAGTCTTAAAGCTAGAGTGAAGATACTGGTATCACGTGAAACTAAGTAACCTAAGGAATCGATTGGTACCAACCATGTCATGTTAGCTTGTCAGGAAGAACGCTAAATAATGCTCCAAGGTTACGCTAAATTTTGGTGAGGAAAACTGGCATGACCATTTTCAAAGGGGTCCCTTGACCTCTGACCTCAAGATATGTGAATGAAAACTCTGAGAAGAACAGGGTGAAACCTGTATCTTATTAGACTGCATAATTTGCGGTTGAAAAGAGGTAAAAATTTGCAATATATCTTATCGCAATACTCAGCATATTGCAAAATGTTTAAAATCGCAACAAGATCGTATCGTGTCTAAAGTATCGGGATAATATCGTATCTTGGGACCTCTGGTGACTCCCACCCCTATCAAGCATACACTTATGCGTGCTCATGCTTAATGCTAACATCCCTCGTCTCCAGGTAGGGTCAGCAGACGGGGGCAGCAGGAAGGTGTTCGTCATCGACGAGATCGGCAAAATGGAACTCTTCAGCCAGCCGTTCATCAGGGCGGTGAGACAGACTTTAGATAGCTCCTCCTGCACCGTCCTGGGTACCATCCCCATCCCCAAGGGGAAACCACTGGCCGTTGTGGAAGAGGTGCGGAGCAGGAGCGATGTCAAGGTCTTCACTGTGAGTACAAACACCAGCACACTTTCGAAAGATATTTAGGTCAGTTTAGGAGCTTTTAAGTCCCACAATGGCTTTAGGACAGTGTTTACACTGCGTCCACTTGGCATTAGGAGGGCAGTCAGTCTGCCCACTAATGCAGAAGGGGCATGCCCTGCATTATCCCTCTCCTATAGCAGGATTAACTCTAAATCATGCGTGACTGATTCAACAACAAAGGGTGGTCTCAAACGCCACAATGATTTATCACGGAAGACTCAGTTATGGATATTGTCATGCAAACTACTCACTAAGCTGGAGTAGTTATTATATCAAACAAGGTTACGTGGCAGTATAAACATTTTTGGCCAACGTACGATTTGTAATTTCACTTCTAAAACAGTAGGTCAGAGATTACAACATGTGGCCGATAATCTCAAAGTGGACACTGCGTTGTCTGATCCTATAGGGCTAGACGTGTGTCACAGTTCTCATGTTGGTTGTGTATGTTTACATTATCTGCAGACTACCTACTTGCCATCTTTATTTATTTTTGCTTATTTCTGTTCCCACTTAGGTGTCTAAGGAAAACAGAAATGCCCTTCTGCAAGACATTCTAGCAACACTACAAAATTGCCTTAAACATACATCTTAATATGGAGATTCAGAGCCACTAAAAGGGAAAGACGCTGCACTTTTTGTGCTGACAACCAGTTTTTTTTGTGTCAGTGCGTATACAGTACACACAGCCAGGCTGAGTGAATCTACGCACGCTTCATAACAAGTTTTTGACCTAACCTGAGGGGCACAGCGAGCTGCTGGAGGAGTTTAGTGTGTCACATGCATGTATTTATGTACACAATTCATTTTTTTTCGTTCTCATACAACCTCGAAATGGATTGCATGCTGAATAATTGATCGTGAGATGGAACGCAGCGGGGGAATTGTTCAGTTAGTGTGTAAATATTTCGTGCTCTCAGAGTCAAAGACTATTAGTCCTCAAACCAGTTTTATTTTTTATTTGGTCTTATAGAGAGTCCAGCAAGGCATTTCTCATTAATTAGTGTGTGATATTGATTTGTACATGAGGACAAGAGGTGCTATTTGTTTGTATAAAGGGTTCAAACAAGGCAGTGGCGCTATTTATTAATTTAGTTCTTTGCTATGCGAACCTCCCCCTTGTGTTTGTCTAGTCAACCTGAGGATGCGCTCATTGAAGATCAATCAATATTTAAGGGTGCAACTATGTCCAATCCTTTCATGGTTTATTCATCCACTAGCATGGAGAAAAAAAAAATAAACAGTTATTGTCTTTCAACAACGACATTGTTTTCCTCTGATATTCATTTCTTATATTTAAAGATGGAAACTGTTTGTTTTTGTTCAGCAGTACAAATAAATATGCTTCACTTTTGTTTCAGGGATTTGATGCTCCATCCTGGGAGTTAATGACATCTCTGTCCACGTCCAGTCAGATTACAGTAAAGGATAAATAGTATCAGTGAAAAAAGATGTTAGAGTGCATTATGAAGGATTTATTCCAATAGTAAAGCTCAAAAGAGGCCTCTGTCTGACGGGTTTTACAGCCATAGAACGAGACAGGTTGTTAGGCTCTCTGTGACTGTCAACAAATGGCTGCGAATGAAATCTGGCACATTAAAACTATTTACCTGACAAAGTGGCTATATTCTTAATAACTGTAGGTTTATAAGGAATAGGTGAAGTAGGTTTTTAGAGACTAAAGTAGCCCAAGAGCATTCAAGATTTGTGGATAGTTCAGATCAGACTTAGACTCTGCGTGAGCTCCAAAATCTGGCAGTTGAATCATGCTTTTTAACAGAAACCCCCTCTGTCAAAAGAGATCTGTTTCAACACTAAAGCATCTTCGGGTCGTTTCAAAGTGAAAATACATGGAAGGCTTCTTTGGCTTGTTTTTTAAAGCTGCCCGTGTAACTGATGTAACCTGTCAGGCTGGCTGCAGAGAGAACTGCCAGCTGTGATCTGCGTCAGACGTGCTGCTGTGCCAGCATCTGTTCTGTGGCCACCGCTGACGTACCTCTGGATAGACTGGCACTGACAGACAGTCGCTGAATTGGCTTCAGAGTCGACATCGCAATGGTGGTATTTTTGAACTGATGGTGGAAATATGGCGTCGCGTTGTTATTGTGGGCGCAGGCTTAACGGGCAATTAGAGAGTGGATGGTATGGATCATGGTAGAGCAGTGCTGCTGAAGGAAGGAAGGACGGTGATCTTCAGCAGCCCCCTGCAGCAGGGCAGCAGATGGGTTATGTAACAGTGACAAAGACTTTGCCAATTTTACCAAGTGAAGCGTGTGCGTGGATGCATTTGATGTGATTAGCAACCATATTGGGATATTATGGGCATATCATTTAGAGCAGTGATCCCCAGCCCGGGATACTTCTGCAGTTGGTGCCAGGGGGTTCATGAGTTCATGATGAAAGATTGTGGAGCAGCTCAGCCAATTTGAAAAACAAAAACATTTGGTTTCTTTTATTTTAATGTTCTTTTATTTGAATAAATGTCCTCATATTGAGTCGGCAGTTGAAATAGCTAAAAGGAATGGATAAATGGTTGAAATATTGTTCATGGAGGGGTGTATGAGCTCATCTGACAGGGCTGTGTGGGGGTACGTCTGACAAAAAAATGGTGAGGACCACTGATTTACAGTATATAGTGTGTATGAAATGTTCTATATCATACAGGGCTGTCACAGTTTAAGCGATAATATCGCGTTAACGCAAATTCGTTTTAACGCCACTAATTTCTTTAACGCAATAGATCTTCCGGAGGTTATAGCGGGCTCGGATTTTAAAGCTAGAGTTGTCAAGGGAACGGGGAGAGGGACGCAATGCGGACCAGGGGAATCTAAAAGTACTAAAACCACAAAAATCGCAAGCGATTTAAAGGGAGAGGGGAAACATTGAAATGAAAACAGGCCTAAAAGGAAGGCTCCCTACACTCAATATATCTTGAAAAGACTAAAACACCACTGCCGAGCAGCTGACAAGAACAGAAATGAAACAAAAGAACCAGCGAAGGCAGGCCACACAGACCCGACCCACTCCAAGAGACTGCAGCTCTGAGAAGAAGTTAAATGGTGAGCAAATCCCACAGGTAGGTTCACGTGGTACTTCTGCACATTCACACACCCATATACCAATACAGCAAAAACAGGACAGCACTCTCACTACCTCTGACAAAGAGACAATGAGTCAGGACCTGCGCACTGAAACCAGGGGGAGATATAGGCTTCAACCACCTGATCCTCATCAGGGACAATTAGGCTCCCCAGCTGCCTCTCCTTAGAGATAATTAACCCAACCAGCCTGCTGAGTGACAAGTGACCATCACAAGAGTGAAGATACTGGCATCATATGAAACTAGAAAACCTAAGGAATCCATTGGTACCAACCATGTCATACTAACTTGTCGGGAAGGAGGCTAAATAACGCTCCAAACTTATGCTAAAGTTTGGCGAGGAAAAACTGGCATGGCCATTTTCAAAGGAGTCCCTTGACCTCTGACCTCATTTTGAACAGATAAAAAAATTTGCAATTCATTCATGCGATTCAATATTTTAATCGATTATCATCATAACACCAACATTTGATACAGTAGCAAATAATTCAGGTCCATAAAGATTATTATTTTTCCTTTTTTTGCACAGAAGAAACCCCTTCCATACATTTGTATTGCACTACTATATGTTATGGTAACATCCAGACATATGGTCATCACGCATGCTGTATTACATCGTTAACACCATGGGGGCTTGTTCATACATAACCATTGTGCAACTGTAACAATTGGACACACTGTCAGGGGACCTGAATGTATTGACGCGGCGTAAGCCATATAGAAAAGCTTGAATGAATAAGGAGTGCATTAATATCCATATCGCAGAGATGCATTCGCACCGTATCTGCGGGACAGATGATACCCTTTATCCCTCCGCACACGGAGGACACAGAAATGCAAAGAGCTTACCAACAATCCAGGACAAAAGGGAGCTGGTGGGAGGGAGGGAGGGAGGGGTGGGGGGGTGGATGGTGGGGAGCTGGAGCTTTAGATGAGGACATTTCTCTCTCCAGTTATTGCACTTTGTGGTACCAGCCCAGGAGGCACGATGACAGCTGTAGAGGAGGAGGGGGGGGGGGGGGCATATTATGATATATTGTCCGAGAAGCCCTCGGCCAAAACGCCAAACACAGCTGATGAAAATCTGACATGTTGTTCAAAGAACCATGTGGGAGACACACAATAGCCTGCTCCAGCTTTCCCAAAGCCGGACTTCAAAACTCACAGTTTATTTCCCAAGATGATCGTGTGATTTATTGAAAGATGTGTTGAGCTAAAGCTTCTTAGCATCTGTGATGTCAGATTTCTCGGTGCCAACGCCTGCACATGCTAAGCACTTAGTATTAAATCAAGGTAATTTCTCAGCATGTTCTGCGAGTTCTCACAGTGTGTGCCACCAGGCTTTGCACGGCCCACAGGCATTTCAAATATATTTCCCAGAAAAGCTATAATTGAGCTCTGATTCACCTCATTGTGCTAATGGGCACAGCTAAGGTGCGCCGGTGTCGACAGGTGGGCAGTTAATGTCAAATGTGATCCGAAGGCTGTGGAAATCAAGCCACTTGATCCGGTCTCCTGACCGCTATTCCACACCGCTGCCCACCATGAGGATTCCTAAACCACTCTTCCCATTACATCACTTTCATGGGCTCACCGGGGCTTCTGGAGGCAGACAGTGTTGGGTTTCAAAGCCTGAATCTGGGCCACGAGCACACCCCTCTGCACCCCTACCTTTTGAGCCTCGGATCAAAGCTCAAAGAAGGAAAATCTTTGTGTGATTTCAGCAAAATGTTCTTCCTTTGCTATTCATAAAATGAGTAGCTTTTATTATTTTCCCCAAAAACACTTTGATCAAATGGGTAAGCTATGATACTAACAAACAGTAATTAACATATTCCCTGTAGAAATCTGTGATGTGTAAAGAGTCTTGCATCCTTCCGGAGGACCATTTTCCATCAACAGCAGGGGAGGGGTCGCGGCCCGAGGACTTCCCTCTCCTGTTACACCACCTTAATGGTTCCCTGTGATCTCCGGATCTCTTTGAATGACTGCGGTAACCCCGGTGAGTCACTCCCTACACGGCTCCATAACAAAACCTGGACTTTACCTCACCTTTTTGGTAGGATATGTCATGTGGGTGGTTATTAGTGGTTAGACAGGGGAAATGCAACAACCCAAGTGTGGAGAAGTACGTGGGTGTATCCATTGCCCTGCCATATAATCCCACACTCAGGAGAGGAAGCCTCCGTAGTGCGGTGACACAAAAGCAGAGTGAGTGCACTGTCTTTGCAGGGGAGGGTTGAAAACCCCCACAGCTGTGAGGGAAGCAGTCGGGAGCTGTCAGCGGATGATATGGAGGTCAGAGGGCACGGAGCGGACACAAAGATCGGGGGGCATGGAGATCAATCGATTGGCCGGCGCTGCGTCCCTCAGGGCCGCAAAGGATGTGGCTGTCATTTCCAAACATGACAGAGAGGAAAAACACACAATCTTTATTGTGGAGGGAAAAACCCAAATGTTTGTACTCCATGCATATCAAGAAAATAGGTGCCACATGTGCATTCAGTAACTATGCGAATTTGCCAATCATATCCTGAATATCCTTGTGGATTATTAACTTGTCTACGCTAATAACACACAGATCAATGCAGTGGCACATGGACATGGCTTATATGGGGATTTTGTATATAAAGTGAACAAACTTTAGGGCATATTTTACAGTTCTGTGAGAGGCTGAGTCATTCAGCTCTATAGAGTCTGGATAATGATTCACAGATTGCTGACCTGCCATGATTAATGCCTCTGCTGGATGCATCTGACAAATTTGCACCACAAACGCAGAGCTTTTTCGAGCTGTTTCCATTCCATACGCTACCGTAGCTGCCGTGTGCATGTGTGTATGCGTGTATGCGTGCCAAGACTACGCTGTGACTTTTGGCAGCGCTGCATGAACTGAGAGGTGGTGCGGTGCTTGTGCCAAAACTCGATTCGTCTTCCTTTGTTTTGTAACATTTGAGTGCTGCTCTCGTAAGTGTGTTTATACTTTGAGCTGTTGGTTAATGGGAGAAAGGTGCACTTTTTTCATAATGTCATGTTGCAGATCAGCGTGATCATCTGAAGGTGTGTTGCATGGTACATATTATTATCCCATCACTCAACTGCTGTCACTGCTGACGCTTCAACTACTAACAGTGCACATGCTTCAACTATCGCTGGCGCTTCAGCGTCAACGGAAATTTCAATTGCTTTCACCTTTTACAGTTCAACCAACACTCTTTTAAGGTTCTCTATACGATATCCAGAGCATTAATATAGCATCAAACAACTATGTGCTATGTAAAGATATAGAGGAGTAATGTCTACCTGAGCAGAGAATGAAGTCACTCTCCCTGTGTGTGCGTGTTGTAATCCGAGTTTCTTCATGCTTTGCGTGCTTTTAGTGCATGTGAGCGTGCCCCACTGGCAAGCTCACGGCCGCCGCTCTGCACTGCGCTCATACAGCGGTCACAGCTGATAACGCCATCCCAAGCAATGGCGTTGTCGCGGAAGCGTAGCATCCATCCTCCGGTCCCTCCCAGGTTAACAACGTTAGCTCTGTCAGCACTGTTTGCCGTTGTTTTCGCTATTAGCACCCTTAGCTACGAGGCACCAGCTCAGCGGTCGCCATGTGGAGAGCCATTCGGAGGTAATAGAAATGCTCCCAGTCTTGCATTTAGCACCTTTAAATGACACTTCAACTGCTTTTATCTTTCATCTCATCTCAAACCTCAACTTTACTGACTTAACTCAACCGTAAAATAATTTGTGTAATAATTCAACTGCAATACCCTGGCGTTAATACTGCATTTATACTGTACATTTCAAGAAATATTCTCATTTAATTAATATTTATACTAAGTATGTCTTTAATGCACATATTTGTACATATTTCTTATTTTTTTCCTTTCTTATTCTTATTATTTACTTATATTTCTCTACATATATTATTATAATGCACATAATTTACACACTTTCTCTTTTATTTCTATTTTCTTACATTTCTTTATGTTTATATAAGAGCAACTGTAACATCCCAATTCCCCCCCGAGGTTCAATGAAGTATTTCTAATTCTAATTTCTGACAGTTCAACAACTTTCAGTACTTTCAACTGTCTAATGTAAACCTGACATTAAAATTTCAAGTGCTTTCAGCGTTTACACCTCAATTGAATTCAACTGCTCTTGAGAGAATTTAACCATTTAAAGTTCTTCATTTATTGCAAATCTTCTAAAAATGTTTTTAAATTTGCCCCAAGTGACCCATTTCTTTCCCTCTCTGCTGTAACTAATCTGTCCCTCAGACATCTTGAAGGGAATCGCTGAATATTTTGTCATGCTAAACAGTAGTACTTTGCAACTCTTTATGCATATGACTCATTATGCAGCCATAATGTCTGCGGAGCATGTTTGGTTCCTCAGCATAAATGCTGTTGATTATGGATTTGTTTGAATCATGTCTTTGAATGGTTTTTAATATGCAAAAAGCAGGCTAATGATGTGAAGATGTTCTTAGCCTGACCTGGCCTTTAATCTCTCCATTCATCTAATCCCCTTTTCTCTTCAAAGCCTCCAGAGATGAAAAAAAAAAAGCTTGAATAAAAGACCTTTTCAACACAACTCTATTAAAAATAAATATCCTCATCCATTAATCACAGCCGAAGCAAATCATTGGTTTTAAAATATTTTATTATGAATAGTCTTTGCTACAGTTTGTATTTAAAAAGTGTTAATATCAAACAAGCTCAAGCAGTATCAAACTGCTGATTTTAGTAGAAGGAAGAAAATGCTTTGGTGCACCACACGCTGTACATGTGACATAAGTGTCATGAGTTCAGGATATTGTTAATACTAACTGAGTCAAGACGATATCACTGGGATTATTCTCTAAATGTGGTTTCTAAACCGATTCTCTACAGAGACTGTTAACTCAATAACTCAACAGTCAAAAAAAAATATAAAAGAAAATATGAAGACTGGCGAGAAAACATGTTTCTCAATGAATCAAATCTACCACTACATAGTGCACACTCACACAGTATTGTTCCTTTCACAAGGAAAAGAACAATACAAACACTCATAAGGACTTGAAGTGATTTCTATAAAACACATCAAAAATAAAACCGTGGTAGCTCTTCCGATCATAAATACAGTCAGTAGTAGCGTTTTGTTTGTTTTTTGCTTTTCAACAAATATGTGCACTGCACATTAGAAAACTATTTGTAAAACCCCTTTATTGGTAAAATCATTTTAAAAACTCAGAGGTCCCTTTTCCCGAAGAACTTTTTGAAGACTGACTTGTTGCGTGGCCGTGGCAGGCTGGCGTAGCTCCTCAGAGCGGAGTCCTGACAGGCGTCCTGCTGCCATCCAGCAGCGGCCAACAGCGGCGGCTCAGAGCTTCTGCTCGCTGACGCGCCGTCTGACGATGACTTGTCTCCAACTACAAGAGTCACACAGTAGTTGGATCCTCCGCCTCCAGGGGTGCGCAACACGGGTTTGATCTTCTGAAACGTTGCTGAGAGAAAACAGTTGAACGTTAAAAGAACCAAAAAAAATCATCTGTTTATGATTCTCGGACACATTATAGGTTTAGGTTAAACTAACCTGATGTGAAGGAGTGGGAGCGCCGCTTGTTGCTCAGCCAGTCCTGACCGCTGGAGACGGGGGAGCGAGGGGAGGGAGAGGTGTTGTCTCTGGATGCTCCAGACAGTCTGTGAGTCAGTGTCTGCTTTAAAGTGTCTTCATCGTCTTCTAGAGAGGGACGAAACATTATTAAAAACAGAAGAACAGCAGAGCCGAGGGACAAAAAGTGAAACTTTTACTGTAACAGATGTGAGCTGCCTCCATGCAGTACTGTGATGCTCCAGTTGTTTAATGTGTAGTAAGACAATACCGTAGCTCCCCCTAGTGGATCATACTACACCTGCAACAGCCATTCACTATCTTCTTCCCTGGTTAGAGGACTTATCATAGCAGTATGAAGCACTACAAAGCTAAATGAAATTCCTTTTTTTGAGCTCAACAGTAGCTTCAAGAGCTTGATTGATAAAATCATTGTCGGGATTATGAAAACAAATCCTGTTCAATCAATAACCACCATAGTGGAGTGCATCCTCTAACCAGCAGTGGCTCAGTGGGACTATTCGGTAGCCAACAATGGAGGGCGGGGATTGTGTTGCTAAGTGTGAATGTGCAGCAGCAGAAGGCCTCACCACAGCGGCCTCCATCTGTGGACGAGACGGTCGACTGCTCATCCACACTCCTTAAATGACTCTGCGGCATGTGACTGAACTCTCTGGTGAGGACAACAATCTCTTTGGTTTGGGCGGCGACCGGCGGTTTGCGCCTGGGGAACGTGGAAGTGACATCATGACGGCGGGAGGGGCAGTGGCATTTGGCGAGGCCGTGACATCCGGAGCAGAGGAAGGGCTTTCTGGTAGGTGGGAGGGGAAAAAAACATTATTGTAAAGATTGGAAGCATCCTCGAAATCCAAGAGATGGAGGTCGTTAAAGCGTTGTATCTTACAAGGAAATGGGGAGGTCTTGATCAACTGGGACACTTGATAATGAAGACACAGACTCACTCCGACCTTTTAAGAAAATAAAAATCAGAAATAGATCAAATACATTTCACATCAGCTCAGGATTAGCATACACTAGCTTTGAAATAACATGTTTACCTGTGCTTGCTTGTATTTTCATCATCCATTTCTTCATCATAAAACGAGAGGCGGCATTGAGCAGATATTCGGACCCATCGCGGAGCCTGAGGGACAGAAAAGACAACTATTACAACCTCAAGATGCCAGAATGGTCTAATACACAGTATCATCTGTCAAACACCATCATTGTGATTTAGTGGTTATTACAGTCTTACCGTAGTCTAAAGCAGTTGGGTTTTTTGGTGTACTCTGGTGCGGGTGAACACTCGGCTCCCATGAGGTTCAGCGGCAGGCCACACGCAGAGCTCTGCAGCATAACGCACATTAATCATCATACTATCCAATTCAATTATTTATCCTTTCTGTTCTACGGGGCTCTTATTGTTGTAATTTTTCTGCTTACCCTCAGTGTGTCCTTTCTATCCTGGTAGAAGCACAAGGTGTGTCTATATAGGACGGCATGGTAGGAGCTCCAGCCTCTGGAGGCAGCCTGTGAAAATAAGATAAGAGTGTGTGTGTGCTGCTGACTGTGGGCTTTACATTTGCTGACCGTGCTGGCTTTAACATAAGACGGAGCCTTGCTTACTTTCTTTCCTCCCAGCTGCAGCTTGTGCTTCCTCTCAAGCGATCCCTCCATAGACTGCAGCTCGGGCTTTGCACTCTGAGAGAAATTAACAAAGTTTAGACAAAAAGAAAAGCTCCTCTCTGTGGTTAATCATAAGAGATGTATTTCTATAATAAGAGCTTAACAGATTGAGTCTTACCAGGGTGATACAGCGCCCTCCTGTGGCCGTTGACTCTTCCTGCTTCTCCATGTTGTCCAGGCTGTGAGAGGCTTTTCTTTGCTGACAGACGCCGTCCAAACCCATATGAACCGACAGGAGACTCATTGACTGGTCCTGTTCAGAAAGAGGAGAGTCCACAGTGATCACTGATGACACAATTTGAGTTGCTCATGCAGTTGTGTTGCCTTTAATATCAACACCAGAGATAAACAGTGATAAACGCTACTGACAGACTACAGGTTGAGGGCAAAATGACTATAGGATAATTGACATACTTGTTGATATTGTATAAACATTTAAATGTATTGATATTGCATTAATTAGGATTCTAATAAATGAGGTAAAAGAGGTTAAAGTTTCAGTTCACCCGAATTACATAAAAACACTTAGTCACTTATTTTTGGTTTTGGTCAGGTTTAGATTATATAGATATTTAGATATAGATAGAGGAGATGAGAACTATGTTTGTGGTGCTTAGAGCAATGAAAAATTACATTTTAAAGTCTCTTTACACATAACACAGCATCGACCTCTTTATAGGAACTAACAACTGTCTATTTAATTGTCATTTTTCAATGCTGTGAGCATCACAAACAAAATTCTAATCCCTTCCAAATCTCAAAACCTGGGCAAATAAAACCAAACTTATCCCCATGCCTACATACCAGTAGGAATTAGTGGTGCAACTGTTCAACAAGCGCACGGTTCGGTTTGTATTTCAGTTTTTGGGTCACAGTTTCGGTTTCAGTTCGGTTTGTTTTGCACATCAGGGAGAAGAAAAACATGACCATTTCTAATGTGTTTAAACTCCAAAATATATACATTGATTGATTGAGTGAATGATTGGATGAAATTAGTGATATTTCGATATTATATGAAACCAAAACACTGATGTTATACATGAAATAAGGCAGGCCACTTAATGGTGAAGCACGCCTATGTTCAGATTATTGCCTCTTCTATGTCTCTGGCACCTCATCTAATAATTAGCAGGCCTGTGTTTAGTGGTGGTGCAACGGTTCAACAAGCCCGCGGCTCGGTTTGTACATGATTGAACGGTTAGATTTTTTATGGTTCGTTTTTTGTAATTTGGGTGAACTGATCCAGTCTCATAGGTTTTCACAGCATACATCACAGTATATCAAACGCTGACCTCACCTTCGAACAACCTGCGTGCTCATCCACCTCCTCCCCCACCTTTGCCTCCTCCTCCTCCTCCTCCTCATCCTCTCTGTATTGATAAATATATCTCTGATTGTCTCCCACATCTGGCAGCTTCACTGGATCAGACGCCGTCTCGTTCACCGTCACCGAGGTCTTGCCGGCCGGTTCCCTGTTAGGAAACGCCGCCCAGGACCTCCTGTCTCCTACGGCCAGAGGAGGGAGGAGAACTTTGGGCTCCTTGTCGTAACCCAGCAAGCTCTGAAGGTAGGGGGGCAGTTTGAACTCTGCCACGAGGAGGTTGGGCGCTGAGGCTGTGACCAGGTTCCTGTAGAGCACAGCGGGGGTCTTGGGTGAAGGCGAGCGGGAAGGGGGCTCTCTAGATTGGTCCGAGGGTCCCTGGTCGGGCTGGTACATGATGTCTGAGCAGATGCTCTGTCTGTAGTTCGTAGTCTGGTTCCAGATGTCCTGCAGTTCTTCTTCTTCCTCCTCAAACTGCTGGTGGTCGAGGTGGACCGGCTCTGCCTCTAGCTCTGCTGAGTCTGTTGACGATGTTACAGCGTTCTCCCTGGTTTTAGCGCAGTCTAGACCTCCAACCTCAAGGGACATGAGCCTCCCCACTACGCCCTTGGGCTGCGGGTTATCTGCACATGGAGCATCAGTGCAAAGCTTGATACTGCTGGAGGTGGAGATCCCAGAGTCGACCGAGTCCTGACGAACACTCACACTCACTGTTGACTTCAGATTCACGACCATATGAGAAGCTTGGCTCAGACACTGAAGTCTAGGACTCTCTTCACGCACACTTTGGGGTCTCGCACTTTTATGGTACTTGTGTCCATTTAGGTCTCGAATGAGCGTGTGGACACTTGGGCATCCGTGTTTATGCGCAGCTGTATTTTGGGCTTGGTTCACATAAATAGGGGGCTGGGACGGCCGGCTGGTCCCATCCCTTTCAGCCGTACTGGTTTTAACCTCTGACGACAGTTTGTCCCACTCCTGCTCTGCATCCTCGTGCAGGCTGAACTGGGTTTTAGACAGGTCGTTACACGGTACGGTCTGATCCTCGTCTTCTTCCGGGGAAAGAGGAGGTGGTGGTTTGGAGCTCTTGTCCACATCAGGCAGATCTTTCACTGCAACAGCCCGTGTTTCAAGGAAACTGACATCTGCTGAGCTGTGTGTGACGGCCGGAGCGGGACGAGTCTGTTTGAAAGAGCTCAGGGCCGTGTGTCTCTGGGAGTGGGGGTCCGGATCAGTCCCTGCTCCTTTTTTGGACTCCGGAGGGGCGATGGTAATGATGTCCTGGATGCTGGGGATGAGGGTCATGTCCTTAGGTAGGTCGAAGCTCAGCACAGAGCCCAAAGAGAGGAACCTGCAGTGGCTTCTCGCATGGTTTGTGGTTGGCCCCTCTGACACAGCGTATGGAATAGTGCTGTATTCTCCTGAACACTCTGTATCAATGTCCTTCAGCAGGGGATTCTTCATATAGGCCATAGCTTCTACTCCATCCCCACTCTTTGGAGAACTCTTCTTCCTCCTGCCTTCCTTCAGTGGCCATGTATGCGTGTCATACGCGATTGGCTCGCAGTCGTAGCGAGGCATCCCTTCTGCTTGCTCCTCCACTCCCATGATTTTCTGGATAGTGTGCCTGCGAGCGTCTCTCTTCCTCTTTCTCTTCTTGCCCATTCTCTTGAGGCTGCTGAAGATGGAGCTGCTGCCGCTCGCCGCCAAAGGGTGGAAGGTCACGTTGGCCGTCTGAGGTGCGGGCGCCGAGGAAGACGGCGAAGTGGAGGAGGAGGACAGCGAGAAAGTAGGGGAGGCCGAGGCTGCAGAGCGGCTCTTTTGGCGGGGCAGGGTGATACTCTCATACACAGGGGCCACAGCCACGATGCTATCCTTGACATGCAAGTAGGTACTTACCTAGAAGAAGAAAAGGAGATTAGGCGTGTGTGAGCTCTCGTATCATTGAGACTGTAAACGCTTTAACGCAAACGGTTAACCCCAGAGAGACTCATGCGAGCCCTCTGCGAGAGAACAAGAGCTGTTTTATGTGTTACAGATGAATGATGACATGAGAGCGAACCTGACCAAGACAATCAGCTACTTTTCAGAGACCTCTTTTCCTCTACATCCCACACATCCAAGAAAACAATGGATTCAGGAATGTACAAGCCTCACACAGTAATGCAAATGTATAAAAAAAAAAAAAAACACACACAAAAAAGACATAAAAATTAGATGAAAGGACAAAAGAACATGGACATGATTGCAATCGCACACTTGCAGGACTTAATCAAAATCATATGTGGCTGCACATGCCGTCATATGCAGCTGTAATGGCTTGACCTTTCAACTCTGTGACTAATCTCTTGTTTCTGTGGAAGCCCCAGACTATAAATCATGGTGTGCAGTCTGGGGGCCTTTCTCGAAAAGTTCAGCACCAGTTCTTTGTCTAATGACTGCGCCTGTGTTGGCGTTTGGGACGCACTCCTGCTGGGAGCCATTTTGGAGCACACGTTTCATAGGAAGCGAAGGTGAGGTCACTTATTTTACACAACCGAGGGAGGCACAGCCGTGGAGAGGCAAACAAGACCGGGTTTGCGTCAGGCTTGTGGTGAAATGACAGAAGGAGAAGAGAGCGCTTCTGTCAACAGTCACAGCAGGGAGAAGACTGTGTTCTGCTTTTCTTACTCATCACCCTCATTCTGTCTCTGCCATCTCCATCTCTCTTTAAAGCCTGGCTCATTGAAGTTGAGCTCCAAAGAAAAGTTTTAATGTTGAAGGAAAGTTGGAGTGTAAACATACTGATTCATTGTCTGATTTTCAGTTGGGAATTTAACCATTTATCCAAGTTTACACAAGACAAGCTGAAAGGGCCAAATGCCTACTGACAGATGGATTCACATTCACAATCCAAAATATACACATTTGTTTTCAGTGCTTCAGGCTTACTCCGATAATTCCTTGTTTTTAAGGTGGGAATGTATGATGGGTTACATGACTTTAAATATAAATACTGCAAAGATTATTCACCTATCTATTTTTAGATTAAATGCACTAGAGTACAATTTACAGTCCAGTTTCTAAAGACACTTTCATTAGCAGAAAAGTAATCAATAAAAAAATATTTTGTATACAATTTTTACTTACGTTTTGGGTTGGTATAATACTATGTATTTGGTATAAATTAATTGTATACATTATATTTACTTGTAACAAACTGATAACAGTTACATAAAGGCAATATATCTATTTCTGAAAACAGAACACTAATTGGAGTTCATGTGTATTACTACACCTTCTTCATTATGTTTATATTTTCACAAATGGATTGTAAAATCAGCACCTCTCTTTTCCATCCCATTACGACACAATGTGCTTCATTAAATACAGAATTTATTTGGTTTTGGATTCGCATTTATGACGGCAGTTAAGTAGGAAATTGTGAGTTTTGACAGTAAAACGGTTTGTTATCTTTTCTCACTTCTCTCACATAAACTACATTTTCCAGCCGCAGTGACTTTCAGAGACGGTGTGAGTGCAAATGTGATAGCACTTTGGCGTGACTTGTTTCCTTTTACGCTCATGCCTGGTTTACGGCATGGTGAGGCTGAGGACGGGCTGTACCTTGTAACAGGGGTTAGTAGAGCATGCTTCCCCCAGAAAACAACTACACACAGCATGCAGTCCCAGCACACTTCGAGACGCAGCATGCGATGGCAGTTCACACCGCGCAATTTACCTCGTTTGCACTCTGCCGATAAATCTTTCTCTTTCGCTTTAAACTACCCAAAGTATTTTCCAAAAGCCCCTGGCAGCGCCTCCAAAAGTTTTTACAGGCAGAAGATTGAGGCACAGCGGGCTGAGGGAGAAAACGGGGGAAAAAGGAAGACATGAAGGCCAAAGGAGAGGGAGGAATGAACAGCAGCAGATAGTCAAGGAGGGAGATCCCATGCAGTGTCATTACAGGGAATGAATGTTACTGCGTCGGCCTTCAGGAACTTTTGAGGGAGAAATGTATGAAGCCAATAACAGTGGCATTCCATAATGGTGACTTTTAGTGTGTTTCTCACCCTGTGCACAGGCTCAGAGGTCTCCTCCGCTACCTCGTCCGTCCCAGTAGGCGGGTCAAGCACCTGAACCTGGCTGTCCCCCTGTCCCCCAAAGCTAAGGATGAGGTTGACCGTGCCCCCTAAAGCAGGGCTGCCGGGCTCTTTGAGGACCACGATGGAGGGTTTGGGAGACTCTGAAGAGCCCCGCGGTCCGATACTGTTCATGACCTCATACCCATCCTCTAACTGCTTCTCCTCCTGCTGCTCAGCTTGTCTGGGTGGCAGCGATGAGGGCTGTCCGTCTCCTGCTGCCTTTAATTTGTCTTCATCGGAGGGGACGACCGGGGACGGGTGGGACTGGTGGGTCTCTAGCTCAGGAGCTGAACTCTATGTAGGAAGAATGGAAAAATTAACAAATATTCACATTGGTAAATAAATACTGAATAGGTAAAGTACCTCATATTTCCAATAGCAGGACACATATGTTAGACATGGCACTGGTATTGTTTTCCCCACTCTTGTTGAGGTTTTTTGACTTATTATGATGATTATTTTGATGGATTGTTTTATTTTTTTTGTGGATGCCAAAATCATGTCTGGGAAATAAACAAAAACTTTCTTTTATTTAAGATGACATTGTAGAAAAAAGGTACATTTCATGATTTTCAAGGGTTTTATTTTCCCGTTCCCTACAATAAACACCTCTCTACTTGTTTACCTCAGTCAATGGAGAACACATTGTGGCCTCAGAGTAAATGTTATCTTGTGAAGGCTCCTGTCTGCTCTTCTTGTGAAGCCACTGTTGTTTCTGAGCCCTCCAGTGCACCGAGATCCATCCAAGCATGCTCCTCAGCTCCTCCATGCGCTCTCTTACCTGTAAGAAATTACTCAGGGTTTGTAAAAGCGGGAAAAAAATAAAACCAACAATTTATTCAAGGATCGCAGTGAGTCATAAGTCATGCTCACCATCTGCGTGAGGTGGTGTTCTTTGTCTAACAGGTTTCTCCCCGTCTCCGCCAGCTCATCAAACTCCTCAAACTTATGCTCAATCTGCGTGTCCAGCTCCGCAGCGAGTGGCCTCTGGCCGTCTTTACCAAGATGCAAAGCGGTATCTGAGAAAATACACGACCTGGTGTCTTCTGTCCATGAGCTGCTCAGAGGAACGGGGGGGGGGGAGGGGTAGGAGACGGTGGAGGAGACAAGGAACAGGGCTGTGAGAAAAGCCATACATTCGAAAAAACATGAGAATGACCAGACTCTCCCCGATAGGACAGACATTCATCGCCTTGTCACACTCGGCCCAGGAAACGCGCGCTGACCTCCTCGGCACGTCTTAAATTATACATTTCACCAGGGACCTGTGCTTGACAACGAGAACATCCTGTTCTTCCCCTTGAAAAGATATTGTAATGGGCAGATGTTCTCACAAAGAGGATTATGAAAGAACGTCTGGCCGAAAGGGGGTCACAACATCCCCACGCCCTGCTTACATCATGGCGAGGTAGCTCCTGAAGAAGTCCTGGAGCTGCACAAACTCTCGCAGACGCGACTTGTTCTCCGTCACACTCTTCCCCAGCTCCGTCCAGCCCCCCAGCATGGCTTGGATCTTTGCCCCGAGTACTTGCACTCTCTCCGGGCACAGCTCCTCCAAGCGAGAGGTCTGCTTCTCCGTCTCCTTTACCTCCTCCCTGATGACTTCATAGTCAATCTGTGGAGAATCACAGTAAAGATCTATCATCTCCCATCATCCTCAGTATCACTCAAACAGCCTGTACCAATTGTATCTCTGTATGACCTCATCCCCATAGCTTTATGCATATCATTCAGCTAGAGACCCATATGGTCTGCATATGGGCTGCCACGCTTTTAGCAAGCTAGCAATGTTGACCGCTTTTTTCTCCGTTTGACGAGGCGGTAATTAATAGCGTCGAGGGTTCTCTGGGAGTAATGCTTCATAACGTTTCTCAGCTACAGAAAGCCTCAAGAACACTGCATTGTGGATGCCTGTCTGCTGACGGCACAGTTATTTCAGTTTGGGAGATTAGGTCATTTCTGCTCTTCAATGGTATCGGGTCCAGACAGCTGTGTGTGCCTGTGATAAACATAACGCTGCCCAAAAAATGACTCACACAGGACTTTACCAGCCTCACATCTCCAACCCGGCGACCCCCGGACGCATAGAACAGAACTCACCCCACCAGATTTACTCACAAACACACACACACACACACTTTGAGAGCTAACAGAACAATGACTCACACGAGCATAAATAAATATCCCGTTTGAATAATAAACTTTTGCACGCTCTACGTGTGTATGTGTGTGATTGCACGGTGCAGTTTATATAATAAATTAAACACGGCACAAAGCCGGGCCCCGTTTTTTTAGATGCGAGAAAATCTGGCACAACAGGAAACAGACTGTGGAACAATGTGTCGGAGGCGAGTGCGAGAAAGAGAGGGGGGGCTTCCCCCTTTTTCATTACACCAAGCAAAGGTCAATAATCCAAAGTCAATGGATCGTACTAGCACCAGTGAGTCGTTTTGAATGTTTACTCCATCTTCCTCTCACCTCCAGGTGGTCCTGCTTCTCCTGCAGAGCCTCTAGGCCGCAGCGGTCTGGCTCGCACTGGACGGCCATGTCTGTCTCCTTCTCCAGGATGTCCAGGCTCAGCTCCTTGCTGCAGCACAAGCACTCCTCCACGTGCACCGCCAGGCTGGCGTGCTGGCGAGGACGCAAAGTCATCATGAGTACTCGTAGGATGTTATTAAGTCATTATGCTTCATTGTGTATTATTTGTTTTCCAATGAGAGCCACATTGCAAGTTAGTGTTTCAAATGGAGTCCCTTCCGGGCGTGTGTGTGTGTGTGTATGTGTGTATGTGTATGTGCTATTTTGACATGAGTGCTGCTTTCTTACCAAGAATAAATCGAATTAACGCGAAAACACTCATGCGAGGGGGAGTGGTGGCTCGTTTGGGGCCTATTAAAGTATATAGCCACAGACAAAAGGAAAGCAGATGTGGCTCTATTGGTTTGTGCAGCTGTTTGTGACAGAAGTGGAGGGACTTCAAAACTCTTCAGCATCCTCTACGATCATTATAACTTAACGAACATTGCAGCGTTCATCAGATCTAATGAACTAGAACCAGAGCTCTCAGTTCAATATAAACTGACTCTTATCTCCTTACCTTGCTCAGCAGCTCCTGGATGGCCTGGTCGTGGCTCTGCGATCGGCCTCTTTCCCTAACAGTGTCATTCAGCATCTCTACGGCCTCTCGTAGTTCCTCCACAGGGTCCCCCATGCTTTCTATCAGGGGCTCACCACCGCCACTGCTTTGGAGTCCCAGCAATGCAGGAGCTGAGGAAATCTCACTGTGAAGAGGCTGTTGGTTACAGAGAGAGAGAGAGAGAGGGAGAGTTGAAATCTTTAAATGTAAAACCTACCTATTCAACCAGGCCTTTGATTAAGAATCGTTATAACTTTAATCACTTATTTTATTGTATTTAAATTGTATAATTTGATTCTGTTTTATTGATATTTTATTAATCACTTATTTCATTGTATTTAACTTGCATACATTTCTTAAATTTTATTTTATTCTATTAATCTAGTTTTTACGTCACACTGTTTTACTACTAATGCATTTATTATAGCTTTTAATTCTATTTTATTACATTTTTATAATTTTATTGCCTCGCATGCATTGGTCTCAAATTATCAAATTGTTAAATTCAAATTAAATTCCATTCACCTTCATTGTATTGGATTAGTGGCAGACATCTCAGCACTTTTTTTTTTTATTTTTGATGAAATGACCCTTAAATGCCAAGTTTTGGTGCACTGTGTCTCACCTGGCCCAGGCTGTACGGACTACCGCTGAGCTCCTGGCTCTCCTCCAGCTCCACGCGCTCCAGGAACTCCGTCAGCATTCGTGTGTCCTGCAGCTCTGAGTTCTGCTGGGTCAGGGCACTTTGGACACGATGGTACCTGGGAGACACACACACACACGAACCAGTTTTAATGAGCAGCTACACCTTAACTGTAATCCACATCCGCATATACAGTACAAGCACGCATCCTTCAACAGAACCACATTACAGAGACCGCGAGCAGCATACTGTGCTCTGTTTATGTAATCATATATCATGTGTCACATAAACATTTCCTGTACTTCAGGGCATGAAGGTACCCTGTCCGTGCAGAGTTTATATTTGAGATGGTAAAAGGAGACATTTCAAAGGGTATTTTTTCCAGAACAAATGAGCCTTAAGTTGCTTGTACGTAGCGTTAAATAATGACATCATCCCAAGTGTCTTGCAGCTGCTCAGCGAGAGCCTCTACCTGCATCAATGCGTCCATCTCTGCCCCATCTCACACTCCCACCCTGGAAACACTTAAACTGAGCCCTTTCCGTTTCTTTATTTTCGTTGGTCAACTCTGTGTTCTTTACAGAATCTGAACTTGTGTTTATGGACGCAGGTAGGTACGTCCAGTAAACCCGCCAACATCATGAGGTTTTACTGAGAGTCCGTGGCAACAACCTGTCTTTAGAGGGCCAACCACAGTGAGAGGAGTCATCTGGGTAACACAGAGCGGGTGACTCTGACACACACTGACAAGCTGTGGGTGAAGTGCATGTCAGGACTGTGGGGCAGACCTCGCTAAGTGCTGCATGAATCACAAATGAATAAACTCGAGCCTTGCAATGAATGAGCGCATGGAGAGTATTTTTTTTTTTAGAAAAAAAGGCAGCGTATGAGATCTATGGATATATATTTTTTGTGGTTTATGGGGTGAAATTGTTTGTCTTAAATAAAAACTGGGGATTTTATGAATAAACTCTTCCATGTTGGATTGCAGACATGGCAA
The DNA here is from genome assembly GCA_916701645.2 of Sebastolobus alascanus. Classification (NCBI taxonomy): domain Eukaryota; kingdom Metazoa; phylum Chordata; class Actinopteri; order Perciformes; family Sebastidae; genus Sebastolobus; species Sebastolobus alascanus. Next base: position 3,061,147 of record CAKAOJ020000121.1, read on the forward strand.
GCCCAAACCTGTGACCTCTTGGAAACACTGACTTTATTTCCTGACCACAGTGACGAGCGAAACCACCAGAGTGTGATTGTTCAGGTCCATAACATGAGTCTTCCGTGATGATAGACATCAGGGGGGGGGCTACCCCCTGACCTCTCCCTCTCCTCCTCTGACAAACTCACTTTCTTTCCACCTCCTCCATGCGTGCTGGCAGGCCTCGTGTGTGTGGGTGACTGTGGCTGTGGAGGCGCTCCACCTCCTGCCTCAGAGCGCCGAGCTCCAGGCTGCGCGCTGCCACCTCTTTCTCCAGCAGACAGCTCTCCCTCTCAGCCATGCTCATTGTTTCAGGGTCACCGGCGAGAGCAGACTCCTTCATGGAAAGCTCCACGGACTCCAGCCAGGCCTCCAGGCTGCCCAGGGCCTGGAGAACTTTTACAACCTGCACAGTACAGAAGCAGAGAGGCTAATGATGAAGAATATTTACTGCAAAATGATTTAGTGCACAGCGAAAACAAGCAGAGGTGATGTACTGTACGAAGTAGACAATAATAGGTTTACCTAATTGAAGTAGACCGTGCTCTGACCTACATCTTTTGTTATAAAAGACTCACGCTTTCCAACTAAGTCATCAATCTGGGGGGATTTGCAGCCTCTTTCCATCCCATAATCGAATTATATGGCAGCGCAATTTATATCCCTTGGATTACCCTTCATAAATTTTGGGGAATATACCTTGCAGACTCTTCCAATTAAGATGGTAAAGATGAAAGTAAATGAGCTTCTAACCATGAGTGTATGTGAACAGCCCAGGCTCTCGGCCAGCAGAAAGCCTCTCCCAATGGGAGATCTGATCCAGAATCATCCGTCATAACCATAAATTTCCCCAATAACTTCAGAGGTAAGAAGTAAAAGCCTCGGTATGACTCAAGAGGAGGAGTGCCTGTTGTTAGAGATATTTTATGAATCTTACCCTAAAACCCAGCTCCTCTGAGGCCTGCAGAAACACGGCGTTCCTCTGGTGCCTCCTACGCAGCTCTTCCCACAGGACTTCCAGCTGGCCGAGGAACTCCTCTATCTTGGCGCTGCCCGGGTGCTGTGCACGGACCAGTCCGTGGCCCTCCTGAGGACGGAGCGTTAAACTGATGAGAGCATGTGATGACTAAGGACTGGGATTTACGTTGCGAAACATATACCTAATCTGAAGCTTTGGGTAACTGAAGCAGCCTCAGATGAAATGTCAGCTCGTTATTTGATTAATACACAAACCAGGCCTGTCGATGTGCCCAGTTTGCAAAATGAGGGGGATATTTTCATTCAAGGCATTCGTCCAGCGCTTATGTTTTAAGACAAACTGTGAATATGACAGTTGTGCCTTGGCTCACCCGTTTGACCACCTCTATCCTGGCCCTGTTGGTGAGAATCTCTCGTTCCAGAGCGTGTTGACACCTCCTGGCTGCCTCCAGCCCCTCGAAGCTGGCTATTGAACACACCTGTGTGGCCATGGACACATTGTCTTTCAGCCAGGACAAAGTCTGAGATGAAACGGGAGGAAAGAGTGGAACAGTTTAAAAGAGGAATATCTGAACAGGAGAACAAGGGAGATGCTATTTAGATGCCACAGGAAGCAGAGTTAGCAGGATCCAGGTGATCAAGATAATTACTGGTAATAAGAACACAGTAGCCCACCGGTCAGTGCACAGTCACGCTTGAATGCAACTTTGTCTCATTTAAAAATGTGACATGTTACAAGAAAAGGGTGTTATAGTTGATGAGTGCAACTGCAGGGCTGACAATTCACAGCAATTAATTCTGAGGTTGAGATCACAGGATTTTTACTCTAGATGAACCATTTTCGTTTCAACAGACAGTTTTGAAAGGTGATTTCTGGTGTAAAGGGGAAATGCAGGTGTGCCAGGCGGGGGTCGAGTCACCTTGTCGGCAGACACGGTGAACTTCTGGAGCTGTGGGTGGCCTCGCGGGGCGGTGGCAAGCTTGGGCTCTGCTCTGGGCTTCCTGCTGCAAAGAAAACACAGACATGTGACTCCAATTATGACTTACATAAAGACCTCTCATTATGTAAGTCACAGAGAGAGAGGGAGAGGGAGGGAGGGAGGGAGAAGCCAGGCTGAAATGTCACCTTTCTCCCCTCAATTGATGTCTGACGATGACATCATTTGCACAGGCAGGGCCGTCTCCCGTGGGTGAGGAGGTGTGGTTCACTGATGGCTGCTCCTGGCTCTGGTTGCTCCTACCGATCCCACATTCAACAGTACTCTGTGGACAAAAGGGTCACGTAGGAAAATCCAAAAAGATCAGCAACACGACATGTGAGTAATGTTTTGCTTTCTCTGTCAGCCATCCATCGAATAAATGTTGACTGGATGCATAAACATCTCAAATGGAGGATTTTATACTCCTCTAGACAATGAGGCGTTGCTGTAGCTCACTGCTAATGTGAATGTTAGACTGAGGCTGGAGGCCGGACAACATGGACAGCTGCCCAGAGTAAAGCAAAGCCTCTCCTGTAAATGACACAAAGCATACTGTCTCACAAAGGTTGGCTCTTCTCGGTGAAATAACCCAGACCAGACTAAAGATACAAGCCGTTTCTGTTTGACAGCATCGAAGGTTTGGAATAAAAACACTAAAGACGGCAGCAAAAGTTTAAATATATTATAATTGCTTTATGAATGAACACATTAAGTCGAACAAGGTTGCCAACATGTGCTATACCACTCTGATGACTAAAAAGAGCCATTGCAGTTGGAAATATTTCTCTCATTAAATAGCAGCAGTGTTTTTTCAGCCTTAGATACTGATTTCCATGGCCGTCCACTCTGACTCTGTTTAGAACTATGCAGTGGAGTTTTTAGCAAGGTCAATGCCAGAGCTATAGACCTTGTCTATGTGCAGAAATATATTATAGATGTCAACAGCCACTAAGCCTATTTTACAACCATCTGAGTGCTTTAAAGGTTGGCCAAAGGACTCTGCAGCAGGGTTTCCAATGAGAGCTACATGGATCTGGACCATTACAGAGAACACAGTGGGATATCCTGACGGTTGGTCTTGTTACCAACTGCAGTCCACTGCAAACATCTCAAACACTGTACTGCAACAGGATCCAACAGAACCAACACGAGAGTGCAGGTACAATACTTAGAGCTGTTATTCATTCAAAAGTGTATTGTTTTTGGTTGTTTTCGTTGCTTTTTTTGGTATGTACTTATGTTGTTTCTAACTGTATATCATTTAAAACTGTAAGGCACTAACCAAGGTTTTAAAAAGCGCTATATAAATAAGGTTTTACTTGCTTTTGCTCCCCCCAACTGGTTAGCATAAATATGAAACAGGGGCGATTCTAGGATCAGACCTTTAGGGGGGCTCAGCCTGATTTTTTTATGCACCAATTTCTGCCTTTTTTTGCATCAAGTTATGGTGGAAATGTCTTTATTTCTGTAAAGGAAAACACATAATTCAGGCGCCAGGTGACAATTCAAAATATAATGGAATATAATGCAGTAGCCTAATGCTTTCAGTCATTCTGTATTACTTTCAGATTTTTATTGTCCTATAGATAAACTTTTCTCATTTAATGTTAGCCCTTTATAACCTATACTGTATCTATGGTAATAACAACCAATTTGACCCAATGTACTAATGTTTCAACTTACTTGTTTTTAATCTGCGCAGTGCCATCATGAAATTCACTACCTGCTTCTCCTTTGGTTTTACCGCTGGACTACCAACGTTTAAGGTGCATGCCGCCACCTACTGTATTTACTGTATCTTGAGGTCAGAGGTCAAGGGACCCCTTTGAAAATGGCCATGCCAGTTTTCTCTCGACGAAATTTTACTTAACTTAAGAGTTATTTAGCCTCCTTCCCGACAATCTGGCATAACAGATTTGGTACCAATGGATTCCTTAGGTTTTTTTTAAGGGGTGCTGAGATGAAATTTAGGTGTGCTTGAGCACCCTTAAAAAGAGTCTAAAATCAGCATTGATATGAAACAATTACTGTGAAGTTAGTAAAACATTCTCTTATGCTGACATTTCTCTGTCTAAATGTGAATAATGCAGACCACGCTGTGTTAATTGTTCTATATAACATAATGTCTTTTACATATGCCAGTAAAAATAGCGCTGACACAAGTAAGGTCTCTGCAACAATCAGCAAGGCAAATATGCATCTGTCAATGCTCTCACATAAAAAAATATGAATTTACACGACGGCCAAAAAGCACAAAACAGCCATTAATAATGGTGTTTTATGGAGTAGCTTTAATTTCACCACGTTATTTTCTGACTGGGCCCATAGAAGAAGTGAGTCAGAGAGTTGGAGAAAAGTGTCGCCTACAAAAATTATGCGAGAGATGCAGTAAATTAAAGGGGTCTAACATCATTTACTAACATGCCAGTCATTTTATAGGCCAGTCTGAGTTTCATAGAGGCACATTACCGGCCCATTTCTGTGCTAAAGCTGCAGAACTAACAAACTACTGTGATTCATTTGACAGGGTTGATAACCATCAGTGACGTCTCCTCCCTGGATATTTGCTTCTGTCCTTCATCCTTCACAGTGGCTTCCACTGTAAACAACTCCTGTGGTGCACTCAACATCCCATTCTGCCATATGAAAAAGAATTATGTCAGCCACAGCTAAAGATTGCCGTTTAATGATTTGCGATGTCATATTTAATGGTATTCTGTGTTTTTAGGCCTCGTCCAGTCATCTCCTATTCCAGCATACTTCTCCCTGTCTTGGTGCTGTTGATTCTTATCTGTTTTCTACTGATCTCCTCTTCCCCCGTGTGTCTTTCTGCAATGTGCTATGAAGTGATGTCAGCCAAGAACTATCACTTAGCACCAAGCCCATCTGGTCTGCAGCCCCAGCATCTGGCCACAATTAGCCAGAGAAACAGACGATAGCCATGTTTACCTCTAGCGACAAGAGGCCATACTACTGCTGACACAGACATGGACATATAGATTATAATGCATGTACCCATACACATACAGACACTAAAACCTTTACAATTACTTCTAAATAGACTGACTCAAATTGCATCGGAGAGGGAGAGACTATGAAAAAGAAAGTGCGCATGTTACACTTGAAAGTGCTGTCTACCAGCACATTATGCAAATGCCTCAGAGTCACTATCAGCCCACAGCGCTGTGCAGCTGCATCTCATACCCTTAAAAATACTGTAATCAATTCAGCACACCCGGGAGCTGGAGTTAAAGCGCTGCGAAAGTCTGTGACAAATTACTTTTACTGTTCAACTGGTGGTTGAACAGTAAAACTGAGTTTGGCCTTTGGGCTCCAGGGTTTTTTGTTTGGACCGTCTTATTAGTCCTTCCATAAAGAGTAACAAGTGAGGCTCCCACAGACAGCGCACCCAGGTAACTCGCAGCTCCCAGTGCAATAAAGGCAACGAACTGCAGTGAAAGGGCTCGGGAGGGACGGCCATGCCAACGAGCTCAGCGCCCGCTTGCTGGCCTGATGGGTTCCTGTCACAGGTGGCGAGGCCGCGGGGCCAGTTAGAGCCTAAAAACGTGAGCAGGGAAATAAACCGAACCAGAAACACCGGGAGAATGGAAAGAGTGAAAGTTTTCTCTCCTCGAGCATCTGGGCACTTTCTCACTGGGCAAAACGAGGCCAGAGGCTCAGCGGGGACTTCACGAGAGCTCAGGGTCAATAACACGAGAGGAGCATTGCATTATGGGAGGCCTCTGGGCTGAACACAAATAGCCACTGTGCATTGACTTGTAAAGCGATTTAATGTGCTAACTTAAAAGACTAAATATACACATAATTACTGGTTTTTAACATACCACACACTTACGTTTCTGGATACCTCTTCTAAGAGACGCTAACAGTATTTCCTTGTAGGTTTATGGGCAGTGGGGTTACTATAGGAGCACCCACGTGTTCAATAAAGTGCTGGTAGACCTCCAAGATGAGGAATGTCATGTCGTGAGGAATCCACATGCTCTGCAGATTATCCACTCACCCCGGACTGACCCACAGGCCATCTATTAATATAGTATTAATCCAATGACTGTGTACTTTTGTTAGAGCGGTTGAAAGCCAAGATACTATTCTGCCATGAAGTTAAATCTCGGGTCGGAGGGTAAGGCTTATTTGCTCTGGCCCACCGTTCAGCCATGTTGTACAGTCACGGCTTGACATTTTTCATGGAAACTTGTGGAATTCTTGTGCCAGAGTAAATAACACCTCTAAAAGCACTTTCCTGTGACTCCTACAGGGCAATGTTCATAACATTTACAGACTGGGGTTATAGTCAGGAGATAGAGAAGACTGATTGGTTACATATTGCTCTATTCACTTGTGTGTGGGTTTTTAAAGCCACAACTCATCAGATGGTGTTATTAAGTGAAACTAACTAGCTGGTAGGATGGAAAACCAACAGTATGTTGGACGCAACTGCTCTACAGCACATCTGACAGACTCCAAAAGCACTGTTATTTAGGAAAAAAAGCTGCTTAAATCGTAAATCAGGCATTTTCCAAACCAAAGGACAAAGTGCGTCACATTCTGCAGCCACAGATGTCGTAGGACTGGAAGAGGCTGATGGCGCTGTTCTCTCCCAGTCGAGAGCCACAGCGCGGTCTCTTCCAGTAATAGAATGAAATACCGAGGCTACTTACCACGCAGCCCTTCAGACGATTCTGCTCCTCCTTCACCTCCTTTCCCATGAGCCTTTGCGTCTCCGTTCCCACGTTGCACAGGGGTTCTCGGGCCGGTGTCAGCGGGTCAGCATCTTCCCTGGTGAAAGCGGAGCCAGTGGGAGAGAGTGTGGTCCTGTCACTCCTGCAGGAGGAGCAGAGCAGGAGGTTACTGTGGTGCTGACAGCAGAGCCTCAGAGGCCCCGCTGTGAACTCCAATTATGGCTCTGTTGTTACGTTTTCTACCAGTGTTTGTGTTATTTGGTTTAAATAGCTAAGAAACGCAGCTGATAAGACAGACGAGATGATGTAATATTTGGATCTAAAGATAGCTGAGAGGCTCTCGGCCTGAGAAACGTTTGGAAAGCAGGAGATGTTGGAGATGGATGTCAGAACTGTGGACTTGGGTAACTCCTGACTCTATTTATTATTATGAAAATGGAAATCTTTTTTGCCCAGGTAGAGTATAAGGATTGCAGTGTTATCCAATGGTCAGTCCAACATTTTGATCCAGGACAAGATAACATGTAAACCGGCCAGATTGACATGAAATTTTGCATAAATATTCATGATCCCCAGCGGATGGATCCAAGTGATTTTAATAATCATAATAATTATAATAAATTTCATTTATATAGCACAAATTTCAGAACAAATTATAGAGTTTGATGACCCCCTGACCTTTTCTCTACTCTCAAAACCATCACCTCAAGTTCCCACTTTTATACAAGAAACATCAGAAAAATCTAAAATTTACAGATTCGCTTCCCATAAGATGACCCTTTATATTTTGGACATTAATCAAAGAATTCCACAAGTTTCTCTATGCATGCTGAAAGGCTGCAACCAATGTCAACAGTTCAGTATGGACCACCGTGTAGCTTGGTTCCCATTTCACCACAGCATTTAAATGTGTACTCATTAAGTAGATACTGGTTCTAAAAAAAGTCTAATGATGTAAAAGTCTGGACTCTTACTGAAGGCTATTAAAGGAACAATAAATTTGTTTTACAAATGCCATAAACATTACAAAATATTCTTGTAAACGTGTTATATCTCAGATTCAGCAGACTATTCAAGGTGACGGCAGGATTTTAATAGTGAGAAAAGAACACACCGTGTTGCCAGCTGACTCAGTGAGCCAAGACATTATTCATCTAGTTCAGTAATCAAACACATGGTCAAAGTCCAAAGCGGTGCAGAAAACTGAATATTAGAAATAAACCAGTGGGTGGTGAGTGATGCTTTGGTGGTAGTTGGTCTCCAGACATCCAGACAGACCTGTCCTTCACTTTGCTTATAATTTTTCACTGATTCAAACCCAAATTCAACAAAGCTAATCAAGAGAGAAAGAGAGAGTGAGAGAAATCTTTACACAAACGTCAAATGGAAAAGACTTTTTATGTTGAGCAATAACAGAAGAATACAGCTCCAGCTCAGTGGAAACCTACGGAGGACCAATTACTGGGTGAAATGGCGCATGTGCTCACGGGGCCACCAAAGTTGTCGGCGGTATCCTTGGCCTGCTGTCTCACCTGAAAACCTTCTGAAGAAGCGTCCAGCAGTCCTTCACCTCGCTCTGCTTCCGCGTGACGCCGGCAGCCAGGGCGGGATGGAGATTAGACACCTGGGACACGCTCACATCTAGCATCTACCACACACAGGCCTGCAGGTTAGTTAGAGAAGGCTTCTGCAACACACTTTCACGCTCTGATCACGCAGTGCTGCTTTAAGTGAAAAATGAAAAGAGTTTCCTACCATGATCTGACTGGCGATGTCGCGTATTTCTCTATCTCCGAAGCCGTCCAGCTCTTTGGATGCAGATATGCTTTCCCTCTGAAAGAGAAGATACGGTATCAGTTAATGTGAGCGAAATATGAATCTTGTATCTCAGCTGAAAACAATCAAGGAGAATTGTACCATGTTGTTAATAGCAAACAGCGTATTATCGGCCTGTTGGTAGAACGAGGACACCTCTAGTGCCAGCTGAAGATTTTCATGGTAGTTTTTCAGATGAGACTGGACCTTCAACCACCTGCACAGAGAAGATAACACACACGTCAGCCTTCTCTCTAGATTGAAGGCGTTTCATGCAGCATAGCAGTTCAAGTTAAGGGACGACGTGTACATTTTATTGATGTGTTTCCTCTTGCTGGAGATGTTTTTGCCATCTGTCTTCCCTTGCTTCTCCAGCTTCAGGGCCAAGTGGTTGATCTCCTCGTGGAGGTTTCTGTATAGCTGCTCATCCTGCAGGGAAACAGGGGAACACAATCCAACTATGACCTCAGCTGTCTTTACCATACACCCTGGGAGACAAATTACAGTCAGCCATAGATAAACGACTGGGAAACCTCTGCAGAATTGTATTATAAACTATTAACATATGGGAATGTGTATATTTCTTCCTCAAGAATGTTGTTTAGCATGTTTCAATCAATGTTCTGTTAATTATTAATAGCTCCTTTGCTTGCTCCTTTACGACGCTCACCTGTTTCAGATCTAAAATCCTCCTGGTCAGCTGCATTTTGTCAACATTTTCCCCCAAGACATTCACCAGAGACTGCTCCTCTTCCTGCTGGCACACATAAAAGTCAAAGTGTTTATAGCCCCCATTTGTTAGGAACCTAACTATTATTCCTTTTCAGAGGCACCAGGATTAAACCACATTGCCCCTGCTACCAAGGAAGAAGCTGAACAGAACCAGCCCTCAGCATTAGGTGAGAACTTGATACTAATGCACAGGAGGAAAGGATGAGTGGAACTAAATGGAGAATGAAGTCTGGATGTTTTATAGACTTCATAAGCAACATCCTCCATTACATTCCCACAGGTCCATTATCAATCATCAGATCCCTTGTGCCAGACATGAACAGAAAGATAAACACAGGCCTAAAACGCAGATTGCTTTTTGATAATGACAGGCAGATGTTTTACACCGGTGAATATACACAAACAAGAGATGTCTTCAGGATACTGAGCTAATTTCCTGTATTAGCAAGTGCTGTTTTTTGTGCCAATTATCTTGACAACTGTTGATCAGAGCTGTCTGTCCACTCATATCTGTCTCAGGGCTGACTGTTTTTGGTTTTAATTGTTACAGTCAGAGAGCTTGATGGCTTTTCTGTTTAGATAAATGGGAAAAAGGCGTGAGAAAATTTATGGATATGATGTGAGCAAGATCAGAATTATGAAAAAGGCTCGAGAGTGAAATGTCTATGAAGGCGCATGAAAATAAAAGTACTTATATCACGCTGTTTCAGTGTTACATATAAAAATGAGAACATGAACATGAATGAATAAGTAGAAAATGCTAGCATCTTGCAGTCAGAAATAAATTAAAATCCCAAAGAAATTGCTGAAAAACAACCAATGTCATAAAAAAAAAAGAAACGCTTTTATTCAATCCTTTAGTAAAATTGGCTCTGAAAAGCATGACAAAAGGGATCAAAATAGCCCTATCTCTGCAATTAAATCCACATCTACACAACAGAAAAAGAGGAATGGGTTTTTTTTTTTTACCTTCTCTTTAATCCATGCCTCCAGCTTGTCCACTTTTTTGTTGAACTCCTGCAGGTTCTTGGCTCCACCCAGGGCCCTCGTCTGATTTGCAGCCGTCTGTTTCAGGGTGTGCCACTGGTCCCTGAGCTGGCTGAGCTGCTTCTTCACCAGATCAGAGGTGGGGTTCAGCTTGCACATCAACTGCTCACCCATCTTTTGAAACAGAAAGTCGCGGTTCATTTTAGGTGCAGCGCCGACGGAGCCGCCAGACTGACATAGAACAGTGGCCGAGTACATTTGACACCTCAAGTTTGTCGGAGTCATTGCCTTATGTGCCAGCCGGCTTCACAGATGTTGGAAAACCGCCATTTATTTCTTGGATATACCCTTGGTTCTGTCTCTGCCCTTCCTGAGCCGTCTGAGTGTCAGGGGAGGTTAATTATCAGCAATGTACCATTTCCAAACATTTTCTCCTGAGGGAGAAAGTATAAACTGGCTTGACAGAGCCGTCTGGAACGCTGAGGGTCTGCCTTCCTCTCTGGTCGACTGGAAATGCCTACGAGGCCATTATGTTACGTGTTACGTGATCTGACAGACTCTTTTAGCACCAAAGACCGTGATTAATGTTTGCATTCAGATCCCCATTACCTGTTAAAAAGTTCAAATAAACATTTCATTTTGGATGTGGGTTGCTGCGATGTGCTTGCTCTGGTAATATTTCAGTGAGTGAGAGTCCGGCCGCGTGTTGTTACCTGGTTGAGTTGAATCAGGGTGTTCTCGAAGTCTTTGAGGTCTCTCTGGAGCGTCTGCGAGGCTTCCTCCCAGTCCTGCAGGGGGCAGCGCTGAATATTACATCCATCCTTCAGGTCCTGCAGCTTGCCTTTGATCCACGCCTCTGCCTACATCACAAACAGACAAACATGTTTAGGATATGCTTGTGCACATCATGGTAAACCATTTACGTCTGTTTATAGACCTGATTCAGCTGTTTGATGATATTGCCCTTTTATTTTAAAGTGAAATCTGATGTATCAGCTTGAGAGACCTGATGTAAAATAACATGGCTGAGGTTGGCTTAATTCTTTATTTATAAATGTCATATTTGTAGATACATTTTAACTAGAAACATGACAAAATTAGATTTCTTTTGCAGTGTTTTCAATGAAATGTATATCTAGAGCTTTCACACCTGAGGCTCATCTACAACTTATTATTTGTGAGATATCTGCTGTGTGACAGTACACTAAACAAAGCGGTAGTCAACGGTCTTATTTCCGCTCATGAGGAGAGCAAACAGGCCACATTTTCTTCCCTGCCTTAGAGTAATACGGAGCCTCAGACACAGCAAGAACAGCTCTTTGTTCTCCGATGTCATGTTATGCAGAGCAGAAGTTTCTCTTGGCGAGTGCCTGGGCTCCATTGCATAAGGCTTTGTTTCTTGCAGAGCTGCCTTTTCTGGCACCATTTGTATGGAGCGAATAACTGCAAACCAGGTGGCCAAAGTCAGAAAGTGTTGGAAAGTACAACGTGTTTGTTTTCCGCAAAGAACCCAGTGTGGAAGTGAGTGACCCACCCAAATGAAGTCACAATAATTGAATGGATTAATAAATCAACTCCGGTTCTTCCGCCTCTCAGACAGATCCTGAGAGTGAGTCATACAATTGATAAAATCGGCAAGACTTTATTTTTCAGTGTTGCTATTGTGTAGAATGTCAAATAACAGTTGAGCACATAAGTAAGTCATTATAACATGAGATCAAAGCATTATTTCCCAAGGAATTTAGTACAACTGACAATGAATAATAGTCTCTACAGTAACCCCTCTTTTGGATCAATAAAACTTCAAGACCACACATGACACGGCCTCTAAACAACTCTTGGCTCAAGATTAAAATGTGATGTCACTTCTCCGCAGAGAGGCAGGTCATTAACTTTACAAGGCCCCCCGGTGCAGCGGAGGTATTTCTGTGCTGAACAGAAGGAAAAGAGCTTGACAAAACAGGACTGCCCCTATCTCCTCACACTGGCTCCCATGGCATTATAATGACCTCATACAGGAAGTCTATGATTCCCTTGTTTTTTCCTGTCCGCTCTCCACAACAATTGTCTGTTTATCAAAATGTACAGTGAGGCCTTAGTCTAAGCACGAAGAGTAGACTGTCAATGCATGCAGTTCAGATTGTATCGCTGTTTCTGATTCTTTTGTGAAAAAATCTGTGGCCACACAGGAAAACATCGCCGCAGTCAACACAGACCAGATTTTAAAATAAACTCCATGTTTGCTGATTTTAAACCGCCCTTTTTCAGGCTGCTTTTCATTTCTACAAGCTTCAAAGGAACCCAATTTTAGCATTTTAACTGGAAAAGTGTGCACATCTTTACACGTTATAAAATGTTTACCAACAAGTCGCATTTCTAGCCCCTCTCGTCATGCAACTTGGCCCTGGAAAGACAGCGGGAGTGGAAGTTTTCTCGACTTTCTCTGTCATGGAAATGAGACGGTGAAAGGCGAGATGTTTTGCAGAGCAGCCTCGGAGACAGATGGCCCTCAGCGGGCGCTGCTGTGCTTCTCCATGTGGTGACCTGCTTTGCTCTCCTAGCTTGAAACATTAGGGGCCTTTAAAAGTCTCTCCCTGGAAAACTCACTTCCACTTCCACAGCGATGTAATACTGAAATAACACATATTCATCAGCGATAGCAGTCAACCATATCCCTGTTAAACAAGCAGGTCCCCAGGTACCAAAACTGGTTATTTTAAGTACACTTAAATAAAGTTAAAATACAAAAGGCTGTTTCCTCCAAAAGCAACAGAAATGAAGGCTCCACTTCAGAGCAAAGGGGCTGCTTAGCTTGTTAACATTAACGACGTGCTATAGAGCTGTTCTCAACACATACGCATACATCATCCTTCAGCTGACACATTCAAAATGAATTTCTTATTACTGGAAGTAAACAGCCTATCACTTGGATGGCTGATGACAAAAGCCAACTGCCGGACAAAATGTCCCTCAGCCGAACTCGCAGAAAAATGTCCTTGTACACCGGGGTGGACGCAGTGATGAGATAACACAGCCAGTTGTGCTGCTTGGCCGAGTCGCTCTGGGCCATAGGCGTGAAGAGATGGAGCCAAACAATGATCTCATCCCTAAATAATTGCTTCACTTGTGGCGGTTTCCCCTCCCTCTCTTTCCTCAGCCGAACACAGCTCATACAGTTCTCGGGACAAAATAAGAACCAGTACATATTTTGTTCTCCTCACAGGGTCATGCGACAGGCAGCTTCCATTCTGATTTCATCTCAACAGCGCAATTTTTTTGAGCTAAACCCCACTCCATCTTCTTTTCATTTAGCATTTTTACATCAGAGGAGATGACAGATGAGTTACTGTGGTTTAATTTTAAAACTCCATCTGCATATTCTGGTAAAGTGGGGTGGAAAAAGCACACCCTCCTCAATCATTTTATTAGTTTCCAATTATATGAGTGAACACAGAAAATGAAAGTGCAGCTTTTCATGAGTTCAAACCGACGCGGTAAACCCGCTGCATGACCATGACCAACTGTTGATGATGATGTTGTGTATGCATGCTACATTTTACCTGCAGTACTTCCTTGTTGAAGAGCGAGTTGCGCTGAGTGAAGCAGTCACTCTGGGACGTAACAGCTGCCGAGGCTTCGTTCTGTGGGTGTAGATGACTTTCTTTCCTCTGAGGCTCTTTCCTCTGCGATTCGGTCACTGAGATCTGTGTGAGCACACAACAGACGACAACGTGTTGAATACATGCAACATTAATTAGATCACACCTGAACAACAGGCGATGCTGATAAAGAAGGGAGGTAAAGCTCTCAATGAAGGGTTGTTTAAGTGTCCATTCATGTTGGTAACACCTTTTTTTTTGTTATTATCCAGAGACATTATAAACTTGTGTGACCCCAAGGTCCCTCTTAACAAAAACCTACTGTCAGCACTACGTGAGATGAAATGAAACTGGACTGGCACAACCTCACTAATCGAGCATTCCTGCTTCTCTCCTATCAGGAAACATCTGGGCACATGAAGGAAGCAGGAACGGACAGATCCTTGGATGTCTGATGTTTTTTACTGTCAGCCTTACATGTAAACATATCACCTTTAAAAGGACTTTGGTAGATCATGTTCACTCTTTCGTACCTGAACAGGTAAAAGCACCACAATTATAAGCATTTTTGGGGCTTTTGCATGAATAATATATGAGAGGAGGAAAAGCAAAGTATTGTTGTGGTTACAGAATAAGGTGATGCAGATGAGTGCCATAGTTTTTTGTCCGAAAAGGGGAAACGAGGCCATGGCTGTGTCGGTGTGTTATTATAAGCAGCCTCCATGAGGACTTCAGCAAGCCTTTTCTTTTGTTAACATCTTCCCTGACCTCATGTTTTCCAGTGAGCCCTGCTGTAACAGAGCACTTCATCCACAACACACACCGATGACTTCAACCAGAAACAGGCCAAATCCAACAGCCCATTGACTTTAAACAATATCCTACAATATACATATACTGTTTTTCCTCCTGTAGACTGTTTCTTTAATAAATTACAGTTAAACAAGGGGGCACAACAGGCTATTTGTGTGGCGTTCAAAGACACGTTGCTCCCATAACTTAACTGGTTTTCCACCTCTGTGTAACTTTGCACCGAATGTATAATATAATAAGCTGGTTAAGTTTGGCTGAACATAGCACATGACTTCACTTCCTAAACTCCAAGAGATCCATCAACTCCACAGCTGGCTATATAAAGACCCCACTGTCCCACAGCAAAACAAATACAGTCTGAATAAGGTTGGGAAAAATAGCCTCATTATCAACAAAAAAAACACTCAATATCAAATAAAATATTTTAGGTTAAATATGATACTCATAGGCTTTTTAAATTAATATTCCATTTACTGAGATAAAAACAAAGTCATTTTTTCTCAAGCTAGCTGACGTCATTTGTCATTTTTAATTTAGCAGTTAGGTTAACTAGCAGTTAACAGCTAGGTTAGCTAGTAGTTAGCAGCTAGGTTAGCTAGTAGTTAGCAGTTAGGTTAGCTAGCAGTTAGCAGCTAGGTTAGCTAGCAGTTAGCAGCTAGGTTAGCTAGTAGTTAGCAGCTAGGTTAGCTAGCAGTTAGCAGCTAGGTTAGCTAGCAGTTAGCAGTTAGGTTAACTAACAGTTAGCAGTTAGGTTAACTAACAGTTGGCAGTTAGGTTAGCTAGTAGTTAGCAGTTAGGTTAACTAACAGTTTGCAGTTAGGTTAGCTAGCAGTTAGCAGCTAGGTTAGCTAGCAGTTAGCAGCTAGGTTAGCTAGCGGTTAGCAGCTAGGTTAGCTAGTAGTTAGCAGTTAGGTTAGCTAGCAGTTAGCAGTTAGGTTAACTAACAGTTAGAAGTTGGTTAACTAACAGTTAGCAGTTAGGTTAACTAACAGTTTGCAGTTAGGTTAGCTAGCAGTTAGCAGCTAGGTTAGCTAGCAGTTAGCAGCTAGGTTAGCTAGTAGTTAGCAGTTAGGTTAGCTAGCAGTTAGCAGTTAGGTTAACTAACAGTTGGCAGTTAGGTTAGCTAGCAGTTAGCAGTTAGGTTAACTAACAGTTTGCAGTTAGGTTAGCTAGCAGTTAGCAGCTAGGTTAGCTAGCAGTTAGCAGCTAGGTTAGCTAGCAGTTAGCAGCTAGGTTAACTAAAAGTTAGCAGTTAGGTTAACTAACAGTTAGCAGTTAGGTTAGCTAGCAGTTAGCAGCTAGGTTAGCTAGCAGTTAGCAGCTAGGTTAACTAACAGTTGGCAGTTAGGTTAGCTAGCAGTTAGCAGTTAGGTTAACTAACAGTTGGCAGTTAGGTTAGCTAGCAGTTAGCAGCTAGGTTAGCTAGTAGTTAGCAGCTAGGTTAGCTAGCAGTTAGCAGCTAGGTTAGCTACCTAGCATGTTAACCCTTACCTGTTGGACAGGTAGGTCTCCGTTCAGTTTCAGCCTGGTTTGACCCTCCTGCGTGGGCTGAAGTTCATCACTGCTTTCTTTTCTGAGTAAAACCTAAAATATAAAGAGACAAAATAAGCAGCCGGTAGTGCTGAAAACAAGCCGTAAATCTGGAGAGGACGACGGAAATTGTGGCAGGAAAAAACAACATTTTAGACAACATTAATGGTAAAGTTAGACTTCATAAAACAAATATCTTGATCAATTTTCGGTAACAACTACAATATTTTGCATTCTGATGGGGTACATTTGTCAAACAATATGTCATAAAGATATTCTTTTAAAACCGAAATCTCAAAAATCCCCAATAATTAAATAACTAAGTAACAAAGAGTGAAAAACCTGTGGCGTCTTCAGGTATGTAGGTTAGCATATTACTGATAATTTGCACTGTATGTTGAAAAATAGTACAAAATGTCTACTGTCCATGCTGAATTTGAGTTTAATTTCTTTGTTAGTAGATACATCACCAGTATTTTTGTTAAAACTGTTCAAATTAAAGGATTTGTTACATAAACTTTATGTAACTAAAACAACATTTAACACATACCTTTGCTCTTTCTCTACCTAAAATTGTGTCTTTATCGAGTAAAATTGCCTTTTAATTATACTGTAATATTGACAGAACTCCCACCTCTGTGTGATATGTATTATTTATTATTTATGCATTAGTAAAGTGTGTCCTGTACCTTGAAGTGAGAACTGGGCTTATTCTCACAGCTCACACCCACAATTCTGGGCAGATGTGGATCTGCTGTGCTGGTGACGTTGTTGTTGTTATTGTTGTTTTCAGACGTGGACCCCGTGATTGAAAGCTGTGCCGGTCCCACTGACACCTTGTCCTCTGATCTGTCTTTACTCCCAGAGATTGTGATCTTCTTGATGGACCTGGAGACAGCGGAGGGAGAGGCGACGTTCTGGTTCAGGTGGTCCTCAGCTGCCATGTCCTCCTGGTTGTGCTTCACGGGGGCTACCTGCTTGACGATGGGCGAGACCAGACAGGGGCCGTGTGCGCAGACCTGGGATCGACTGAGGTAGAGCGAGTTCAGGTTGTGCTGTAGAGTGCAGTTATCCAGACTCTGGCTCTGCAGATAACTCTGTGTAAACTCCTGGCATTTTGGCACAGCTGGGACTGACAGCCTCGTCCCAATGGTGAAGGGCTGGACCTTCCTCACAATGCTTTCAGACATTGCCAGAGTCCAGATAAGAAAACAAAATATGCTGAAGTCCAAATGGGCATTGAAAAAAAGTCTGTCACATCCCTTTGTACACTCTCCTCCTCACTCACCAGTTCTGTTTGTCCAGTCTCTGTTTAGCAGGCAACAGGAGGGTTGGAACAGAAAGTGGAGGGAGAGCTCAGTTCTCCACCTTCTTGTGCATGTTGAGAATGCACATCACACAGCCCAGGACGGCTTCCTTGGACTCCTGGGATCGAATGCGGTCCCAGACGTGGCGCAGCGCCGTGCCAAGGTGGGCAAAGCCCGTAGAGAGGGTTCTCCTGAGGAACCGTGCCACTGAGCCTGCCAGTCTGCTACTGAGGAGCCTGATAACCAGGGACCGCAGCAAGATGAAAACTGCTGGCATGCTGCCTGACTGTGCTGTGCGAGAAAAAAAAAAAATGAAAAAAAGGAGGGGGAAAGAGGAGGGTTGGTTAAGAGAGGAGATGAAGTCACCACTCTCTCTCTCTCTCTCTCTCTCTCTCCTTCTCTCTGTCAGGAGCGACAGAGCGGAGAGGGGGCTGTAAAGCCTGGCTGTCAAAACTTCCCCTCTGAACCCGAACAGAAAATCTGTCCAGATAAGAGGCGAGTAATGGAGTCAGATGGAGAGACCTCTGTCGGACCTTTCTCTCAATCACAGCTTATCCTCTATGAGGTAATATCCTCAGCTGAAACACACTCACACCCACACTGCGTCCACCTTACCTCCACCTTGAAGTGCAGAGGAAAAGACAAAAAAAGGCTTTTAAAAAGTCCAAATCTGAGGAGAGGATAAGCTTCAGAGGCTCATATGAGCGTTGTCTGTCCAGGAATGAGAGTGCTTTCCTCAGCTCCGAGCCTTTCCCCCATCAGCGAGGAGCAGTTGTCACACAGGTTCCAGCCTGTTGCTCTGCTCCTTAAACCTCAGAGCTGCTGGCATGACAAGTGTGTGTTTGTGGGGGGGGGGGCAAATTACAGTCAAGCAGATGATGACCCCTACCACTCCTTGATGGTGATGGTGGCGAGGGTTCAACAGAGCACATGTTGGGCTGACTGATTGGAATGGCAGGGGTGACGTGCGTGTGTCGGGGGAGCGGGGATTACTGAGGAGAGCAGCAGACAGCAGAGAAAATATTTGCAGAGCGGAGAATCTGCTTCCACTGGTGAAAGCTTTCCCCAAAAAAGGAACTCTCACTCTTCACTCAGCTGCCCTCTGACTTGACCCCGGCACCTGGTTGAATGGCTCGCAGTAGTAGCTGCTCGGCCACTCACAACAAAACCCAGTCAGTGTAATGAAATTGAAGTAATTACATGCCTCATTTTACAACTTTTGGAATTCCCCAAATATCAACCCATGTAGTAAAATTACATAACATTTAGATATAGAAACATTGAAGAAATATCTTCATTCATGTGCATCTAAAAGTCGCCAGTGTTACTGTGCTGTTTGGGGCTAAAACAGGCAGCAGTGGGACAACAGTCACTCAGCAGGGCTCCATATGACAGAGGTAGCCCCGGAGTCGACACGGTTAATGATGCTTTTAAAAGAGCTCTGGTTTCATGATGAAGTCATCTAAGGGAAGAGTTTTAATGTGTTGCAGCTTGAAGTCAGAGATAAATTCATGCGCAGGCTGGGTGGTGTTCACGGAAGGCTGGATGGGTGGAGTTCAAGGGGTTTTGGCTGACTTTAAAATGCCATTTCCTCATATTGCTGCTGGGTGAGTGGCTCTAGAAGTGTGCGATTTATGTGAGCAGCGGGTACACTGTGTGACTATGACACCACCACATGCTGAAACGTTGGTTGTGGTCAAGTGGAACATTTGGTAATGTGGGTTATTTTTAATGTAGGATCATTATTTGTCAGGAAAGAAATATATGCACATATCTTTTTGCAAGTCATGCTGTGTAGAGGCAAAGCAGTCCACTGAATACTGCAATCCTCAGCTTAGCCTAGAATACAACTTGAAGCAAGTAATCAAAAAAACATAACATTGATTTTCCCCATGATCATGATTACCCAACTTTTCTAACCCGACTGTGTAGCACTGACACCAAAACATTATTGGATAATCATGTGAAAAAGGGTGCCTTTCTCCCTTTTCACTAGGCCTTATTCCCCCAAATTAACGGTGTTTTTGTGTCTGCTTGATTATTAATTTCGGTCCAATGTTTCAGTTTATTTGATAGATGCATAAATGACACAAGCTTGTTTAGTTAGTTTGTTTTATGGGTTTATAGGATTTTATTGTTCTGCCTGGGATGTTGGGGTGAATCAGCTGCTCAGCAGCTCAATCAAGGAATGTGCAAACAGGTTTGCCTCATTATGTCCTCTCAGCAGGGAGAGACTGGGCTCTGTTAGGACGTAACATAGGTAAGATAGTTCTGCAGTAAATGATATTCTATAATATTTGGTGTGCTCATTGGTATGGATGGGCCCCATAGACAGATTGAGATGTCAGCAGTTGTATTAATGGTATATTCATTATTCTGTGTGTATTTGGATGCTTGTTTGGTTTAGCTCTACGTACCTGAACAGGTGTTACGTTCCAGTTAGATGAGGCTAATCCCATTCACTGGAGTAAGTGAAGGGGAAAAGGAGTTGGCAGGTTGCTGTGACGCTGCAGTGAACTTTTTGTTAATAAAAGCCACTTTTTTCCACTTTTTTCCACCATCAACCTGGTTCTGCAACATCCTTTTTGAAAGTTTTCCAGTGCCAAACCACCTCATCTGCCCTTTATATGGGGTGGCTGCACTACACTCCCCTATAAATAACACAATCAAGAGGAATTATTATTCTAGTATCTTGTAGTGTAACACATTTATTAGCCTAGTTTAGCATTTTCAGTTTTTACATAATATGCAACACTTTCAGATGTATATACATGAAGCATCCTATGTTGGAGGAATGCTTTCATGTTTTCAAATAAAAAGTACCAATCATTCGTTTTCAGCTACACAGAGCGCTTACAATTCAACAGAAGTTGCTATTTTATTATTATTATTATCACAAAACATGACACAACACACTGCACTAAATTTCTTCAAGCTAACCAATAGTACTTTGACATTTTGGGAGATACACTTAGTTGAGTGTACTGAGATAGAGCTAGGATGCTACTCCAGCTTATTAATACTTTACAAGTGCTGATAGGCTAATTTTCAAATTTTCGAGAGAGTCTTTATGCTAAGCTATCAATCAATCAGTCAAACTTTATTTGTATAGCACCTTTTATACAGGTTATTGCAGTTCAAAGTGCTTCACAGATGACTGACAAGTCTGAAAATAAGACAGGACAAGTGTGGGCTGTGAAAACAACAGAAAAGACAAAAACAATTCAACAGACCAATACACGCAAGACAATAAAATGAAATTTTTTTTTAATTAAATAGAATTAAAAGCTATAATAACAGTAATAGTAGTAAAACAGTGTCAAGTAAAAACTAGATTAATAAAATATAATGTAATTCTAAAAATTAAATACAATAAAATAAGTGATAAAATGATAAAATATCTAAGCTAATCGCCTCCAGCTCAGTACTTAACGCACAGGATAAGAGTGGTATTGATTTTCTCATCTAACTCTCACTAATAACCTATTTCCCAAAATATCGAACTATTCCTTTCAACTTTGCTTTGTGTGTATCGCCTTCTTTCCCACGTAGCCCGTAAACATTTATAAAGGATGGAAAGTTGTTTGCTCACAGAGTCCCTGTCTGATTAGATTTGAACCAGGTGTCCCACCTCTACCAACCCAGTCAGATTAGGCTACTGTAACACCTTCCTTATGTTGTTTACCCTGGAAGTCCCCCCCTCCCTCCCCACAGCTCTCATCCACATCTTGTGCGTAATGTTCAACTGTGCTGCCCACATCCGTTACAAATCATGCAAACCTCAGCCTTCATCTGAAAGCTCTTCATTTGTGCCATCTTCCTTTATGTGCATCTTTGAGGATTAAAGACAAGCTGGTTCTGGCCTGATGGCTGATATCATTGCCTCCCAAGATGATAATAAAATCCTGATGCTTCCTCACCACAGGCCCTGGTTGGTGATCACCCTTGTTAGATATCTTCCATTTTATTAGAGTCAGTAAATACGACTTGGAAGACTTTGTTCAAGGGGTGATGTCACCGAGGCAGCCCGCATGAAAGCAGGATGATAGCTGTGGCGGAGGAGAGAATATGCATGGGAGCTAGAGGGGGTCTGTACTTTTCCACTTGGTGTATGTCATCACAAAGGCATGATCGGCCTCCTGGTCAAGTTTCAGTGCAGATAAGATTGAGTTTTCGCTCTGGATCGTGATCAAAAAAGAAAAGATTTGGAGTTTTAAAAATGGTTGATATGAAAGGACTAGAAAAATGAAAATATTTACTTCACATGTGTTTTGTCAGGCATGCTTGGCGTGAGCTTTGTAGTAAGTAGACACCACCCAGAGAGATTTAACCGCAACACTGGACACTTCTCCAGCTTAACGTCACACAAAAAACATCCTCTATTAATTAAATTTACACTAAAACTTAGTCTCTATTTATTACTTGTATAGTTTTGTCTAAAACAGTATTGTTTAATGTTAGATGCCAGGCCTGGATCCTGTGGCCCAATATCCTATTTTGTAAGTTTTTACAAGCAGGACAGACAGAACATAAACAGACTATCTCAAAACATAAAGTCTTTGGCAACGTTTAAAAGCCACATGAACATATTTAAACCAGTTCAGCTCCTTTTTTACTTTGTTTAAATGTAAAGAAACAGACTAAAGAGAAAGTTGTGAATGATACACAAGCTTCAAGGCAGTGACGGCATGGTGCCAGTGAAATCGTGAGGTCATACATTTGTATTAATGCTTATCTGTTGATCTAAATAGCTTTGAATTCCTTTGCTCTTAGCTCACAAGTCTGAACCCACATCTTGACAATGACCTAGCCTCTCTCAGATGGCTCGCCTGTGGGCTTTTGTACTCAAGCCACTGGAGCTAATACACAGCATTAACAATGAAATGATTTGTGCTTGAACAGAACAACATGACAGCTGCAGTTTATGGACAACGGGAAATATAAACACATTACGAAAGCCACATTTTTAGCATTTACTACATGATGTCCACATGGGTTTCGTGACGTTTCACCCTCCTCGAATCTATACAGCTGGAGTGTAGAGCAGGTCGCAGCATAGTTTTTGACATAACTAACTTACAAACATAAAGCGGCATCCTTGAAGCTTGTCATCTAAAGTACCAGACCCTTTAATCACTGGTGTAATACTAACATAATTGTGGCGCCTAGTTCTGACACTCACCTGAGGCTATTTGACCTAATGAGGCTGCGTGCTTATTAGCTGACGCTCACTCACACCTGCGGTGCTTCGTCCTGGGAGTCCCGTTTCACACGTTTCTCCCGAACATGCCCGCTCTTATCACAACCGTAAGAGCCATGACATCATGTGCAATAAACTGCCATCTTAGTCAGTCGGTACTCATTGTTTAGAGAGTCAGAGTGCCAAGTTTGTCACAAGAGGCAAGCAGAGACAATGATTCTCAACCGTCTGCCATGATGACACACATCTTTTAAACTGTAGCGGCTTTGTTCCAAAAAAACAAATGCAGGGTGGCTTGTTTAAAGGGAACTGCTGCACTGCTGACATCATTCAAATCGTGACCTCTGGCCTCCTTTTGCAGCATTTCTCCATGTAAACATGCAACCCGTGATATTTGTTCTAGTCGGCCTCCAACTTTGGCACGAGGGTGTTATCATGTCAGTAGATATGTTCAAATATAAAGGCAGAAGTCAGACCTGGCTCCAAGTAAAGAGGGCCTTTGTTTTGACCTCCTAAATGGGTTTCTTGTCCCATCATAACAATTGGCCACGACATTAGAAGAATACATCAGGCCGTGTAATTGAGAAACAGTGATTTTGGAGAATGTTAAAGATTAAAAGAGGCGTTCCCTGGCTCTTGAAACAGCTGATAATTCAAAGTCAACATTCAGGCTTGTTAAGCAAGTCAATGAACAGGTCAGTGAGGAAATTAGTTGATTATCAAATGTATCCACTTCACAGTTAGTTTGTGTTTCTGCTTCTGGACCGGAGGCCAGTCGATGACAGATTGGCATCCGTGGGATCATTTGTTCTCAACGAGTATAAGGGTCACTGGCAGTGAGCTGATTTTTCTTGGCTGTACTAGCAACGGTTTGGAATTTGAAGAATACATTTAATGTTTAGCCACGCTAGCGGCATGCTTCCAGGGATGGCAATGACGGTCTGTCCACCACTTTGGTCCAGACCAATATATCTCAATAACTCTTGGACCGATTGCCATGAAATTTTGTACAGACATTCATGGTCCTCGGTGGGTGAATCCTATCGACTTTGGTGATCCCCTGACCTTTCCTCTAGTACCACCATGAGGTTGACATTTTGAGTACGTAGTGAAATGACAACAATTGGATGGATTGCCATGAAATTTGGTGCAGAAATTCATGTAAATTGTCGTAACTTCAGGATGCCTTAACTTTTCATCTAGCATTATCATTAGGTCAAAACTTTAATTTTTTCAATACTTTGACTTATGACCAAATGCCCCAATACTATACCATCAGCCTCCACTGTACTCTGTTTAATGTTGGTTACATGGTAAACATTATACCTGCTAAACATCAGCGTGTTGGCATTGTCATTGTGAGCATTCTGAGTTAGTTAAGTTATTTAAAGGAACAGTGTGTAACATTTCGGAGGATCTATTAGCAGAAATGGAATATAATATTCACAACTAACTGTTTCATTAGTGTCTTATCACCTGAAAATAAGAATTGTTGTGTTATCGTTAGCTTAGAATGAGCCCTTCATATCTACATAGGGAGCGGGTCCTGTTCATGGAGTCCGCCATGTTGCTCAAACCAAACAAAGACTCTAGCAAGGGCCTTTCACGTTTTTACGTTAACTGAAGGCCACCGTAGTTCTCTGGTACGCTTGTGAAAATGCGGTAACGTGAGCCGCAGAGTGCAAAACCGCGGTATCGCCAGCCGCCATCTGATTTCCGTTGCTCCTAAGGTAGTGTTATTATGGTAAGGATGGCCTCTGAGCGAGGGGAACAACAGTTTTGCACTCGGCGGCTCACGTTACCGCAGTCTTGGAAAGGGAGGAGTGAGCGGAGGGGTACTCAGTTGGTTGCAATCTGCAACCACACCACTAGATGCCACTAAATCCTACACACTGTACCTTTTCAATCTATAATTAAAATGGAGTCTAATAGAAAGCAGTGCAGCTCCTCGATGCTGCAGGTCAATGTTCCAGTGTGAGAAGCACAGCAGGACACACTGTGTCATACAGGCCTTTTTTGTACTTTTGTCTGAGTGCAATTTGAAGCCACCCTCAGGTGGCAGTCATGCTGAAAGGCGGGATGAGGTCACTCCATTATGTGACATCATAGGTTCACATGCTCCGGCAGCAGGAAGCAATTTTCCCATATCAAAGGTTGAATAACAGAAAAAAGCTGTACCTTATTTTTGCCCTCTCCAACAGTATCAATCACCTTGAGAGGGAGGCTTAACATTTGACCTCTGATGTCATTCCAGCGGCAGGTTGGGGTGCCTTCAAGCCTTTATTTGGAAGCTCTGTTGACCCGGCGGTGTGATTTATTAATCACATACAGGAACTTTAATCATGTGCCGCAGCCTGCCTGCAGTATATATTGCTTGCCTGTGTGCTTGACATATGAATCGCCAAGTGTTGCCAAGTGGAAAGGCTTGTTAAACATTTTGAACGCAGAAACATGGACTCAAGAAAGAGGTGAACCTACATATTTACATTTCAACATTTACACGTCCAGACGTTTGATGGATCTGCTCTGTAATCATCGTGATGTACCTCGAGACTTCACGAGAGAAACAGCAGAAGAAAAAGAAAAGTGTTTCATCTGAGTGCTTCAGGCAAATGGAAAAATATAGGCAAGCCAAAGTACATCTTGAGTCATTTTTGAACAGCGTTACAGATTAGTTTAATGTTTTGGTTGAAGTAATTCTTCTCTGACATTTTCTAATTGGATGTAAATAAGAAAATACCAATAAGTACACAGACAACTTGGAAAAGCTTTCACAGATGTTCTCAAACCGTGTTAAAAAGCGGTGGGGTCGACACTCATTTTATCTCACTATGAGGACATCATTATGCTTCACCTCAAAGAGTCTGGATTCAATACAGGACAGGCCAATGGGATTTTTTTTTCCTCTCCTGCTTTGACATACAAGGTGGCCTCCAGGGCTTTACATAACAAGCTGGACCCACCTGAAAGCTCTGCGTTATTGTTTGCCTCGCTCGTGTCACCTCCTGTTAGTGGAATGGATGAGCTCATTGCTGACACCAGTCTGAGCTATGCATGGCTTGTTGATGCTAAAATGCAGCTGACACTACAACAAACACATTAACACATATGGTTTACTTTCACAAATAGAACCGAACGTCAGAACGATATTTG
The DNA here is from genome assembly GCA_916701645.2 of Sebastolobus alascanus. Lineage (NCBI taxonomy): Eukaryota > Metazoa > Chordata > Actinopteri > Perciformes > Sebastidae > Sebastolobus > Sebastolobus alascanus. The sequence continues at coordinate 3,086,965 of CAKAOJ020000121.1, forward strand.
CCTCCAGAGTAGGAATTTGGCAATTTGCAACACGTAAAAAGGAAATTTGATTTTTAAGCAGATATTATATAATTTTGGAAGGTTCAGTCAAAAGACAAAACTTGGAGGCTCATTTACTCTTTGGTTTAATAAAGTACTCATGGACATTTTACTTTTAAATAACCTTTACCTCACTGCAGAACCAGTGACAAAGCAGAAACTGTTCCCATGGCTGGGTATTGGTGCTCACAAAGTCCTTTTCACTAGTAGAACAACCCAGACTGCTGTCTCTAGATTGTTGCACACACATGTCTGGATTGTGGAAAGCACATGATTGTTTTTAGGCCAAACTGTTGCACTAAAGAGACAACATGTGACGACTAAACAATGCTTTGCACATTCCAGGTTAAAGATGTGTTCATGCATGTATTTCACTTTACTTTATTCTTTATTCAAGCATCACGTGGGGACGATAGGAGCAGGTGTCTCAAGATAGGGCGTGGGATAACAATTGGGTTTAGAACAGGTGCTGTGCAATCTACGAAGCAACTGTCCCAACTGTGTGGGTGAGGAGGGGTGAGGTCTTCGAGCAAAAATAGAAAGTGAGCCACATAATTAAAGTGGTTCAGATGAAAATACTTGTTGCTGTCTGAAAGACCCTGTGGAATGGTAATTATTATATCCCACTGTAAATGCAAACATAAAAAGAGGCTAAACTGCGTCAATAACACAAAATCACAAAAAATCCAACAGAATGAGACTGTTGTGGGAGAACGGAGTGTAATGATGCAGAGGGCAAACATGCAGGGAAAACAAACCTTTTTAGCCTCACAGTGAGATTATGGGCTTAAGGGGAGCATTTCCTACCTCTAATTTGGTTTATTTGTGGACGCAAGAGAGCCACAAACAAACAAACAAAAATCACCACAAACACTAAAAACAAACTGCTCCTGGGTCTGTCTAATAGGAGCACTCTCAACAACTTCCAAAGAGAAGAACAGGCCGCAGAACTGCAGTTTTAATGAACCTTAGCTAAATGTGGAAGAAGTGCTCAGAACCTTTACTTAAAGCTGCTGTGGGTAGAAATGGAGCAAATATGATTAAAAAAAGTTATATTTATAAAACGGTCACTATATCCTGACAGTAGAGACAGGTCATCTGAAAAAAATCATGTGCCTCTGTATCCTCCGGTGTCTTTTGGTGTCCTCAAGTGTCCTCCGGTGTCCTCCGGTGCTCCTAATGGCATCTGCAAGATTTCACAGACTGGAGGAAAACAACCAATCAGAGCCTGTCGTCTCTGAGCAGCTGTCAATCACTCGCAAACTTCGACCAAACGGTCAAACTAGGCAGCGCTGATCAAATATGAATCAATATTCTGTTACTGTAATGGTTATTTCTCGCCTTAAATGTTTTCAGAAACATTTTGTAGTGTACTGTTTAGCTGTAAAATGAGAAAGTTTGTGACCCGGCAGCCATGTTGAGATCTGTTGAGGAAATACCAAGCACCAGCCGAAGCAAACTTTCTAATTTCACAGCAGTGGAAATGATAATACTCCATTAAATCACTCATCTGTTTAGGATTTGAAGCTTTGTCCAATAACAGGCCTCCCTGCAAGGCCACATTTGTTTATAGAGTACGGCTTGTTGGTTAATTGCTAATCAGAAACATAGCCTGACCAATAAAAAGCTGCTACAAAGCACTAATTTTACTCCTAACTCAAATGAACCATAAGCGAGAAAATGACCTAAGGCGAATACCAAGCGTCTTCTTTAGAAACACACAGAGAGGAGCTCTGTTCGTTTAATAACCCCCAAATTAAAGGAAAATGTATGATTCAATCATCTGGCCACAGAGTTAGATCATGCTCTATGACATCATTCTGGACCGCTTAACGCTGTTGACCTAATCCAGCTATAGCGGAAGTCAAATCAGTACGTTAAACATCCGGAGAATATCTATGCATGATGTAGTAATGCACTGATCTTAGCTGGTAAATGCACTTTTTCGTAGTAGTATTTTATATTATGATTTTTACCATTTTTGAGGCAATTGCCACAACACTGTGCTTTCCAGCAACACTGCTTTACCTTACTCCGGGTCTATGAAATTGAAATACACAGTGGAAACTATGAAAGAACCTCAAGAGTATGTCCGTTATAGTGTAAGACATGATACAGACATTTTCAGGCAAGTTCCATACAGTAGACCTTCTTAAAGATAAAAGAGAAGAAGGTGAAAATAATGCTGCAATTGCTAGTACAGTACTTGTTTTCATGTCAACGTCAGCAAACATTCCTTTCCCTTTCTTTTCAATTTATTGGTTTATTTTGCATGGAGTTGCTTTTTACTGTTCATAATAACAGCACACTCAGGATTTTTATGAGCCATTGTAAAGAAAAAGGTTAACCAAATGAGCCATTTCTAAGTAGAGGCTGTGCTTTTTCTCTGCCACAAAGCATTGCAGAGCTCTTCCATCACTGGGTTTGCCCGAGAATACCGAACAACAGTTGGTTTCACCAGTTGTTGTTGACTCGCAGAGCTATGCTGCAGTTGGGCAACTCCTGTTCTCTAAGTCAGGGCATAACAACAGACAGACACCACATGTGTTGGCTATAAAGTGTGTAAAACACACCACTAAGCAAATGTGTCAAAGAGTGGCTCAGCGGGGTCAGATGGGTGACGCAATCTGTGCGAGTGCTGACAGGTGGGATGGTAGGCCGGATTTTTTTGTTTTTGGCTGAACAGACGGGGCGTCACTGCAAGAGATTACTTTCACTGGGTATGTGATGAGAAACTCATTTTTTGCAACTACTATTTATACAATATCACCTCTGTAAAGAGAGATGAGGCAAGAGAAAAATCTCCAAATATTTATGAAGATATCAACTAGAATAACTAAATAATGGTTGTAAGTGTAACAAACAACTCTACTCCTTTCTCCTGGTTAGTGAATATTTCAAATATTATAGACTGAAGCCAGGCACAAAATCTACTAGGAGAAGGTGTGTGTGCCTCAGTATAATATTGGTGTATTATATCCCATATCATTATACAACATGAGGTTTGCATATACTAGCTCCAAAACAAAACAATTACTCCAAATAGCATCCTGTGTCCCAGACATGTGATCATTTAAATAAACTTCCTCAAGCCATTTCCAGAAATTCTTGGGTCCACATCCAGACAATAACATCATCTAACTGCAATTGTGTAATAGTGCAAGAAAGGACTGCTAAGTAGACAGCTTTTGGGGGTCTACAGTTCAGACTGTCAGAATTCATTTAAGATTTTTTTTGTCTGCATCTAACTGGTCGAGATGAAGAACACACAAGACTTGTGTCTTTTTATTGAACTGATATGTGATTATACAAAACCAAGAAACTACAAAGGTTCACTTTTTGAGTGATAAGGTTCCTGTGAGTGTGTGTGTGTGTGTGTGTGTGTGTTAGTGTGTGTGTGTGTGTGTGTGTGTTTAATGTAGAGGAGCCCCTCTGGGCTTAAGGGGACATTTCCTACCCTTAATTTGGTTTATTGTGGACACAAGAGAGCCACAAACACACAAACAAACAAAAATCACCACAAACACTAAAAACAAAACTGCTCCTGGGTCTGTCTAATAGGAGCACTCTCAAGAACTTCCAAATAGAAAACAAGCTGCAGAACTGCAGTTTTTAATGAACCTTAGCTAGTTGTGGAAGAAGTACTCAGAACCTTTACTTAAGTAAAAGTAGTAATACCACAGGGGAGAAATACTTTGTTACAAGTAAAAGTATTGCATTCAAAATCTATTCCTTGAGTAAAAGTACAAAAGTATTAAACGAATAAAAGTATTTTTTTTATTATGCAGAATGGCCCATTTCATAATAAGATATATTATAATTATTGATGTATTACTGTATACATCACCTTAATATTGCAGCTGGTTAAAATGCAGCTTATTGGTTCCTTTGTGCGTGCGTGCGTGCGTGCGTGCGTGCGTGTGTGTGTGTGTGTGTGCGCAAGTGTGTGTGTGTGTGTGTGTTTAATGTAGAGGAGCAATAGGGGGTGTGGAGTGTTTTGGAGAAAGAAAAGGGAGGAAGAGAAAAAAAAGAGAGGGAGGAATAAATATAGTTTTTTTGTCTTTATTTGTATTTTAAAATTTTTATTTCTCTGTTTTTCCTTTTTTATAATAATAATAAAAAGTCGTGTTATTTTTATTATTATTATTGTCATCATCATCTTTATTATTATTATTATTATTTTTAGAATCTACTGCAACTGTAACCTGTTTGTCAGTGTGTGTCCGTCTGTGGTCTGTAATCAGGTATCTGAGCTCCAAGGGGGCAGCCCTGGACAGCTGTCGTTCGGGCAGCCCCAGGCACAATCTCACCATTGTGCATGACATGCAGCTGGCATGGTGTTGGAATGCCTACACACACAATTAATCAATCAAAGCCCCTCCTACAGTGCACCAGACCTGGGCAGCGATACGAGCAGATCCATGGCAGCTGTAACATGGCTCCTCGGTGCCATAATCCGTTTACAAGGCTCTACTTTCACTTCAGCCCGACCATTTGGAACAACACTAAACCCACTCCTTTGTAATGCAATGCTTTTTAAAAATGAAGTCGCATAATCAAGTTGCATGATGTGTCACATTTACAGTCTAGACTTGTGAAACGGGCTGTTTAAGGGGCTCCAGTAAAATATGGGATACTAGGCTTCTACTACAAAATAGCAAGTTCCACCAGAGCTGTTCACATTGATCCCACAGTTACAGTAGGATTAGGTCAGATGACTTTTGTTCTCCAACCCAGGCAAGCTGCCCAAGCACACATTCTTATTTATTGACAGCATTGAACTGGAAGTGCTCACAAGATGTGGGACTTTTGTTTATATCAAACATAAATCCATGGCTAAGACTTTGACCTCAACCTTAAACTGGAATAAATTGAGGTTGTTAGGCTTATTTAATAGTGAAATACACTGGCCTTGCACCAGATAAGATGTGTTCTAGCCTGTGTCAGTATGCTTACCATGCTGAAGAACAACTTGACACTAAAACACTGAGATCTCAAGGGATGCTGCTTGATATGCAAGTCCTCATGAGTGGCAGCAGGCATGCAAGCAGCCAACACAGAGTATCAGATTATTAAATACATTGTCCAAGAAGTGCACATCAACCAGACCAACTGACCAATAATATAGTGTATGGATCATATTCTTCTTGTGCAGGAGTCTACTGTATGTGTTTGGGTCTGCTGACCTCATGAGCAGGTCAAAACGTGTGTGACAGCGCCATCTACTGCTGCAATTATGTGATTGTGTGGGACAGAAATAAACAATGGGGATGGAGGTTTCATCAGCTCGCTCCATCATCTTTCATTACTAGTCTGTTATAACAGTGTTTTTTCTTTATGCAAACATATGTATATATTTATTACTTGAAATCAATTTACAACACAAAACAATGATAAATATTGTCCAGAAACCCTCACAGGTACTGCGTTTAGCATAAGAAATATGCTCAAATCATAACATGGAAAACTGCAGCCCAACAGGCAACAACAGCTGTCAGTGTGTCAGTGTGCTGACTTGACTATGACTTGCCCCAAACTGCATGTGATTATCATAAAGTGGGCATGTCTGTAAAGGGGAGACTCATGGGTACCCATAGAACCCATTTTTATTCACATATCTTGAGGTCAGAGGTCAAGTGACCCCTTTGAAAATGGCCATGCCAGTTTTTCCTCGCCAAAATTTAGCGTAAGTTTGGAGCGTTATATATCTATATATATATATATATATATATATATATATATATATATATATATATATATAATGATTATATATATATAATCATTCATTTCATAATTCATATTATATTATATTATAATACATAATATAATATAATTATATATTATAATACATAATTATATATATATATATATATATATATATATATAATCATTCTTTTCATAATTCGTCTTTTTATTGCCCATTAAAATGTCAAATAATGAAATATTTTGTAATTTTGTCCATTTATTCATAGATTAATAAATGAATTTGTAAACACATTTACTAATGCCTATTTTTTATTGTACAATTAGTTATTAATCAATTAAATGCTCTATTACTATTTACGTGACTCTTGTGGTCCTCCATACAATTCTACCCACTGCTGCTTTAATGGAAATTTGGAGACAATGGGGTTTGCCCTCATATACGATACACAGATTGTGGGGAGGTGGGTGAATAGCCAACCTCAAACCCCCTTAAACAGGTTAATCTGGCCATGCAGGTTGAAAACACGTAGGTTAACATTCTCGTAGGCAATGTTTTCACCTGGACGAAAACTGAACACTAACCTGTATTTCGAGTGAGCAGTAGGTGTAAAAATTCACAAGTTCACATACAGAGGTTCTGTATTTCCTCAGTGACCACCTCCACCCCGGACACCACCTGCTCAGCCTGCTACCCTCTGGTAGGAGATACAGGAGCATCAACAGCAGAACGAACACACTCAAAGACAGTTTTTATCCGTGGGGCTATCAGGACACTCAATAACCACATGAGCCACTACCTTCCCTCAGCCGTCAAAGACATGTGCAATATTAACATAGCCACAACATTCTAACATGTGCAATATATTTATTACCTCATCCTGATTTATTACTGTGACATCATCTGTTCTTTATGACCTAAGTGCTCTTTTTTATTTTTTATTATTAGGATAGGATAGGATAGGATAGGATAGGATAGGATAGCAATTTATTTATCCCCGTGGGGAAATTTCAGTTTCACAGCAGCACAGATTCTAACAAAAGACAATTCATATAATAAAATAAAATAAGAATAGAAATAAGAATAAGAATCGGACAGGGCATACAATTAATAAGAATAAAAAATATCCAAGGGATAAGAACACTAGTAAAATTATGTTATAAGGGTAAATAAAAGGTAAATAAATATGTGCAATATAAATAAATTATAAATAAATGATGTGCTATAACAGTAGTGTAAATATTATATACATGTGAACAACGCGAATAGGACTAAAGGGGCAGTGCAAAAACAGATGGTGTCAGAGACCACAGAGTTGGCTGAGACTGAGGTTTATTTATTCCTGTTGATCTTACGTTGTTCTTTTTATTCTTGATTTTATTGCAAATGCACCTTCAGTTGTAGCAACCCCTAAATTAGGTTGTATAGGAGACTGTGCAATGACAATAAAGGCTATTCTATTCTATGTAAGGGGATTTCTCGGTCGTTTTCTAGGAAGGTAACCCACGAGAAGGGGTGAACTCTCGCGAGATGGTTGAATTTAGGATAGGTCGTCGGGGCAGTGAGTCTCGCGAGAGTTTTTGCCGCTATTTGCGGGTTACCTTCTAGACACGACCAAAGGATGAAAGCAGCCGACAGAGGGCGCTACCGGACGCTTCTCCTCGGTTCCCAACACGTCACGAGGGAGTCGGTAAGGGGCTCCCGGTGGAAAGCAGTGCTTGTCTAAACCAACAACTGACTCGACCTGAAGGTAGCTAAATTATATCCCTCTGTTCATATTGTTGTCTGGTCGTAACTTTGCCAAGGTTGGGTATTAAACGCCGCTGTGTTGTGTTGTGTATTCAGTTAACGTTAGCAAGCTAACAGCTAAATTAGGAAGCTACTAACATATTAGCTTTTAGCTTACCTAGCAACAGCTTCTCCTCCTGGACAGTTTGCTTTATCAAAGAGCAGGACACAGGAAGACTATTATCGTTACACACGGTGGTCGTTAAAGTTGATGTTGTTGTGAGACAAGCGACCCTGCTCACAGGTGTCTGTTATTCCTGTCTCACAAGCTAACGTCGGCTAGCTAGTGTGTGAGGCGTTGACTGGACTGTAGTTACCGTGTTTAAAACTCAATGTCACCGGGTCTAGATTAGCTTGATTAAACAACTATCTGTGCTCCACAATATACGTGGCCAACCCAGACCTGTGAAGTAGTGTACGTGGATTTTTCCTGTATGATAACCCTAGTCACATTTTTCTGCTAAGCCACTGTGGTCAAGTTGTCAGTGCCATGGCTAGTCATCTGATATCAACACCACAATATCCTGTCCAGTGGGTTAGGAGGGTGTAGAAACTGCTTTCCATTCCTCACAAACATGCCCCCTCTTCTCCAAAAAGACTTATAATGAGAATTGCAAATTTCTGTTTTATGCATGCAGGATAAAAACTACTGGATACCGTGTTTAAAGATGAGCTAATGTTGCATTCACGTTGTTTTGCATTTTGAGAAGTCACTTTATCCCCACGTGGAGTCTTGAGTTTACATGGCAGCTTTTTTACAGCTCCAAAACAATTACAAAGTGGGACATAAAACAATTACTCTACTAAAAACTTGCCTGTTGCCTAGATCTGGCCTGTGTTGCTCCTCATGTTATGTTGAATGGTCTTCTGGGGGTTTATTTATAAGAGCAAACAAAAGGTTGGAGGTCAGCGAGTAAGTGAGTCATTGAGACAGAATAAGCAGGGGTACATGGGGTTTAGCAAGAGACAGGTTCACTTTTGCTTTCTGCAAGACATACGGGTAGTGAATGAATATTAACCTGTTAATTTAGACTGTTTTGCTGCTAATGTATTTTGTTATATAGAGTTAGAAACTATCTCTGGAAGTATTGTTGAATTACAAGCTGCCATTGAACTGCAGATACATGCTTTCCGTTGGTAGACTTCATCAAACATTTTTGATTTGCACGACTGCGGAGGTAGCAAATGACAGTTTCATAGTTGCTCTCTTTTCAATAGATTAGAAACACACTCACTTTATAACACCTCAGTAACCTAATAGGACCTCACTAATGTTAAAAGATTACTGAAGCCATTTGTGTGTAATGATATTGGATTTGAATTGATATGGTGTAGCCCAAAAGGGGTGCATATTTGTTGATATGATTCTATTTTTAAAACATTTGTAGTGCAGTGGGAGGTTACAGGGATGCGTGTGAACAGAAAGAAAGAGGAGTGGTAGGTGTAGGTCTAATCACTTCTTAAAATACCCTCCCAGTTTAGATAATACAGGGGCTTGTGAACCTGTCAGCGACAGCAGAGCTGAGCAACTCTTAGCCCAAGAGGACAAACAGTTGCCCTTTGTGTTCTCCTTTATTGACCCTCCTAGTTTCCCCCACTGTTCTCCTAAGCAGAGTGCCACTCTTCTTGTTGTTGTGGTCACAGGTTTCAATGGTGTTGGCTTGATGGGATCCAAGCGGGTGACAAAGTGATGGTCTAAGGACTGGCAGTCACAGAGGTGCTTGCGCGGGGAATGTTGCGCTGGTCGGTGCACCTAGAAGGAGGGCCGCGGAGAGTCAACCATGCTGCTGTGGCGGTGGGGCACAAGGTGTACTCCTTTGGAGGCTACTGCTCCGGGGAGGACTACGAGACACTCCGTCAGATTGATGTGCATGTCTTCAACACTGGTAGGTGGTGATACATATATATATATTTAGGGGTTTCATTGGGTAAATCTTAGAATTAGGCACATGAATTCTTAAAATAATCTCATGTTTTCAGCTGTTTTTCTTGACAGCGAGTGCAGCTATTTTGGGAACTCGGTTGTCCATCTCTCTGCAGTTTTATGACCTGAAAAACAACATCAGTAAATCAAAAAAAAGAATACAATTTGCAGGTCTCAAGAGCACTCTGACTTGTTAATGAAAAGTGTTGGATAATTACATCAGGACCACACTGGAACCCCAGTATACATATTTATGTAAAATGGTCTAAATTCATACTTATCTGCTGTTGGTTTCTGTGTGTATCCTAAGTAGGTCAAAAGGCATTCTCCTTTAATACCCTATGTTTTATCTGTAATGAAGCAAGAAAATATTTGTCTTTCAGATTATGAAGTAAACTAGTGTTTCAGAGTCTGTTGAACTTTCACCACTTTAACGGTAACTCATTACAGCTGGCAATTTAAACCCAAGCTTTCCATTGCGGTTTGTGACATTTTCTCTTTTAGCTGTTTTGACGTTGCAATCTCACAAACACAGGTGTTTTCTTTAAATGTGCTGCTCTAACTTATAAAACTGCACCATTTTTTTCTTCGTAACCCATTTTATGAGTATTTTTTTCTCTGTGTGGTCAGCCAGCTGCTTTAAGGTTTTACAATTTCCTAAAGTAGTTTGAGCCTACCTGCCGTTGCTGTACCATGAAAAGATCTGTGGCACCAAACCTTGATAAAGATGCCTTTGGCTGATTGAAATGGAAACGGGACCACCTTAGCTATTGTTTCAGTATTTTATCTTGTCACTTGCTTTGTGCTCCTTCTCTTTGATGTCTATTTTACAGCAGAGCCTGCTGTCTTCTAAAGTCCTTTGATTTTTTTCTTTACTTGGCTGTTTTTTAAGACATTTTACTTTTCACCTTCTGTTTTCTCTCAAAATAAGTAAAAAGTGATCTGGCAAATAAGCAGTTTGGATTTCAACCAGATGTTTCAAACTACGTTACATCTTGTCATACTATACAGAAGGTTAAGAGTAACATAGTAAGAGCTTGGTGAAACTTCACCTACTGACCTTTATTTGACTCTTGAATAATATGTATCTCTCAGTTGTTTCACTAATTGCTGCGTTACATTTTTTAACAATTCCTTTAAATATGTATCCTGAACTTGTCTATATGAAAACTAGGTTACCATTGTGACTTTGGCATTGCGGTTTCTTAGACAAAATGTTCCTACTTTCAAGGTTCTCATTCATAAAACATCCACAATGAGTATTTCTTTCTTGACTGTTTTTATACTTCAGTGTCTTTGCGCTGGATGAAGTTGCCTCCAGTGAGGACGGGAGGACATGAATGTGCCCGTGAAGTGCCATATATGCGTTATGGCCACACAGCTGTGCTGCTGGATGAAATTATCTACCTCTGGGGTGGGCGTAACGACACAGAGGGGGCCTGCAATGTGCTCTATGCCTTTGATGTCAGTAAGTAGACCTGCAGCCTCTAACTCGCACTGTTAAGTGACAGTTTGAGTGCCTTTGAGATGCACCTGTTTGATGTGAAGGTCGTGATAGCAAAAGGGAGAGAAAACTGTTTTCACATCAGGGAGCTGTAATACCTGCTTATATATGTGTGATGGTTTTCCATTGCATATGACTCAAGTGTTATGTCAGTATTGTAAAATAAGAGGCAAGAGTGCTCAGAGTTATTATAAACTGTTCCCGCTTCATAGACACCCACAGATGGTTCACACCCAAGATTTCGGGGACTGTTCCAGGAGCAAGGGATGGCCACTCGGCCTGCGTCCTGAGGAAGGCTATGTATATATTTGGAGGATACGAGCAGCTGGTGAGTCTTCATCACTCTTCACTGTTCGACTTGCACTGAATCTGAACATTAAAACATGATTAAATGAATCTCCTCTGCTTTGTTTTTTAGGCTGACTGCTTCTCCAATGACATCCACAAGCTGGACACCACCACCATGTTTTGGTCATTAATTAATGCCAAAGTGAGTTAAAATGATTCAAAAATTATAATTTTTTATTTCTTCCTGTTCTGCATTGAATGTTCAAGTCCAAATAAAGATGGGCACGAAGCACTCACTCCAAGAATCTAAAATGGACTGGCAACATAGCTCAGTTACATTTCAAAAGCAGTGCTGGAAATCAACAAACCATTGGTTATTACAGGCGTTGGCAGTACTGCTAGACAAGCACTCAGTGGTCAGATTGGCTGGATACAAAGGCACTGAAATGTAATGCAGCTCCCTGGTAGGTGGCCAAGTACAAAAAGCCTCCCGGAGGATTATATACACTCCCCTTTTGGGAAATGCCATTTGTGTTTGTATGCAGTCAACCTGCTCATGTGATAAACTCTTGTAAAGTATATTTTAGACATCAGAAGCACCAGCGCCTAGGGTGCACTAGGAACTGGTGAAGAAAGGACTTACTCCAACAGTAGCTAGTTTTAGTTCCTAGCTGATAACATTTTGTCGTCAAGGAGATTACAGTTTGGTGCTTACAGATTTAGTTGTGCATGTGACTGAATAATACATTTTTTTTCCTGCATGTTCTCAGCCTTGCATTCCTTTTGGAAAACAAAACTGTGCTGTCACTCAACATGTTTTCTGTAAAAATGTACTCTGTTTTAAATATATTTTGTTTGTTATTCCACTCATTTATATTTTCACCAAGTCTGGTATTCTCTCGAGTCTTGTTTCACCAGCACAGTTGTTTGAATAATCACTATTAGTTTTATTATCATTTTTAATTTTAACATTATTTGTATAATCTGTTTTACAAGATTTTATCAATATTATTATCTCCCACTGCTGTATTTGTGAAACAGGTTAAAGAGCCTGCTGGCCTGCATAGCATTTGTGGAAAACAATGGCAGCTCATTCTTGAAAGGAAGGCATGTGAAAGGCTTTACCTTATCTATAGGCCAAGATAAATGCATAGGGAGTAGAGGCTTGCCTTCGTTATGCAGTTTCATTCCAGTGGAAACAGGTCACATTTCACTATTGTATATTTGTTTGTTATTCATAGTTTATTCATAGTTCTCTAGTAACCAAAGATAGTATCAGCTGCATTATTTATCTGAGTTTCCACTAAATTTTATACAATGTCCCTATTACTGTGCAATACTTTTGAAAGGCTGGTGGTTCCTAAAAAGTGGTTTGGCTTTAGTGTGGCTTTGTAGTTGGTGACTTGGTCCACTAGATGGCGCTGCTTACCTTAAAGTTGCTGTTCAGGAAGCTTCATCTTTGCCAGTGTGAAGATCAAGCTTTATACCCAGGGTTATGATGAGCAGTGAAAGTTTTACATTGGAGAGTTTTTTTTAACTAAAACTAGTTTATGTGGTGTAGGTCAGGTTATGCCAGAATGCAATAAGTAAAAAAAGTAAAATTATTAGTGTCACGGCTTCATCTTTACAGGGCACTCCGGCACGCTGGAGGGACTTCCACTCGGCCACCATCATCGGGACAAAGATGTTTGTGTTCGGAGGCCGAGCCGACCGCTTTGGTCCTTTCCACTCCAACAACGAGATCTACTGCAACAAGATCAAAGTGTTCGACACAGACACCAACTGCTGGCTGAGCACCCCTTCAACACAGCCATTGCCAGACGGCCGCAGGAGTCATTCAGCATGTAAGAGACACACACACACACACACACACACACACACACACACACACACACACACACACACACACACACACACACACACACACACACACATAAAATCAATATGATGAACACATTTATGATCAAAGCTAAACTAACTCTGTCCTCTGCTCCACTAGCTCACATGTTTGCTCACACACATTCACAGCCGCTCTCTCTCTTGCTTCACCACTCACTTCACACATACACACACACGCTCTGGCACTGCTATTCTCCAAATGACTTACGCTACAACGACTGGCTCCATTTGCGTTTTCACGTCGGCCACTGTGGTTCTACACGCTTGACACACGGGAGAGTTTTCAATCTGCAAGATGTCGCTAGAAGTCGCAAAATCCTCCACACTGTTCCTTTAAATATTTCAGTTTATTTGGGGTACAAAGGAGTTTTCCCCACGAGTAATCCTCTTCCCAAACAAACCAATTGAGGATCTTTGTTCAGTTTTCCCCCTTTCTGAATAAATCCTGGTTGTTTTTCTCAATTTCTCATCCTTTTAACTTAGCGAGGTTAATGATCTGGCACTCATCATTAAGCATATGGTTAGTTTGAATCGTCTGAAATAATATGTCTTTAAGAGGAAGAACTTGGAACTTATAGAATAAGTTTTCTTACTGTGATGATTCATTTGTGTACAAATTGCAGTCATTCTCCAGTGTGACCTTTCTCTGTTTCATTCTTCAAGCATGATTTGTTTTTTTATTGTTTGTGTAGTGAGAGTATAAACAGTATTCATAGTTCATTTTCATTTATTTAGTACAAGATTGCATTTTTTGCCCACATTGATTAAACAAATCCAGCTAATTTAACTGATTCACATGCTTCCAGTTACTCTGCTGCAAATGTTATTGACCTGCATGATAGACCATAAAAATTGGTAATTTTTTTTGCTTTCCTTTCTGTGTTTAGTTTCCTACAAAGGGGAGCTGTATATATTTGGAGGATACAATGCCCGTTTGGACCAGCACTTCAACGATCTCTGGAAATTCAATCCAGGTGATTCACCATTTTTATGTCAGATTAGGAAAACGTGTGAAGTGGCTTTCAAGCACTGCTGTTAAGTGTGTCATTCTTGGTAGCGTTTCTTTTCTTAGAGCATAGTCAATTTGTTTTCTAACTGCATCGATGACTGTTTACCTCTGTAGAGGAAATGCAGCACTGGAAGTGCAAACTAATGTTGACCCACTTTCCTCCTCCTTCCGTAGAGAATCATATAGACAATCCTCTCCTCCCTCATTGCATCATTGTCAGTCTCGTGTTCGTGATAGTGGCTGGCTGCTCCCTTTCCATTATGCCGAGTGTGAAACACAGATATCCTGCCTTTTTGCAAGAGACACGCAGATGGAAAACTGAGAATAATTTAGTCTCTGGAGTCTTTTCCTGCTCTTACAAATGTTGCCAGATTGATTCTCAAGTTTTCCAGAAGAAACCTTGTGCTCTTGTTCCAAACAAAGCGTTGTTGTCATAGTTGAAACGGCACATCTGGGGTATATTTATTGTCAATATAGTGTTCTATATGGTGTCTAAGTAGCACTATACACAGATTATTTTATGATTACCTTTGTATTACAGAATAAGTGAAAGTTTTTGAATACAGTGCATGACAGTATCTTGAAGTCCAGTGCATTAGTGTGCGCTTGGAGTGTGGCCTATTTTCTCCCTGTTCCTGCCTGTTGTTATGATAGTCAATGCTAGTGAAAACTGTGGTGGCACTAATTGTGTATATATATATTGTGTATACATATATGGAATGTGTATCATAACAGTTAGCCTAGCTCTAGTTACCTTTTAACCTTTCCAGTTTTAGCACATCACATGGTATTTATGGATAAAGAAAGTACTGTGTATGATCTTTTGTGTCCAGCTAGTGTCTTCTTAACCATTTAATCCTGTACTTTGCGGTCCACTAGATGGCAGCACCTCAATAATAGTCCTAATTATTCAACAAAGTCTGAATGGCCTGTTGCCATAGAGATGCAATGATGCTGTTGGCTCTGAGAGTGGGAGACTACACATTTCATCCTTATATGGAACCACTGAGAGAGCTCCAACATCGTCACTCATATTGCACTTCTGCAGAGCAGAAGAGGGGATTTCTTTCTATTTCTGAAATGTACATTTTTATGTTCAAATGAAGGTTAGGTTTTGTTCTCTTGCTTTATCGCAGCTTTTCATTCTGTTATCCTTGGGCCTTGTATTTGTGGTTAAATATAGCAGGAAGCTGAATGAACTGCAGACACAACAGGAAGCACTAGTAGGTTTATGTAACTTTTAAGTGGCTGAGGGTTTCTATAGATGCTCTGATGTCGCCCACACAGATGAGCCCTCTTTTGAGCTATTTAGAGCAAAGATGTAATCTGAAGTTTTACTGTTTTTCCCATCATTATGTCCAAATATCGTTGTCTCACCTTTATTCTTGTCTTGTGTGTACACACTACAGAAGCCTTTTCCTGGGAGAAGATAGAACCGAAGGGGAAAGGCCCATGTCCGCGGAGACGGCAGTGCTGTTGTATGGTTGGAGATCGAATCATCCTCTTTGGAGGAACCAGGTGAGGCACAAAATATTACTACTTGAACTTTCATTCCTCTCTACACCATAAAACTGATTTTATATATTTTTGTATCTAAAGGGTTTATATGTACTCTGTAATTCAGGATGCTCACAAAAATGTCTTTAGATGGATAGTGCTAAAATTCTTCTTTCTAAACTAGCTCTTTATTACTTAATTAATTAATTTATTAGTTATTTAAAAATATACCATTAACTGTATATTTTTCCAACTAAAGAATGTGAATATATTTACATGTAGCTGCAAAACTGTTCATTTGATGTGCATTGTTTTTGAGTAGATTTTGCAAATAACTCATTCCTTTACTCTCATCTTCACCCTAATTACCCCCCGACCCAAAGGGGAAAAAAAGAGTAATAATAATAATCCTAATAATACATCAGATTTATATAGCGCTTTTTAAAGTTCTCAAAGACACTTTACATACTGTAGAGAAAAATAAAATAAAAAATAATAAGAAAATGCAGATATATATACCCGGACAAAAAGTTATGCAGGCATGCAGGCATGCACGCACATACACACCTACAAATACTACAGGCTATTTTAATATGCATACAGATACATATGCAAATACTCCCTAATAATTTGTAGGGGGAAACAATTCTAATTTGGATTAGCAATCATAGATCCCTCTGTTGAATTGTTCACTGTCGAAATATGTACTTGTTTGTTTTTGTTGTTTTTTTGTTCCCCTTGTGTTCATCTCCCACAGAGGAGTGCATAATAAAAGCTTAAGCTGACAACACATGGTAATAAACCACTGTGTGCCAGCTGAGCCATTGTTTTCTTATAAAGACAGCAGTGCCACACAGCTAACTGATGAATGTGGCTGACACCACTCATTATGTTCTTTCAGCTTCTTAGTTGCACAAGTCTTGTGTAGAAAACATCCAAAATATCAAAAGTTTGAATGCATGTTGACTTAAACCCAGGGCTTTTCTAAAACATGCTTAAGTTTTTTTAGATAGAAGAATGTATTTTTCATAGGCTCCAGACACCATTGGTTTCCATTAATTTCAGAATGATATGAAAACCAATTTGGATAAACGTATCATATTTATTTTTTGTCAAAGTCATTGTTGCTTGCTATCACAGTTAAAATATGGACTGCATTGGAAACTTTTGCTTGTTGATGCATCCAGGTGCTTGTAGGAAGACATTTATCATTATTAAAAACCTATTGTTTGCTTTAGGAAAACATACATGCACGTTTAGAATTAGGATTTATGTATATATTTTAGACTATTTCTTCAAGAAGTAGCTGGAAACTAATGTTGCAAAGCTGGAATGAATTACTATAGGAACAATACTAATGTGTTGAACCACTTATTAAGGTGACACAGCATTTCCATCAGCATTGAAGCTGCAGCAACTGCTGCTAACCCTTACAGTACTTGTTTGACTACATACTTGGTGACAGTACCTCAGGCCATGACCATATTTTTTACAAGATGTATTTGCATGGATTCACACTCTTACTGCTTCGTAGAAAATGCCACTACTAGTTTTCAGGGACAAGCTATTTCCAAAGATGTACAAAATTATTAAAAGAAGGTGAAATGGTCATTCTATTAAGATAAAATATCTCTGGCAGATAAAGGAATAGCTCAAACGTTTGCAATAAAGAAAGAAAAACGGCCTGATGGAGGTTGGCTCGAGATGGGAAATGTTACCAACTCCTTTTTTTAACTAACACTTAAACTCTCGCACTCTTGACTCTTTTCATTGTTTGTCATCGTAATCTTTATGAAGCACAGGCTCTCAATTCAAACAGCACTCTGTGTTTGTGGAGAAAAACTTCCCTCTCTTTTCAATATGCCAAATGGAGGGTCTGGCTGCTGTAGACAGCAGTCTGTGACGATTCCCTTGTTGGCCGTAAGACAGTAGTGATTGCCCGGGGGGGTTCGTAGCTGGTGAGGTGCCACTGGCTGGGCTGGTGACGGGCTTGTGATAGGCCAGTAGCCAGTGGAGTAATGAGGTAGCTAACGGCATTAGCATGGTCCAGAGTAGTCCGGGACCTGGGCTACTGTTATCAGCAAGGCTGTGTTATCAGGCAAACCCCACTGGGATAACCTGATAGTGGGGATCGGGAGGCTGTGGATAAGAGTCCTCTCAGCCCCACTACGTCTACAGGCCCTCAAGTCCTGAAGGCCTCTGGATGCTGCTGCTGCTGGACTCGTTTTCTACTGCTCCAGTGGCCGCCACGTCATGGGGAGCAACACAACCTAATACACAAGTGTAATCTTGATGCATCCATTATGCAGCAGCATCATAGTCATTATTAACTTAATTATAAATTAACTTTTTTGTTCACCTGCCACTGTTTCTGGTGGATTCCAAAATCTACCAGCCACTCAATAGATTTTTATTGTTTTTTTTGGCTGGTGAGTGAAGCAACTCTACTAGCCACTTGTATATTTTGCCAGCATTTGGCTGGTGGCTGGGGCTAATTTCCAGTTTTTCCTCGCCAAAAGTTAGCATAACTTTGGAGCGTTATTTAGCATTCTTCCCAACAAGCTAACATGACATAGTACCAATGGATTCATCAGGTTTTGTAGTTTCATATGATACCAGTATCTTCAGTCTGAGCCCGCTACAACCTCTGAAAGACAGAATAGCGACCGGGCCCGCTGGGAGGCCGTCTGGTTGGTATGAGGTTAATAGTTTATAAAATAGAAAATTGATACAATATTGCCACGCAAAATATCGCGATACTATGAGGTATTGATTCCCCACCTTCACTCCCATCCCTACTACTTTACATTACAATAATAAAAATAAAAAAACGCCTGTTTGTAGACGGTAGCACTCAAAAGTCAATAAAGTCAGTTATTGATATGGAACTGAGGAAGGAAAGAAATGTTTATAAGAGATCAAGAGCTTTAGAAAATGCTTATTTTTGAAGATTGTTATGCATTGTTTGGTTTCTCGCCAAGATTAGTCCAGGGTGGGTTTTAAGGAGTCATGATTTCCTGTTGTGAGCAGATAGGGCTGGGGTTGGGAAGGGAGTGTCTTTGGGGCCACTGGAATGATGGAGGGTGCTGCTGGCTGAGCAGAGGGAGAAATCAAACTCCACATCCAACATCCTGTTTAAAAGGATCAGGGCAGATTTTTTTTTTTCTTTCTCAGGAAACTTGAAAATTCAACTTTTAAGCTGCTAACATATATTCATGAATGCACACCAAGTATCTTTATTAGGGGAGAACTTTGGTTTGTTTGTGTTATTTGTAAAGTGGAGGATTTTGTTGTTCGGTTGTTCTTAAGTCTGCCAAGATGTTGTTTCCTGTTACTGTACAAATGAGAGCATGATCCTTGCAGGCTCTGAGCAAGTCGGCCACACAGGTTCTCTTGACCAGCATCGCACGTTTGTTGTTTACATGAGCACACTTAAGCCTCTTACACACAGGAACTCCCATAAGCACGTGCACACACGTACTAAGACACACAAACAGACTCCGATCATTTGTTTGTTTTCTTTGCTTTACTAAGAAAGTTCTCCTATTTAGGTTCACTTGGTGTTTTAATTTCTGTCCTGATTTGCAATGATTTAGATTAGACTAAGCAAGTATTTTTTCATTATACACCTCTAATTTAGTGGGTTTAAAACCAGCCATTGCTGTGTCTCCCTGTGTTTATTTTTGCATGACCTAACAACACGAGGGCAGTTAAAAAGTTATTGGTATCTGTCTCAATGCAGTTGACAAATGCTTGCACATGCCACCATGAATTATTTGCTGGACACCTTGCTTGTGTTTTTGTGGGGCTTCTCATTTTGGTCGGTCTGCCGAGGAAATTGTGTTCAAATTTATGGTCCACGTCTTGTTTTCCTGGGGTTAGTTGTCCTTTCATATTGATCCTAAACAGAACCCCTCTGTTGATACTTATTCCCGGTTTATGATATTTATTTTACCTGCAGGAATTTGTTCAGGAATAATTTATTACTTTAGTGAAGGACACTAAAACTATTAAGTCCAAGAGCCCTCTGCTTTCAAAGGGGTTACACTTTGGACTGGACATAACACTGACGTGTGTTAACACTAAATACACTAAATCAACAACAGCATGATAATGAAAAAAAAGCAAAACAAGAGAATATAAGTGCAACTCTCCAAGTGTTCAGTGTAGCTTGGATTTAGATTGAATGAGCCTTGATGATGTTTACATTGGATTTCTCTGTTTTGGTGCTGTTAAGTTGGTTGCCATTAAACGGGATTTAGGATGCATGATGTCCTTTGTTTTGTTGTGTGTTTAGGTAAACCCTTGCACTTATTTTATGGTAAATGAGCAGCGTTTGCGTGTGTGAATGACAGGCTGGGCATTAGTCTATTGAGTGCCACTTACGTCAGTGTAAACAGGCCTGCTGAGCTGCAGAAAGGCGCGAAATTCTGCCCCATCACTGATTTATGACCTTAGGGAGCATTCTTTCGCACAGGGTGCCATTTGATATACCCTCAGCACCTCTGCTACACTCATTTACTGAGACCTGCTCACTGCCCCACGAAGGACGACCCGTGCATGACTAACTCCACCTGCACTGACCTTCACCTACGCTCACAGGCAAACAGCAGCGTACTCTGCTAAACCCTGCACATCTCTAACTTTTCTCTCACCTTCCGAGGAATTGAACGCCGCTAAAATTGAGTTGCACAAGAAGACACACAGATTATGGATCTCCTGCTGAGTGTATGTGGTCATTGTTGGCATCGGTCACACTCTGTGTATAATTGCTTACGACAAGCCCAGGTTGGGCTAAATCTGGAGGCATTTTAAGCTTGGGAACAGGGCATCCGATGAGGGGCAGGATGTGAACAAGGACATGACAGATTGGCATGCTGGGAGCAGACAGCTTGGAATCTGTGAAGGCGAATCTGGCACTGGCCCTTGAACTACTTGGACATGACGACGTGTATTCATTACATTATATTTTCGTAATATATTTATACCGTGACAGGTATTCATGCCTTCGTGATGACCGTAATGTCGATGACTGATTTAAATCATCTCTTTGTGGTCAATTGTTGCTCTATGAAGGAAGACTTGCTTTTTTGTCGTTTGGTAAATGTTAAGATGGAAATATTCTAGTTGTCTGTAGAAGATTTTGTGTCTTTTTAGCCCTTCGGCACCTTTATGTGGAATGCTGATAATGAGTGTCCTTCAAAGAGGTTTTAATTGCCTTTTACTGTGAGAAGCAGAGACCAGTGGCTGTCAGTTTAGGTCTAACAATGCCACAGTGGCCTTAAAGGGATAGTTTATGTGTTTTTGAAGTGGGGTTGTATGAGGTACTTATCCGTAGTCTGTGTATTACCTACAGTAGATGACGGTCGGCACGCGTCCAGCTTGGAGAAGCAGACAGGAGTTACCGCACAGAACCAAAGCAATGTACTGCTGTGGACGGGGCCGGCAGCAAAACCTATTTTAGACGCCAAAAAGAAAGGCTCACCTAAAAAAATCAATATCCTTTTAACTGTACGCTATATTAAGAATATTTTCACAGCTTTATCTTGCCGTCAGACGGCCCTTTCCTTGTCCTTTCCGACGGGGACGAGCTTTTCATCAATAACACTTAATGTCTTTATATCTTTTCAATTCAGGCCCAGCTTCACTCAACATCTTAAATGACTGCTTTCTCTAATGTGTGTCCCAGTGCACTGTGTCTTTCCAAAACAAGAAACTATGTTTAATTTTTAAAGCCTTAAAATATCACCAAGCCCGTCATTCACATCCCCTGGATCAATTGGATGAATTGTAGGTCACTGCTGAGATTTCCTACTTCCGGTGCAGTGTGCCATTTGTGTGTGTCTGCATGTGTCTTCTTGATGCATTCACATGACTTAATGACTCACAGCTCCTCTCGTTGAGCTAACGTCAGAGCGGTGCACGTACACACGCACATGGCTGCTTGGCTCTGCCAGCCTTAACGCATGTGATCCATTTGGCAATATGCTCACACAATATGCACAGTCGCTTGGTACATTTAGTGAAGATGGGAAGCGTGCTGACGTCATTTCTAACATTAGATGCAGACACATTTACGCTTCAATTATAGGGCCTCTTTTTTTAACGTTTCTATTTCTGGATCATTGCGTTCATTTATAAGCAATGTATTTATTTGTCAGTTGTCCTGCCACCACAGAGTTTTCAGGTAAGGGATAGCATGTGGCTGCTATATACTCTGAGCAAGAGGGAGACCACATAGCAGGTAATCTCACTGGTAGCCAAAACATCCCACCCCCAAAACCTCTTGTTTAATCCACCAGAATCTCACCGTGATATTTAATCCGTGTGGAATTCAACTGGTCATTTCAAAACAGCAAGTTGTTGAGCCAGAGAGCTTCTGCAGAGTCCGGTGATTTTGTTTAGTAGATCAGGAAGGTCAAAAGCCTGGTGCCTCGATATCACCTACAAGGGCATTTTGCACCTTATCAATGACTGAAAGGGCTGCTGTTATGATAGTCCAGCCGGTTAAAGTGTGGCTTGTTATCATTGTTGAACCTGACGGTTCAAATGTTAGACTAAACACAACATGGGACTGAGGCAGAACTACACTTTATTTTCTTGCAAGGCATTGCACGAAAACCCCTGCTCTCTGTTTTAATGTTCATTTACTCTTGAATGTAAATATCATTATGGCTGCTCTTCCTGCGCCCTATGATGTCTCCAGATCTGCCACAGTGGAACATGGCTCCATGGAAACACGCCTATCAACACACCATAGATTATTATGCCACACACATGTTGTCGTTTGGCCTTCGGTGTCAAAGGGTAGGCTGCAGAAGTTTCCTTTATTAATTGTCTGTATGCGTGTGTGTGTGTGTGTGTGTGTGCGCGCGCGCCTCGTATGCCCGTGATAAAACCTGTCAAACAGTGGAGGTGACCCCAACAGGATACGGGGCATCCCGCACGTGTCGGGACAGGACCTCGGGGCAGCGCAGCGACACTGTGATTTACTCTTCAAAGACAAGCTCATGATAGTATTTCATCTGCATCTTAACCCTCTTTAACCCACTAACAGGCTGTATACATGAAGGTGTCACAGGGTTGAGTGTTGCACAGCAGCTCAAATAAACAGCCTGCACAGGCGACGCTTTGTGATGCTGTTGTCCGCATAAATTCACATGTCTAAATAGTAGCAGTTTAACTTGTGATTTACTAGTCATCACAAACAAAACACCTCTCGGTGGTTTTAGGTGCTTTCTGTGGAACAATGCCGCGCTATGTAGACCACACCAGCCTACTGATTTAACTGAATAGGAGTCTATTCCTTCATGTTAAAGCAACCCTTCTTGGCATTGAAATACGCTTTTCTGAAGCACGGCAAGGCTTTATGAGTAAGTGAGAGAGAATGAACCAACTAGGGCTGAATGATTTTAAAAAAATATATAATTGCAATTATTTTAATTGCCGATTCATTTAGTAGTTGACAACTGATCGATTAATCATTGCAGCTCTAGTTGGAATGTAAACATCTGTGCAAGGTAGAATATGTACATACAAAGGTTGGAATTGCAAGAAGGAGGCATGAACCTTAACCTTAACCATACATGTACTAGAACTATAGTCTGTAGCCACTGTTCTGTATGTTGGTCAGTATTTTCTATTGTGAGTGTCTCCTATTAGGTGGCTGACCTTGACGCTAGTCTTCAGCTGCAGGCGAAGATTGGGGCTATAGAGGAAGTACCTTATTTTTCCAACATGAATCCGCCAGCTTACAGAGGAGCATTTGACAAGCTCTTTAGACTTTCCCCTGTATATTAACCACCTGCGTTCAAGGTCCTGAAACACTATTTAATGTCCTCTTCTTCATTTTTATAGGCGGCTAGGCTGATAACAACCTGTCCTGATAAAGGGGACTACAGTTGTGTTTGCTTGAGATTTATAGGACCATTTTCCCTCTCCAATACCACCACCAAGTCCAACTACATTTTGTCCACAGGGGTTGCAATTTGAGATGCATGAGGCTGGCATCTCCTCTGTCTAATCTGAAGCCAGGCGTCTCTCTCTGGGAGCCAGCTGTAGTTTGTGTCTCACCCTCTGCATGGGGCTTAGGTCTGGGCAACTACAGGTCTTAATCCACTGTCCAGCCACTGCCCAGGAGGGGGCACAGATAGCTCGGTAAGACGAGGTGAGACAGTTGAGATAAAGGCAAAAGAAATGGACGGGAATCTATCGATCTGTGATAACCACGTCTATTGGATTTGTTTAAGAAAGTTGAGCTCCAAAACTGTTATTGGATTCTTAACAGACTAGTAAACACCTACTGTACCATCAGATCTTATCTGTAGGCTTTGTCATTTAATAAAAATGTTTTTACTTAAAAGTGACAGTAAAAATAAAAGGCAAAATAATTAATGTTGTTATCAAGTAATTGTGGCTACTTGCAGTAAATTACTTAAAGGGACTGTGACAGCCGTGGCAGTTAAGTCAACGACAGTCAGCGTCCTGTTGCTCGCGCTTGTGCTCGCACTACGTAGATGCGAGCGAGCATCGGTCCAAACAGTAAGGTGACGCACACGAGACTGAACGTGATGGACAGCTATAACCACAATATCACTATATATTTCACATGCTTGGCAGTGATGTTAGCTTACCAAACAAAGGTCCCTCAATGAATCGAAGGCCCAGCAGATGTTGATCCTAGTTTTCCCCCTGACGTCGGTCACATTCCTGTTTTGCAAGACGGGCTTCACCAGATATAACTTTGTTTTTTGTGCCTCCGTGGAGTTTGTGTTGGAGTCCGAGTTGTGGTGGAGGCTGGTCGTTTGCTGGCGTTAGCGGACTCCATCTCTAACCAAACGTTAGCCATGGTTGCACACTGTTAGCCCTGTAGCGAAGCTAAAAATAAAGGCACTCACGATGCATGATGTCACATCCGTTGGATTTTCCTGGAAAAACCGGCCCGTGTTGTTTCACATTAAAAGCAGTCTACAGGCTGATAGAGGAAACCCAGAAAGTCGCGGAAGGTCTCATTTTTTAGGCTAGGTTACAACCTGTTCACACATTGGCAATAAAAAACGATGTTTATATGTGTAAAAACTTACATTCAGTCCCTTTAATATTTTTTAATAACTGCTTGGTTGTGTGTCATTATGCGTGCAGCTAAATCTCAAATGAATGCTATAATCCTCTGAAGGGAGAAATGTTTTCCTCCTACAATGGTCAAGACCAATTGAACTGTCTTGCCACAGTCCAGCCACAATCTTATATTATTCGTTTAATTGTTATTTTTTAAATAATGTTGCCCATTAATCTAGAAATCATTTAGAAATTGCTGTCTGTTTTTTGTGTGATGTATTATCACTACCTGTTCCCAATGTTTTCACTCCAAAGTGGTACTGAAATAATTTGATTTCATGTCTGGCCATCCTGATAAGGTGCTCTGCAGGAAGTTGTAGCGCAAGATGAGTTCCTGTGAGATGGTTCTGAAGTACCAAAGTTCAATAGGAAGTGGAGAAAGGAAAAGGATGCAGATCGTATCACTTAAAGAATGAGGATATGGTCAATGAAGCCACTGATATATTGTTAACATCGGTGTTTGTGCTTAGAAAGCAGAGGTGTTACTAATTAGAGTTTTCTCCCAAGCTCAATCGTTTTCTCGTCACTTAATTTGTGGCAATGTGGCAATGTGGCTGTTTCTGAAAGTCCTTTAGCAGATTTCGTTTGCAATTAAATTCCTGGACACTTGAGACAGTTTGGAGTGTTCCCAGGCTCTGTGTTGTTCGCTCATTAGTTTTAGGACTGTACTTCAGCTCTTTCTTCTTTTGCTTTTAGACCCAGGTTTGGAAGATAATGAGGTGGAGCAGGCAGTGCATTGCTAGAAAGGACTGGCAATTGGGTGATTAGACACCCTCATTGAGTGTTGTTTGAAATAGCAACCAGTGTTTTTGTTAGTGGGGGAGCGGCATCACTCAGGCCTCATTCAGACTGGGAACCACTGCTGCTGTAGGGGGAGGAGCACTTTCACACATAGTGATACTTTGCTGATCGAGTAACAAAGTGACCCATCAAACTCCAGGATGCCACATAAAGTCGCACACCGTGACTTTCCCGCTTCCAACTACTGCCAGTCCATCAGACACCTCTAAACCAGCCCTGTTTTTTCCCTTCCCCTGCCTATATGATCCCCTTCAGGCTCTTCCTTTTTTGCGGTGACCAATAAAGCATTACCATTCCCTAATGTTCTGCTGAATTTCACACCCAGGCCGACATTGTCCATGAGCATGCGAGAAAGCCTCGTCCCAGGGGATGCAATCTTCATCTCTCTCGTTGCTCTCTGTTAGAGCATCCTCTTATCTGCACCCTTTCACGCGTCAGCATCCAAGGCCTCTCTCCATGTGAGCTCGCACAGTAGTTGACAGCTACTGCAGTGTGCTCTCTAGATAGAGATGCTACTTTTCATTACTTCTGTTACGGACACAGACTGCTGATGGTAGTGTCATTTGCACACACACAGTATCTAATGAAACCAATAAACGTTTTAGTTTTTTCTATTCATTAAGTGGCACAGCAGTTTTTGTCTTTTCATAATGAGAATAGGTTGTGAATAATCAGCGTGCGGATGAGATGTAAAACCAATTTCATAAAAGATAATAAAGGTCGTAATATTCAACAAGCTGAATTCGTGACCAGCAATTGATAAGGACCAACTAGAGCCAACGATGACAGGCACATTGCTAAAGCTACAGACAATTGTTGGCCATGGATGCTTAATGATGGCCTTCTGGCATCCAACAGCCGACTGTGTGTCAGGACATTTCAGACTGAAAATATCCTCTCGACAAATAAGGTTCAGTGTCACCATGAAAGTCTCTGACCAGTGTTCATGCGGTTTATATAAGGTGCTTTTGTGATTTGTTGATTTGTGTTTTATTAAGTTTGATACATATGTGGCATTTTTAGCAATTTATCAATAGAGTGCTCCAGGGATGATGTATTTTTGTAGGCCAACCAGGAAGTTAGAATCACCCTGGTTCCCTTGACGAAAAGCCAATGGGGATTTTTCAGTTGGGTTTTGGACGATTGAGGAAAATAAGCTCTGTGGCAAATAAGCTCTGTGGCAAACAAGCGTTTATCATTCTTGCACGTTTTGTTCTGTAAGATAATCTTCGAAAATTAATACCACTTTTATGATTTTTGAAACGTGAATGCAATCACCAGAAGTAAAAAGCACGAACTACACCATGGTCGCATGAGCGTGAGTATACACAACGAGGCTGTAAAGGCGGATGAGTCGGCGTGATGATGTTTAGTAGTCTCATTTAGCCACTTGTTAGCATCCGCATTTTTTAAGACACGTAAAAGCTTCAAAATTCCCGAGTGGGATATTTACTGACGTATTTTATATCGTAGAGCAAAACGTTAAAATCTCTTAAGCTTGTGTTAACCACAGACCATATTTCAGTCATTTAACTAAAAACCCATTCAAAAAAACGATTGACTTCGATACGAGGGAACCGGAAGTGCTAAAATGCTAACTCATTTCCGGGTTTTAGGACTCATTCCTTTAGCACTCAGCACTCTTTTTCAGTCTTATAGTTGCGTCTTTTTTTATGATAAAGTCCCTGGTGTTCATTCTCTTGATTCTGAAATGAGCCAGAATTGAAAACTACCATTTTTAATCACCACCACTGTAATGTTACAGCCAGCAATGAACGGCAGGTCCAGTAGAGTGGACGGTCTAATGATGACGGGGGGGGGTGGTTGAGAGTATTCTGATTAAGGCCCGTGCTATAAGCTCGGGTGGATCACCTCCTGGGGGGCAGGGGGGCGTAATGACTTCCCCAGCTGGCCCCCTGGGACGACTGCGCTCGTGCTCTGCACCTCTCCTGGCCGCTTTAAGCCACTACCATGTTTGTTTAGGGAAGATTAGCAACGTAAAACCCTTACAACATCCTGAACACGCAGCAAAGGGAGACGCGATGGAGAGGACAGCGGGAAGAGGAATAGAGATTGATGGGCGGAGGAGAGAGTGTTTGTGTTCAGCAAGAGAACGGTTTGGGGGGCAAGAATGAAACCGAAAGAGACTGAAGGAAAAGGGAGGTATAATAAATGTAATTCCAAGCAATACAGTAGAAGTGGTTTCTGCGAGATTGCTTCAACAGCACTGTAGTGGTGTCTGACGGAGTCTTTGTTTGGACACCAGCCAGTCACTGGCCAGTCCATGCGTAGCGGAGAGCATCTTGCAAAGCTATTCTTAAGGACCAAACCTGGCAACCCTATCCCTCAGTTATTCTCTATGATAGATATTTATAGACACTAAACTGCTTGGTGAATGCACCTGTCTGCCTGAAACTGTCCTCTGGGTAGTGTAAAACTGTGAAGTGCATTTTTATCCACTAATCTGGACAGGTCTCCTGATGCACTGTGGATATAAAGCAATGATGTGCATCTAGTACATTTACAGGAATATACTCACCGCCTGCGGGAATAAATCTTCCTTAAGATGCTAGTCGAACTCTTGTTACTTTGAGTTGTGTTTTTATACAGTATCCTTTCAAGCAGCCATGTTTTGCATTTTAACTGATTGATTAATTGATACAAAGATGGTAACTGAAGAGATAACAGCTAGGCTTTTTAAGCTGTGTTGCACCAGGTGTGTCACAGGTGTTTGTGTGTTTAGCCGTGGCAGGAAACAGATGTGCAGCGATATCAACGGCTGCACAGGTCTGGCAGACTATCAGCACGGGCCAGCCTGCCGTCTCACTGCAGCTCTCCACTTCCTGTGGGCTTAAATCATGCCAGCCCATGATAAACAGAGCAGAGCACTGCTCTTTTGTGAGAGTAATCTGTGGCTCCCTGATTATGCACCTTAGTGATTCAAGAAAGATGGTGAGAGGGTGCATGACAAGATAAATAACTGAGGAGTCTGTTGGCAACTATAATTGTTGGGAATTCTAGGAATGACATGAAACAATAAAGTTGCCCCGTTAAACAGTTGAGTAGCAAATGCAACCTTGACAAGCTGTGTGGCTCATGCTCATGATAACAGGCAGGAAGTTTAAGGAGTTACTGTTGTCCTCCTGGATAGGTTTGAAGCTTTGATCACTTGTAAGTAAAAAAAAAAAAACACTGTTTTTATTCTTTTTACAGCCCCTGTCCAGAGCAAGGAATGGGTGATGAATTTAACCTCATGGATCATTCAGACCTGTATATCTTAGACTTCAGTAAGTATCCTTGTCACCATTCGTGTCTCTCTCTTGTTAGCTTAAGAAGGTGTGTAATCTTGCAGATGCAGATATTCAATCAGATTCATAAATCCCCATATACCACCGTAGGTTGCAATTGTAAATAAGAAGGCATTTTCAGCCTCCTTAAAGGGATTGTTTGGTTGTTTTAAAGTGGGGTTGTATGAGGTACTTATCCATAGTCAGTGTATTACCTACAGTAGATGGCGGTTTACACGCTCCCAGTTTGGAGAAACAGGCAGGAGTTACTGCACAGGAGCAAAGTAATGTACTGCTGTGGACAGGGGCCGGCAGCAAAACGTATTTTAACCACCTAAAAGAAAGGCCCACCTAAAAAAATCAATATCAGTTTAAGTGTACACTATATTTAGACTATTTTCTCACTTTATCTTGTAGTCAGACAGCCCTTTCCGACGGGGAACTGAAGCTGTTGTTTCCATCTATGCTCTCACCGAAGCCACCAGACTCCATTGAAAAAAAACTGTAATTTTACCTCGCAGAACACGGGGGATGCTGGTCTACCGCTGCCTTAATCGGTTAGTTTGTTTGTGCTATTGTGTGACTTTGGTGAATCCGAACTAACCTAAGTCACACAATGACACAGACAAACTAACCGATCGAGGCAGCGGTAGACCAGCAACCCCTGTGTTCTGCAAGGTCAAATTACAGCGTTTTTCAATGGAGTCTGGTTGCAAAAGATAACGGCTTCAGTTCCCCGTCGGAAACATAGACTGTATAGCTGTCTCACGGCAAGGTAAGCCGTCAAAAATATTCTAAATATAGCGTACACTTAAACTGATATTGATTTGTTTAGGTGAACCTTTCCTTTAGGTGGATAAAATACGTTTTGCTACCGGCCCCGTCCACAGCAGGACATTGCTTTGGCTCGTGCCGTAACTCCTGTCTTCTTCTTAAAGCTCAGGGCATGCCGACCATCATCTACTGTAGGTAATACACCGACTATGGATAAGTACTTCATACAACCCCACTTCAAAACACCCAAACTATCCCCTTTAAATAAGGTTAAATAAGACATCCGGTGGTCTCCTCACTACAGTTTATGGAACCAGTACCTTCCTTACACCACTGCTTCATCTCTCACCTGGCCTAGTACGTATGCCTGGCCTTGGCCCTGCTCTGTGTTATCACATGGGGTACTTCCGTCTCATGGACTACCAAATATAGCCATTTCCTGCCTGCACTTGGGGTAGCCTGTAATGCTGTCAGGTCACAGTTTGTGTAGGTGGGTTTACACAGAGACCGTATGGGACTGGCAGTGCCCGGTGGCATCCCCCGTGGCATTCGCCTCCACGTGCCAGTCGCGTGTGCCTTCACACTGTTTATCACTGAGCATATGGTGGAGCAGCCATGACGCTGATAATAATTGAGAGGAAGTTTGTAATGAGATGATTTGTGTACTGAGATGATTTAACACTGCCATTATAATGTTCTGCATGTCCTCTGTTGTTTGTTTCAGCTGTTTTTCTTGGGTCTGGTAAAAAAAAACGGGAACATGGTGATTTTCACACCGTGGAGAAGAAATAAAACCCCTTTCATCTCCAGATTCTTAGATGTGGATCCATTTTGAATTCCCACAGCCGAAATGGATATTCTGAATATGATTAGTGTCTCTGATCAGTCTATGACTCATTGCACTTTCTCTTCTTTTCAGGCCCTAATTTGAAGACGTTATGCAAAATAGCTGTTATTCAGTACAGTCTGGAACAGACAGGACTCCCACATGATCTCAGGTCAGACAAGCATCCTTTTCTCAAAACGTTAGCGCTATTTGGTCATAAAATTGACATATTGTTGTCCATGCTGTTTGTATAATGCTCGTCATTGCTGCCGCCACTCTGTCTCTCTCAGTAATGAGGCTGTTTTTCAAAGAAGCAAATTATGACTCATTATCCTTCATTTAACCAGTGCTAAGGTTTTACTCAGGCTTTTGTCCGACTTTACCTTAAGTCCCTACATGTAAAATTTGTATGTAATTATATCATCCAGACAATAATGATGAAACAAAGGCAAAAACTTACCTAACACCAGCCAAGTGAGGATCACTGAGTACAATCTCAATTTGGTTCCTGAATCATTTATATATTTCTCTCGGCATCTTTCGGCTTTATAATGTCCTGATTTTGTTCATAAAATATTAAACAAAGCCGTAAAAGTTCTAAACCACCTTTCCCAAACTGTAGTACACAAAGTGAATTAACAGCTTTGCAATATTTGACGAGCAAAAAAAGGTCCGTCTCCGTTGCAAGCAGGTAGGAAATGAACATGTAGCACCTTTTGAGATTTTTAAAGATACTGTAATGCAAGTGCAGCGTAAGTATAAGGAAAACATTGCTGCGTAAAAAAAAAAAATATTGCTGCCTAAAGAAACAATTGTGATAATTTAATAATACAACATTTTCCCCTCTCATTGACAGTTTGATTATTCTGACACTTGCAAGCAAGAGAGACTCAAAAGTTTGAGAGCACCACTTTTATTTGTTGTGACGTTTTAATCACAGGGTAGGGAAGTTGTAATAACTGTGTTAAAGCTAGATTTTAAAACATGTAAAGGCAAAATACATTACTGCAATTACTGTCTGCCAACCTCCTTTGTTTTTCCCAGTAATATAGAAGATAATAATTTGATAATATAATAATATTCACACAATCATTCCATTTCAAGCATATAACCATTTCTCAAATAACGTTAATGAATACTCATTAGGCACATGGACCCCGTGGAACTTGATACTAATTACTCCTCTTAGCCTCTCCATTTCTCTCGCACTGTCGCTGCCACCTTGCACACCCCCCACTTTGCAGTTGTGTTTCTAACCCTCAGAGGGTTTTTCGGTGGGGGTCACAAGACTCTGGTTAACTCCCTTCGCCCCTCACTGGCATCTCCAGCTCCGGTGCCAATCTCCCCTCTTAAACACACACACGCGCACAACAAAACAAAAAAACGAACAAAGCGATTGAGAGGGAGTGAGTGTGAAACCAGAGCCAGTGATAACAATCTGGAGCTCAACCTCTGACCTGTCAGCAGGTCAGCACTAGACCCCGTTGTCAGCCCCTGCTCCTGGTTCTCGTGTTACAGCGGGGCCTTCCCTCATCCTCGTCCACATCGTAGCCCTTCACTCGGACAAGGGGGTGGCGTGGAAGGGGGGGGCTAATGTCACACAGTTGCTTGATTGATTGTCATTGTTGTAGATTTTTGAGCATCTTGGATATTTCAAACCATAAAGGTCTGTTTTCTAGTTGACGTTAATAAGAGCATCGGGATTGTGAGGTAAAGAAATCAGATAGCAGTATGTTACCAAAAAAACAGCCACTTGACAGCAATCCCAATGAATCAGAATCAGCATTATTTGCCAAGAACATACATACAAGGAATTTGACTCCGGTTTTATGCAACTCTCTATACGTACTTACACAAAAATAGAAAAAATATCAGCTAGGGACAAGGACAACAAAGCTGGACCAATAAAGACAAGGAATAGATAGAACTGTCATGTACACAAGTGGTGGTAAGATAGGTGTATATATAAATATTATATAAATATATATAAAGAGCACCAATGACCAACAATAAAATGAGAAATAAAATAAAACGTCTATATACAAGTCAAGTGTTCTTTTGGTTGTGTAGACAATACAAATAGTGCAGAGAAATATATACTGACTGGATATCGGAAAAAATTAGATTTTATTTAATAAGTTATGAGTACACTGGAGCCTTTAGTCTTCCTGAAGATTAAGGGATGCTTTCGCGCTTAACCTGTGATCTCCCTATCTGAATAAATATAGCCTGTATTTATGCGGTATCATTTGGTAACCATGGTAACAAGTATGCACTTCAGCACAAGTGCGAGAATATCCCCCGATCCATCAGATAGTGACCCATTTGTTTAATGCGTGCCAGGATATTGCTCGCACATGTGGGCTTGATCCAAACACTGGATCTCACAAATAAATAATATATCATATTCAACCGTCTTTGTTTTTCAAACGTGCTAAGCTAGCTAACGTTATTAGCGTCTTACCTTGGAGCAAACAAAGGAGTTGTTGTTGATCTTCGATGGATTCAACTGTGAGTGAGTTACACACTGTTTAATCCATATCAGATATCGCTCTGCTTGCGTTTTTGGCTTCGGAAAAGCGAAAAAATGCGTTCCATACACACCGCTGAAAGCTTGACAGGCCTCCTGCGCCTAGTTTCGGTTGCTAACGTAGGATTGGACAGTGGCCATTCTAGGGAGGGGCTTCGCAAAGGGTCAATTGTGAATACAAACCAGACCACAACTAAAAAGCAACAATGCATGTTTTTTTTCCTTTGGTCTGGACCATAGACTGTATATAAAGATGGACGACGTGTTTCCACTTCCTCCCACTGTACAGAAGTGAAACAAAAATATCCCGGATCTATCTACTACGCATTAGTGATCGGGCGGTATTGAGGTCACCCACCCGAACCAATAGCATACTGATCACGGCCGCAGCTTGTCAGGGAGAGAGATTCACAGCTGTCAATCATGACTTTTCCCCCCATTTTTATAGCATCAAATAACTAATAAACATCAAAAAACAATTGAACATACATCAGCATGATAAGAACTGCCTAAAATGACAGAAGGGAAAAAAGTATTTGACATGTACTTTTACTTTTTAGTTTGGCCCATGTCCCATCCACTAACATGGAGGGGGCGGGCTTTATGACCTTTACTGCAGCCAGCCACCAGGGGGCGATCCAGATGTTTTGGCTTCACTTTTGGGGAGCTGTCATGTCGTCCATCTTTATATACAGCCTATGACCTGGACCAGACATGTGAAGGTATCCTAAGGTGCTTGCCTCTTATTCTTCCCTGTCCAGGTGGGAACTGGCAGCCATGACAACCAACAGCAACATCAGCAGGCCCATCTTCTCCTCCCACGGCTGACACCGCTGAATGTGAAGCAGAACCAGGACTCCTCGCTCTGTTTCAGCACCCTGAGCTTTTCTCTTTCTAATCAACTGAGCTCCGACGGACTGTTTTTGTAGAGTTTGGATCTGTACGGGATTAATTTCCCCGCATTCTTCAAGTGAAAAGTCATTACTGACCAATACATCCTGCGTATGACTTCCTTGGACACCACGAGCGCTCTCATGCCTAAGGATATTTTAACCCTTGAGACACTGGTTCCACACGACAGAAATTGTTGACACCTTTTTGTCTTCTTTCTAGCTTCTCTAGAAATCCAATCAGCCTATGATAATCATAGACTTCTAATCTTAAGCACAGGAAGAGACAAGAACTTCAGCCAAAGGTCTTGAGAGCTAACCTCTTTGTTGAGGATGTCGTCCTGATGTCGCAGCACTCAGCAGATCTCCCCTAAGAGACAAATGTGTGACCCTTCTGTTCCAGATATGAAGAGACTGAGATGGTCATGGAGTTTGCATATCTTGCAGCTCTAACTTGGTCATAAAACCATGTAAATGTTGCGGGAAATGAAGTTATGTACACCGTACACGGAGTGGACGAGGCTAACTTATTACTTTGGTGTTAAATGCGAGGAGAGAGAGAGAGAGTATTGGGTATGTGGTGTTATGCTTGTGAAAGGCTCTGTTTGACTGACTTTCAATGCTGACCTTTTACCCTACTTCGTCATAACTCGGCGGGCATCTTTCCGTCTCAAAGGTGATTTGCAGGGCGACTGAAGCGGGCCGTTTGCCCGCCTTGTAAAATAATCAAATCCATCTACCTCCCTCAGCAGCATGTATCATCGAGTCTATAATAAGACTAGCCACTCATTAGACATCTACTTTCCCCTCACAGGGAAGTTCGTATTTGTGGTTGTCTGTCGTATTCTTCCAAAAAATGTCACTGGAAGAGTGCGACTCACCTGCCACGCCACCCCGCCCCCCCTCACCCCATAGTTTGTTTTTCAGTGCCAAATGTAGAAGGGAATCATGATGCAAATATATACTGTGTATGTGTGTAAGCACGTGGTCCCGTCTACACATGATCCTAGCCCATCTGCTTCAGTTCGCCTGTTGTTGTGGGGGGGGGAGATGATCACTAATATGCATAATGTAGTCGTTCCTTTTATAGACAATCCTACAGCAATCAGAGACTCTCCTCGTGACCTGCTTATCGGTGAGAAACCAGTGTGTTTGTGTGCGACTGCGAGCAAAGCTGAACCTGAGCAGATGTTATTAAAGCATAAGGGCTGTTATTAGAATACACACTGACCACAGCTGGAAGGCGACTTGGAGTAACTCAAATTGGCTGTGTTTATTCAGGTTGTGTGTTTTTATTCTAATCACAAATTTCAGAACAAAACTTTGAAAACACAGGAGTGGTGGTGCTGTTTTTATTGTAAAGCTTTTATCTTCATCCACTTTAGTTAAAGGATAAAGGTTGGTGATATTCTATAGTTTTGATATAGTCAACAAATCCCATAAAAAGAGTGTGTTAGTCCGTCTCTCAACACTTCCCTACGCTGTCTGTGGCTCTTGTACCCACTGAATGGTACCAACCTAAGGTTGAATCATTTCCTAGAACAGCTGGATACTGTAGTAACAGTTGTTACTCAACTCTGAGGATTTGGTGCACTTGCAAGTACTCACGGCAGCAGGACAGTAGCCATGTTCATTGTTATGAAGAAACTAGAGCTGCAACGATTAGTCGATTAGTTGTCAAATTGAATCAATCGCCAACTATAGGTTTGAGTAATTTCCTAAGAAATAAAGTCTTAAAATTCTTTGATTCCAGCTTCTTAAATGTGAATATTATCTGGTTTCTTTACTCCTCTATGACCGTAAACTGAATATCTTTGAGTTGTGGACAAAATAAGACATTTGAGGACGTCATCTCGGGCTTTTGGAAACACTGATGGGCATTTTTCACCATTATCTGACATTTTATCGACCAAACAACTAATCGATTAATCAAGAAAATAATCGGTAATGAAAACAATCCTTAGTTGCAGCCCTAGAAGAAACATGTCTCCCGGTTTTTATGTGATTTGTTGACCAAAAGAAAACTACAGAATATCACCAGACACCTTCAAATCTTAATAAATAATAAGTAATACGGCATGACGTTGAAATGAGTGACTTGGTGAGGATGAATATACAGGCAAAATAGTTTTATTTATACTGCCTATTTATTTTGATGTGAATAGGAACTGTGTTACCACACACTTGTGAGCTGCATCAATGCTCTTCAGTCCTGGTCTTTGGTACGACGAGTGCTGCTGTTTTCTGTCCGACCAGACAGTTAAATTGAATCTGTATCAATCGGTCTCTGATTAGCTGGTTAGATATTTAACCCCCGCATGGCTCCGGGTCCCAAACATCAGGATTGGATAACACTGACCTACGTGGTAAATGTTTACAGATCTGTGTATTTCATGTAAAGCAGTGTAAACAATCTTAAAACGCAGGTCGAAGTCACCAGATAACTGCACTAAAGCCAACACGTGGCATGTCAGGCCTTACAGAGAGGAGACGTGTCGATGCTGCTTTTTTGCCTCCGTAGAGTTCCAGAGTTTGAGACGTTTGTCTGCCCAAACCAAGTCTGAATTTTATTTCTAGACCGGTGGTGCCAATGTGACTCAGTCTTATGCCCTGTCTGTACACTGCACATGGACATATCACACTCCTGATATTCCTCAGTACCCCAGTTATACTCGGACAGCTAATGTAGTGAAACAACAGGGAAGCTAATCATGTGTTCACAAAAAAAAAAAAAAAAACTACTGGTGAACAAATCAAACTGTTTATGTGACACCAAATGGCCATTGGCAAAACTGATGATATTTCTTTTTTTCTTTTTTTCTAATGTGTGGTGTGGAAGTCATTGTTATTTCAGGATTTAGGTCCTTGTTGCGTGTGAAGATTATAGGTGATGGTATTTTCACAACTTTTCAGGAATATCACATGAAACAAATATTAATGACAGTAAACACTATGGTAAAAAAAAATACTGCACAACAAGTTTCCTCAGTGATGGTCACTCACAGGTTAGTGATCGGCATTACGTTTTAAACGGCAGTGATGTAAAACCGCAGTTTCCTGTTATTTCTCATTTAACTCTGTGATCAAATAGTTGATCAAACTTGGCAGGGTGACTGCCAACCTAGAAAAAAAACAGCTTCTCTCAAGAAAAGTGCATCATTAAATTAAAGCGCACACTCATTAAGTTATTCAGCAGTAATTATTTGCCAAGCAGACGTACGTGACGAGCTGATTTCATGCCAAGAAGTGTATTCTATCTTTAGGGCTTGTAGTGTACAGTATGGTTGAATAATTCATAAACAACAAAGAATGCTTGGAGGGAAAACAGAACAAAGTATGCAGTGTATTTGGATAAATTTTGTGAACGCTCCCTATGCTTATTGTTTTTATTTTAATTTTTATATTCGACACATTTTTCAGAGGGGACTGTCAAGGTTGGTCAGGACTTCCTGTGCAATATACTTTATTACTGTATCAATAATAAATCTGAGACAATTTGAGTTGCTGACATTTGTTTCCATTTTACATCCAGTTTCTTTACTTATTCTGTTATCAGAACTTGTTGAGCTGAATGATGATTTCTAAAGCTGTCTGGATTTGGTCAAGACTGAACTGAACATGTCAGTTCATATCAGTGTTGATGTCATTTGCACTCTGATGTGTCACAGTCAAGGTTGGAAAGGCAAAAACATGCTTTTATGCCAGTGAAAATAGACTCTCTACACCAGGAGTTCTCACTTTGAGAATCACTGCTCTACATCACGGGGTATGAAACTGCCGGCCACGGGGGTCAGATTTGGCCCAAGAAACAATTAAATGGTCCCCTACATGTTTAGCATTTGTTGTTAAATGAGGCATGCACATTAATTTCTTTTATTTTAGAGCAAAGCTGCAAAATCGGACGCCTAAAATTGGATTTAATTCACACAGTTGGACTTTTGGATTTCAAAGTAAAATCTGCTAAAATCATGAATGAAACTTTTAGTTAGTTATTTCAAACAACATGTTTCCACTCAGTGGAAGACCTCAATTTGATGGTTTAAAGAACAAGGCAGATGCGTTCAGATTTCAACCTCTTAATCTATGGATTTCAGCCTCTTCTTGGAGCTACTGTATGTGGCACTTAATAGTCACCAGGTCTTTGAACCCTGCAGTTTCTGCTTCCTGCTGGAAAATCCAGAGAGCTGGATCTGCCCCAGCCGGCCTGTCTGATAGCCCTCATCGTCTACTTCAGTGGGTGCTCTGAAGCCGTGGTGCCACCCAACCCTCCCCCCCCCCCCCTTCACTGGCCTTCAGACTACCTAATGGGACGCGTGCGGCTGCTTTGGGGGGGGTCCCCATCATTAGAAAGTGTCTCACCCTGAACCCCAGCTCCAATCTTTGCCTCTGCTATACCAGCAGCGGCCTGGCAGTTTGTTCCTGTCTGTCAGCAGCCCCGTGCTATAAAGCCAGTGTTATCTGCAGTGTTAAGTGCAGGCCACAGACGGAGGGTCAGCTTAAAGTGAGGCAGCAGAGACACCCTGTCCCGCCTGGCCCCGCCGCACACAGGAAGCGGGGCTGCGCCGGGTCCCTCTGTCTGGCCCCCGGAGCCTCGCCTCGGCCAGCGAGCGCAGGCGCTAATGCGAGGAGACACTCGGCCAAATGACTCTCTAATTTCCCCCCAGGACTCAGACCATTCCCGCTGGCCCTTGAGAATCAGACTGAGGATTTGTTCGAAGTGATTTGTTTTGTCTTGTCCACCCTGAACCCTGTGCAATTCCCTCACTCAAGTTCTAGTTCTCTGCTCCCAGCGTTGTTGGGGCCTCTAAATTGGGGATTTGAGAAAAAGAGGCATTAACGGAGCACGAGCCCTCAGAGGATAGAAGCTGTAGAACTTAATCTCCTGCAAAAAATGATAGAAAAGAAAGCAACAAGTCACCATTTCTCAGGGAAACTTTAATCTGTAGTAACTCCTGTAGGATGAGTTGAAGCCTTTTTTGGTTTCTAATATGCCTCGGTTATGTTTTGTGACGCCCATAATCTATTAATCTGCTAAAGGAACTGATGCTGTGTGAGCGAAGGAGCCGCTCAGCATCTCAGTGCGTCACATTTGCAGACCTTTAGCTTAATTCCCTTCCAACAGGGGTTTAATTGAGTGAGTAACACACGCGCAGTTAAAGCCCTGTGAATACAAACTGCCGTAGCTGACTGCCTCCGAAATCTGTTGAGAAATTAAACAATGATGCATCAAGCTGGTTTTCTGCTGAGATATGAATGACAATGACATTGCAGTTCAAACTCAGATGCTGTGCTC
This sequence comes from Sebastolobus alascanus, assembly GCA_916701645.2. Classification (NCBI taxonomy): domain Eukaryota; kingdom Metazoa; phylum Chordata; class Actinopteri; order Perciformes; family Sebastidae; genus Sebastolobus; species Sebastolobus alascanus. The sequence continues at coordinate 3,126,135 of CAKAOJ020000121.1, forward strand.
AGGCTGTTGTGTTTAGCTTCTGAGTGCATCATGAAACATAATTCAGCGGTGTGTGTGTGTGTGTGTGTGTGTGTGTGTGTGTGTGTGTGTGTGCGTGTGTGTGTGTGTGTGTGTATATGTACAGTATGTGTATATTAAGGCTGTCAATCGATTAAAATATTTAATTGTGATAAATCACAAATTAATCACATTTTTTATCTGTTCAAAATGTACCTTAAAGGGAGATTTGTCAAGTATTTAATACTCTTATCAACATGGGAGTGGGCAAATATGCTGCTTTATGCAAATGTATGTATATATTTATTATTGGAAATCAACTAACAACACAAAACAATGACAAATATATAGTCCAGAAACCCTCACAGGTACTGCATTTAGCATAAAAAATATGCTCAAATCATAACATGGCAAACTGCAGCCCAACAGGCAACAACAGCTGTCAGTGTGTCAGTGTGCTGACTTGACTATGACTTGCCCCAAACAGCATGAGATTATCATAAAGTTGGCATGTCTGTAAAGGGGAGACTCGTGGGTACCCATAGAACCCATTTTCTTCCACATATCTTGAGGTCAGAGGTCAAGGGACCCCTGTTGAAAATGGCCATGCCAGTTTTTCCTCGCCAAAATTTAGCGCAAGTTTGGAGCGTTATTTAACCTCCTTCCCGACAAGCTAGTATGACATGGTTCGTACCAGCGGGTTCCTTAGGTTTTCTAGTTTCATATGATGCCAGTATCTTTACTTAGCTTTAAAACTGAAAGATCGATTGTGTTAATGCGTTAAAGTAATTAGTGGCGTTAAAACGAAAAATTAAAATTAACTTTGACAGCTCTAGTGTACATATGTATGTATATATATATATATTTTTTTTAAATAACAACAGATTTGTGTATCAGAAATTATTTCTTTCTTCTTTCGTCTCCCATTAATCATTTCACAACCCCTCAGATTTATCTTGTGACCCATTGAAGGGGCCCGACCCCTACGTTGGGAACCAGTGAATTAACCTACATAAAGTCCTCGAGCTGCTGACACATTGATGCATCGGTGTTAATAATGCAATTTCTTATATCATTCACAGGGGCCATTTTATGCAAAAGTACTTTCACTTTTGATACTTTAAGTAAATTTAGCTGGTAATACTTCTGTACTTTTACTGTAGGATTTTACATTCAGGACTTTTACTTGTAAAGGAGTATTTTTTCACAACAATGGCTTAAAACTGGTTTGGTGTCTCTTTACCATTACAAATAAAATAAAAGGGTAGGAATGTTATCAAGTATGGATGTTGAGTAAAAAAATCCATTATTAAACACGGGGTCAACCGATCCCTCCGCCGGGGGAAATAGTCCCTCTGTGTCACGGTTAATCAAAGCTGTTGCGATGAGAATGAACTCTTTAATAATTGATAGTCACACAACACTTAAACACATCTCTTTATATGCATCTAAGTGTCTATGTGAACTTCAACATGTCCTCAATAAACTCAGCATATTCTTCTGAGCATCAGGTGCTGCTGATTGGCCACTAAATCAATATTTACTTATGACCTAATTAACACAATATTTGCTCACATTACGGACCAACACCTGCGTGATTACGCACGAGAAACATCACACTTTACGCACACGTTTCTTCTATATGAAATAATGACATCTCACATCTTTACCACTTTAAGTCGCCGAATGCGTCCGATCTCCCGGGTTATTTATAGGGCTCGCTTCACTAAATATAACCCGCCTCGATCATTTGTCATCGCGTCACAACAACAAGCAACATTATGGATGAGAGGTGTCGGCTTTTTGGGGCTATAAAATGAGGGACGCGCACAAATGCTGGACACTCCTCATCCAAACCAGGACCAGCAGAGGTAGAGAGAGGGACAACATTATTTCATAACTCAAAATTCGTGTGTTTTAAAGGAAAATATCAACATTTTATTTTACACTTATTATGAGTAAATCTGTATGTTTTTTCCTCATAGGTGGCTACATCAGCGTCACAATGACTATTTGGTGCAACTTTTGCAAATGTCATGTGAGTGCTCCGCCGTGCACCTCCAATCATCTGCCCGAGGATCACCGCAGCTCCTTCTGCAGGAGGTTCAGGTCAGTGACTCCTCTCCTCCTCCTCTCTCCTCCTCCTCTCCTCTCTCCTCCTCCTCCTCCTCCTCCTCCTCCTCTTCCTCCTCTTCCTCTCTGCTCCACGTCCTCTAGTGGCTGAATCAACACATGGCTGTTTAGAAAATGAGCTGTGCTGCCTGCAGTGTGTGCGCACCACGGGGAGCACTTAATCCAGTTTTCTCCTGTCTGCAGCCTGTTACTCTATATGTGATGTGTACTCATCCAGCCACAATGATGCTGCTAAAGTGAGACACTGCCTTTATGTGGGACACCCATAAACTCCAGTGAGTGTACTGTAGGTCTTCCTCAAACAAATAAAAGTCAATAAAACTATTGATATTTTATGTCTTTCTAATATGCCTAAATGCTTCAAAACTATTGTAGTTATTATTCTTTATTTATTTATTTATTATTATTTATAGTCTTATTGTTTGTTTGATGTTGTTCGATTCTCCATGTAACATCCACACATAAGCCTAGGTTGTGTAACAGCAATAAGTGGTAAAATTACTGAATTGAGTGTTTCCTACATTAATTATGGTGATTTTTAACAGACTTTTCAGTGTCCCACATTTCAGACGTGACTGTCCCACATTAGAAAATCAACATTTGTCTGTGAAAACTTGGCATTAGAGTACTGTATGGCTACCATTTCTTTTATGAGTGTGATACCTGCATTTTTTTTTTTGGTTTGATTACTACACATCCTGTGAATTTCGGAGTGGTACTGGGTTTGGATTTAATGTATTGGCTTCATATATAATATATTCCAGAAATCTGAAATACAAAAAATGTCCAACATTAGGCTAATTCGCCCTGCTGCATTAAATTATATCAAGCTGGTTCAGATTAGCCTATATCAGGATGCTTTGGTGCAGAATCAGCAGTCTATATATATATAGAATAATAGGCTACTAGTGGGAATTTATAATGTGTTTGTGAATTTAATTGTGGCTCAAAATCTCGGTCGAGTATCCCTCAAACACATGCTATCAGTTACATAATTCGAGTGGATCTTTGTCGTTAAGGTGCTGCGATACAAACTGATAGATTTCTCCTTTTGTGGCACTTTGTGTGTCCCTGTGACGTGGGGCGCCCCGCTCCGAGGACACCCACTTTATAAGGCAATGAAGGGAGCAGCAGTAGCCCAGCCTCCCCTTTGTGTGTGACGCCCACGCTGAAGCACTGGCAGCTATAAAAACCCCCGGCTCTCTGTGGATGGGCCCAGACAGATACTGATCACACAGACAAAGTCTGCTGAGAGCCCTCGTGTCTGCCGCCGACACGACAGCCTCTCATATCAGCAGTTTCCATAGGAACCCTTGAGGAAGAGGCTGAATTGTGAAATTGGTTCAGGCCAATTACTTCTTTTGTCTTCATTTGATTTCCTTTTTTCCCCACATTTGTCTCTTGGAGGAGGACGGATTTTTTTGAAATGCAAGTGTGGCAGTAGACCAAACTTTCCTCAGTTTTCTTCCCCCCCTCTGACCTCCGTGACCATGGTCTCCCACAGATCCACCAAAGGAGCGTCCAAAGCCCGACGGGACCACATCAATCATGAGATCAGGAACATGCGCGCTCTGTTGCCCGTCTCCCAGGAGGACCAGGAGCGTCTCTCCTACCTGCACTCCATGGGCGCCATCTGCGCCTACATCAGGAAGTCTGTTCTCTTCCAGGGTAAGTCCTCACACAGTCATTCTTTAATATCTTTGAACTACGAATCTACATTCAGCCTGAGTCCCTGTTAAACAAAATGGGAGTAAGTTTGCAGCACCGCAGGGACTATATCAAAGACAACCTGCAGAGATGCATCGAGTGTAACTAAGGCTGAACTCCCTCTCTCCTCCCTCAGGACTCCCAGCTGGGGCGAGATCTCCCTGCTCTCTGCCGTACGAGGCCTTTCTTCCAGCCCTGCACGGCTTCATCCTGGTCACTACGGCGCAGGGGAGGCTGGTCTACGTGTCCGAAAATGTAGCTGAATATCTCGGCCTGTCCATGGTGAGTCAACTCGGACATCTTTTGGTGCTTTAATGTTCCCATTTGGCTTTTATGTGTTGTATCTAATGGTGAAAAAAAACTATTTTTTTCAGATAGATGTGCTTCAAGGAGACACTGTCTATGACATGGTGGAACGCTCTGACGTTGATATTGTTAAATCAAATCTAGACATTGAAAACAACTCCTCATCAGGTAACTTTAAAGGCTTTTATATCACTTCTGTGTGTAGCATTTTAAACTGTGAATACTGTGTGTAACTATTGCAATGTTGCTTGTATTCTTTGCCACATTTCCTCCAAATGCTTGAGTCATTTCGTGCCATAAACTCATTTAATTCATCCTATTCGTGCTACTGAAAAACTAAACTGTTATCTTTCTTCAGAGAGGAGCTTTATATGCTGTATGCAAACCACCAAGGCCTTCAAGCTGCAACACGGCAGCTGCTGTTCCATGATGGTCAGAGGGAGCTTCCGGTCTTTCCCTCAGCTTCGCCCGTCCTCCTCTCCAGTCCATCCCACCAACCAGCCTCTGTTTGTGGCCCTCTGCACACCCACGGTCAACCGCCTGCCGAGCTCTGACTCCCACTGCTGTCACAGCTTCAGCAGTGTCCACGGACACGATATGACCTTCACTCAGCTGTCAGACAGGTACATTCATAAATCCTCCTTTAAACAGAATAATAATCAGAATGTTCTCGCACTGGTTACTGACAAACATTTTCCTTCTGTTACAGTGTTTTATATTTTTTGGGGTATTCGTCAGAAGAAATGACCGGTCGATCGTGGTACAGTCTTGTCCACCCTGAAGATCTTTCACTGAGTGCAGATTCTCATAGAAGTTTAAGTAAGTGTACAGTCCATTGATAGAAAACTTGTTTTAAACTGGTTGAATACTTAGACTACAGCTTTATGCAAAGACAAAACTAAAAACATATATCTATCTATCATATAATCTAAAAAAAAGTCTGAGAAGGTTTCAATGAGCTCAGGGATGTTGAAAAATTGCATCGTTCATTTCCAAAACATGAGAACAAGAAAGACCATTTTTATTTCAATATAATGTCTTTAGTTTTGTGCTGATTTTGTAAGACATTTAGTGATGGAGCGCTGCTTTCACTGTGTGCATGACAATAACCCTGAATGTTTCTCCCCTGTCCCGTCCAGTGCAGGCAGATGAGGGCTTCCAGGTGGAGATGGTGCTCAGACTCCAGTGCAAGGATCTGTCCTGGACCTGGATCTACATTCGAGCTAACAAGGACTCTGAGTGTCAGAGCGTGAGCTGCACTAACTTCATCATCAGGTATGAATAACTTCACTTCACTTTTCCTGAGCTGACAGCGTAAGAAACGTTTTTCAAGTCACGAACGTCGACTTAATACACCGTTTTGCTCTCGCAGTGAAACAGAGGCCAGATTTCTGCAGAAGAAAATCAGCAGCGACGCTTTCAAGCCATCATCTCTGGCAGATTCCTGCCACTTCGCAGGTCAACAGGCGCCCCACGCTCAGAGCTACGGCAACACTAAATGCTGTAAAAGACAGAGGACGTCTGACAGCCAAAGCGAGGAGCCAGGTGCCAAAGCCAGGAGGGAGTCGGAGCAAGATGTATACTATGTGGCGTGCGCCTCCTCCCATGGCGATAGCTCACCTGTTCCCTCGGGTGACAGCGCCGCTGTCTTCAGCCCCCCCTACAGCCCGGCCTCCTCCAGCTCCCCTCTGCAGCAGGAGGAGCTCAGCCATGACCTCCTGATGGATGTGCATGGATACACCGATCAGCTGCTGTCCTCCCCTGAGTCCTCTCCCTCCTATTACTCCTACCCAGAGGCAGGGCTCACCTGTCACCGATCACCCTCCGACTCCCTCCCCGCCGCCGCCGCCGAACAAACATTTGACCAGGCAGCCTTCCTCAGCGCTCGCTCTCCGCTCTCCTCCTCATCTCCCACCTATGATTTCCAAGCTTGCACGGCCGATGCTCGATTAGTTCCAGACCGCCTGTCTGTGTCGGACACGTGTGAGAGCCCGGTGGACTGTGCTCTGCATCAAGACGACTTCAGCCTCCTCGAGCAGCCACAGGGGGGCAGCCTCGTCCAGGTGCATCATGTCCCCCACCACGTGTTGTCCATACATCCCAGTCTTCTCACCCCCAACCAGTCTCCCACATCCACAGAGTCCAACCATTACAACGAGAGGGAGCAGGCAGAGATCAGTATTCTGGCTCAGCAGATCTCCTCCCTGGCCAGCAGCTTCTCCATGTATCACACCCTGAACCCGCTTCACGACGCGGCCCAACATGCAACCACTAACACCCTGCCCTCAGCCTGCGACTGGCCTCCTCTCCCGTCAGCCCTTCCTCTAAAGCGCGAGCTGGTCCTCGACGACGGCGTGTTCGACAGCATCCTGAAAGACCTGGACATGGTCGCAAGGAAAAGCAGCGTGTCCGGCCCCGGCGTCGTCCCGTACAGCTCCCAGCAGGGCTCGCTACGCTGCAGGAGCGACCCCCATCAGATGGATCCGGAGCCCCTCGGTCTCATCATAGAGGCCCCGCTGCCTGCAGAGCAGTTCACTGTCACGGATCCCTTCGGTTTGCAGTTGGGACGCCATCAAAACACTGGGTTGCATCAACTCACTCACTATATGCAGAGTGGCCTTCAGCAAGGTAACAACACAGACACTGATCTAATGATTTTCCTTTCATATATTTACAGATATTAAAGTTACATTTCACTAATATTACTTTCTGTCTCCTTTCAGATGTACTTGCTGAAGAAAACCTGTACTGAAATAAGTCTGTGACTTACTGTACTACGACGTGTATGACATATTGTCAAGGCGATTCAAAGACGAATGCGAGCAAAGACTTTTAAAGGACGTCGTTGCTGAGACACTGTTTCTTCAAATGACTTATTTCTGAATGTAGAAAAGCATCTAAATTAGATCATGTGCTCTTCAAGACTACAGCTTTGTCTTCATTTCTCAACACTGCTGTCAACGGGGGTTTTATGTTTCGCTGATGTCTTATATTTTATGATATGAGGTACTTTTTTTAAAAGATGTGTCTTTACACTTACACACTGAAATGGAGGTCTATTTTTCTTCTAATGCTGAGTGACCACAGTTTACTATTGAGCACTTTATCAATGTCATCGCCACAGGAATTTATAAATGAGAAGGCGTGCTGATTTAAAGGAGTATTGTAGATTTCAAAGCTACCTGGATGAGCTTTAACACATCAATCATTCCTTATAACAAAGAGACATTTGTAAATGTTTGGTTTTAGGTGCCTTAAAAACATGAAGGGAAGACATTTATCAGACTGCTAAAATAATATTTCCACTCCTTTTATCTATTTTTTTCTCAGTGCATATGTTTTCATGCTGTTATGAATAAATAAATAAGTCAGTGAGATAATGATGATTGTTACTTAAACACCTACCTACCTCAATGGTACATCTAAATACATTCCAAGTCTGAATTTCGTTCATTCACTGTATTTATCTTGACTTCTTACTCTCACTTAATAGTCTTAAAAATGTTTTTATTTTACTGCAATGTGAATCCTAAATTTAATTTTATTCATTCCACATTTGTTTATTTTTTTTCATGGTACTGAATGTTCAATGTTATTTTGTTATTCCTGCAATTTGCTTCAAATGTTTGAAATGTAAATAAAACTAATGGAAAAATGCAGTGGGTCTTGGTGATATAATGACGAGAGAATTCAACGTATCTTCTTCCACAAAAACTTATTGCAGGTGTATAATATACACGACTCTCCACTCTGTTATTGGACTCTTTAATACCTTCAAACACAATCAAAACCACATTAAACGTTTATACCATTAGTGCCAAGATGGTATATCTGCTGGAGTGAAATTAGATCAATCTGGAGTTACGTTCCAAGCTACATTTTCTACCTGAATTAAACTTGGATTAACTGGTTTTGTTTAACCACTTGGAGGCGGTGCAACAAGTTGTAAACACACTAACATGTAGTACTATCGCCTTACAAGGTTGTTATGGCAAACATGCTAGCAAACAGTTGCCTGTTAACACATCCAGCAGATACGGAGCAATATTAGCATTCATTCAGAGGCATAGTCCTGTCCACCTGATGAATGTAAGACCAATATTCACTCTCTGTGACTTTGCTCACCAACTAGTTGCTAACTGTGTGTGTCTGCTGTTTGGTGGTGAACAAACAATGAAACCTGAAAGACGCAAAAAAGCTACTTAGAGTTGAGGAGAATGTTTACTGACTGGCTGCGGGTCCTCTCTGGCCGAACTTAAAGTTAAAAGTTAAACTTTTCCCAACTTTTGTTTGTCCGCATTTTGACGCAGAATCAAATGGCCGCAGCTCGCCGAGCTCGGGAGCGTCCGCCGCAGCTTTTCATAGACATTGCATGGGAGCTCGCCGCACTTCGCACATCGCACATCGCACTTTGCACTTCGCCACTGCTCTGGTGTGAATTAGGCGTTACAGTCCTGCGACAGCCACAGATACCGGATTTTTTCTTTTTTTTGTCACAACATTTAATTAATTGATTGCTGTCGGGATGTCATGAGAATTTCAACCAAAATAACAAAAAAGTTTCTAAAATCTTTACCAACACTGCCTTTAATAACGTGAGCCATAGAAATATTGATTAGTGCAGCTTTAATATACACCTTTTTGTAGGAACATTGATCTATAACGAACTGTATTTTTTTTATGAGCACTTTCTCTCGATCTGATCAGATTGCGAATGTCTAAACAGCCCCAGCACAATGTCTACTGAGCTCTTCAATGCTCCATTGATTTTTACATCTTGTGGCTCGTATAATACCAATGAGAGCATATCAACTGTATACAGGGGGGAAATCAATTATATCAGAGCAGAGTCAATGCATGAAATGAATAGTTAGCCGAAGAAGTGATTGATGTATCTGCGTCATTAAACAGAGACGTTGCTCCAGAAGAAGCACGAATGTGGAGCAGAAAGCTCACAGGGGGGCACTACAGCCGTGCTGCTGGTGCACTGCAGAGCCCCTGTGGTTTTCTCATGCGGGTTAAAACAGCCACTAGATGGAGTGATAGCTCCAACAGCCTCCCAGTAACACAGATATCTCAATACCATTAGTGTAATATTACTTAAAAAGGATTGAAAAAAGTGAAGGAGGAGCATGTGTGTGTGTGTGTGTGTGTGTGTGTGTGTGGCGATGAAAGCACAAAGGACATCATTCGGTCCGTTCATGAGCAAACAGCCCAGATGCCTCGTCTTATCCATGGAGACCTAATTAAGAGTGATGTCTGTTGAAGGGTACAATGGCAGATAAAGTTCCTAACAAGTCACCACATCTGCTGTCTAAGCTCCAGCGTTACCTGGAATGATAATGATTTCCCAGAGGCACCGGTGACACCGAGACCGTGGCATCGACGCGTTTGTCCGTACCAAGGAGACAGCAGAAATCCACCTCTTCACTTCACCAGCACACACAGTGAACACTCCCAATAACCTCAGGTCTCTACACATTACTGAACAGTAAAGGCAGTTTTCTGTAGCTGTGGATGATTATTATTAGATCAGGCATGGCTTGGTGTTGAAGTGTTGGGTGACTTAGAAATCAAAGATTATTTAGATTATTAGTGTTAGCAGTAGTGGCTGTTTGTGTGTGACGATGATGTAAAATATCACAGGCAGCCGCCTCCCTGATATTAAATTAAGATGATGAGAGATTAAATTAACAAGAGCTATGCCCCACAGGAGTAGTGAGGAACTTTAGGAGTCTGCCAGTGGAAGGAGTGAGTGATGAAACGCAGTTCAGATGATTCATAACTGGGATCTGAGAGCAGCACTGGTGCTGAAGATGATACCACACAGTAGAACTGACAAAAGAGAAACACAGGCAAAACTGTCATCCGCCCTACTTCAGTGGCTTCTAAAGTGCTTTCTCAGGTGGATGGCTGGAGGGCGGATGCTGAGGGAAAAGCGCATCAGTGCAGTTAAACAGAGCAGCTCATGGATGGGATTCTTTTCAAAGCCTTGCCTCCCACAAGCAGCCGGGGTTTTCATATCCCGCCTCACCGGTGCCTCCTCACAGAATGATTACCTCATTTGCTTGCGAAGAAAAAAAAACACCCTCCAAATTGAAACTCTCGCTGATTTCAGACAGCAGGGCCTCAGGTGGCGCTACCATGTCTTCGTTTATTTACCGGCTTTATGCTTTTATTGTCACAGCAACCGGGCTTGAGGGCTCTATCGAAAGCTTATCTCGGGGTATACATTTCTTTTGAAATAGATGTGGGAAGACAGAATGTGATTTGTCTATTTTTCTCCGGGCTGGTTTCGGCAGATGGAAGCGGTGACACGGGCGATAGCCGCCAAGGTCACGGAAAAGTGTCATGAGGGAGCTGTTATTGTATGTTAACCTGAATCTGCCTTTTCACTCTCCACCCTCCAGTGCTCAGTGTGTAATTCATTTTCTCCCTGTCTCAACGTATGAAACAGCCCACAATTGTTTTGGCTGCATCATATTTCTATGTGTACAACGTCCCACTTTTTCAAAGGAGGCACCTGACTGGTGTTGGCTCAGTCAGCACACACTGACACTGTAATTGGGTTAAACAAAAAGACTACAAAAATAGACTGCAGCCTGTTCCTTCAGGACCTCTCCTGTTCCTCCTGTTGCCATGTGTGAAACCACAGCTCTGATTGAACACTGGATCCCCGTCATGCACGGTCAACACATCCCTTTTGATATTCACGAGAGAAAGGCCAGCCAACCAGGGAGGAGAACACAAACGGCAGCATAACAGCGGAGCCTACTTACATATGAATTTATGTTCTATCGTTCTCTTTCAGGGAGGAGTTTGCCGTCAAAGCACCTGTCCACAGAAGAGACATAAGCCTCCCACTGTGTCAAGATTTGCTAAACACATTATGCTTTGTTGATGGAAATTCTTGTGTATTGAAAAAACCTAGAGGAATTTCCATTAGTGACTTTAGAATACGTGCCTAGATGTAATGTGCTTTACAGCAATCCCAAACAGATTTTCATGGGTTTACGTTCCTTTTTTTTCTGCAGAAACAATAGCCTGCTATTGGTTTTCAGGAGGGAAAGTCTCTCAATATATTGTGTATTTACCCTCCACGGGCTCAGCATTCAGGAAAATCAATGCTCTGTGCAGGAATTCCAATACACGGCAGCACATAGGTGGATCTCTGCAAGATACAGTTTGATTTTTCAAGCCCTGCTGTTGTTCGTGGAGTAATGCGGGTATTTAGAGTAATTGATGAAAGTGGCAGTGATTGCTAGTGATTACCCGCAAGTGGTGGTACAGCCAGGAGTGCATTACATATATACCGTCCATATACGGGGCCATGCATCATAAACATGTTTATCTCTCCACTTCTGCAGAATCCCAGGGGCCAACATTAATAAACAAGAAGAGACTGTATCTTGCGGAGGGCTCAGAGAGGCTTGGAAATGATTAGAAAGCAATTAAGTGAGATGCAATTGTAAATTAATTCATCAAGAAACAGAATAAAAATAAAAAAGGATTCATAAATCACAAAATAGTTGATGCGTGGCTTAATTAGAAATTGGTATTAATACCTAATTAAATGGTGGAATGTGTTATATCAATTTGATGACCTAGTTACTAATTGGAAAATAAATGGCTGAATATTTTTTTTTTAGAGGTTGATGCTAGAATGGATGGTTTGGGGGGGCTAAGAGGGACGCTCGCCCGATTCTATCCTAACGTCCCCCTGGACCATCCGTTCTAGCATTTACCTTTTCAGATTGCATTTACCAATTTGTTCACTAGGCCCTGCTTCCGTTACATGGCTTACTGTTGTTATAAACCCCTTTTATGTTAGTTAAGGCAGTTAAGGCAGAATAATTCTCTGAACACGTTAGCTAACGCTGGCTAGCAAGTTTTGTTGTCTTGTTTTTTAACAATGGCTGATGAAAATATGAGTATCTCTGAAGATGTGTCACACTGTGCGTTCCAATATCCATACTACCATACTATTTAGTATGAAAGAAAAAGATTTAGGTTGCGTCCGAAATTCCACACTAACATGCTATTTAGTACGCTACAACAGTATGTGAGATTTTTTAGTATGTCCGAAACCTTAGTATGAAACCAATAGTACGTGAATTGCACACTATTTCCGGTGAAGTATGCAACACTGGACACTACAGCGGCATAAATATCCCACAATGCAACGCGGTAGCGACGACAACGTTCGTAACAGACGTTGACGGACGGCTCTGTAACGTCAATAACGCTTCAATTTAACTGTACGTATAAGATTTCACTTTGCTAGGCGTCATATATATTTTCAATTAATTCAGACTTTGATTCTCACGGACAGTCGTTTGAGGTTGGCACAGGTAACCATGGTTACACGTCTCCAACAGGCAAGGAGGCTCTCAGGAAGTGACGACGTAAATTACTGCTCAGTGCGTCCAAAAAGGTACACACTACTGTTTAATCACTCAAAAGTATGTTGAACGGTACACATATTGGGTATGCAGTGCATTGTATGTGATTTTGGACGAAGCCGTAGTATGTCTCAATACACAGTATGTCAAATACAGTACGCCAAAAATACCAGGATGTCCTACTACATCTGGTCGCCTTTGGCAGTATGTAAGCCAGCATGCTTTTCTGGCTATTCTGACCCACAATCCTCTGCGCAGCGGATATATGAGCAAGAGGGTCAAAGTTCAAGGCGCAATGTTATGACAAAGTAGTATGTCCCAATTGTATGCATACTGTGTGCGTACTTTGTCAGGGCAGCTGCAGTACGTACTGTAGGCTACGTTCCCTCCTTTACCCATCTACACACCTGCTGTGAATCAGCCTCGTTAGTTCTTCCCAACCAATCAGCTCCTCCCTGTCCCCAGTGCTCTCCTGCTGAATTACCTCATTCCTCTCAACTGAGCTTCTCCGCCCGTCAGGTTAGTTTGTATTTAAATCCTGGTTTTGTTATGAGATGTTCAGTTCTGATTTGCCTGCACCGAACCTTGAGATAACAGTATTTCTTCATGTTCCTGTCGCCTGTAGCCTTCTGTGTTTGGGTCCACCTACTCCACCACCTACTCTATATGTCAACATTATGTTCACAACTTCAAGTCGTCAATAGTGAATTTTAGGGCATCCATTTTGCACATTTTTCACTGTCTGTTGTAACATTTCATATGAACGTTATCTCTGTCATTGGTTTGAGTTTCAAAGCACTCTATGAGTCTTTGTTACTAAACTTAATATGACTTGACTGACAGGAGTGTAAAATTATATTGCCTTTTTTCTTCTTCTGTGTGTGTGTGTGTGTGTGTGTGTGTGTGTGTGTGTGTGGTTGTTTAAAATTCATCACATAGCCTATCATCAGACCCTTTCAACGCTCAGTTTACTTAGGTTTAGCCCTCATTGATAACTGACAATGCAACTCACTCAGAGGGAACTCAGCTTGTGCACAACAGAGACAATATTCAAGTCAAATGTTCCACTCTTTTGTTCTTATTTTAAAAGGTTTTTTTTTTTAATCAATTATTGTTCAAATCCTCTCAATCGTTTCTTTTGACTCTCAGGAAAACGTTTGATCTACACATTCAGATTTTTTTATAATCTCTAAAGTCTCTCACGTCCTCATCATCAGCAGCAGCAGCAGCAGACTGAAAGTCGTTGTCAAGTAAAGAAGATTTCAGCTGCATTTCTGAATAAAACATTCTCCACAGGATACTTGGCGGATCTCATTATTAACATATGTGTTGTGTAGATATTAATACTTTCTGAATTCAAACCAACCAGGAGAAAAACTCAGAGCAATGCCTGGGACAAAACAAAACTCTAGTGGTTTCACTGCTGCGCAAAATATACTCAGCCTGGCGGGGGTCAGTGTGTGGGTTATCTTGAGACGCTGCTTGAAGGATGAAGAAATAAAACGAACCATGTGGAGAAGATGAGCAGCAAACCGAGCACACCTCAATGATACTCTTTCATTTTTTATCACTCAACCTTTTGCGTAAAAACAGAGCGCGCTACTGAGCAACACTTCATGCATTCATGTGTTATCTTAAGGGGGTTTTAACTTTGTTTTCTTTATGTTTGTTTGTGTGAAAAGCATGCCGGGTAGCGGTGGATGACACACTCTAAGTGCCTTTGTAAATGTACAAAGTGTTCCAGATAAAAAGATCATTGTACAACAAGATTTATTCATGAGGAGGTATTTCATCTTCATATTGCAGTCACAAGTGTTCCTGCATGCAAGCACAAAGAATATTGCAGAATATTACCATGGAGATGGTACAGTGCACACACCACTATAGCTAATGATAATAATAATGTCATAATACCAGTCTATTTGTGGTTTTATAAACAGAATATGCTTTAATTAACCCTCTGAGACCCACATAGACTGTTTTTTTCTTTTTTAGGGAGTACAGGGGGTCTTTAGGGGGAGATAACAGGTCAACAGTATATGTCACATAGAAGTGGTGTACATCATCTGAAAGCTGGGAACCTGAAGATTAATTATACCCACATGTCCGTAAAGGGGAGACTCGTGGGTACCCATAGAACCATTTTCAGTCACATATCTTGAGGTCAGAGGTCAAGGGACCCCTTTAAAAATGGCCGTGCCAGTTTTTCCTCACCAAATTCTAGCCCAAATTTGGGGAGTTATTTATCCTCCTTCCCGACAAGCTAATATGACACGGTATCTGTACCTTCACTCTCACTCTAAAACTGAACTTGCTACAGCCTCTGAAAGACAGTAAAGTCAGTCGTGATCACTTGTGATCCCGCAGGTCTCACAAACTAATACTCTGTATAAATGGAGATGTGCATGTGGGCTCATTATATTCCACATATTAGAATGCAGAAACTGGCTACCTTGCACAGAATAAAAGAGACTTCCATGATTGTTCTTGCTTCTGCACCATCAAGGTCACCCCTTGACTTCTCATTAGGATGGAATCGGTATGGATTATAGGGAACAATCTTAATAAAAAGCGAGATTTGAGAGGTTTCTGTCACAGTTAAACATCCTCGAGGCTGGGATGCGTCCTCTGATTTGTGAACCCTCTCTCGCTTTCCCCCGTTATTGGCACATTTTATCCGTCTTCTATGTCACACTGTAACTCAATCATGTCATATGGAGAAGCCGTTTTAAAAGGCAAGAGGAGACAAGACCCATCCATTTCGCTGATCACTATTTAGCTCATTCTAGCCCTCGCTAATGATGATAATTGAAGACAGCGCTGCCCGGGTGACAATTTGGCATTACCCGCTCATTAATCTATCCATTTTACACTGAGATTAATGTGCTGACTGTGATCCTGGTGACCTCTGGTTTGCAGGGACCTCACGTGCTCAGGTCGAGCACACCTCCCACTATACAGACCATACTGCTGGAACAAGAGGCTATGTGGGATAAAATAGAGTGACCGATAATGTAGCTCGGGCTGGCTGCCAAATGGAAAATAAAGATGTAATTACAAAGTCAAATGAACATAGATTTGCTACTGTACACATATTTTATTGTGCATTCCCAGAGCGCACACAGCCACACATACAGTACTCGCACACTGAAATGGCTTTGTGCTCCAACAAACAAAAATCAATAATGATTTCACACAGCTAATCAAACACGCTCTCTTTGGATTTTGGACAGGAAAGCAGTTGATTTGAATTGAATAAACCCTATTCAGCTTTGCCCTCTCAGCGAGTCTAGTTTTATTGAATAGATCTCCTCATGGGTACTTTAAAATGCTCATAGAGCCAGAGCCAGAACAACAGGGCCTACAAAACTTGACTCCGCGGTGTGTTTGGTTGCCACATGACACTCTCCTGTATTCTAATCCGAGGTTTGTGACTCTGGCTGCACGGGTGTCGGGTGTCTAACGGGAGTTTTGATGATGATGAACGCTGAGGCATTGACACAAGGATGATTTATAGTACAGTAGTCAGTGGATGCGCTCAGGCTGTGCCACCCTGGGAGATGCCTTCCATCACATCTCATTTGCATTCACTCGATTTCTGTGCCGACGGTGACTCACACCACTAATGAGGCACCCACAGGACAGGAGAGCGTTCGGCTCACAGTTACACTAGGGTTTTAATCTTCACTGCGAACGCGACTCCTCACCAGAGTCTGCACATGGAGGAGGATGTCATGACGGTTCAGTACGACACCTCGCAGTAGTTTTGATTCAAATTGGGTGAAGACTGTTACTTTTACATGAAATCATACAGTTGCCCTAAATGCCTCCAAATGTCATATTTTGATGTACCACATGTACACTACATGTCACTTCATCCATCACACCTTTTTGTTTTAATCAAAGACAAAGTGACTTTCCATGTGACAATGTATAATTTAAAAAGGCCACCTTTCACTTAATATGCATTAAAGTCCAGAATCCTGGTGGCTAATTGGTTAAATGTATTTAATCATTTGCATTAGTATCAATTGTATTTCCAACTGCAAAGCCCTGATGAATGAGGACAGAAACGTCAACATCAATATTCCCAAAGAAAATGTTTTGTTTCTAATTATATTTTACTTTGCAATTATTTCTTATTTTTTATTAAAGTTTTGTTTATATTATATTTTACTTTATTTATTTATTTTTTATTAATGTTTTGTTTATAGTTATATTTTACTTTATAATTAGTTTTTTAAATAAATGTTTTGTTTATAATTATATTTTACTTTACACTTATTTTTTTATTTTTCAAAATTAATGTTTTGTTTATACTTATATTTTACTTTACAAATATTCTTTTCTTTTTTTATTAATGTATTGTCTATAATAATATTTTACTTTACACTCATTTTTTAATGTTTTTTTTATTAATATTTTCTTTATAATGATCAAATTTTTGTCATTAATTTCCAATACATATCTTGAATATCAATAAAAATTTCCCAAAGAAATCCCTTTCACCTTGTCTCATTTCACTGGAAATGTTCCGTTTAATGTGAATTATAGCTAACGAGTAAACTAATCTTAAACTACAGATGTACTATGGACTCAGTTCCAGCCGTTGCTACGCAGTTCCAACAGTAGAATATAATGGAAAATTTTAGCGGAAGCAATAAAATAATTTTTAAATCAATATTTTGTGTAAAATTATAGATGTCTTTAGAAAGTAGCCATGTAATAAGTGTGAGAATATCCCTTACATATTTTCACAAGACCTACAAAGGCTTGTTCCAATAGAAAAACGGCTGTACCCATATTTAGATGGGTACATTTACATTATGTTTATTGATTTGAAAGATACTTTTGTCCAAAATGTTGTACAAATGATGGCTAATGTGTAGAATGTGTGATCAATGTGCAAAACACACACGTTTTTCTTGTCCAGGTGCTGAATCCAAAACTGTTATTTTGATTTCTGCCTCCCAAGGACTTTAAATTCATCTTTAAAAACATCTGCATGCCTTATTCACCTGACATGAGTGGATTTGGTCGCATTTTTCTGTAAAATCATTTTTTTTCTTTTTGCCTTCTATTTTTTACTTTGGAAAAGCACTTTATTTGATACATGCAGCAGATAATGAAAACACTGTGGTCTGAGGTGAGCTCAGCGGAGTCATTGAGCTGTGAACATGACAGACTGAGAGATGAAGAAGACATGAAATATTGTTCCCACACCAGCGGTGGAGAAATCCTTCTATTGTCTATATATATAATGTTTTGAGGCATGTGCAGTGAACTTACTATGAAATAATAAATGCTATTGTTACAGTGATAATGATTTTTTAAAACAAAACACAGAAAAATATAACATATAAATGAATAGTATGAACTCTCGTATATATATTGGACATTTTATTACTTTAATGCAATGATATTTTGTTTAAAAATCCTTCATATACATTTCTAAATCAGTTGTGTATCATGAAACACACATTTGCTAATACTACCAGGACCAGCAGTGGAAAGTATTTCCATTTTCTGTTACTTTATACTTCAACTCCTTGGAAGCAAGTATTGTATTGTTTACTCCACATTTATTTGAAAACATCAGTTACTGGTTACCTTGCAGATTCAGATTATTAATACAAAATATAAATCAACTTAACTAATGATGATGTATTATTAAGGATTAAGCCACACAACAGTATAAAAACTAGATGAAGTTAGCTCCACCTTAATGCATCAAAATTATAATCCAATGATATAATATAATTTATCCTGAAAAGGGCTATTCTGCATGATGAGTACTTCTGGTACTTTAAGTATATTTTGGTGCCAATACTTGTGTACTTTTACTAAAGAAAGATTTTGAACAGAGGACTTTTACTTGTAACGGAGTATTTCTACACTGTAGTATTACTAGTTTTATGTAAAAGATCTGAGTACTGAGATCTGAGTCATTTCAGTCATTTCAAACTTGTTGTTTGGCTTGTTAACTCGAAAACAACCTTGAACATTTTTCAGCTCGTAACATTCATTGTACACTTAAATTCAATACAAAACATCACTGACATCAAGTGCCTTTGTGAAGTCTGGTAAATTGATTCAATTTCCAAAAAGCCACTGATTAACCTTGCATTTGATTCCATGTGGTTCACAACTAATGTAGATTAGCAGGTTTTTTTTTAAGGAGTAACAATAAAAACAGACATAATACAGATAAGCAGATATTAGCATGAGCAGATAGTTTAAGAAATTAGTTGAATCTCATCGGTTACTTTTTTCAGCTTTTTCATTACTGTAAAAGTTTCCATCTGTATTTTAAGTCTGAAGATGAACAGGGATGGGAACATGAATACGATAAATTATTTCTTTACAACTCTCCTCTCAGGTGTGAGAAATCAACAACATTCATCTTCCACCATGACTAACAACCAGGACCTGAAGGTCTTTGCAGGAGACCTAATCTCCTCCCTGTCCTCGCACTATGGGGTGCAGGATCTCCTGGGGTCCGGCAGCTTGAGGTTTAATCATTCAAACCTGGACTATTTCCCCCCCTTCATTCTTTCTTATAATGTAAATCCTGTCCTAATAATAAACCAGCTCCCTGCTAAGAAAAAACCTTTGTGAAGTCAAAATGAGTATGTAAATTGAAATTTACGAGTCTAATAACAATGCGCGGCGCCATTTGAATAATTTGCTTCTCATATCCTCTTTAGCTGTGATCCTCGGGTCATTCTTCACGGGGAGAATACTTGTTCTGTGGGTTTCTCTTTGAACAAAAAAAAAAACACACCAAAGGCAAGGCATCTTTTCTGCAGAAGTGAAGTATTGACAAATTACCTAATTTTAATAATTGTAATAAAGCAATAAATCACTGTGTTAGAAGTATTTAACTTTGAAAATGCTCATGTGCATGTAATTTTAGTTGGGCTGTGATCCTAATTTAGACATCACACACTGTATCTATCTAAACTGGGCTGTGCTCCCCTGTGGTGTGTGTGGCCTTTCAGTCAAGGTGCCATTACTGGAGGAGAGCAGGCTGTGACTGACAGCTTTAGTGGGCGGTAAAGATGTGTGTGTTTCCCCGGAGCGAGAAGTGCAGCAGTCCTCACCGCTCTGTGTCTTTTCCTCTCCCATCAATAAGCAGTTAGACCATGTCGGTCCATATGAAAGGTCACCGGCTCTTTTTATGCCTCCGGTGACACTGTGGACACTAGGAGCCGCGTACATACATACATAACAGCCTGTAGGGAGGCGTGTAATGCTCTGGATGTTCAACCACAGCACTTTATAAGCCACCTGAGGGACGGAGCCGAAGGGCTTGGAATCACCTCACGTATCTCAACCAATAGTGACTTATAAAAAGCTTCATTAAGGAAGGAAATACAGAGTTCATTTTATCCCTGCCCTGTGCTAAAGTTGATGAAATTACTCTGTTCCATTCGCTTGGCAGCAAGAATCAAGTATTAATTACAGTTAATCAAACTTTGCAGATTATAGAGGAATGTGGAAAGGGTCAAACGTTGGACGAGTGCACTCCAAGTGCTCGCTGGCTTCATTCAAGGCATGTTGGTGCGTTTAAAGTGCTGAGCGGCCTTTTGCTGAGGTCAAAATTTCAGAGTATTAGCAAGTTATTAACTTCCCCTAATAGGAAAATCCTGCTCTCGGAATGCAAACGAGGTGAGAGAGCAGTTAGGTGACAAGGAGAGCATCGCTCAGCCGCTCATGGGATAATAATGATGTGTTCATTCATGCATAGGGGGAAACGGCCTCTTGTCCTTAGGCGCCGGTCTAACACGTACATGTCAAAAGTCCATCCAGAGTTATCTTTAAGTGTCTAATCATGAAACTGAATGCCACGGATCATAAAGACGTGTTAATTTATCGGAAAACCACCCGGGGATTCCCGTTAATGTGAGGTTCTCCCAATGAGGATGACCATTTAATGATCATTGCTGGCTCATCAGGGATGGGTCATCTTTATTCATATCCTTATTGATTTTACAGGGATGATTTTGTAATTGTGAAAACATGCAGCGTCAGGTGCATTAATCACTTTCCTCTACACTAAAGATGCCAACTTAACCGTTATGGCTCTGTTAGGTATTTAGAATCTGTTGTCTTCATGGTTCTTGTTAAATGTTAGGTCTGACATTTTATAAAAGCTTCCTTTTTGGGCACTTTCACTTTCAGTATCTTATCACTGATTTTTTTTTAGGTGAGCCTTTCTTTTAGGTGCATGTCTAAAATCCATTTTTCTGCCATCCCCGTCCACAGCAGTACATTGCTTTGCTCTGGTTCCGGTGCTCCTGTCTGTTTCTCTAAACTGGGAGCGTGCCGACCGTGATCTATTGTAAGTAATACACTGACTACGGATAAGTACCTCATAAAACCCCACTTCAAAACACCCAAACTATCCCTTTAAGTCTGTGACAGAAAGAGATGTGATTATGTGAACAGCATGTGTGCAAATAGAGCCATGTAACAGCTGCTGACGAACGTGGAAGCATTGGCTTACAGTCCAATATCCAAAACTACGACCCTGTTGTATTGAAAACAATCAAAAGATCCACTAAACTAAATCAATGTTAAACAATTAAAGCCGCGACTGCAATCTCACCAAATTTGTCTGCACAGCAGTGAAAAGCAGAGACAGTAATTAAGTGGAGTAAAACACATTGTTCAGACCTGATGGCGTGTCAACAAGTGTCTCTTTTAGATTCTGCCTCAAATGTTTGGGAAATGAGGTGTGTGACAAGAACAAAGTAAGTGAGGTACAGAACAAACACACACACACACACACAGACACGCGATACAGATGGAAAGGGGGGTGGCATCAATTAGCAGACATGTTCAGCTCTGCGTGTCGCCGTGTTTTTATAGCGTGTGGTGGAGCGCTCGCCATGCATCAGTTGGCCCCATTACAAACCTCTCAGAAATGTCATTAGAATCAGTGACCTTTCAAACAACAACCAGCATGCTCAAACACAATACATATTGTATTTGCAAGTTTTTCACCTTTTTTTCCTGCTTCGGTAGAATAAGGCTTCCCACTGCAGGTTTTCGATGTGACAACCAAGGATTGAAAAAAAAACAAAAAAACAGCCACAGAAAACTTATGTCAAGAGGCTGCAGAAGAAGTTCAGCAGTTTCAGCCAGAAATTTTGACTGGATCGGTTGACGATCTCTGTGTCCTCACCTTGAGCTGAACCCTCAACCTGATTACATTATGTTATATCTTCAAAAATGTTAGGACTGCAATATAATTTAAAATAACGTGGTTTCATATGGATTCTTCTCGTGAACACGTTAAACACGACTCCATTTGAAGGCACCAGGTGAACATTATACCTGGTAAACATCAGCATGTTATTATGAAGAGGACCCGCTCCCTATGTAGATATGAACGGCTCATTCTAAGCTAACGAAAACAAAACGATTCTTAGTTTCAGGTGATTATACATCTTTTCTGCTAATAGATCCCTCGAAGTGTTACACAGTTTTCCTTTAATACAGCCTCACAGAGCTGCTAACATGCCTTTATAGACTCTTGTTCCAACATACTTTCAGTAACTAAAGCATACCGTATGCCCACCAACCAACAGCAATTACGTTTCGATGGATTCTAGGAGACAGGGTTGCTTTATAATGTGGGTTTAAGCTTCTCAGGTGGACAGTATTTGCCCACTATCTTGAGAAAAACACTGATTCTCTACCACTCCCAGGGATGCTGTTGTGTAAGTGACCTTCACCTTTGTCTTCCATGCAGTAAGGATGTAAGAACATTTCCTCTTCAGGGCTCAATAGTGTCTAAAAGAATATTAGCTACAAGCCTTGGATTTAAAAGAGAGTTAACACATGAACACGTTGAACACATGAACTGATTATCATACTGGTAATCCTCCAGGTAATTCCACCTTGTGTTAATTAAAGCTGTCTGTAGGTGAGCACGGGCACACTCTCTGACATGTAGTGTCCATATCAATCATCTCTTCCCACAGTTTCTCATCTAGCACTAATCTCTTCTGGGGTTTCATTCCACAGCAAACACGATTCCCCACTTAGACGACCAGCATTTCTCTCTCTCGGGTCGCTGCACTTGTAACTTACCTCAAAGGCAACTGGCACTGCGTAGCTCAGTATTTCCTTCTCCATCTTTAATATGGCACTTCTCTGAATTTGGAGTAGATAAAGCGATAATGATGGCCTGTCCTGGTGTTAACAGCACATTTCACCCGTTGATCAATAGGAAGATTGGCTTGTAATTTCCCCTTTTAGCATGGGAAAGAAAGTGTGAAACAGAAGGGGGAGCATTGTAATTTGTTTCGACTGGCTCCCTCCGGTGGCTCAGACAGCGCTGATGTGTCTCTAATTGATTTCCATGGCATCCTCAGATGAGCTGCAAGAGAAGAGCATGAAAAGAATGCTCCGTTTTTTCCCCACTAATAAAGGTTACAATTTGTCTTAAGTTGACCTCCATTCTCCTTCACATCTAATTAATCATAGCAGCGAAGTCAGTAAAAATATTAATTAATGATAGCATTTATGAAGTGTCTTCACATCCGCTTTGGTACAAGAGTGTGAAAATTGAGCTTCAATGGATACTGAAATGAATAATGAGAGGGAATATAACCTTGTAATTTGCATGTCTTCAGGTTTTAAAATGCGGCTGATTGCACTTAGCAGCTGAATCATCCCGCTATCATCTTCACCGACAACAGGCGACATAAAGCAAGTCATAACTGATTCATAGACAAGTTTGCTTTAAGGACAGATCTTTCAAAATATAATAATAAATGAAAGATGCTTCCTGTACTTAAGTCTCAGGACAAAACTAGCATTTTCAGCCTTATTTGACAGGCCACTTAACCACCCAACTTTTTTCTCCAGGCAGGGGACTAAAAACCGAACCCCTGGGCGGATCTGAGTTGTCTTTTCCTCTTTATTGTACCTCTCAACAGTGTCATGCACACAGCATTTATCTTCATGTAGTGAACTGGACAGCAAAGGATTTAGGAGGGCTACTCTCAATCCGTCATAGTGCCAGAAGCTCTTTTTGAATATTAAAAAGGCTATCTCCTTGATCAAATAGGCTTGGCTTAGAGGCCTTGCCAATATTGAAGTATGCAGGATGGATATTGTGGTATACATCATATACCAGGTTGAAGGAAGTGGATGGACATATTACAAAAATGAAAGATATGTTTAAGTCTAAGCTTCCAACATGGTCACGTAAAAAAAAAGAGGCATCTTGTTTGTAATCAAAAGGACGCAAGGAGTTATCACTCATTGGCAGCTATTTTTATAATCTATCTTTATCATCCATTTATCTTTATACCTACTTTGGCACATCAATAAACACATTAGCATGTTGTTGCCAATCGATGAGCGCAGACAGACGAAACCTTTTGGCCATGGCTGCCGTATCAACAAGATCCCCGAAGATCGCTGCAAATTAAACCTCTGAACTCTTCTTCACCCTGCATTCAGCGCTGACCCAACATTTATCAAACATTCATAGCTAGGAAGCTATTTGCATCAGCACAAGACCTACAATCAATTCCAGGCTCCGAGAGAGGTTTACCAACAGGAGGGCTGTCAATAACTGTTTAAGATTCACTGTAGATTTCCCATGCGTGAATCGACCTCCTGTACCCCGAGTCTGCTGCTGCAGGATACAGTGGTGGTGATGGCTGATGATGTATTTCTCCGCTATGGGCTCAGTCTGACTCATATGTCCAGGGTCGCAGACTTGACTCAGTCTCACAGCCGGTTGTTTATTTTACTTAATTATTATCACCTAAATCAACGGTGCCTGCCAGGGTCACACTTTGGCAAACCTGAAGAGTGGCTGTATATGGCTAAGAGAGTCCTGCCCAGTCAAAAATGTCATTCTTGTTCTTGATGATACACATTATTCTGAGTGGTGCACTTGATGGCGACAAAAATGTCAGACACTCCCAAGAGAGGTGTGTGGTTTCAGCTACAAAACCACAGGAATCACTGAAGCAGCTGATGCAAAGATGTTTGGTACTGACTTCATTTGCAAAGCTGAGCTCAGGGGTGGAAGTAACGCATTACATTTATTCTTGTTACTGGAACAAAGTCATTTTTGTGTACTTGTAGCTTACATTTTTGAGTAGTTTTAAAACTTTGTCATTTTATTTTTTTGTAGGCTACTTTTTATCAGAAGTATTGTTGGCCTACTTGACTAATTAGGGCCATGGCGTGAGGTGCCACTTAGGTACATATTGGCTGCAGCAAAGCTGCGGCTGCAGAAGGGCAGAACACCTGAGAAGAGACACTAAGTTCACTGGCTGAGGGTCAGGGGGTGCGATGTTTGCGAACAGTGGTTGCACATTGCAATCAAATTAATGATGATGTCATTATGGGGTATGGTTAGCATTATTCTTGTACCTCAGCAAAGTTAAAAAAGGTTGCATCTGCCTTAATTAATCACTCATTTAATGCACCACCTGGCAAGCACGCTAAGTGACCCAAATCAAACACACCTAAGATGGTTAACAGGTGCATGCTTGATCTAGCTAACATGCTAAATGGTAACATGCATGAGGATATTCCAGCTGTGACTTCTGCGTTCATGGGGGAACTTTTCTCCCCAGTGAGGTGTTTGTGACAATATTCACTGATGTAACTGCAGAGCCTCATTCAGCTCATAGAGTTAAAAATAAACTTTGAGCAGTACAGTGGGACAGAGAGGCTGAGTGGACTGGTTATTTCAGTGGTCTCCAACAAGTTACCACTACCTGTTCCAGACTGGTTTAATAAAATGTTTTTTAAAAAAACTGTTCCTGAGTGGCTCCGTGGCTCCTTAAAGGTTAATTATATATATATAAATGTGATAACACAAAGTCACTTTGTAAACGTGATTAAATGTCTATCCAATCATATTCACAGACATCCCGCCCCCTTCTGACACACGTGCCAATCAGCTGTCAATTAAACGAGTTACGCTGCTAGCACGTTTGGTTGCATTACACCATAACATTAGGGCGAAGTCAGCAGGCTAGCAAGCGCAACACTCGATTTGAGTCAATAGCCAGGCCAGTAAAAGGCAAAGAAATATACTATTTTCATGAGGAATAGGTGACAGAGTTTTTTTTTTTTTTTCATAAATGTGAATAACAAATGTGTCGGGCGGTAAAAGATGTCCCGGTTAGTTAGCTAGCTAACAGTTAACGTCGAGCGCAACTTCACCAAAGTCTACAGCAACTTTTCATGGTGAGTTTCCGGCTGGTCGCAGTCTACGAACAGAGGAAGGTAAAGGAGCTCCATGACAACCGTCTCTGTTTACCAAACTGACGAAGAAGAAGGACAACGCAGCAACAGATGCTTCGTTTAGTGTTGAGATTGTAAATAACGTGAGAGGCTGAAACGTTATTAAAGGACCAATAAGAAAGGCAGAAATTTTCATTTCAATTTCATTTCAAAATTTATTTCGAACATGTAAAATAATAATAATAATAATAAAAAAAAAAGAGAATCACCATACAACAAGTGGACTGCCAGAAAAAAAAAGCAGTATCCACATACAATGAAAATCATAAGCAAAAGAAATTGTCAAACAAACAAAATTATATGTGCTACTGGTGCTATGAACAGCTCTCTGACTCTTTCATTCTTTTCAAATTAGCTGGAAAACGGTTGGACATCCCTGGGTTATGTGCTTTGAGAACAAGCACAGAAGATGAACCTGTAGCACATTGAGGAGGACTGCGAGGTGGAAGAGACTCACCTGCAGACAGGTGAGGTGAGTACAATAATACACTCATTAAACTCTTTCCTATCAGGTGTGTGTGTGTGTGTGTAGTTTCTCCTTTGCTAAGATATGTTGTGCAGTCGCTGTGGAGATTCTGTTGTTATATACATATAGGTTAAATGCTTAAATGATGTTTTATTCTGCCGTTGATTCTATAATAAGTGTTTATAATAAGCTGTTCAATTTCCACCCACTGTGGTGGTCACGGCTCCTTTTATTGTCAGTAATTTCAGTGTCAGAGTTTTGTCAACTTTTCTAGTTCATTCCAAGGCTATACAGAGAAAGATTATTTATTTATATATATATATATATATATATATATATATATATATATATATATATGATAATGAAATGTACTATACAGACTGCAAGTGCCCCCTATAGTAAAGGAGCGTATTGTTGGTTTTGACATAAGGATGCACCAATCTGACTTTTTCAGTCTCGAAGCTGTACGCCTCACTGTGTTGAAGTGACTGGGATCATTCATTTATGTGTAAGGAAACATCAGGCTTGACTTAAACATTGCTTTCCTAACTTTGTAAATAAAAAATGTATCAAATAAATACATAGATAATAGAACATAAACTTAGTGAATTGTTATTTATTATTAAAATAACAAATCGTGCACCGACAACTTGGCAAAAAGATCTTCAAACTTAATTCAAGTGTAAACCTTTTTAATGCAGCAACAAATTGGTCACAACTTAAAAAGGAATTAAAATTGAAGTATAAAATGTTTATAGTATATAAACATAGAATTTAATTTAATAGATCAGCCCCATTGTCACCGATATCCGATCCAGTTATCTGAGTCAGTATCGGACCGATATCCGATCCGGTACCGAACTTGAGGCTTCAAAATGGCAGTCCACAAACCAATGGGTAACGTCATGGTGACTGTATATGATCCAGACAATCCAGAAAAACATGCACACTGTCATTAGGGTCAGCACAGTATCCTGTACTTCTACAGTTAAGCTGTAGCTCAGTGGGGAGTTGGGGCCTGAGCAAAACCAATTATAGATATTATAGCTATATCTTCATCTGGTGAACTCTTTTTGCTTTTTAAGCAGGAAATGGATGCTGATTTAAAGGAGTTAACGGTGCAGCTGGTTGCCAGTTTGATGGTTGCTAGTGGTTGGCAATTTGTTTCTCAGACAAGTGATCATGTTAAATTCATGTGGTCCTTGTTAAAGCCAGTTACTATCCAGTCTTTCTACACAGAAGACAGGATAGCGACATAGCACAGAATCAATTTTATTTGAGTTTTGAACATGCTGTAATGACAAATACTGACTGGCTCGAAGGCTTTTCTTTAGGCTGATTTATTGTGATCTCAGTAAAAGATTTGCTGGCAGTTAAATGCACCATAAAACATCTTTTGTTCTTGTCGAGCGGGTCACAATTCTACACAGAAAATCTCTAAGGGATTGTTTCGTTTCTTTCCCAGGGAGACCAAGTCTAAATCAAATTTAACAAGGCCCCCTCCTTTGAGCCTAACTTTTAATTAGTAAAGAGGGTCAGTCTGGCTGTCTCTGTGGTAAGCCCTCAAACACGAGGCGGTATCATTATCCCGTGTGATGTTCCTACCTTCCTCTGCTGGAGTGCTGCCAACAGAAATGGAGCTGCTGCAGGATTTTTTTGGGGATCTGTAACGCTTCAGATTTGTGCTGTTTAGAGGCAGAGCGAGTCTCTGGAGACGTGTGGCGTGTGTCTACAATGCAGATTGTTCGTGCGGCTCCTTTAAGGCGGCCACGCTGTGAGAGAGTGAATGCGTTTAAATAAAGGTGGCTGAGACTGGGAAAGAGCAGAGAGGGGATTTAGATGAAAGAGACTGAGAGAGGTGTCCCACTCATCACCTTTGCAGCACACTGCATATTTCCAACCCCATGCTCTCTATTAATTTTATGCTGTATTTGAGAAGCTCTATAAATATGCAGAACAGCCAGATGATAAAATTCCCATCCCAGGAATTGCAAGGTAAGAGGAACTATTGAGTCAACCTGAGATGAAGACAAACCCTGATGGCTTTCCTAATTGACCACAGGAGAACGGGCGGGAATCACCTCTAGCGCTTTAGCTCTAGCCAGAAGGAGCGAACCGGGGCTTTTAGCTTAACAGTGTTATACCAGATGACATGGACTACCTTAATACCAGCATGACATACTCATTCATCCTATTACATTGCATGCAGTGTTAAAGATAGGGCAGGCCATGTTTCATACAAATGTTCCCTCTTTCCCCTCTTTCAATATTCAGTGTATAACACCGTCTGTAATGCCCCCTTGCTGTTTGAGAAGCCTGCAGAGCAGCACTGAGATGCATACGCAGCTTTCAGTAGTAGTTTCCCGTTCCATAAGGAGGAATATAACCATTACATGACATATTTTTACTCTCCAGAAGATAATAATATTTCTTATACAACTGCAGCTCGTCTGTGGAAATATTTGAGTAAAAATTCACTCTCAGACTATGACCGAAAATCTTGTACAAAATGAACTCACTGAACTTTGATTTAACCTCTACTTTGCCCAGAAAATGTTTTATTCATGAGGTTTTTCAAAATAAAGAGGCATACCACCTTTTCTTGTACCCGGGGAGATTGTACTTGAGGCTGTGTATCGGGTTTCTTTGGTCGCATAAATTAATTAACACCGGCGCTAATTTCAGCAGCATTGCAGTGAATCCTCCTAAGGCGGGCACCTCTCTTTCCAACTAGTCAGCGGAAAGCACATCACAGTTGCTTCCCGGACTCAACTTCACAGCACATGAAGCCACAAATGTGGTACAGTAACTTGAGGGAAAAAAAGCCTCGTACATGTTCAAATCAAGTGGGACTCGTGTGAAAATGAATCCTTCACTCCCGCTGAATGTCTCAAACCCTCAGCGGTCATGATACTTCTCATGTCGTCCACGCTGCTCTTCTCTGCACACCCTCTGAGGACAGCATCTGTGTGCCGCTCAGCGTTTCCTGCGGGGATTAATATGGAACCTAATATGGTGATTGCAGCAGGGAATTAATACAAAGAGTGCTCCATAAGCTTCCTAATACAAAGTGCAGGTATACTAATCTCCTGACATACGCTGTGCCATGAGGCAGAGTGATCTTAGCTTTGAATTGGCCTGTGTGAGTCATCGTGGTACATGTGAAATTGTGGGTTACACTCAAGAGGGTTGTGTTACTATGGCAAGCTGTTTTAACATTTAATAGCTAAGCTTGATTATCTGGAATTAACATTAGAGATATCTACAATTGCATTTTGACTAGTTGTAATTACATTGTGGCTAGTCAGAATTCGTATTCAAGATATCTATAACGTCATTCTGACTACTCAAAACGACAGTTAGAGATATCCGTCATTCAGTTTTGACTATATAAAAATAACAGTTACAGATATCTCAAACGTCATTATGACTAGTCAGAATTGTTGTGCATGACGTTGCTCATGCAAGGTTTCCCGTTATATTATGATATTGGCCCAACAAAGAACTTGAACAGCGTTAGCAGAAGCTTTTGCTAACTTGGATAGTTCGGTAAAGTTGGAAAGATATTCACAGATTCAAACTTCACGGATCAATAACTCATAAGCGAAACAACGTCTCTTTCTAACTGTAGTTAGGTAGACAACGAGCTACAACCTCATTCATCATTCACCATTCAATCAAAACGAGCCGTCCTTCGAGCTGGACACATAACATTGGTCTCTATGTGCAGCCGGCTGTGAGACGAGTGGTTGAGTGGTCGAGTGGACGAGTGGTGGTTAGAAAATGGCATGAAATAGAAAGAGCTTATCATCAAGGAATTTTTTGCAAACGAGAGCTTTGTTCGCTAGAGAGAAATTTACAGAGTATTGTAGATTTATTGTCTCCAGACACACTTTATAAATCCATACGGCTGCAGTGAAGTGCCATAGTATGTTTGAATAGCTTCCGCCTCCCGCTTGCCGTTGCTGCTGACGTAATTACAGATATCTGCAACGTCATTTTGTCATTATCTGTAATTACATTTTGACTAACCCTAACTCCAAGATATCTACAACGTCATTCTGACTGGTCAAAATGTAATTTTAGATATCTAAAATGGATAATGTAGATATCTTTAATTGAGGGGAATTGAACTGGAATTATGACTAGTCAGAATTAAATTGTAGATATCTGAATATGGAATTACGACTAGTCATAATTCAGTTGCGGATATCTGCAATGTGAATTACGGATATCCACAACTGAATTGTAGGTATCTGTAATGAGAACCCCATACGCATGAATGGCAAAAGTAGTTTGAATGGTACTAGTCAAAATGTAATTACGGATATCTAAAATTAGAGTTTTGCCTAGTCAAAATAGAATTAGGGATATATTTGAATTACAGTTTTGACCAGGCAAAAAGACGTCGCGGATATCTCTAATGAATATCCTGTCTAGCTATTAAATGTTAAAACGGCTTGCCATAGTGTAATATCCCTGCAGTCACCTTATGAAGACATAGACATAGTCCGAGTGCATTTACATGTTGACTATAGCCACTGATTTTCACAAGTTACGTTTCTATGATATTCTGTGAGCAATTAATTATCACTTCTAATTAAAATGTATTTTACCAGTACATTGGATTTGAACTTCACTAACTCATTGATGAGTTCTACAGCAATCTTTTGTTGCAATAACAATGCGCATGTACTCCTCTGAATCTTAATTATTCTCTCAGTCCCCAGCTCAATTCTTCGGTCGCAACACTTTTAATGAAACGGCATAATGCAGGAATTTCCAGTTAATAAAGCACAAGGTTCAGAAGTGTCTGTTTCAGTTTGCAGAAAACACAGAGGGCACAATGTAACCCAGAAAACTGCTCAGTCTTTTTCTGCCTATTAGCAATGTGCTGTGCTTTTTTTGTTTTTGAATTGTACAAAGTCTCACATGGAGGATGTGCATAACAGCGACTGCAACAAAGAAAGGCGTTTATTAAAAATTGAATTCACGAAGCTTTGATTTAGCTGTTTCCCTCAAATGCAAATCAAATGTCTTTTTCTTTTTTTTTCTTTTTTACAGCGACTCATGGAAGCTTTTAAAGTGCACTTGTTTTCAGACAGCTACTGTAGGTATAATGTACGAGACTTGTGCTACTGACAGTGAAATATCTCACCCATCATTCCACCCTCTGGGGTCAGAAACCCTGCAGCAGCAAGGAAATTTCCTTCTAAAGAAAAGTGGTGCTCTTACATGTGGCATTCAGTTCAAAGGAGGGAAATCTTTTCGCACCTTGTAGTTGAATGTTTTCCTTTACTCATTCTCTGCTGATGAATAATGTTGATAAAATTGAGTTCGCTCTCTTTAATCCATTCAGTTTACCATCTCTGACTGAGGTCAAGGTCCTCAGCTAGAAGGAGAGGCAGGTCTGGCAATTCAGCTACACACTCGCCTTCTCTAATAAATAAATAAAAGTCTATCTCCGGGCCTGAATTGACAGCTTCATGGATTTTAATAGTAAACAATGACTGCTCTGGCATATTAAGCCAATGCAGTGAACGTTGAGATTGCATCTCAATTGAATTATTGCCAGCAATTTTTGCTGTCATTTTACATTCCCTCCGCTTACCGCGCTGATGATAGAGGCGGGAGAGAAGAAACCATCTGTAAAGCCATCTCATTTTTTAACATTAGATGTGCGTGTTTGCTTGATATGACAGGCCATTTATTATAAAATATGATTCTACAAACTGTCAGTCTTTGCTTCTGGATCTCCAAAGACAGGCAGATTTTAAAGTGGTTAAAAAACTTTATCACCGCGCCTCGTTTTCACCCGTCTTTGACAAAAAGTGAACAGATTTCACACTTAGAGATGATTTGAAAGTCATTCTACTTTTCTGTTATAGAAAAAAAAATCATACGCCAGCTGCAAAAGCTGTGAGCAGGACAGAATAGGATTAGATACAAAAAACAATTCATTTAAATGAGAATAAATGAAGAATTCAGACTCAGATTTTCTTCTGAATGCCTGGATTTTGTTGATAAAAGACTGTCTGTACAACTAATATTACTATATGTGTGTATAATAGGCTTATAGACATACTATTAAGCAGCTGTACATCATGATTTATTAGGCTAACTAATTAACCCACGACCAGAAAAAGATATACTGGAATACTCATACTGTTTCACCTGCTGCTTATCACACCGTGGATCTGTTAGATATACAATTGTCGAATAATAATTATTAGATTAATAATGTCATTAGACGTCAGTATGATCAAATTATCTTTACTGTCTTGCAGCATTGGAATACTATCCTGCAATATATCAAATTAAGTGAATTACAATAGGAGGAGAAAATATTGTGATCATGATGGCCAATTTACTTGTAAGGCTCCTCTCTCTACAGTCTGCACCCGTCAAATACACCTGAGCATTTCTCTTTACTCTCAAATACAACTACACGTTTGGCGCCGTAGGAGGAGGGCGACTTGCAGGGAGCTCCGCATTAGAATTAAGTTTTAGGTTATTTACTTTAGGTTTAGGCTATTTATTAGGATTAGTTTTTAGGTTATTTATATGTTAAGTAGTTTTTGTATACGTTAATTATTTTTGTAGTTTCGTATTTCATAGTTATTGCTTATTGCTTTTATTATATTTTAATGTATTTTTTATGTCCTTGTATATTTACATTTTTTTTTCTTTCTCTTGTAGAGCCTCTCAGCAAAAGCATTTCACATGATTGTACTTGTATAACCAGAGTGACAATAAACATCTTGAACGACTACCGTACATACCAATTTACATTTTTACATTTATCCTCTCAGAGGGTATTGAAGCCCCTTTGTAGCAAATAGGTAGTTCTAAAGGAGAGAGAGACAGACTGGAAACCATTAACCAGTGCAATCTAGTGCAAACATGTACCCCAAGACATTTTGTTTTGACAGATCACACATGGCCAAACAAGCAAATCCTGTGACATCGCCCAGGCAAGTTGTTGCTGTATGGTACAGCAGCTAATTGGGAAAGTTTGGATGGTTAGAAACTGTGAGGGATTGGAGTTTTAGGGTTGCAGTTAACATGATTATTCATGTTAGATACACAGAAATGAGAAATTCCAATCATTTAACAGATTTACTTGAATAGCCACGATAGATAATTTGTGCAAACATGCTCTGTTTTCAGTTCAGGTGCTTCTTTTGAGGCTAGTTACAGCTGGGAAATATGCAGGGATTGCAAAGACACATTTTTCAAACAGATAAATATGACAGTTACAGTGAACTGTGCCTTGCTCTTTTGCTGCCAGATTTCTGGGATACACTGTAGAAAGCTGTGCTTGTATGCTCTGAAAAACATTAATATTGCAGTTCCAACTAATGACACCAACACAACAGCAGAAATACACCTTAGAAGACTCCTGTGTTTAGTGAGCTGGAGGAGCATGTGTTTAATCAGTACTCAAGGGACATCAGCTCAGTTCAGTCTGAACAGATGAGAAAATTGGCAACAGGTCACTCAGACGTACTAATGGATCAATGTAATTAATTCACAAGAGAAAAGGATCAATTAGTATCATCAGTGCCTTCTACCACTTAATTATTATTTTTTTTTTGTATCTTTCCTTAATTTGTAAAGTGAAGAAACAGATATAAAGGCATTTTTTTTTTAAAGAGCAGGACCGAGAGCATCGAAATACTTTGTGAGTAGCTGTTGCTGAGTAGCTTAGAGTTATATTATCTTTTTGATTGTAAGTGCCTTTTCAGCGCAGTTTCAGTTGAGTTGAGAAAATAATCCAGTCACAACGTCCTTCACCTCAGTGATGCAGTAATTGTGAGCACCAGTAATTAAAGTTGAAGAGGGCCAAACAACAAAAAAGTCTGCGTAGGAGCAGGTAGGGATGTTACATTCTTGGTGAGGTTGATGGATTTTCGTAGAAGACTCTGTGTTTCTGTCTCTTGTTGAACAAAAAGCCGTTGTCTCTATAGATTCATGGATGAAATTGGGTCTGTTGACTGTAACCAGACAGCAGAGCAGTTTTATCAGCAGCCCGTCTTGGGTTGGCTCATTAACAGAAGACACAAGCTTGCCTGAGCAGAAATCTTTATCTTGGCTCTGTGGTTTGTTTGTTTGTTTGTTTGTTTACTTGTATTCATTGATTTAATCCTGAGAGTAGATAGCAGAGAGCCTGCGTGAATGTTCACAGCCTGGATTATTTCCCTGATTTGAACTCTCTAACATATTCATTGTTACCATTTTGAGCGCTGCAGAGAAAAACCAAACTCCTCAGAGGAAAGACCGGGAATGAAAGTCTCTTCACTATTCTTATCAGATGAATGGCATTTTTTAATCTTGTATGTGTGGCGGCGTCTAATAAGGGGACCCATAAGAATTGTTATGAATTCTGCATACATGCTTTCTTTGTTGCAGAGACGGGCCTGATGCTGAACTATCACGTCTCATTTATGGTATCTTCATCCTGAAAATTGGGAAGCGATTTATTTGCTGTATACCTACAGGCAGTGCTGTTATTAAAGATTGTTGCACCCAGTAAAATAAAAAAACACCTGAAAATTTGATGATATAAGCTTTCTAGCTGCATGTCCATCAGAAAATTAAAATGTAGAATACTGAATAGTTCTAACAGCACTTTTTGTTGTGTCCTGACTTTCAAATGATAAATATTAAAACCGTTTCTATGTTCTGAAAATTGTTGCTTTTATTACAGGCAATCACAAGCCCTCATGACCTTTTCTGCAAGCATCAGCTGAGCACTGCTTCAAAGGAATAGTTTGACATTTTGGGAAATACGTTTATAATTAAGCTTTCTTGCCGAGAGGTAGGTGAGAAGATTCATACCACTCTTCAATATCTGTCTGCTAAATATGAAGCTACAGCCAGTAGGTGATCAGCTTAGCTAATCATAACTTGACATTTTTACTTTTCTTTTCATGCACAGATTAAACTAAGTAGATATAATTTAATATGTCACAGTAATTATTTGAATTTAGAGATGCTGGTAAGCAAAACTTAGTATAACTTAAGAAAATTTTGCTGGTAGGCGTATTTTTTTTAAACTTTGGACAGAGCGAGGCAAGCCGTTCTGCTTCATGTGGCCGACTGTAGCTTAATATTTTGTATACAGAAAATATTTTGCACTCATCAGACCGGCAATACGTCATTCAGAGTAGGCTCTCATGACCATTCCCCCTTTTTTGTGGGAAAACAATCCCGTGTCCCTCGTAGACGACAGCTTAAAAGAGGAAGTCAAAACATGTCTCCAAACTTCTGCTTTAAACAAACCGGTTTAAATGAATAACGATATGCCAAAAAGTTGCTGTGTAGTTGGTTGCACCAACAATAAATCCCAAAACGCTTATGTCCAAAAACGATATAATAGAGGGGCTTTATGGCTCCCAGCTATAGACCAGACCAGCATCGCGTCATTGCAGAGGCTGCGCTCCCTTTTGGGGTAAAGAACGTCTGTCCCATTAAACAGAAAAATGCAGAAAAGCTGTTGTGTAGAGGGTTAGCCGAGGCTTTCACACTGAGATTTGAGGCACATAAGTGTGTGTGTGAGTGACTTAACTTTGCGTAAAGACTGGCAGCAGGGTTAACCAGCTCGCCTTGCTCTGTCCAAAGTTAAAATAAGTCTGCAGTCGCTAACAGCACCTCAAAATTGTACAAATTAACATACTAAGTTATACCTACTAACATTACTACATGTGTGTATAGGCTTATACAGTATACATATTTATAAGCAGCTGTACATCATGATTTATTGGGCTAACTAATTAACCCACAACCAGAAAAAGATATATACCCATACTTTATCTCCTGCTACTTATCACACCCTGTATCTAGGTAGTTTAAAACTGTCTAATAATCATTATTAGATGATTAATAATGTCATTATTATTAGATGACTAACCAAGGAAATTGCCCTTGCTGACTTCCATTATGATCAAATTATCTTTACTGTCTAGCAGCATTGGAATACTTATATGACAAGTTAAGTGACTTACAATAGGGGGAGAAATTATGGTGATCATAGTGGCCAATTTACTTGTAAGGCTGCGTCCTCTCTACAGTCTGCACAAGTCAAATACACCTGATCATTTTTCTTTACTCTTCAAACACAACTACACCACTACCGTACATACCAATTTAAATTTGGCATCATTTTTCTCTTTGTACCAAATATGCATGAACTCAGACGAATTCTTATCCTCTCAGAGGGTTATGAAGCCCCTATATAGCATAGTATGTTTTAAAGGGGAGAGAGAGAGAGAGAGAGACAGACAGACTGAGAACCATTAATGTTGTGGTTTAAGCTCCAACATGTACTGCAAGACATTTTTGTTTCACACATGGCCAATAAGCAATAAGCTGATGTGACATCAGCCAGGCAAGTTGTTGCTGTATAGCACAGCAGCTAATTGGGAAAGTTTGGATGGTTAGAAACTGTGAGGGCTCGAAGTTTTAGGGATGTAGTTAAGATGATTATTCATGTTAAAAACTAGCATGGCTAGCTAACGTTAGCTTGAGTGGGAGGCTGCTGCAGTAGTCATACATAAACGTTAGATCAAACACTTGGCTATTAACAGGCTGGTTATTTACAGACAAAACTTAGCCTAACGTGGTACAATCAAATATGTAGAGATGACTGGATAAGCAATATCCGGCTACTGTGTTGGACGTGGGGAAGACTGAAGGGACATGGCGGCGATAAACCTTAATTTATTAAGGTAAAGCGAACGCTCAGGTTCAGGCAAGGTCGCAAAATAATTATTGGACATGTATATAACAATGTATAAGTTTGTATGCATTCAATGGGGTCCCTAAACCTCTGACCTCTAGATATGTGAATGAAAATGGGTTCTATGGGTACCCACGAGTCTCCCCTTAACAGACATGCCCACTTTATGATAATCACATGCAGTTTGGGGCATGCCCACTCCCATGTTGATAAGAGTATTAAATTCTTGACATGTCTCCCTTTAAGGTACATTTTGAACAGATAAAAAAATGTGATTAATTTTCAAACTGTTCGTTTAATAAACGACACGGGGCCCGAACCTTTACCGGTGTCCAATTTGTTCCCATGTTTTCCTTCAACCTTTTATTCAGATGAAACACATGTGTGTGTACTAACCTGATTTGGATTCATGCCAGGATGTCATGTTCAGTGTGTTGAGACAGGCTGGGTGAACTGCGTCATAGTGAAAAGCAACGATTAATCTAAATTAGGTTTACTTTCCATGCCACCTAACCATGTGATCAACAAGGATATAAGACGTGCAGTGTGACATGTAGTATATATACCGTCCCGGTGGAAATAATGGATGGATTTGCCGAGGTCAGAATTTATAGGCAGACAGTGTTGAGGAATCTGAAGGGAACTGATTTACAGTTATTCGAGGACCGAGTAGACATGAGGAACAACAGTGAGTAAATGGGGAAATGTCAGGTTGGTAATTTTAGTTTCATTTTTTAATAGCATCCTCTGTCTCAGTACAAATGAGAAGTGACAGGATGCCAGGCTTTTATTGACCAGTTGACATTTAAACCAATTGAGGATTCCCTGCCTTATCCAATCATCCCCTCTACAAACAAATGTTCCAGCGCAATTCTCAAAACAGACCTCTCCCTCCCTCCCTCCCTCCCTCACTCCCTCCCTCCCTCCGCTTTGCTGTCAGCCTTACCAAATATAAAGCGTTACTGCCGGTGACATGCATGCATCTCAAGGGCAAGGACAAAAATTTGAATAAGGACACTGTCCCCTAAATGCTGCAGGGCTTCAGGGGCATGCAACCCTTGGACACAATGCTTTGAAAAAAACCTTGCTTTTGAAAAGAAAGATGGATTGTTTCAGTTCAAGATCACAGTGAATTTGCTGGAGACAAAACTTGGCCAGTCCTGACAGAAAAGAAAACACAGGAGCCAAGTTTCTAATCTTTAAATCTGACTGACTTTGTTGATAGACCGTGATATACTGTGTATTTACAGTTAAACACTCATATGTTTGCATCTAATGAGGCACAAAATGGTAATCGCGCAATGTTTTTGTTTGTTTTCTTCCCTCCTCTGAATAAAATCCTAAAGGGAGATATTTAAATCTTCTATCCAATAACATCCTGACAACAGTCACACAAATTATGGGAGCAAAGGCATTTTTCACTGTCAAACTGACTGACAGACCTTTTAATTCAACGACTGACTGTGTGGCAGCTAATCATGTATTCTAAATCTACTTAACAGCTGTAAAGCCTTTCTGTCTGCACCGTTTGAATCCTCCCTCTGGACAAAAACATTTCTGCATTAAATATCACTAAAATATACCAAAAGCATTTGTGTCTCTCTAAACTGAAATGGCACGAAAAGAAAACAAAATTGGGGCTCTTAAGGTCATGCAGAATATGGATTTTGACTCTCCAGCCATCCCAAATTGGACCCCCTCTGGCAGCATTTTTGGGCAAACTGAAATGAGCCAAGCAAACAGCAAGAGCAGTCAGCCACTTTGTGGTTTGTTATATTCACTCTGAAAAATACAGGTGCCATTAAAGTATTAAAATGCTGCATACGACCACAATTTTCCAAATGAATAAATAAATAAATGAAAATATGGTTTATAAATGAACAGCAGGAAATTTACATAGATGATGCAGAATTTAAGTTCTGGTTATGAATGATGAGTGAATGATAATGAGGAGACCAAATAAATAATGCAACACTAAAATACATTCCAAAATATATGCAAATAAATAGCAATCACTAAACAGGCTCATCCAAATTTGTTATCGGGAATAAAACATACATATTTCATCATTAACTTGTAAGATCCCAGTTATTGGTTTCCATTAGCATGGAGTATAAATTAAATGAAGAACGATCACATCTAGAGCTGCAATGATTAATCAGTTAGTTGTCAACTATTTAATTAATCGCCAACTATTTTGGTAATCGATTAATCGGTTTGAGTAAAAGTGAAAATTCTCTGATTCCAGCTTATTAAATGTAAATATTTTCTGGTTTCTTTACTCCTCTATGACAGTTAACTGAATATCTTTGAGTTGTGGACAAAGCAAGACATTTGAGGGCGTCAACTTGGGCTTTGGGAAACACTGATCGACATTTTTCACCATTGTCTGACATTTTATAGACCAAACAACGAATCTATTAATCGAGACAATAATCGACAGATTAATCGACAATGAAAATAATAGTTAGTTGAAGCCATAATCGCATCCTGTGCTGCGGATTGTGAGATAACTTTCATATGCTGTAGAGTTTCTGCTTCTGGTTGGCCGGCCTGATCACATCTTGATTCATATCTTTATACATAAAGTGAAAAGGAACAACAATGAATATGATAAATGTTTATTAGCACATGCACATATTGTAATACTTGAACAACACCAGGCTTCAGGGCTCATGAATACACTTTAATAAAAGACCTAAAGTATCAATTTATATGTGTGGCTCCTTGCCATATAAACTCTGGCTGTCACATACTGTAAGCTGGGTGCATTTGAGATGCTGTTTTATAAAGCTGCCGAGGCTCCCTTATTAGGCACTGTGTCTTTTTCTCTTCCCTCAAACTGCCTCGCAGAAAGCTCCACCACATACGACGAGGTGTTTGGCCATATTGAATGGAGCACTTATACATTTGGGAAAACTGAAATGGCTGCGATAATGGCTGCCTTAGGTTTGTGTGTAATGGTGTTAGAGGGCTGCTTTAGCTCTGCAGGGAAACGATGATAAATTTCAGTGAGGAAGTGGCTCGTTAATTTTGTGGTTTGTGACGTGACGTGCACAACGGAGAAAGCGCCTTTTTTGTTGCTGCAATCGCTTCTTACTAAGTGACGTATTTGCTTTTGAAGTAAATACTAAGCAACATAATGGCCTTTTAAGCGGGATACAGAAAAAGCAATCTCACCTAGAATGATCAACTTCACCGTTGGTAAAGCTGCACTCGTTCAGGCTTTATAAGATTTGCTTTTTCATCATTTTAATGAGGTTAATGTATATAAGTTTCAATTAGACAAATATTGTCCATGTCTCCATCTACTTGTGGATCTTTACGGGAGGATTATTGTCTCTTTTCTTTGTCTTTGTAGCATCACATTCATGCTGACAGCGTGTGCAGCAAAGTTAATACTAAACCCAACAGCTAAACTACATCTGCATCTTGCACTAGTTTGTATCTGGAGGCTATTTCCTGACAACCTGAAGCTGCCCTTATGAAGAAAACGCACACACACACACACATAAAAAAAACATTCATGGCTGCAACTGTCAGTGGTGAAGCTAATTAGCTAAGGAACGCGATCTCTTGAATGTCTTTAGCTGGCTCACCACCTTTTTTCTGCCCTCAATTATGCTCCCTAAATGCCAGCAGATGATGCTACACATAGTATGCTACAAAACAATTCAATACAGTTGAATGTTAAACCTGCATTAATTGTTTGTTTTTTTGGCCACTTAGGAGCAGTGTAATAAGCTAACTTAAACACAAAATCCACCAGCTCCAGAGGGAAATATCTGGCTCTATAGCTGCTAAATGCTCCAGTTTGTTCACTAGTTGATAACTTTGTCTGCGTGTTGTCTGGTGCTGGGCAGGTAGTGTGCAGTTGCTGTCTGGAGATGATGCCAAAGAGAGCGGTGAGAATGAACCACAACATTAAAGTTGCAGGCCGTAAAACCAAAACAGTGTGTTAAATAGAGCTGCAGCTATCGATTATTTTAGTAATCGAGTATTCTACTGATTATTCCATCAATTAATCGAGTAATCGGATAAAAAAATACTTTTTCTTTATTAAGGAGCAATAGTAAATATAAAATACATAAAAATCTACATTTTTATTGCTTAAATTGCCCACACTATTATTATCTGTCAAAACTCAACCAATTTAGTGCATTTAAATGCCATATTAGGCTACATTCTGGGTTTTAAACAAAAATAATTTTCTGAAATTTAAACAAATAAATTAAAAAAATAATTTCAAATTGCTTTAAAAAGGTACACATCTTATGGGCTTCTCCTATTAAGGTACTAGGGCTGTCCCGAATACCATTTTTTGGGGCTTCGAAGCTTCGGTGAGAAATATCCGAAGGTATTTGAAGCTTCATGGTGCAGCGTGGTGCAGCAGGCTGACATGTTCTTGTGTCTGTCTGTCTCCATCTCCCCCGTTTCAGTGCCGCTGCCGCTCTACTGTACGTACACGCACCTCTACACACAACAAGCAGCAATATCTGCCTGAGAATAACTAATAGTAATTAACGTTGAATATGAATAATGAATAATGATGTGGGATTATTCCTTATTTTATGTGCTATTTGGGGATTTATACATTATTATTACATTACATAATTAAAAGAAACGAAGCATTCAAATACTGATTTGGAGGTCGATTACCATGGCAATGGTCGACGCTTCGAAGCATTCGGGTCAGACCCAAAAGGTACTATAACTTTATCTGATCGAACTGGATTGGCATAGATGATTTTTAGTAATCAAATTACTCGAGTTACTCGAGGAATCGTTACAGCCCTGGTGTTAAAAGACGCAGGGACAACCCATAGCTTAGGGTAACTGCAGAGTCGGCTGATAATTCTCGTGGGTTCGTCAGTACGAGCTACCTCTTTTAACATTCAAGTCGTCGTTCGACCCACTGTTGATATAAATATATTGATTATAGCAGCTTTAAGTTAATTTACCAATGATATTACTTATTTTGCTATTGCTTTAGCCCCTAGCTGTAGCTTGAGAACAACCCAGCACTTATGCAATACCTTATATTTTTCTTCACCAGTCAGTTGACACATTTCATGGAAATACAGAGTACAGTTTGCACCAGTGTGCCCCTGGTTTCAGTGAGAAATGCCATTCTCAGGAAAGTGCAACACAAAATTAGAATCTTTTCCCTCAGTCTGACAAACGTCTGGAGTTAGAGGAGTGCCAGTTAAAGTAGAATATGCAACAGTATTCCTTCAGCCATTTAAACTGCACTCCCAACTTCAGCAGAGTTTTTGCAAAGCGATAGAAGCTAATGATCCACTGGCAGTGCTGAGATAAAAATTGGGCCACTGTCTGTTGACATATTCTGGCAGCTCCATTATGAAGCAGATGATTTGACTTTGTTGGGGGATTATACAGTATGTATCCTGCAGCACCGAACTCTGTGAAGTGAAGATATCAATACAACGCAGCAGGCATCACGTTGGACTTCATACAGAGAAGTGTCTCTCTAACGCTCTTTAGAAACACACGAGTGCCGGTTTCAGATCCAGCCATTTGCAGAGAAACTATCCGCTGCGTCGTGGATATAATCTTGCGCCGATAAGAAATAGATGTTTTTCATTAAATCAAACAGCTGTTTTGAATCCGGGCTCTGACATTTTCTGACCCGACACTGCAATTGAGAAATATCCAGTAAGCACGGTGCGTATTGGGGTCATGCGGGGTGCCGACAGTTTCATTTTATTTATGATAATCCATCTTTCTAAAGTTGCTCTTCATCAATAACTCCAAAGGCAAGCATGGCTTACTCTGGCTTTGAAGCTTCCCCAGGAAATGTTGACAGGCTTTGTGAAATATCACGTCACGAGCCATATAAAATATTGCCCTCTGATGAAATGTTGTCACCCTTTTGAATCATTGTTTCTCCATGCATTCATGATGTGACCTCTGCAGACAAGTTATCTATGATTCACAGACTGAGGGGGACTGCTGTCTGCAGCTTCGGTCCTGGTGGCTTACCGCACTGTATATGACAGCGATGGCTTATGTCATTTTAATC
The DNA here is from genome assembly GCA_916701645.2 of Sebastolobus alascanus. Classification (NCBI taxonomy): domain Eukaryota; kingdom Metazoa; phylum Chordata; class Actinopteri; order Perciformes; family Sebastidae; genus Sebastolobus; species Sebastolobus alascanus. The sequence goes on from CAKAOJ020000121.1 coordinate 3,169,220, forward strand.
TGTTTTACCTTTCACAAAACTTCTACATTAGCGAGCAAGACCTTGCTGAGCTTGCAAGGTCTGCCTATGTTTTCATAAATAATAAATTGATTGAAATGAGCTGCATTATGTGGCAAAATGGCTGGTGAGCAATTTGAATGTAAACAGCGCTTTCTGCTCCACTTAGCCATTTATAAGTCTAGCAATAAAAAAGCAAACATAACGCATGAGCACTCAGCGTAAAGAGGGCCGCTCTACAGTAATGTAAGCAAAAGTAAATACCTGCAATAAAGTAGCTTCCAATGCCAATCTATTATAAAAGCCTTAAATTGTGTTGATTTAAATGTAAAATTACTGCAATCGTTGTTGTTGTAGTGTTTTTCAGCATTAAAAACATTGAGATGCAGCTCAAACAGTAGCATTTAAGCTACAGTACATGCACTGAACCATTTTACCACTAATTCAATCAGTCTCCAGGAACATATAGTTCATCAGGGTAGTCAGTTATTTTTTGCACACAGAGGTTTTTTCCGCAGGATCTTCAGGTGTCAATTTGTAATGCGCGTGTGGCGGGTGAGTGATGCTCAGGTCACAGCAGCACTTAAACTCTCTGGTGTATGACAACATGAGTCAATTATTTGTAGCACCATTTGAAAAGTGCAGGTGTTGACAGGACGCTGACTTCGCTGTGCTCCCAGACATATTTCGTGCGTCACTGTGCTGTAAGATAAATATACCAAGTTTATTCTTTTGTCAAACGAAGACTGCGAACTGGCGTCGTCTGCAAGGCGCTATTTAATTTAATTACTGCAGGTAAAGGCTGAAAAAGTAATTATTCTTTTTATATTCTGGTCCTTTTTTTTCTCAGTGATTTGAAGTAATAATTTCTATATAAAAACAATATTTTGACATTTTTGGAAAAACGCTTATTTGTTTTCTTGCCGAGAGTTAGATGAAAAGATTGATACAGATTGATGCCACTCTGGCAGCAGCCGGTTAGCGTAGCTTAGCACAAAGACTGGAAACGGGGGAAACGGCTAGCCTCGTTCTGTCCTAAGGTAACAAAAATCATCTACTAGCAACTACTACAGACCAATTACCTCCTACAGTTTCAATCGGTTCTGCTCTGTGCTCCACTCAAGACCGGAGCCAACTTCCTGTATCTGCAACTCCGGCTCAGACTCTCTTAAGGTGGGCTCTTAAGGTGGACCAGCTTTTCTCCTTAAACTGACGAGCCGCTCCTCTGAGTTTGGCTTTTTAAAAATCGGACAGTAAGAGAAAAATGTGTTTTTTGAACATTAAAGAATGTAAACGTGGTCTCGTTAAAACTCCAAAATACAATTGTGAACCTTGAAATGAGCATGATATGTCTCCTTTAATGCATTTTCCTTTATTAATTAATTAATTCAGATCTATTATGAATCTATAGTTTTAGATATGGATCAAACTACAGCCCATGGCTTATGTAAATACTTTGCTAATCTGAGCTATACACCTATGTGTAGGTTTTCACATTAACATGATTTCAAAGGCTATTTAATGGTATTTCACAGCTAAACTAGTGTGTGGATGACTCTTTAACCCGCCCCGAACAGACAAAGGTGGAGTTTGTGACCTTCACTAATGTTTTTCATAGAAAGTATTTAAATTGTTTTAGGGAAAGAAAAAGACGACCTGTTCAGTGGTTCATGTGACTCAGAAAAACAGTATTTTTTTTTTGTCATTGGTTGAGTGGCAGCTCCTCTTGGCAACATGTTCCACTCCGCCTACACTCCCCGGAAAACACAGATCCTCTCTGATAATTTCTGTGCATAGGTAATATGTAATTAGCAACCAGACGTACTAATTAGTCAAATCTGCCTATTTCCATTTTGCATTTCATCTCCATTTCCACTTCCCAAACAAAAAGCCACATATCACCCAATCTGTGCCCGACAGACGTGTTGATTGAGTCCTGTGGTTGTAATCACGGGTCAGCTGGAGCCAGAAAATATAATGGGAGGAGGTTACGGTGCAGTGAATGTGTGTTGGACTGTATGTGGATATAATGGACTGTTACAGCGTCGCCCGAGGCTTTACCCCCACCTCCCGAGCCTTTGCTGCAGTTCTTAGTTATTCAGTACCACGCCACGAGTAGATGCCTGAATCCATCAGACCATAAGCTGAATGAACGTGTGATTGAGTCCTAGAGGTGCAGTAGTTTCTAAAGGTGCCACCTCAGTGTACACATAAACACATGTGCCGCAGAAACATTGTTCCTAATGGGCGACTTTGGATCCACCTCTGTTTTCTGCTCGCTGAAGTGCTCTCTCTGTTCTAGCAGTAAGTACTGACAAGTATGGCAATCTCAGAACTAAACAACTCAAGACAGGCGAGTAGCTGCACTCTGAAACACCCCAGGTATTGTGTTGAACAGCCTCCCTCATCCAAACACTCTTAGGTGCTGCAGGATGTGAATAACAAACCTAAAACCTGAAATTGAGTGCGCTACTATAGCTTGTCCACAAGCTGTACTTCCTCGCTGCATTGTTAGGTTCCTAGTGTCCCCAACAGAATCCCAAAGCTGGTGCAGACACGAATAATTTATCCAGGACTGTCGGGGAGCATTTAAACCTTTCATGTAGCCTCCGCTGTTGAGCAACAACTTCACTATTATATGCTGGAAGCAAGGGATGAAAATAAAAACCTCCCCAGCGTTTAAGAGTTCATTGTCAATTCTGCAGAAAATTGTAGCTCTGAACAACATGATAAATAATTTTCAAGGTGAAGTTGGTTGTTAACTTACTATATTTACTTTATATTGTTGGCATGTGTGAGAACAGTAAGCACAGCAGCAGCACAAACTGAAGAGCAGGAACACAGCGGTGTACAAATAGTAAAGGGATGTAGCGCATGGAAATACTGCTGATGTCTCGATCACATTTAAGAAGAATTTTAACCCACTCAGCACAGCAGGGATGTGTTAGGGTAGTAAGTGTTTGTAGCAAGATATTTCCTCAGTATTCATCTAACAATATAAAAAAAAGCAGAACTCACTTCCTTTCTCATTCCCTTGCAGTAACAGTAAATGGCAATTAGGGCATGCAGAGGAAGAGTTTCGAGAGTCAGCACTGATGGCACACATGGGGGGGGGGGGGTATTACTCGTAATTAGCCACTGATACAACGTGAGAGACACCAGGAAAGCAATGGTGATAGGGTGGTGTTGTGCCATGCTGAGATGATCCTGCATGGGTGAATTGTTCGATTTGTTGTTTTGGACTGCAATTTGGGACTTTTCCAGCCTCCATTTACCTATAAAATAAAACCTGAACTGTCTACTTCCAACCTGATCTCATGGGAAGGCGTATAATAGCACAGCATTTCAAGGACATTCTGCGTGTCATGATAACACAGTTTAAGTAGGGCTGTCAATCAATTATAATATTTAATTGTGATTAATCGCATGATGGTCCATGATTAATCGCAAATTCATAGCACATTTTTTATCTTTTCAAAATGTACCTTAAAGAGAGATTTGTCATGTATTTAATACTCTTATCAACATGGGAGTGGACAAATATGCTTGCTTTATGCAAATGTATGTATATATTTATTATTGGAAATCAATTAACAACACAAAAAAATGATCAATATTGTTCAGAAACCCTCACAGGTACTGCATTTAGCATAAAATGCCCCCGCAGCAACTCAGTGGAGTTTTTTGCAGAAGGAGTTGGTAATGCAACTGAAGGTGTCTGGTAATTGCCAAAAACACCAGAAGAAGAATAACCATCTAACAGTGATCAATGGGAACATCACTGTCCTTTTTGAGTCACAAATGGTACATATTTGGTGTTCAATTCCACAATAACGTTGCCTAATAGTGATGGGAACTACTGTCATGAGTTAAACAACATGAAAGTAATGTAGGCTGTGGACCTATGTGCCTACTATGGCTACAGCATTTCCACAGTAGAGCTGAATTGCACTTTGTTACCCTACAAATGGTTTGTTTCATTACTGGATCATCACAGGAATTACTGCATCACATTACTTCACCAGATTAGTTATATCTATGATTGAAAAGGAAAAAGATTTTTCTAAATTGTGCTAGCTTATGCAAGACTTAATGGTCAATTTCTTCCCAGATATAATTGAAAAGGGCCTATAAATTGCCACAAGGCAGAAACTAAGACGGGGCCAGACAATTTAAGGCATTTACATCACACTGAATGTCTGAGGCTGAACCGACTGAGGTGCTTCATGTGGTTGCAGCTTTACACAGCCAGACCTCGCAGTAAAAGTCTACAATAAAACAGAGTAGAAACAAAAAGACTTGATCTTTTAAGGTTCAGCTTTATTGTCATTATACAATACAGGATTGCACAAGGAAATGCAGTCATAGCCACCTCCATGCTAAACACATGTATAAACAAATATTCAAATATTACAGCCATTGCTGAGATTTCTTTACCAGGGTAGATATGTGGGATATTCGTGTAAGGTTCTCTGTGATGCTGTTTCCCAGAAAACTGTTCATCCGCTCCACCTCAGCTCCACTGATGTAGACAGAGGTGTGTGTGTTTCCTTTTTCCTAAAATCGATGATCAGCTTCTTGGTTTTGCTGACATTGAGCAGAAGGTTGTTCTCTGAGCACCACCCTGCGAGATTGTTAATTTTCCTCACGATATGAAGTCTCACCGTTGCTGGGTGATGAGAATGGGCTGAGCACACAGCACTAGAGCGGAGGAGGTGCGACCGCCAATCTGAACTGTGTGTGATCTGTTTATGAGGAGGTCAAGTGTCCAGTAGCGGAGTGTGGTACTCAAACCCGGTGTTGTGTGCTCAGTTTGCCAGCCAGCTGCATGGGAGTGATAGTGTTAAAAGCTGAGCTGAAATCAACAAACAGCATTCTGATGTACAGTAGGTGTTGTTATTTTCAATATGTGTGAGGGTTGAGTGGAGGGCAGTAGAGAGATGGTATCTGTTGGTTCAGAATACGAGCTGGTGAGGGCCCAGACTGACTGGGATGTTGTCTTTGATGTGCTGGAGAACCAGTTTCTCATTAGACTGGGGGTGAGTGCCACGCGTTGATATCAAGGCGAGCATAAGCTGTGATGATGGTGGCACACCGATTACATTATTTACCCTCCACCCCCACCGTTGTTTTGCTTTTTTTTTTTTTTTTTATAGAAATAAAATCCATTTAGTTCATTTTGGTGTATCAGCACCATGTTATCAATACATAGTCGGACGACGGACGCTACAAACTGAAAGTGAAAGTCTCTGCTCCGTAGGGAGTCTCAGCTCAGAGTAGCAGGAGTCAGATTTCACACACTGGAGTGTTGACGATGGCGGAGGATTTGGTGTCAAATGCGAAAAGCAAAAGCGCCTATTTGGCAGTACTTTGGATTTAAACCCAATGCTAGAAGGGAATCATAACTTTAAACCTGCAGCCTCGCAGCGAAAGCTGGACTGGAGAGGCCAGACACACAGCCATCCGACAGTAAAGTTCAAAGTAAGTGCTCTACATATGTTGAGCGCCGTCTTTTCTTGAAAAATGTCCGGTGTAATCAGTAACACCGGGAAAATGTCCTTACCTTCACATCCCTAGGTGGCACCCCTGCTTTTTGTACCTTGTGAGGGTCTGGATCTTCATGTGTCCTTGGTGTTGTTAGTGTTGAGGTCACTCTCCAGTCAATCTCTCCTGATCCCTCCGCTTTGCCACCTTGAGGCCAGCTTTCAGTCTCGCTCTGGTAGTTCTGGATGCCTCCTTGTCACCTGACCAAAAAGCTTTTTTTGGCTCTCCATTCATTCAGGCTTTTCTGATTTGGGAATGATTTTATTGTCTTTGTGCTCATCACATTATCAACACATTTGTTGATGTATGAGTAACGGATGATGCATGTTCCTTTAGGTCGGTGCGGTTCTCGTGGGTGGCGGCATCTCTGAACATGTGACGGTCTGTGCAATCAAACAGTCCTGCAGAGCTGCTGTAGCTTCATCTGTCCGTACTTTAAATGTTTTTTTTTTCTGATGGTTTGATCCTTTGTATCAGCGGGGAGTAAGTTGGCAGGAGAGGCAGAGAAATGTGGTCTGACTGTCCAAAGTGGGGGCGGTGGAGGGCTTTGTAGCTGCCAGGAATGTTTGTGTAAACATAGTCCAGGGTATTGATTCCTCTGGTGGGGGCGAGGACATGCTGCTGAAATTTAGGTTAAACAATTCTGTTTGGTGAAAAATTGCCAGGTACCATAAAAAATCCCATCTGGTTGTTTTGTAATGTGACTACTGATGGCCTCATATGGTTCTTTAACTCACTCTCTGGCTTGTTGTTTGTGAGAAAGTTATTTATGTTCAGCAGCGTGTCTGAGATCACAGAAATGACCCGTAACACCTGTTTCGAAGTGGTTTTTCTGTCGCTGTAACTCGAGCCTGATGCCATAACTTAAAGACCTACAATTTGTTGTAACACATTTGTAAGAGTAGCCATGTTCCATGAAACACACGTCAGCATGAATACTGATTTGAGCAGCTGTATCATACTCTTGACTGATATCATTATTCTTCCCTGAGGCTTTACTGCTGCTTTCCTTCATCCGTGATTTAGCAAACATGATGCAGAGCTATGTCTATGTCTTACTCTCAACAGTGATAAATAAGTGCACCAGCATATAGAAACAGCTGGTAACAGAAAGGTTGAAAGGAAACAAGGTGTAAAATGGCAGAGAATAATGGGTTGTTTTAGTGTTTGGCTTAGGATTTATAGGACCTGGGTGAACTTGTGCTTTTGTCTTTGCTTCTGTTGAACATTCAGAGAAAGCAGCATAAAGGCTTTTGGAGTGTTGTATCCTGAAATTTAGTGAAATGAGGACAGTGTCTTGAAATGCAGATGCTTTGTGCCCAAAAAGTTAGCAAAATACATTTTCCCAACGCATGAAGAGTTCACGAATCAAGAAGAGTTTGTTGTTTTGACAGCGAACTCATTTGGGTGAAAAACAGCGTTGGTGTTGGTGCTAAACCAAAAACCACGAGCTGCTCTACCCCAGTATTTTAAAATAACTTCAAATAAGGCATGGCGAACACGATTAAGCTTATAATGATAAATATGCAGTACGTATTACAGGTAAAATATGTTTAAATATTAAAGGGGCAGTTCACTAATTATGACAGCCATGGCCAGAGGCATTATGTTTTACTATTCTCGTGAACGCGATATCTCAGGAACGCCTGGAGGGAATTTCTTCAAATTTGGCACGAACGTCCACCTTGACTCAAGGATGAACTGATTACATTTTGGTGGTCAAAGGGCACTGTGACCTCCCAAAACACGTTTTCGGCCGTAACTCAAAAATTCATATGCTAATCATGACAATTTCACACAAATGTCTAACAGGATAAAATGATGAAGTGATGACATTTTGGAGAGACCTGGCTGTAAAACTGCAACTTCACTGGTTGGCGGAGGCACGCAACCGCGAGGCAGTGATTCTAGTTTTACACATGAAATTCAGTTTTCTCGTCATCTGGAGTACTACTCAGTCTGTACTCATCAAAGTCACTCATCAAAAGCAGTTGTATAAAGTTTTCTGTGGCTCTGGAGGAGTTTGTCAAATCTGAGAAAATGACAGTGATAGCAGTGATGTCATAGTGATTTCATCAGGCTTGGTCTCGAAGATTTGTAAAAAGGTGTTCGGAGTTGAGGTTGTGGAGTTTAAAAGACGTGGTCATTTTCCAAGCAGGGGGGGGGTTTGATGAAAGTCACTACTGAATTGCATTATGGGAAGTGTAGGATCCAGAGTTTTGGGGGTTTGATCCATGCTGTGTAAAAGTCAGGATATCTCATCCATGCTGCATCACTTTTGACAATTATTTTTTTGTTTTCTGTCTCTCACAACTTCTTGTCTAAATTGCAGGATTACCCCTTGATGGCCACTATTTTGTCAATATTATTACTATTTTGGTTAAATTGACATTGCTTTAATCTCCGTTACTAAAGTCTACAATTGCCATGTTACTGTCATTACCAGTTTTTAAATTGTAACTAGTGTAAACGTCAACATCCAACTAGCTTTATATATCTGACTTGGTGCTTAAAAGTACAGAATTACCTGAAAAGGCAAACAAAACATGGACGCCTCACGTCAATGTCAGGCATTCGAGGTAATTATGCCGAAATTGAATAGATTTAATGTAATACTGTCAGTGCACAATATTTTTGCAAACATAAACATGGGGATCTTTCCCATCTCTGACTACTACTATAAGAGGCACCAGCTAGAAGTAGTGCCAGCATAGCTAAATATCCAGTACACATGTTGAGTTAATGTTGGGTTCTTCTTCCCGTAGCCTTTCCTCTCTGTCTAGATTAGACCGTCAGACTATTTAGCAACAACACACAGAGCCCAGAAACTGTCAGGTTTGAGGCAACAATGCTGGATTCCTGTGGACTAGATGCACAACTTCAGCCCCGTGCACCAACCAGCCGCATCGAGATTCACAAAATGAAACTGGACACTAGTCGATATCTCTAGCCTCAGGTGCAAAGACGCCAGAGAAAGAGTGCAGTTTGTTTTCATTGTCAGTCTCAAGGTGTTTCTGTTTTGTTTGTAAGGTTAAATGAACTGGCTTCAGTGACTAAAATCGTCAACAGCCATGTACTTTTTGTGTTTAACTTCTTACAATATTCATAGAGTTCTTCTGGGCCCGAGGCGTCTTAAGGGCAGCTGTGCTCAGATAGCAGTGCGGCAGCATACAGGAGGAACATTATCTTGTAATGTAGAACTCCAACCATGATTAAATGATTCATTCCCATCCACCCGTCAGCTGCTGGCCCCTGTCACTCACTAAAATTGTCTACAATGTACTGCTATTGATTTCTAGGTTGTCATGCCCCGTGGGAAGGAGATAACCCAATCAAATGCAGTCTTTGCCTCAAACATGAAAAACACAATTTTCTCTCTGCAGAATCTTCACACCGCCTCGCTGTGTTTGAAAGCCCTCAGGTGAATCTCTTTGAATTCCTTCAGTTGTCTTCAGCTGTTTTTTTTTTAATCATTTGCATTCACAAGGGGGGCATCTCACATTTACTGAGGAACTGATAATCTTCAAACCTAATTAATAAATCCATCTTTCAGAAATGGGATTTTTTTCTGGTTGTGCAGAGTGCTGAAAGACATCTGTCATGTTTATTATGCTAATATGAAATTCCCACATTAAAACCGTTTAGCACCAGGCGCTTAAAACTTCCCTTTCTTGGCGTAAAAAATACCTTTGAGAGATTTTGTTTCTCCCCTCTCTGATTTCATTCACCTGCCTACAGGCTATAATCAAAATACGGGAAATAAAGGAAAAGCAAAAAACAGAAAAGCCTTGAAAGTTTTGCAGTTAAACTTTGTGGTTGCTCTTATATTGAACACAGTTGTTTGACAATTCCTTCCACATAACTTTTACATTTACAACATTTGGATGAAGGAAACTAAAGAGTAGGATCAGAGGGATATAAGCTATCTCCATTTTATGGCAGTTGATAATGTTAATGTGGGTACATTTATACGTAATTTTAAAAATGTCAGGCCTATTGGCCGTATCTTGCAGGCTTATGCAATTCGCTGTCCAGGGGAACATCCTCCGTTGCAATGCCTGACGGTGCAATATCCCCTATTATGGCATGTTTTCTATCATCAATCGCTGTGATGGAGACTTCCCCTTGACCCCCTCTCGTTCCCAGAGCCGGCTCTGACCAGTTTGGTGCCTGAGGCAAGATTTTCGCTGGTGCCCCTTCGCAGCCAATTCCACCATCAATCATTGTGTTCATACACTCACACAGAAAACTGCATAGCTTTATGTCTTTGAGATTAAGCTATGCAAATCACACTTAAAAGAAAAACTATATATACAGTATGTATGTACAGTATATCGATATAATTTCTCAAAATTACAGCGGGGTGATGTCAGTGGTGTAATGGTCGTTGATGAGGTGGGTATACTAGGTATGCCTATAGGTTACCGAGGAGGAAGCGGGTATACTCTCCTATATATTCCAATGTGAACTGTAAACCGCCAGAAAAAGAGGTGGGTATAATCTGTATACCTGCGTATACCTTCCAGCTGGCGCCGCCGTGCCGCACACAACGCCTGTGAAAGCTCCGTCCTCTGCACGGTAATTGCCTCATTAATGTTATGGTTCCCTAGTAGCATTGGGTTTAAATCTGAATTATTGCCAAATAGGCGCTTTTGCTTTTCGCTTTGACACCAAATCCTCCTCCATCGTCTTGTCTGTCAACTCTCTCTCGTCCCTTGTGTGTGAAATCTGACTCCTGCTACTCTGTGCTCAGAGCAGACACTTTCACTTTCAGATTGTAGCATCTGTCGTCCGACAGTGTATTGATAACGACGGTGGGGGCGGTGGGCAAGTAATGTAATCGGTGTATGCCTGAACACTGGTAACACCGACTACAAGCCTACCCACCAGCTTCAATATCATACTCGTTTGCATAATACCCATGTGTCTACAAAATTTGTTCATAATCCCATTCATTGCTGCACAAAAGTAAATTTGTTTTGAATAATAATGATTGTTAGGTTCAATCTTTCAGACACCGCTGTCATTTGCTCCTCATGCAGAAACTCAAAATATGGATTAACATTAAACCAACACACCATTATTGTATCAAAAAGAAAGGACCTGAAACAAAATGTACAGAAATGGTTACTACACTCCGGGTACATCAATTCCTGAGGAATTAAGTTTTTTCCCCAGACAAGAAAATCATGGTGGAAAGTTAGAAATGCAATTTTTTTGGTGAATTTTTACTTGTAGCTTTGTGTTGTTTCTTTGTAACAACATCTAACAGTCGGACTCCGGGTATCTGTCCTTTTTTTGCCCTCTTTCCAGCAGATATGACTTCTGGATCGGTCTCACCTACTTCACTGTAGTGCTTGTTTTTCAGAACTTTGTTGTGGGATGCATACTAGTGCTTCAGTCTGACCCTTTTCCTGGATATGGAGATGCTCTCCTCCTTCTGTCTCACTCTCTTCCTGTTAGATTTTTACCACAGATGGATGATGAGAGGCAGGGCAGAAAGAAAGGAATGGGGGGTTCAGCAGAGCTCACCTGCACCAGCTGCCCCCTGCTCATTGAGGAGTTTATAGATGAGCTGCAGTCTCCCTCCTCCTCTCAGCTCTGGCCGTCAGGGGTTTCTATGGGGTGCTCTTGGAGAAGAAAAAATGATTGGACGAGTCACTGGGTTATGTGATAACATAATGCAGTAAGATACTTCTGTTTTCATTATTCACCTAGGAAGGCTTTGTGATGAGATGGCCTCAATTTATCTGCAGGTCACATCAAGTAACCTCATTTTAAAGAAAACCGAGGCAGCTATTATATTGATGGATAGATTCTTTATTGTGCAAGGAAATGTGTTTCCACAGTCTGTACATGTACTATTATACCTTATTCTAAGCCAACACTCAATCATGAGAGGAAACAAAACCAAGGTCATATCAAGATAGAGCTGTGCAATAGGTGTGAAAGTGCATGAAAACCACAACTTTTTCGACTTTATGACTGTAGTGGCCAATTAAGAGTGACGGCAAGTCAATAAAATGTGGGAAAAAGAGACATTAGAAAGAAACCTTCATTGCTTGTTGTAACATAAGCACACAATAATGTGCCACAGGCCAAGGGCTTTAAGGTAGGAGGACCAAAACTTCCTCAAGTATTTACTGGCTGCATTTAATAGAGCGCTTTACAATTTGCGTCTCATTCACCCATTCACACACACCAAGGACACTTCGACTTGTAGACACCAACACTGCACCATTATTTATTGACGATTCACTGCGTGAATACACACAGTTAAATGCAACTGAGAGAGTGGTTGTCATTGTCACCGGTTTCAGAATTAGCGGAGGTTAGAGGGCTAAGAGTCATTCACAGCATCACTGCAGAGTCTGTTTAAAGGGCAGCGCTCACTGGAGAGAAAGAAAAGTAAATCTCTCAATAGAAGTGGACAGAGACACTTGACTTCACAAATCTCTATTCTGTCTGAATTACATCATCTAAATGTAATGACGTATGGAGGGGACATATTGATGATCATACTGTGAGTGGTTCAATGGCATAAATTCAGCTAAGGAAGTTTTATGTCATTCGAAAGTTTCGACATTGTACAGGGTCGATAAACAGGAAGCAAAGGCTGCAACACGGTAATATTGGAAGCTGCATCTTTTATCAAAAGTTTTAAGTCGGGTTAAATATGTATGATTCCGCAACACCACAAGGTCAACAACAAAATCCACCAACGCAAACAAAACAAACATAAGAATGTAAGACGAATAACCTAGACTGCAGTAATAAAATCACAGCCTACAAATGCCTTTAAAAACCCACAAAAATAATGTGCAGCACAAAAGAGGAACGTAGGTTGTCACATCCTGCCAAAGTATGATCCAGTTTGGATGGTTCTGTATTATCCAGCACTTCCTCTATCACTATCCAAATCTAAAATGTATGTATTTTCTGAAATATCAAATGTTTTCTGTTCTGCTTACTACAATATGTTACCTTTTTTATTAGATTTAATTTGCATACCTTAAGGTGTTATCTATTAATGTGTTTTTGCAACGTCATGAGTCACATGACGTTACGTCTGTAGCTTATGTTACGTTATAAGCGTACTTATTTTAAGCCAAACTATAATGTTTTTTCTTACCCTAACCAAGTAGTTTTGTTGCCTAAACCTAACCGCTTCTGCCCAAGCGGCAAAATATGACAAGTAGGGATGAGATCACGTTGCTAATGTAAGGGAGACTTGCTTTTACCTAATCCAAAATGTCCACCTTTTCATCCTGTCTTTTATTATTTAAAACATGTGTGTATATATTTAAGCAATAGTTCACAACAGGCCGTGCATTGTTGGCTGTGATTATATCACAGCTAAGAGGCTTTTATAAAACGGTCATCAAGTATGGCAATATGAAAGTTATAGACACATTCCAATTTAAATAGTTTTTATTAATTAATAATAATGTTCACAATAAAATAGGCCCTCCTGCCTGCACATAACGAGGCGGTTGCTATGGAACGTACAATTTCAATATTTGGCTCTTTATTTCCATTACAGTATGTTGCCATTTATTGTTTAACCACTGAAAAACTGTCCAGTGTCAGTGGTGAGGATGCTGCTCCACTTTTCTCCGGTCCCTGAGTTTTGGTTGCCAACCCAAGTAAGGCCATTATCTCTCTTGTGTCAAGACCCTCATCAGATAGTTTCTGAGTCGTGGTACTGCGGAGGCAGTGGTTAGTAGATTTCTGCTGCGTTCCTGCTTGCTTATATATTCTGGGAAACATTGTGGAACCTCCTCTTTACGTAGCGCTGCATGCTGTTTAGCAGGTGGATTTTTTTTCTGGAGATGGGCACTGCTCAATCCACTCCTCCATAGAAGTTAACCTTCAATTTTTCCACTTTGTATTGAGTTTTGGCAGCTAACTTTGTTGTACCTGTAACATGTGCTGTGTTGGTGGAAGTGATCCCCCGTGACCCTGTCGCTAAGCAACCATGAGTCTACCATTTTTTTCCTTAGACGCGGAAGGTTAGACACGTCATAGCAGTGGTATGTGGAAATTATATCACGGCTATATCAGATTGCGTGATTTGAGCTACCCGTTTTATAGATAAAGTTAATTATATTCTCATTATTAATGAAAGCTCAATATTTTCCAATTATTTCTCAGTGTGAATGAGACTCCCAGTCAGTATTATTCTGTGTTTCTGGTTCTGCAGAGTCTGGCTGTAAACTAGTTAACATTTTTCTGTGGCATTCCTAAAGGTCACAGTAAACTCACAACAACGTGTTTTCAGTGGAAATATGGAAAAAGAATTAAGGAAAGGTCACATTCAGCAACACCGCTGATTAACTTTTCTAATTAGAATGTTAAAACATTTTTTTTTTTTTTAATGTATCACAGTGAACTAAACAAGTAAAGATGTGTGCAGGACAAGTTCTTCCAGACTGAGCTGATGCAGATGGTCATTTGTGCCAGCTGCCATGTGGCCACGTAACACTTCCTGTCACATGGGCCACAGTCACAGTCAGACAGGGGACAGCTGGTCCCAGCTTTCACTCGCATTGTCCGCCGTGTGTGCACTGCTCCGGCCTGATGTGCACATCTGCCCTGCTAGAGGAATCGCATCTGTGCTGATTCCCAACGCCTCCGCACATCTCTATATGCATCCACGTGTATGAGCCCTTGCATATGTTTAGATAAATGTCTCTCTATATGCAATGTGTCATCTGCATCTGTGAGAGTTTAAAGTTTATCTAAAACATATTTATATTGTGTTTTTCTTATAGTAAAAAACAAAGCAAAATCTTCTGTATTTCGTAGTACAGTCATGACATACATAGTAGATGTTAAACATGATATCACACGAGGAATATCTGGCTCGATACTCTAATCCATGCTGCACATCTGACATGCTTCTTTGCCATTAAAGGAATTCATCTAGAATTCAAAAAATCTTTCATCCCAGAATTAGCTCGAGGGAGATGAATTAATGCGACGATCATCTCTTTAAAATAAATCAAAACATTTCTAAAATTATCTTAGATATCAATTATGTATTGCCAGCTTTAATCTGATGTGTGGTCATATAGTTTGAATCATGGATGATGTGCGCGGAGGACATTAGCCTGCAGATTCAGCTGCCGCTTGCATGTTACTGACTCTTGCAAACGATTGCAATCTCGTTCATTAGAAGTCAATTTGTCGCCTTATTTTACTCACCTACGGGACAAGTCCCCTAAAATTAGAGCATCTGGGTTTAATAAGAGGATTTGTTTCAAACAAAAACAATACTGTCTATAATGTCCCATAATTTAATACAGGAGTTCTTGCAGCACGTATAATGTATTATTAAAGAATGTTTTCAACACAGTCCAGCCACCTTCTAAATTTCCGTTGACAATTCTTCCTGATTGAGTTTTTATCTTGAGTTTTTCAAATTGATTTTCTCATCCTGGTTTGTGGAGACATTTGTCAAAAAGCTTGCTGCATACAGAAGGTATTTGGACCGCTGCAACTCCTGATAATGTCAACATTATCTGAAACCGAGGTTATTCTTGTTCATTAAGCCTGGCACCAAAAAGAGACGGGAGGAAAAATGTAAATGTAAATTTAAGCGAAACAGGGAGGCATGTAAAAATATTTACACAAAAACTGAACCACCCAGCCGTGCTTCCACAGGGCTAAATTTAATATTTTTTCATTTTGAAGACGCATTTTCTTTTTCCAAAGCCAAAGTTGTGATGTACGTTCTGTGCCTGAAGAAATACCCGGCCTGTAGTCTGTATTTGTTATCAAAAGAAGAAAACCTGAAGAGCCAGACAAACACAACAAATTAGCCACCAACTTCAAGCCACTCGGAGTCTCTTCAAACTGCTCATTATATGCTCGGAATACAAATCGAGAATATAAAGTTGCAACTGGCACAAGTTTTGCTTTGTGTTTGCTCTGGTGTTGAAGACTCTTGCTTGTACAAGAAGAAATCAAAACAAAAATACGTATAAACCACACTTGATGGTTGAAGTCACTGGTTTTGCTAAACAGGCAGTTAGACAGATACTGATAAGAGACGACTATAGAGCCAAACATAACACAAAAAAAAAAAAAAAATCGCTCTCAGACGACACCTGTTGGCTGTCTGTCTGCTTAGTGTGTCAGGGCTCTCGCACTCCACCTGCAAGATCTAATCTAATACAATTATATAAATATAAATATTATCAATTTGTAATGTTAAATGCATCCCGGGAGTTATTTTGTGATGAGGTGTTGTAATTATTTCTTTCTGCTTTCCCTAAACCTGCCTCGTCCATTTCCATTCAATTAGTGATTTTGTTTCCCAGCATGCCTCTGAAAGAGCCGCAGGGAATAGATGGTTAGTGGATTTTTAATGATTGTGAAGCAGAACGCTAAAAAAAAGTGGCTGCTATCTTTGAGCATATTGCATCGTCATTATTTTACACGTGTACTGTAAAGAAGAGAATGATTGGCAAATAGAAATTGTGTCATTTGTAATAAAATTAAAAAAAAAAGAATATGGATCAAATCTGAAAGACCTAAAAATGATGACAAGAACAATTACTACCCACCTGCTCACATAATCCACAGCTGCACGCATCGAGCTCCAGCTGTTCTCAGAGCGGCGAAAAGTGAAAGGCAGTAAGAAACAACTAACGAGTAGAAGTAAATCAGCCAGACTGAGAGAAACTGAGAACATCAGTAAATCAAAAAACTTTATGAAAAATGCAGTCTTTGAAACCTTCCCTGATTAGGCGCGGCATGTGGATAGCCAACGAAGTGTCAGTGACAGAATACATCAGGACTGCACACACCACATGTATCTGGTATCTTTTATAAAACGATTTAATGGCTAAAAGCTCAGCTTACTGTCCCCAGAGAACGTACCAACCTGACCAACGTCTTCTCATTTAAGAACATATTGAGAGATGTTTAATGAATTAATGAGTGAGTGACTAAGTATCAGGGTGAACTGAATTAATGAGGTGCTCTGCATCTAAAAAAGCATATAACAGTGCTTCAGTCCTCCTTTTACCTGTCATTTCTATAAGAGTTCCTACTGTATTTCTCAACGTGTAACTCTACTTTCTTGAGTCTTTCTTTGAAGTTTTGGCCATTTGTCATTTCTACAAATAATACCGACATTTCACTCACAAAGTCAATAGCTGAGATCTGGGAACACAGCTGCTTTGATAAAAAGAAGTCCAACAGGGCAGGAACCACAAGCAGTCCGATGATCAGCCAGGTTGTAAGAAGAAGCCCCGAGATAAGCAATCCAACATGTGGATAAGGGGAGTACCGGCACTTATTTTTTTCCGCTTCAAGCACTGGTTTAGAAACAGAAAAGGTATGAAAGCAGTAATTTTGAAGGTATTTACAGACCAACAACAGCTAGCTTAGCTGCAGGGTTCACACACCCTCCAACTCTGAAAAAAACAGCATCCTCCTCCAACCTAAAAATCCAAAGAACTAAAAATAATATCACCCTATTAACCTCCTAGAAAGACGGCAAACAAGCCGACCCCTCAAATGTCAAAGTAATGGTGCGATTGAATTAGTAATTGCTATGCAATTATTGATTTTTTTTTTAAAGAAAATATTGACTTGGTACTGCATAACATCACGAACTTCCACTCGCAACCTGTGCTGCAGAAAAGGGGAGGAATAATTGAGTATTTAATGTCTTAGGAAGAACAAATGGACTTTGGAAATTGGGAAGATTATCCCCTGAGGCTTCCGCACTCTCAAAATTGTTCACAGTCGAGTGATGAAATTCAAGTGAGTGATTGTTTTTGAGTGAGACTGTGTGAAAGCTTTGGTGAGGCAAACAAAGAGGTTCATATAACAAAGAGAGAGCCGTCATTTGCTCTCCAGCAGGTCTTCCTCTGATATCGCAGGGCTCCAGACTCAAAGCAGAGACCACCATTTCAGTCAAAGCAACAATGAACAGCAGACGAATGAAGAATGAACAGAAGGTGATAAACTCCCTTTAGACTCCTATTAGTGGTAGTGGTTCCATTTGAATTTTAAATTAGATGCTCTTCAGCTTTCATCCAATGTGCTTAACAACTTGGAATAATCCTCATCATTAGACAATATTGCTCAAGATGGAATAACCAAAAACAAAAAAAAAAGACACTAATCATCATAAAGTAGCTGAGCAAAAAAAGTCTGTTTTATTTTTCAAATTATTTAAAGGAATAAATAAAACTTTTTTTTTTAGAAATATGCTGCAAATGAGAAAATTAAACTCTCTGAAAGACAAGAAATAAATCTTAACTCTTGAAACCCTCAAAATGCATAAGAAAAAGCATAAATAAGTGGTATCTAATTTAACATGAGATACCACCCTCATGTTAAATAAGAAGCTGTCGCTGAGAGTTAGCTTAGACTGGAAACAGGGTAAAACAGCTAGCTTTGACTAAAGTTATCAAATTCACCTACAAGCTCCTCTAAAGTTATTAACAGGAATCTGTGGGCTTATAGGGGGAGTTGCATGCTGGAACTATTTCTTCACGAACAAGTTTATCCTCGACAAGACGACCTATTGTTCGCCAAGAAATAGTAACTGTACAGCACGCTACTCCTGGTTGGTTTAACATTACTGTTTGTCTACGGGTTAAATAAAACTATGGATGAAGTCATAGAGACGTGTTAGATACACCCTTGTGTTGTTGCCAGAAATCAACAAGTCGGTCCTCCATTTCTGAGCTCCGTCTTACCACTACTTTATGCTTCAACCATCTTTGCTGACCATTGTCGGGAGGGGGGACTCGGGGCCCAAAATCATCTCAATTCTCGTGTAGTGTGTACCCGGCATTAGTCAACTAAGAATTTCTTTGGTCGAGGACAGCCATAAAAAAAAATTTACAGAAAAAAAGCAATAAAAAATGTATTGTATATACGATAATAAATAGCAATTTAGAAGACCAGTGAATGCAACAGCATACAAAGTGCTTTTGATGCACTGTGTCTAACTCATTTTGCAGCACAGGCTAGACTCAATTTCTCAGTACCTCTTAAGTCTTATCTTTCTCATTGGAGAAAACATTCAGATACTCTCCTTTTTCCTCTCTCTCTCTCTCTCTCTCTCTCTCTTTCTTCCTCTGTCTCAGTGTTTATTTACATCCCTCTCCAAAGCTCCCTCAGTATCCCTCTCTCCATGCTCCACACAGTGGCAAAATGGCTTCATTTTCTTGTCCTCAGAAGCCAAAGGGAATCGATTGTGTGACTCAGAATCTCTCTCCGCCGCAACTCTCGCACACACGACTTAAGGTCCTTAATTTAATCAAAAGGACAGCGTGATTACGTTATGTGTGAAATGCCGTGGTTTATCTGCCCTGAAATATTCAGGAGCTTACAGTGTGTGCTCTGCTCATTGTGCTGGGAGCAGGGGGTCATAAATAACCCATTTTCTTTTGTGTCTATATTCCTGAATGTTACTATTTAGTGCCCGGCACCCAAGCAATTTCAGCTATGACCTTTAAGGCTTACCTCGTCGGTTTCAGAGTCATTTCAGAAAGGTTTCATCCACTGTGAAGGCAGGAAAACATGCAGGTGAGATCTAGTCAAGGCTGAGCGTAAATTGCTTAGTTTTGTGTCAGTCGGGCTGGTTAGTGCTCGAGTATTCAGTGGCTAAATGCAATTAAATGTGAAACCTTGTGTGCTATGCGGTCCAATTATTGATCACATTAGTCTTGGAGTTGCATCATTTAAGCACAAATAATTTAATTTGAGTTTCTCAGTCATGGATTTCATTCCAAACTTAATCAGGGTCTGAGCCATCACCTGTCTCTCCAACTTACCAGCACCCCCCCCCCCCGTGTTTAATCGGTTAATGGACCTTCCGGTGCGTGCCGATTTAAATATCAGCACGGGGTGTATGAAAAGAAATAAAAAAGAATCATTAAGCTTTCTTTTATCTCGGATTAGACTCTGCGTGTAGTTATTGTGTCGAGGAATGTTTTGGAAAGTAGAAGAACATAAATAAATTAGGTGATTAGCATCAATATCCCAAGGTGCTCTTTTGCCGAAAATGTGATTGCTGGAAAAACGAAATCAAATTATATGATCAGCACAAAATGGCTAATTAATCCAAAATTAATTCTTAAAAATCCCTCCACGTTCTGATACTCGTAAATAGTGAAAGGAGAGCAATAATGAATTTATATTAGGTCTTAGTGGCTGTGATATGAGTGCTGTGTAATTGAATGTCGCCTGCCAGCTCTGATTTAAGGTTTGATTAATAAATATCAATTTTGTATCCTTAATTTATGACGTCCAAATAGCCAAATGGGACTGAGAAAATTACAGTTACAAACAGTTCAAGATTGGCATTTCAAACTCACAACCGCTCCTTCTCCAGTCTGACAGAAAAGATTAAATTCCTGAAATACACTAGAGGCCTGCGAAGGTGAATCTCTTCGATGCACTTGAATGGATTTATCTAAAACTTGTTGACTTTTCTTCCTCGGGATTCTTTGTAAAGAACAACTCTTATTTTGTTATAGGCTTACTATGTTATTGCTCCAGCTTCCTGAACAATATTTCCCTGTGTCTTCGATATCGATGTTTTGCATGAAGGTGACAGTTTGATTTTATTAAATTACTTTTTCATATCCGTCCAATGGCGCAGATGTTAACGTGCTTTTTCTTTGCAGTTTGTAGAAATAGTCGCTGTCAGGCTGCCATCAGATGTTGCACCTTGAAAAACAAGTGGAGATTGTTGCCGTGCCTGAAAATAGCATACATTGTGTAAAGCTCATGTTTCTCCCTCAGAAATGCAATGTTTATTTCTATCGGGACAACTTTCAATAGTCACTTTAAAGGTGTTTTAAACATACAACCATTCCACTTAAAGCTGCAGTTGGTAACCTGGAGCAAATATGATAAAGTTATTTCTTATAAAACTGTCAATATATCTTGACAGTAGTACATGAGACAGATAGTCTATGAAAACAATCATGTTCCTCTGCCTACTCCTAGTGCTCCTAATGGCATTTACAAGTTTCTACCACGCCCAAACCTAAACAACCAATCATAGCCGAGAAGTCTCTGAGCAGCTGTCAATCACTCGCAAAATCCGATCGAAAGGTCAAACTGGGCAGCGCTGATTAAATATGAATCAATATTCTACTGTTACTGTAATGCCTATTTCTCGCCTCAAATGTGTGCAGAAACATATTTTAATGTATCGTTTAGCTGTAAAATGAGAGAGCTTGCCATATTGAGCACAGTCGAGACAAAACCAAGCACCGGCCTTAGCAAACTTTCTCATTTTACAGCTGAACAGTACATTGAAATGTGTTTCTGAAAACATACGAGGTGAGAAATAGGCATTACAGTAACAGAATATTGATTCATATTTGATCAGCGCTGCCTAGTTTGACCGTTTGATCGGAGTTTCGCGAGCAGTGAATGACAGCTGCGTTAGGTCTGTGAAATCTTTCAAATGCCATTAGGAGCACCGGAGGACACACAGGAACATATTTTTTTCAGATTACCTTTTTTATCACATTTGCTCCACGTTACCAACATCACCTTTAACGCCTAGGGGAAGTGGCCCATACAGCCACAGGGATAAGGGGGCGAAAATGGCTCCGCTCTTCAAGGGGAGCACAACACGCATAACAGACACGAGGAGGGATAAACTGTGCTTTTCCAGAAGAGCATAGATTACGAAAGAGGCGACCAATGCCGACAATTGACTTTGAGAGATTGGAGCCATTGTAAGTCAGCTGGGCCTCCAAATAGACCTCGTAATGTCATACATCCCAGCAGGACACAATCACCTGGCAACACATTGATTGATAGCAGCAGGCGACACTCCAGCGCATCAGCTCAGGCAGATTTATCCATCATTGGAATTTGGATTTGATAAGCTGGTTGATAGGAGAAAATACCATTAGAGTGGCAGGGGGATGCAGCTGGGTGGGCCCGCCAGAGGGAAGGCTCAAATGAGAGACAATGAGAAATCCAGAATGGGTTTATTAAGAATGGCTGATATTGATGAATATCTTGTGGGGGAAATATCAAATGCGCGAGAGTACATTGGAATGGACAGGATGTCTGTAGAGGCTGATGATGTGTCGCCTACAATGTGCAGTCCATCCTCTAGATTTTTGCTTTTGTCATACATCTATAATCTCTCAATCATATTCACCGGCTTTATTGCAAAAGAAGAAGAAGAAGAGTGCTCACTGTGCAGAAATCTGCAGAGGTTTGTCTGCCTCTGGGGCTGTTTGCTGTGGAGGGTGACAACTTAAATGGCTGATATAAAACCTGACACAACTAATCTATCATGCATCCCCCTGCCTGTCTGCTTGAAATTCCTCTTTTTAAAGGATGGTTTATCGTGCAGCCATAAGTCACGGTGTGTACAATATTGCTGGCTTGCGGCCTTGTGTGTTTACAAGATTGCATGTGTCGTCTGGATTTAGAATATCTGTAACGCGGACATATCTGATCCTTTTTTGACGCGCAATCTCGATGTTTGGATTACCCAGTAGGAGAGGGAAAAAGCTTGTTTTATTTGCTTATGTCTTAACAAAAAGGAACACTTGACAGATTGAGATGTCATGTACAACATGTCAAAACATTAATGAAAGTTTGAAAATGTACAAAAGAAATCATTTTCACAGGTTGGTTGATATATTATTAGAAATAAACGGCTATGTAAGAAGGATTCATTTTTATTTTATTTAAAAAAAAAAAAACTCCCTTAATTCGCTGTGAAGGCAACAGCGATGCTAATAATCCTTTAACATCAATTAAGGAAGAAAAGGGCAACCACGTTCTTTTGAGCAGCTTATTAGCAGGCTGAATAAAGCAAGTGAAGCTTTGTAGAAAATCAGTACAGTAATATCAAAGCAGCACCTTATCTGTGAAAAAGCCCCAAAATTGTCTTTAATTTAATGGAAGCACTGAAATAATTCCCTCCCTGCCTCCCAAATGACACTTTAGGCCGGTTGTTGTCTTTGTTTTCCCCTCTGCCTTTGACAAACCCATTAAAACAAGTTAATCATCCATTTTTATGACACAAAACATCAATTAATCATGTCCATCTTCTACTTCTTCTAGCTCCTTTAGAGCCCCATTAAACCATCTATGTGAGCGCCTGTCATTAGAAGACTTTCAGAGCAGCCGGCAGACTTCAGCAAGAAACACAGAAAATGAGAGAGATGCTCATTTAAAATTAGTCTGGGTCATGATCCAGCTTGATAAATTAAGAGCAACTGACTGTCAGGGTTTCAGAAACGGGCCAAATCTTCCAAATTGAATCGTAAAGTTTTGTCATTGTACTGCTGCATTATTAAAATTATTGACTTAATTTGTGTTTTGCTCATCGATGCGATGCTTTACCGTCCCCCGAGGAAAGTAGTTTGGGACTCCCGGCGCTGCTGATACACTGTTAACACATGCAGCACAGTACATATGCAGCACCGAATCGTTAAAGTAAATTGACAAATTCTAATCACATGTGTTTTTGTAGCATTTGCACTTCACAGCGTGTATCAGCATTCACATATCTGCACGTGCTGTGTGTTCGACAGACAACTCCTGTATAAACATGTCAAGGCAGCCACAACCAGTCACTGTCACTGCCTTCAACACGGCTGCCAGAACGTTGAAACCTCTCGTCTGCATAATGCAACACCCACTGCCCTGTCAAACACAACTAACCTTGTCAGGTAATGTGCATTACCATGGTTACGGTGGTTTAATACTGCTCATGTCTCTCCGGTCCACGCGCGCAGTAGATGAAGCCTTTGTTGTAACATCGATTAACATTTCAGATCTTCTATTTTCACCCTCTGATGAGTTCATCTCGCCAGTCTGCTTTGAAATGATACTTGTAATAATACGCTCTTTTCTAATTCCTTCTCTTCTTGTCTGTGCACCGAATGATGCATTTGATCATAAAGTCTGAGATTTAATGGGAAATGAAGATAAATACAGACAGTCTTTTTTTTTTTTTCAAGATAACATTACACTTTGGCACTGCAGTGATTTCATCAACTTCTACCATTAAAGTTGAACAGAGATATTTTGGTTCTCGACTACTACAGTAATCATCATAGTGTGTGTGTGTGTGTGTGTGTGTGTGTGTGTGTGTGTATATATATATATATGCCATGCCATTTTACCCCCCTTTTTTAACAAGCATGCATAGCGTTTGTTATTAACCTTTAGTGATTTAAGCTGTCTGTCCCTTTACAACATCCAACCAGGCGGCAACCTCCGCTTCTGAAAAGTGAAGCCAATGCAAAGTAACTTAAACTTGCCTAACAGCCAGCAGGGGGTGACTTCTCTGGTTGCAAAAAGTAGTCTGATTGTATAGAAGTCTATGAGAAAATGACCCTACTTCTCACTTGATTTATTACCTCAGTAAAAAGATTGTAAACATGAGTTTATGGTCTCAATCGCTAGTTTCAAGTCTTCTTCAATACAGCATGATGTTCATTTGGTAAATTATGGTCCCATTCAGAGTCAAATAGACCATAAAGCAGGGGATGCTTCAGGGCGTGGCTACCTTGTGATTGACAGGTCGCTACCATGGCGTTGACTGGTCTGGGTGTTGTCTGTGTTTTCATCTCAGAACTTTAACCATTTCACAGTGTGTTTTCAGTTCATGAAAGTTGATTGTAACTGTTTGGTCGCCTAAAAATGTCTTATTCAGCATTTGGTTGAACTTAGCTCCACCCTCTCGTGTCACTTCTGGTTGCAAAAAAACAATATGGCAACGGCCAAAACGCCGAACTCGAGGCTTCAGAACGGCTGTCCACAAACCAATGGGTCACTTATATATATATAGTCAATGCATCCATTGGAATTATCCATTTGGCAAAGTATAAATGTTGCCTTTGCGCCAAGAACACAGTTGCCAGAGATGACAATGGCAGAGAGGAAAAGAAAAATGTAATTGTCTGACCGCGAGCTACAGGTCCTGACCGACAAGGTGCAGAAGCATTCCTCAAAACGTGACAGAGAGAAACCGTATTTGGGATTGGGTCCAATTTTGCGCCAAATGTCTGCATATTACCTCATTTTAAATACGCGCAAATAGCGCAGGAGTACCGAGAAGCTTTGCTTGGTAGGGGTGCATTTCACCCTTTGCGGGTGCTGCATTATAGAAAGGAGGGGGTCAAACTAGCTAGCGTTAGCTGGCACTCTTTCAAGGGTCCAGTTGCGGTGATAGCAAATGACCAGACTGTCAAAACTCACCGCCATGGGTAGTCCTGTGATTCCAGTCACGACACAGAGTAATTATTGTGCGGAGTGATGGAGTAATGTAGGCAATGCTCAGATCACAGATGGGGTTAAACAACGGCTAACAAAGTCAGCCCCTCCAGCTGCTTCAATGTCTGTGTGGCCATTGGAACTGAAGGGATATTACAAACTACATTATTTCTAGTGACAACCCACACAGATATTGCGTCAATCAAATTACAGTACCGACATCGTCAGTTGGAAAAACACATCAAATTCATCCTAAGTTCAGCTTTGACTACCCATATATACACATATACTGTATATATATATAAAAAATCAAGGGGATGAAATATGTCAGGACAGCGTCAACGCCTGCTGCAGACATAGCACGGCAGAGCATTTGATGAATCTCTGAAGCTCACAACAGACCCAAAGTTGAGTTGCCAGCATGTGCTCTTCTTCGATCTTTCACGATTCAGGTCAAATACCATACGTCTCACAGTTTCTCCCTGCCATCACTGTCATCCGTTTCCCTCTGAATCTCATATTTGTTCCATTTCCCATGGTGCCTGTTTTCCTGTATTTCTCAAGAGTGAAGCCTTTAGGTTTTTTCATGCACACGTGCTGTCGATCACACAGCGAGTGTCGAGCCGTTCATTTATAAAGGAAATTTCACACAGAACCGAGGCACAGTGTCTACGTAACGTTAATGCATCATTTTTATCAAGACAATTTTACATCTGTGTTTAGCATCGAGTTTATTTATTTATTCTGTCAGTCTAACACAGTATTTAACATGCACAACCGCCAGTTGAACTGTACTGTGGTTCGTGATCAAGGAACCAAATTCTAATCATGAAGAAGAAGACAGGAAATGATGAGCAATAGAAAGATAATGAAGAATACAAAATGCGATCCGTCTTTTCAATGTTCTCCCCTACGGCAGCGTTGATTAAATATTTGTAATTTTTGTTTTTAAAGGCATGAAAATAATACCAAAGAAGAATATCAATCTCACAGGAGATCAAGTAAAAACACATTAATTTCTTAAAATCATTACTTGAATGAATTATTTAAAGGAACATAAAGAGTAATGAGATACAGTAAACCAATCTAAAATTCTGTATTTTAATGAGATCTTTGGGTGCAATAAAGTTATATGATTATTATTTTTTTTATTTTTGTGGTGGAAGTTAACATTTTGGGGTGGCACTGCCATTTTCTTTGCTATCTATCTGTCACTGGTCTAGTCATCTATCAATTGTTCATCAGAAATGAAAAGTACGCCCGAAAGACAAATGCCCAAATAAAGAGGAGCTCTCGACAGAGGCAAGGGAGCGATATATATGGTGGTATCATGTCTGACATTCGTCGAGCATCTAACTAAAAACCCATTGATTTCCAGACGAGGGAACCGGAAGTGCTAAAATGCTAACTCATTTCTGGGTTTTAGGACTCATTCCTGTAGCTCTCTATACTGTATACAGTATACTACATTTCGTGTTTTGAATCGTATTCACCGTGTAGTGTTATGTGTTAGTTCTGCACTTCTCTTTGATACTTACAGCCGACTTGCTGTTGATGACGACACATTCCCTATTTAAATAATTGGAAATAAAGCCGGACCTGGAAGCAAAATTTGCATTGAGGTTGTTTGTTGGACAGATTTTTGGAAACCTGTCGTCCTGCCAGGTTAGAGGCCTGTGGAGAATCTAAACTAAATTAGATTCCAGCTAAGCATGATGGATGCGTGTGCTCTCCGGTGTGTTTACCGCTAAAGATCACATGAAAAAAATCAATACGAGCGTCATTCCAGGCTGTGGTTTGCCCTTGGTTCATTTAGTTCTGCTGTAGGCTTTCTAACAAGGCCGGTTACACTGATTTCAGGGCCCGAGGCAGAATTTGACCCAAGGCATCTGAACCTATAGAAAACGCACATATGATAGTTTTTATATGAACAAATCTTTCACCATATATGTCCTATTTGTAGTGTATCTTTACCCGCCTCAGACCCTACCATCTGCCAGTCTCTGCAGAGGATCTGAAGTAAGAGGGTTTTGACAAGTCTGGCTGCAGGCAGCAGAGGGCTCGCTTTGTTTTCCTGAGCCGTGAGCTCCTGTTGTTTTTTTAGCAGCTCTTCACAGTTCACAGCATCCCGGAGTAAATGTAGTTTGAGTCACATTCAGGGGGAATAGATTCAGCCCAAAAATATGACACTCAACCATTTTAAAACAAACGCACCACCGATCTGAGCGGCAGCTTTGTACTGTAGGCATCGCAATAGAGACATAAAATGGGATAAAAACACCACCATAGTCTACAACATTTTCTAACCTTTGTTAGAGTGTTTTTCTGTTGATAGTCCTTTTGCTTCGTGTGTTCTTCTTCATCCAACCGAATGCGTCTGAGTGTTTTTTTAATGCCTCCAGCAAGAGCAGTCTGGATTTTACAGTATTTTTGCATAACGGCCGAAGACATTATGAAATGTATGTTTCTTCCTTTAAAGTTAGTTACCTTTAATAATTTAAACAAGCTTAAATAGTGCACACAGTCACGACACAAACGCAAAAGCATCCCAGAAGAAATGCATTTAGAGGCAGAGAAGACAAAATATCACACACACTCGCACACAAACCATAATTATTCTCAGTATGGCTGATAATCCTGTGCGTGATACTTCTTATTGTTTATTTAAGTTTATAAATTTTGCATTCTTTATTGTTCTTTATTGAACGCATTGTGCGTTCAGTGGTGTGGAATTAGCGTTCCATGGAAATGCTTTGTTAAAGGCCGTGTAAAGGAAATTCAGAGTTTTGTTTCTAAACACATTATAAATACTGGAATATAATGTCTGAAAACATGTGCAAAGGCTTTGAAAATTGTCGTACTGGATTGTGAAGTTAGACTGTAAAACTGTTTTTGGCCACCTCTGTGTTCAGGATTTTGTGGGAGGGGCTAAATACCCCCTCGATGACACGCCAAAGAGACCCCTAACGTAGCTCCGCCCATCTTCACAAACCTCAAAGCCAAATAGAAACACGGACTAATGATAAGTTATATTGGCTAGCTCAGTCGATAGAGTGTGTTCCTCATGTTAATATGATCGTGTTTTCAAATCCCGCTATAACCGTTGACATTTTACATCACTGTGTTTGTTCTGTATTGTATTTTTACGATTGTAATCCATCCCATGTCCTATGTATATTTATTCCGGGCGGGGGGCGCTGTAAAGCTCCGCGGCCGCGAGCCACCCTCGCCCCGAGCCTTTCCAAGCCGACCGACCGCCTCGGATGAAATGCGCCCGGCGGAGGCCAGCCAGCGCCGGGGAGAGAGGAGAGAGGAGAGGGGTGAGGGGATCTCCTCTCCTCGGCGGAGGCCAGCGAGCGCCGGAGAGAGGAGATCCGCGACGGGATCCTCCCACTCCGAGCGGCCGTTCCTAACCGAGTTCAATCACCCGGGGAAATGCGCGACGGGAGCCGTTACCGGCTCACAACGTCTACGGGCTGAGCCTCGATCAGAAGGACTCAGGCCACATTTCCCCAATCCGCCCGTCGGACGGCGATCATGGATGTATTAAAAGAAAAAAAAGGCGATTCGACGCTGGGCTCTTCCTTGTTCGCTCGCCGCTGTGTTGTTTCAGCCGTGGAGGGATTAAGAGAGGTGTCAGGTTTCAGCGCCCTCAGTGGCCACGCCCCCAGCGTCTCAGAGCAGAGAATACTGAGGATTTTTACATGATTTTGAAAGCTAATTTTATATACTTGGCGATTTTTTTAATCTTAAATAAATAATTTGGAGCAGTTTTTAAATGTTATTTGAATAGAACTATGAGGCAAACTAAATGCACAAGTCTTAGGTCTCCATTCACCATTTACTGCCTGCTTTTTAAGAAAGCTGTAACACAACCCCCTCATTAATCCCAGGGTCAGCCCCTGTGCTGCTTTAGTTCATGAATGTTTTTACAGTACATTACCTCATCATTATCATTATCATCAAGTTATTCTTACAACGCTTCTCGGAGCAAACTCCGAGCGCTCTGACTAGAGAGAGTGAGTGCTGAACTACAACGTGAGTCACGGCCTCAGTTTGGCCCGCAGCACCGATTCAGAACTTGGCACGGGACCTGTGCACAAACTTATCAATAAGAGGCTGCAGATTGCCAACTCAGAACTTTCTTTCCCAGCTGAGTTTTTATCTCAATTATTCAGGTATGGCTTGCGATTCCCCTTAATCTCTGCCAGTTGAATTCTAGGAAATTCCGGGTGGGATGATGAGTAAGGAGCTATAGGCGCTACGTTGTAGCTACCAACACAAGTTACTCTGCCTCGACCATGAGCGGTGCTGCTTAATTTTCTCCCCAGTCTGACTGTTTTGTGAAATTTAAAAAGTTTGCCCACTTGGATAGAAATATAGGAGGATTAGTAATCCCATGCTGTCTCTTCCATACACACTTTTGCTTTTTTTTTTTTAAGCGCTGTGTCTCTCAGGGACATGTAGCCTCGACAGGCACAGAGGGGTTACGACAGAAACCTCAGAGGACATGCGCTTTTATGTCAGAGGGAGATGGAGCTGGAGAGAGAGAGGGAGGCACGGAGGGAAGAGCGGGGCGGTTTGCAGGGAGGCGGGGAGCCACGCTACGGCAAGCCAAGCTAAATCTCCACCCTACTTTGTATGCATGCCTACGCTCGCCGGCTATGCATAGTGCAGGAGGAAGGCAGAATTTGTCACCCGGCTCAGGAAATTATTCAGAATTAGTCAGACATGTTTGATATCCTGGGATGCACCTGTCATTCAGGTGGTGTATTTACATACAGGATTTGAAGGGAGAAGAGAGAAAAAATAGAGAAATGCTCTTAATGTGTTTCTAAATGAAGCGTCATTGAGAAAATATACCAAATTTCAAAGACTTGAAACATTTACTTCTTCCTCCTCCCTTTGTGGCTTACAGGTGAACTGAATAAAAGTGTGTTTCACAAATGAGATTATGAGATAAAGAGCAACCACAGTGTTATCTCAGAGATCAAACAGCGATGAAGGGTTTCGGCACTTGTAATTTCAAATGCTCCTCAAGGTCCCTAATCTATTTATTTTCTGCAAATTTACTCATTAATGCCTGTAAATGATCCATATATCTGATAGATATTCATGATACATAAAGGGAGCAATTTGCATGATTGCAGTGTCAACACTGAGGTCCAGCCACCAGTTATGAATATTTATGAGGATGTCTACAAATGCATAATTGTCAAGGTAACCTCTCAAGGCAGGCCTGCATACGTACTGTGAGTAGCAGCTTTGAATGCAAGACTTGGCTTCCCTTCTGAAGCTCAGTTCAAAGGTAACCGAGGGAGAGGCGTCGAGTATGTGGCGATAAATAACTGGAATGGAGGGTTAAGGTACAGCTGGAGACCATTTTCAATTATTTATTGGTCAATACCATCATATAATGAAAAAGGTACTTGTTATCAAAAAGAGCAGGGCTTTAACCCCTGATATCCCACTGGATAGATGAGATGTGAGGGTAAAGGAAGGTGGGGGGGGAATGCCTATTAGCTGGGTGCAAAGCATACATTCATGACCTCGTTGGACCTTTCGTGAGAATCCAAAGTTGTTTTTCTCCCCTAAAATGCTCGGGTTTATTTTTCAAAGTGAAAATGTGTCCCTCAGAACTCAGTTGATAGACCAATCCTCTTGGACAATAGAGCACAGACCAGACAGTCTGCGACACCATCAAAAGGGACTTTCTGCTGCTCTTACAGATAATGGGAGGCTCGGGGCAGCACCCAGGGTGAATGTCTGGTGATAACCACACATTTTCTGCTTCAGAGCTGTTATCATAGTGAAGATGAATACATTTTGGAGGGGAAAAAAACTCAAAGAAACATTTAGTCCATTAAGTCAGAGTAAATTTTCTTTCTTATTCGAGCTGCTGTCTAACACTTGATAACTGTACAAGACAGATTAGTATAGTGGTCTCTAGATAAAGCACAGAGTGCGCTCATAAGTCTGTGTTGTTCAACTAGGACAAGTTTATCAGGTGTATTGTTAGCCACGCTAGCGACATAGCTCTAGGGATTGTAAGGTCAAAAATTTAAATCGTCTAATACTTTTGTTTATGACCAAATAACTAATGACATTCCCACCAGCTGTGCTTGAGCTCAATGCACCGCTGGGCCTTAAACTTCATCATACTTCAACACGGACATGGACGCGTACAGCTGCAGACTTGTATGCGGACAACAGACGTGCGCTCGATTCTACTACAAATAGGGATCTGCGCAGATGCGTTTCACACATGCATAGCAGAAAAAAGATGGTGACCTCCAGAGTGATTTGTTTTTTTGTGCCAGGTAGGCTTAGGTTACGATGGCTACTGGCCTGCATTCGTGCATGTGTGAGAGGAAGAGAGGCATACTTTCAACCGCTGGAAGTATTGTCATTATTTTGAATGTGTCTCAGTAAAAGATGCAAAGAACATTGGCGTACATTGTAAACTTTGAACGAGCAGCAAATTGCTTTCAACCGCGAAAAATACAACACCTAATTTATTGAAGCATCTGATACGGCAGCACAGCCATGAGGCTGTATCTATTTCCGAGTAACTTAACTAATTACTTTTGTTACCAAGCAATAAGTAAAGTAATATTATTTTTAAAGGAGTATTAAGTAAAAAGTAACTTATTACACTTCCTGAGTAACTTGACCAACACTGGTGAATTCCCGGCAGCAAGTACAACAACAGCTCTTTTGTTTGCTGTATTCGGCAGAACAGCAAGAAAATGTCGAAAAAAGAAAACGGTGTGCGCGGCAGCTTTTAACGAGAATAGGACTACAGAGGAATACAGTATATTGTGCACCAAACAAGCGTTGAGTTTGCTTTTTCGCTGAGCTTGGCAGACGAGCAGGTAACAAAAATTTACGGTGTCGCAACCATTAATCGTCCTTTAGTGCAGCCTCACAGAGCGTGTGACCTTTATCTTACATATTTAATGATGGTGTAGGTGAGGAAAAGCATGTTGCACCTTTGGTTGCAGCCAATTTATTTACTGAAGACACAGAAATAAAGACAATACTGCATATTAACTTAACACTAGATGCGATAGTCTAAATCCCACTGTTCTACTGTACATCAGTGAAACAGGCCAGAGTTTGCTTCTGAAGATCAGCTTGTAGCCTTGACTTTGTGTTACTAGGAGCAAAAACAAAATTGGAAACCATTTTATCAAAATTCCTCGCTTGCCAGAATCTTCTTAATATACTAATGAAAACATACATTTTCATGTCCTCTGAAATTACTGTATCCAATCCTGTTTTTTAATGTCAGTTGAACCTCAAAAAGCCACAAACATTAATGACCTCCCGCAGCTGATGGCAACAAGCTTCTGAAGACTTATCTATGCACCAAAGCACTCATATTTTAAATATGTTTATGTTAACCCCCTGAAACCCATCATGTTGTCAACTTAATTTATGTGCAAAAACATAGAAAATCCAACTAATCCACAGCAGGAACACCATCCACCCTGTAAATGTATAAAAGAGAATTAACAACAAACCCATATGTAACAGATGCAGATGCTTTGGCTTTTGCAGAGTATACTCTCTATCAAATATGACATAGAGAAATGTGGTTAACTAGTATCCTGATTGGCTCTCCTCACTCACCGGCTGATTATGGTCTAGACTAACAATTTGATATTGAAAGTAACCTTGGAGCAAATCCATTTAGACTCAGCGCGGTGAAATTGTTTGCTTATGGAACCGGGGTAATGCAAGTTTCTTGACTGACATAAAAATCTACCGAGCAATAATGTGATTATTTTTACATTGTACAAGTTTCCTGTGGTGAAATTGCCTCGCTTTGCAGAACATGATGGAGACTGTTTTTCTTTTTCAGTCACTAATGCAGTCTTATCATCAGGATGATGTGTTCCACCACAGCAACCTAATTGAATTTGTCACAGAAATGATACACAAATTGATACAAAGCAGAGAGATATATTTCTTGTTAAACTGTTGATTAATTAATTTCCCTTGCAAAACAACATATAAAACTTACTTTTTTCCCCTTGAGTGCTTAAAGCAGTTTTATTATAAGATATTGGTTTGTTTGATACTTTTTTAACTGGCAGTGCAGATGACCATTGCCGTTCTATTTCAATAGATTTCATTACATTAGTTTTGTATTAAATATAATAAATCTGATTAGATTTGGGATCAGTGGGCAACCTCCGGGTCTGAAAAGTGAAGCCAATGCAGAAGTGCCTTAAACTTGCATTCTTTCTAATAGCCAGCAGGGGGCGACTCCTCTTGTTGCAAAAAGAAGTCTGATTGTATAGAAGTCTATGAGAAAATGACTTCTCACTTGATTTATTACCTCAGTAAACATTGTAAACATGAGTTTTTGGTCTCAATCGCTAGTTTCAAGTCTTCTTCAATACAGCATGATGTTCATTTAGTAAATTATGGTCCCATTTAGAGTCAAACAGACCATAAAGCAGGGTATGCTTTAGGGCGTGGCTACCTTGTGACTGACAGGTCGCTTCCAAGGTGTTGTCCGGTCTGGGAGTTGTCTGTGTTTTCGTCTTACACCGTTAACCCTTTCACAGTGTGTTTTCAGTTCATTGAAGTTAATAGAAACATTTTGGTCGCCTAAAAATGTCTTACTCAGCGTTCGGTTGTACTTAGCTCCACCCTCTCGTGTCACTTCTGGTTGCAAAAAAACAAGAAGGCGACAGGCAAAATGCCGAACTCGAGGCTTCAAAATAGCAGTCCTCAAACCAATGGGTGACGTCACAATGACTACGTCCACTTCTTATATACAGTCTATGTTTGGGTTCTATTGTCCTATGAAAAATTAATTCTAAGGACCCCCTCAATTACACTTTTACTTTGAGGGATTGTCTCTATATGGACAAACATCATTATTAAACAATGCAGGGGAAGCTAAATAAACACTTGTATCCTCCTTTTTTCTATATTTGGCACACACCAAAAACTGCTTACTAACAACAAACCCAGCATGGCCCCATGCATTTTCTTAATGCTCAATTTGGCTGCAAAGCCTCAACGGTAATTACACAGGAAGCACTGACAAATATGTGACTATGCCTTGTTGAATTGGCCAGTGTTTACTTTGGTTCGACTCCTAAAATATTTACAGCCAATGAATATGGAAGCAGGAGACGTGTCCATCTCTCTCTCTCCCCCGTGTTGCGGAGACTCGCGGTATTGTAAAACCGTATCACCGAGGGGAGAAAACAAAGCAAGGTTATGGTCAAATGTAAAGTGGTGCAGGGTGCTTAATGTTGGGACATTAGTCTCTGTCAGGGCTTGGTTAGAGGGAGTTGTGTGCGAGGCTGTGCTATCTGGAGAGGA
The DNA here is from genome assembly GCA_916701645.2 of Sebastolobus alascanus. Lineage (NCBI taxonomy): Eukaryota > Metazoa > Chordata > Actinopteri > Perciformes > Sebastidae > Sebastolobus > Sebastolobus alascanus. The sequence continues at coordinate 3,203,348 of CAKAOJ020000121.1, forward strand.
TCCAGCAAAGTCAGCAGGGTGAGAACAGGCTCATTTACCTCCAGTCAGATGCTGCCTTACATCACAGGGCCTCACTTAAAGCTCTGGAGGGCTTAGACTCTGTTGACTCTTCCTATGTCTGACCAATTAGAGGATTTTTGACCGCAGACACAGTGGATTAACTATATGGGATGAATAAACAGAATTTCTATCAATGTCATATTTTCATACAGAGCCAAGAAAACAGTGGACACTGAGGGGCAGAAGTTGTTTGTCTTTCACAGTAATGCTGGGAATTGAAGATTAGGACACCACCAACAATCCATTCATGTTGCATCACGCACTCAAGACAGATAATACGTCCTCTCAGATTTGATTTTCTATTCACACATTATGTTTTATTGATGATATGGCTGTCACTTGTCAGCCCGAGTTCACCTCCCCTCACACAGATTTGTGTGCAACAGTGCTGGCGCGTTGCTTGAAGGGACTCCACTGTTCTCGTCTGGAAAAAATATGTTCTGGTGTCATGCAAATGTTCTGATTAACATCAACTGGAGGCCATAAACTGATGTACTCTGTAGTGTCAGACTGGATACCTCAGGTGATGCTGCGCTATTCATCACAATCAATTGTGCGACGATTTCGTTATTTATTTAACCTTAATTCAAACATATAAAAGTCACATTGAGATTGAAATGTCTTGTTCAAGGAATTCCTGGCCCAGAAGGCGGCTTGAAGAGAAATGTAACCTGGTTATTGCTTTTAATACCTACAGTAGTATGTTTAAACTGGGGGAGATTGGTTTCATGATTAGTTACATAATTGGTTGTGTAATGAACAGTAATGTGTTCATCTCCCCGTGCTAAATTTGTAAGACATATTCTGTAAAATGGAGAAGACGGAGCCATTCGGGCAGTCAGATTTTAATTTCTGTTAACAAACACGTCAGAGTTGGTATGTTTAGGCTGGACTCCAGGACACCGACCATTATTCTTGCATTTACTTCGCGAAAGTGGCCTCTGAGAACAATTTCTCAATTTCCGTGAATCTCAAACACTCTAGACGTATTGTGTCTGTGCAGCAGGGTGAGCTTTTACTTTCGAAAGTGCTCGAGAAGCGGGAAGCAAGTTGGCCAATTACTATAATTCCTGTGTGATAATGGTGAGTTTGTTCTTAAGTGGCCGTAATCATACTCTCCTCGTGGCTGGCAGTTTTACCCTTGCCACCATTATGTATGCAAATGAATAAAACATTATATTATAGCATTTTGCTAAAATGGTGCTTAAACCTTTTTTTTTTCCAAACAGTACTGAGTTTCTCTCTGCTAATTAATGTTGTTGTTTTGATGTTAGTGAATAAATTAATTATAACAGAGCTCCTGGGAAATTGAGATTCTCTGTTTCCACTGGAACCATTCGGATGTAATGTTGGGCTTTTTCCTGAGAGTCAAGTGCTGTGAAAATCATCAGCATATAACTGCACATTGTTAACTGCACTTGGGGTTTTGTGAAAAGCACCCTTATGTCACAAAAGTCTTCACATAATCAAAAGCAAAACACTGTACGATTTTTTTCCCCAGTGTTTTCAGTTGAGGGTTGGATTGTATGTGGAGATGATTGTTGTGTTTAGACTGCAGGTGAACTGTTTGTATTTCAAATTATGGTATTTGGTTAACCACTGTTTTCTGAGAGAATACAGGTCAAAGGTTAAAGCTGATGTTTTTACATTAACAGTGGATCAAATGCAGCTCAGTTGCCAGGAACAATGTTGATATTGTACGTTTCTGCAAACCACGGATACAATGAATGTGGACGTTTTTGCATTCGGTCAGAGCAAGTTTCGTAGTATATTGGGCGACCGTTATTCAAAGTTAGGTGGTATAATGACGAGTGTAAAGAGAAAGAATGTCCACTAAGGGTGGGTGGAGGGGGTGGTGGTTGAGTCAAACAAACACAGGACTTTGCTGTTCGTGTCCCATGTGAAACCAAAAGTAAACACTTAACGCTTGTTACGTAACATTGCGTAAGAAAGTCTGCTAAGGGCGTTTGTTATTTATTTACGGGAGTTACGTTGTTACGTTACGTTGTTGCGTTACGTTGTTGCGTTACGTTGTTACGTTATAATTTTAACACAGACAATGAATTTTTTTCTAACCTTAGCCAAGTAGTTTTGTTGATCTAACCAATCGTTTCACAACGTTAACCACGTGACATTGTGCGTTACTGCATGCCAGATACGAGGCTGATATGAAACGTATTTTCGGTTCATTCAGCGTATCCCATGGTTTGTAGAAACGTACGATGCCGCCATTTCTTCTGGCGACTGGGTTGATCAAATGACTAGTGTAGGTGCATGTGAAAGGTATTTAAAGGCAGTGACGAACCTCACCTGACTCTGTGGTTCTCCTCAGCTCTACAGAACGTCTTTTAGTCTTTCAGCTCCTTGTTTTGGTTTTCCGACAAGCAACTTTATTGTTTTTATTCACTCTCACCGCTCTCATAGTGTAGCTTTCGGTCATTGCTGGCAGCTGTTTTCAGCTCTAAAAATCCTGTACACCACCTGCACAGCATCAAATGAAAAACGGACAATGTTAGGTACTATATCTATGTCTGCTAAAGAGCCAGCATTTCCCTCAAGAGTTGGTGGAGACCAAAAACAGAGCTAAAAGAGAGTGAATATTGGACCTACATTCACCAGGTTCATTTGTAAATGAGCAACTGTTTGCTAACAAGTTATCCATATAAACATTAAAGTGATAAAATGTCAATGTTCTGGGCATGTGTTCCCATCATAGGTTCAATATATCACACCTATTTATCCAGAACCAAGACAATATTTAACAAGACCATTTCACCACTTTTACATACCAGAGGTTGGCAACATTATCTTCCATTCGCTGGGTAATGTAACTTAATTAAATTAGCAAGAAACATGACTGATTGGTGACACTTTGTGTTATAGTAGCTGACGTGTGATTGGTCGACATATGATCAGGTTGTTATACAAGTGCAGCAGCTCAGCAGTTTTCCCAAAGGTCGTTGTGTTTTCCACAGACTTTGCTAATGTATATTGCACTTAGGTTTGGCCATATATGAGCGCCACTGAATGAAAATGGTCTTGGATTACTTCCAGGTGGCTGTGCTTTTGAATTACCTCTCAGAGCCTAAAAGGATTCAGCATCCCGCTTTTGCCAAAACTGCACCTACAGATGCATACTGTATAGTCAATTCAATTTGTAATTGATTCTTTAACACGCTAGTGGGGATAATGACTGCTCTGCTTGCTGTTAATAGCTGCCACGATGCTCAAGTCTTTTGTTAATGCTTTTATATTGTTGGGATTCAGAATGTCTTGGTAAACACGTGCACCACTGGTATACACTTGAGAAGTGTATTGTATCTTCTACATTGATTTAATTGCTTTGCACACGCGTTCCCTTGAAGTGCCCATGATACTATGGATGGATATCTTATAGAAGTAAACACCATCAGATCAGCCGCAGCTTAAGTGCCTCCAAAAACAATTTAGAAGACAAGCAAGGAGCAATCTTTGCATCTCAGTGCAGATGATTTGCAGTACCATAGTAACTCCATCTCTATCCCATCTGAATAAATCTATAACAGACCATTCATGAAAATGGGAAGCCCTCTATTAAAGCCATTTGACAAAGTGGATGCTTGCCTGAATTCATTAATGCCACGGGCTGTTCCTTAAGAATACTGATGAACTCTGACTTCTTGTTTGGATGCTGCCTGTGGCCACAGAAAACCACAGTTATATTTTATGTTAGAATTATTTGAATTAATCCCCAACAGCCCACTGAAAACGTGTTTATTCCTAATAAATGTGCCTTTCTGCATTCTTTTAATAAGGTGCTTGTTTTGTTCATAGATGAACTGCAGTGCAACAGCTTGCAGTGTTGTGGAACTTTATCAGACACGAGGGACATATGGAGCTTTTAAAATACTACTAGTATTATTTTTTAAACCCGACATTGTTGGTATTGACCACCAGCTCTGTGTGGTGGCTCTAGTGGGGTTTACATCTTTTATACCTCTGTGAGAGCTGTCAGAAGTGTGTTTGTGTGTGGCCTTCATAGTCTGTTTTCCTCCCTGGGTGCTCATGCGACTCCCTCACCGGAGCTGCGAATTAATCTGCTGGTAGTGAATCACCATGTTGCCCGCTCCCTGGCATCGGTTCACTCTAATATCTAGTTCAACATAGGTTGGCTGACGGCAAGAGATATGCTAATTCAATACCCTTTTTTACACATCATAAATAAAAGTCTCTACCGAGCCTGGATTTGTGGAAACGCTGCTTCTGTTCTGTGAGATAGTTTCTCTGATTTTGCAAACATCCTCCTCAAATATTGCTCCACTATTGCTACATTGAATGAGAAGGACAGCGTGTGACATGACTAACATTTCCAAACCTTGTTATCTGGCTAGACCAAACCATATTTGAACTGTCTTTTATGATGGATGTCAGATTTCTGCTCATCTACTTAATAAATGAAAGCATGAGAAAGAGAGTTGCGGAGGATGATTATTTTGGGTCGCCTTTATGGCTCTCCCCCTTCACGCTGCCTGCGTGGTGTGATTTGTAGAGAGATTGAAATGAGGCTGGCTGGTCGAGCAGAGACTCGCTCTTGATTTACACACACTGGTAAATCACACAGACAGCTGGCTGCCGCCGCTGCCCAGCGCCCCGCCTCAGACACAGATCTATCTCCGCGCAGGAGCCCCTCCAGATTCAGAACCTTATGGCAGGCGGCTATAACACACCGCCCGGCGCACAGTCCCAACTCCAGCCTGCTGTTGACAGTGTTGGATGTTGTGCAACAACTGCCAGTAAATGATTTCTGGCCCAGGATTGCTCAAGAGGATATTGGACGAAACCTCAGAAAGAGAATTGGTGACAGAGAAAACAGAGAGTTTCAGAAGGACCTGCTGGTCAGGTGTCCATTATTTGTGGTGGCATGGATAAATATACCAATGACTGAAAGTACAAAGACTTTCTGCCGTCCCGTCTCCCTGAGGAAGGTGGATGCCTTTCTTTCAGTGTGGGAAAACAATTATTTGTTTGAATGAACCTGTGCTTTGTGTCTGCGTGTGCATGTGTGTGTTTGGATGGAGAATGTCCCCGTAGAAAACTTAAAAAAACGGCAGACTTTTAAGACAGTCCTTTAAATTCCATTATATTGCAAACTCACAGTGTTTACTTATCTGTCAGTGTTTCCACATTGTGTGGGCGCTGTTGAATCTACACAGATCATTTTAACTAGGGCTGTGTATTGGCAAGACTCTGGCGATACGAAACATATTGTGATACAGGGGTAACAATTCAAAATATTGCGATACTGTAAGCAAGGCGATATATTGCAATTTTTTTCAAATCTAATTTTAGAAAACTGTCATAGTATAAAGACAGTAAAAAAAAGTCACTATGTGAAATGGCTACAAAGAGGACTAACATCATTACACATCCACAAGAGTCTCAGTTTTCCAGTCTTACCCAATGTATGTACTGTTTAGGGACCCCAGTATGCAGAAATATTCAAATACACCTTTTTAGAGTAGGTGAAAATAAGACATTTGTACTGCATGCAAAAAAACTGCATGTAGCATAAAGTGGGCATGTCTGTAAAGGGGAGACTCGTGGGTATCCGTAGAATCCATTTTCATTCACATATCTTGAGGTCAGAGGTCAAGGGACCCCTTTGAAAATGGCCGTGCCAGTTTTTCCTCGCCAAAATTTAGCGTAACTTTGGATCGTTATTTAGCCTCCTTCGCGACATGCAAATATGACGTGGTTGGTACCAATGGATTCCTTAGGTTTTCTAGTTTCATAGGATGCCAGTTAAGATGTTAATTAAAAATCGATACAGCGTTTTGGAGAATCAATACAGTATCGCAAAACATAATATCAGACAGACGCCTATTTATTCAGATTGTTCAATAAGTTCTTCATACTAAACCAGGATGCAGATGAATTATTAAGCGAGAGACTTCGGTCACACTTTAAAGAATCAGGACACTGCATGAGACAATACTGTAGTATTTAACAAGCACATCAATGTCAGTGATAATGACTTGTACACACAAAACAGTCAGGGTGACTCAACTCATTAAATTGCAATTTGGCATAGAGCGCACGACCCATTAATTCCACTTTTACATCGCCAAAGAACACAAGATTAGATTTTCAATTGTTTGTTATTCTATTCAAAATGGGAGACGTGTTTTTTGATGCCAAAACACTTATTTCACAACAGCTTCTGGAGTCCAGGAGGAAAGGCTGCGTCGTCTGGCCAGAGATTTTCAGCCTGAATTCATCATGACTAATCTTGCCCGTTGAATTTTTTAAAAGCGTAGTTTTAGGAGTCGTACTGAGTGAAGAACTTTCTTGGCTCTTGCACATAAAACGGACCATTACAGTCACAATCATCATCAAGTCTCGGCTACAAAATTGTTAATTTGCATTTGTAACATTTTCACGGCATTTAATCTGTAATTGCTTTACAATGTAGGCTTATTTATAACAGTATAATTATTATACTTTAATCACTGTGATCTCACTGTGAAGTATAAAAAGTGCAACACAGTTTTTTTAATGAGAGAACTCGTCTGGATCTAAAATGGAAATCACATATTACAGTATTCATCTTTTGCAGCTGTAGATTTGGCTTCTGTTATCACTTTTTTGTATTATTCTTATCTGTATCTGAGTTTCTCATGGTGTCATTTCATTTCATGTAATTGATAAAAACTGTTTAAAGCAAGTCAACTCATTCTGCCGTTCTTGAATGTTGAATCCTGATTTCGTCACTTAAAACATGTTGCATGATCAAGGATGGCACCACGCGGAGAAATAGGTCATCTATAGGGTAGCAATATTGACACAAAAAGAGCTCAACCTCCCATTGAAATTCCCAACAGTAACACACTTGTTTTCGTGCCAGCGTTGCTTACTGAGGCTGTCATCACTGTAACAACAAAGCCTCCCTTCCGCATTACACAGCTGTGAAAAAAGCCGTTATTTACCAGATACCATATTGAGATCACTCGGAGCTCGCTTCACACACACATAATCACTAGCTGAGCACGCGGCACCATGCGGGAAATAAGTTCCCGCGCCAGCACCAACGTTTGCATCCAAACATAGCGTTGCATCTCTTCTGCCAACGTAATTATTCAGTAGTTTATCCAAAGTATTCTGGCCTTTGACATGGACTGAAAAATTATATTTGACATGAGTCTCAATCTGGACAATGATCTGTCACATCAAGGCTCATTTCTCATATCTGAAACGTTGCAGCCAACCCTTTTTAATGCAGGCTTAGTGTCATGGTGGCTTATTACCTTATGTGCTGCATGGTTGGCATGAAGTACCTGCTGGCAGCTGAACTGAGGCTGCTGCTGGGGACTTTTCTCTGCTTAATCTTATTAGTGCAAAAGGACTCTTTTCTTGAGGCCACTATATGTTTCCCAAATGATTCTGTGTCACCCTTGAGTGACAGCGTAATGCTTAATAGATTTTACTTACAGTGTCAGGTAGCGGCAGGCGTTCAGCAAATGACGCACACAAGATATTTCAGCCCGGTCTCGTTCCCAGGTCGTCAAAAACCCCACGCTTTGTCACGCCTCTGCGTTTTTTTTTTGCCACTTCCTGCGTCTCCATCGCCACACGTTAAATGTACTGCTGGCGTTTTCGCCACAACGCCTCATTTGGTGTGAATGCACTCCAATGTAAACCCATCCGTGGCAATTTTAGACGCACAGAGCAACTGCTCCGGCCGTCCATTCACTCCGTCTGCACCTGGAGGTCGGGGTGGATGCCCGTCTTGTCTTGTCACTCCAAAAAACACATGAACTTTTTGGTAAACAAACACAACGTGTACCGTGCGCCCCTTTCCCCCCGTCCACCTCTACTGAAATTTGAACTCTTTCATGTTGCGGGTGTTATGTCGAAGTCACCGGCATTGGCTCGGTGCGCCCGGCCTGTAGTGGCTCCATTAGTCCTTTTCATAACAAAATCATATTATGTTAATCATGTTGACATATTGCTTATCACTACTGCAATACAGGCTGGATTTAGCACCCTGACGCCATCAGCACAAGTTGCTGACGTCGGCTACTTTTAAATTTGCCAGAACGTGTCATAATGACAAATGCCTGTTCAGCCGGTTGGCATAAAATCAAAGCTCCTTGATTCCTCCTTGAAGCTCATTGACCGACAGACAGGCGAGACGGGAATCAACCCAACTCTAGGTGGATGGATGGATGGATGGATGGATGGATGGGTCAAGCCAACACAGAACTTTCACCCAGGAGACCGCTGTTCGTGTCCCATGTGAAACTAAAACTCAATGTTGACTTATGTTAAGTTACGTATGTAAGTTAACTTACGTAACATACTTACCTTATATACCTAGTGTATGTTACTTCAAAAAAGTACTTATTTTAACCCAAACCATGATATTTTCCTAAACCTAACTAAGTAGTTTTGTTGCCTAAACATAAGCGTCCGTATGTGACGAGTTAGGAATGAGAAAGGGTTGGATATTTATGAATCTTACCTTTATTGTATTGGGACATTTCTATAAATACATTGTTCAATTCTTACTGTTTCAGCAGCTTGACTTGTTTATTACAAATTTAAAAAAAATAGTTCAACATTTTGGAAGTGCTCATTTGCTTTCTGGCAGAAAGTTAGATGAAATTATTGCTACCAATGTCTATATGTTAAACATGAAGGTACAGCCAGCAGCCGACTAGCTTGGCATAAAAAGTGGAATCGGGGAAACAGCTAGTCTGACTCTGTCCAAAAATGTCCTAAAGCACATTAATTAACACATTATACCTCGTTTGTTTAATCTATGCATATATTAAGTGTAAAAACTGCACGCTGCGGTGTTACAGGGGTTACAGGGGTTGGATTATTCTTGGTTTCTGATCATTATCTTCCGGGAGCTTCTGTTGGTTACTTAGCAACTGGACAAAGACAATAAATAGTATGGCACATGAACAGTAAATTGTCACTTTTACATGTTGTTGTTTTTTTGTACAAATTAGACATCAAATGTTAATTAGTGACCTGTTAATTAGTGACCTTTAGAGGTGCTGGTAGGCAGATTTTCTTATCATTGGACAGAGCCAGTTTTTCCAGTCTTTATGCTAAGCTTAGCTAGACTTCGACTGATATGAGAGGGATATCAATCTTTTCATATTACTCTCCACCAGAAAGCGAATAAGCGTATTTCGCAAAATGTTGAACTATTCTTAAACCTACAAGCTGAAGATGAGCGTGTAAGTGCCACCTATCACCTTATGAATCCACGATTAACCAAAAAACATCTCTCTGCTAGAATGACACACTTAAACAGAGGAAGGTCGTTAACGGGAATCCAGAAATCATCTGCATAAAATCTCCTCATTTATTTTCAGTGTTCATCTCTCTCTTCCTCTTTACAGATCAGCTCTGAGGTTCTGGTCTCTGACCTTATCTCTATCACATTACTCTCCCCGTGCCCCACCCTTCATCCACCCTGCTTCATCTTGATTTCCTACTTTACTGTAGACTAATTAGGTTACCCGAGCACGGGTTCAAATGGAACGATTAAATCCTACAAGGTCGTGTAGGTGTCAGAGCTGGAAGTGAACTGCGAAAAGTCAACATTATACCATGAGGTGCATGATTGCCTCCCTTTATCTCCACTATTTTATCAGCTTGGCAACTTGGCAGCTTAATATATGCCTCCTACTCATTGTCCAACACTGTTTCAGAATTTACGGTTTAATAAGCTTATAAACAATCCCCGTTGTGTCCACAGATACAAAGAAGGTTAGGGAATGTCACTACATGGCCATCGATACAGAGGCGGGTGCAAATGTCTCCTGCCCCCTCGCTATCTCGGCTAAACAATTTCCCAAGAGACATCTCTCCGAGAGGGGTCATTCCTGTGATGTGAGCTTGTGACTCATCCTCCTTATGTTCCCGCCCTCCCGGTGGCCACAGTAAAGCTCAGCTTCCATCTATATCAGTTCTTTGGTCTGCTTTCTGTGAACAACCCCCGACGCCCGTCCTCTCTCCTCCCCCACATCCCTCACTGAGCTGCAAGCTGCTCCGTCTTCCCCTATCTCTCCACAAGCCGTCCCGGCTCTCTCCAGAGGCCACTTTATCCATACCACCCTGGCAGTCTGGCAGCATATACTATAGCCATTTACAACCAGCTGATACACCTTTGACTTTTCACTTTGCATTGATAAATTTGCTCTAATGATCAGCAGCCGCCTCATCTCTTTAACGAGGGAAAAAAAACTGTCTGCGTCATCAGAAGGCCTCGTCCTCTGAGTCTGTTTAAAGTTTACAGATGTTTCCACTAGTGTAAACAACTTTGCTGTCAAGAATAGGCTACGTACCTTACAGGAGTAGCACTCCAAATTTCGTTGGATGGTTTTTAATGATACAATGACAATAAAGGCATTTCATTATGTGTGCTTTATTCTAGTTATTGAATGAAGTCAGCTTCAAGTGCTACTTCATTAAGATCTCTGCTGCTGTAAGTGGTTCGCGTTCCTGTTGTGGTGTTGTGGTTCGCGTCCCTGAAGTGTTCTCATTATAATGTGTTCTTTCTTCAGTTTCTTTTTATTGGAAAAAATAAGAAAGTTCTGTTGAACAAAGATAACGACAACAGGGAAATGCTGTTATTAATAATTTATTTACTTATTATTTAACTTCCTGTTGGGTTAAGAATTTACATTCATAGATAAACACTTTGCAATAAAGAAATAGAATACAAGAAAAATATATCCACTGTTATGTTATATTCTTATCTGCATCATAGTCTTTTTAAAATTCAGGAAAACAAAATGAATGGATGGATGCAATCTGGTCTCACTCCCCAGGGCGTCAGATACCAACGGTTGGGCAGTGGCCGTCTTGATACAGACGCAAAAGGCACCCTTTACATCTGTATGTGACGAGCAACTAACTCCAATATAAACCCATCCACATCATCATTAGACGCTCAGAGCAACAGATGTATTATTAAGAGCGAGAAAGTCCGCTAAGGGCGGGAAGGAGAACTAGTGGACGGGTCAAACAAACACAGGACTTTTACTCAGGGGGGGGCTGGCGTTCGTGTCCTGTGGTGTGAAACCAAAAGTTGAGTGATTTTTACGTCAAGTGACGCTACGTCATGAGTCACAACGTTACGTAGGTAACTTAGTTATAAGTGTACTTATTTTAAGCCAAACCATGATGTTTTTTCTAAACCTAACCAAGTGGTTTTGTTGCCTAAAACTAACCGCCACGTTTCACAACGTTAACCACGTGTGCGAACCCGCTGTGTCAAGATACTACGCAAAATGGCAGCTTCTGCAAAATATGAGTAGGGATGAGATCACGTTGATGAATGAATGAATGAATGAATGAATGAATGTTGATGTATTGGGATTCACTTAATAGTGATTTCTTACCTTTTTGTATGGCTTTTCTCTTTCTGTTTATGCATTTTGTTTATAATATTTGCATATTTAAAAGAAAAAAAAAAGATTTATACAGTACATCTTAGTTGGACCAAATTGCTAAATTCAGATTGATATTGATTGATTACCCCACATGCACAAATGACATTAATAGTAGAATCTGAAACTTGGTAACTGTTGACTTGAGTCCCTAACTGGTAGTGTAACAGACTAGACAAAAAGGCAAAAGGAAAAGGTGTGATACTGCAGTAATAAAATCATGTAACATTAATAATCAAGTTTTTCCACATGACAAGATTCATCAGAAGAGAAGGTCAGTCAGTTCATTCGTCAAACAGAGAGAGTGATGCAGTGTCTCTGGGCTTTACAACCGCAGTAGCTCAGTAATTTTTCAGGATGAAAAGTATTTCAGTTAGTTTAGTAAGAGGCTGTTTTGTTAAGTTTGCAGGTAAATACAGTCCAACTGAAATCACAGTTAGTCTTACATTTTTTGCCGTCAACATGTGATATTTAAATGTATTGTTATTTTAGATATGCGCCTTTTCTCTCCAGCCTCTGAGTGGGCACGTTGGAGCACAGAGGCAAAGAAAACTAACTTGTGCTTGTAAGTGTAGCTTAAAAGCCGAGGATAGACAGAGAATAAGGACCCATAATCAACATTTACAGGTAAATGTTTGCCTTGTTTAAAGTTCTACAGCTTACTAGCTAATTAGCAAGCCATGCTTCAACCCGACACGCAAGTTCTCCGCCTATAGATAATGATCCAACAAGAAACATTGTTAATACACAGATTGGAGGTGCAATCACTGAACCAAAAATATGAAATATTAATTTATTTTTGGGAAACAGATTTTTTTCTCAAATGAGGGCACATGACCTGTTATTTACAGAGCAAATATGTGAAAAAAGCTAATTCATTTCAGATGAGCTAAGTTTGGATAATGCTAACAAAACCTTGGTGAGCAGGCGGGATACAGAAAGACAGCTAACCACTTTTGGACAATACTCTTGAGTGATGTTGGTTGTCCTGATTATTAATAAGCAGCAGCTGTAGGACTGTAGAACATCTGGACCTGTCTGTTTGCTCACTACGAAAGCGGTGAGTGAGTCAGTCCTGTTTCTGCTTTGAATGAGGTTCTTTGTCTTTGTACTTTAATCCTAAACATTTCACACCAAAATCCTACCCCGAGACAAAGGCAGTAAACACATGCGGTGCACAAACCGCAAGCCAATTCTCACTGTGTCTTGTTATATTACAGCCATTACATGCTATTTAAATTAATTTGAGAATGAAATATTTAAATACTCTACACACAGGGTTTTAACAGAATTCAACAAACACCCATTTGCTCTATTATTTCTTAAATCCCCTCTACAAATCACCATTTCCTGGGTCGAAGAGGAATCACTATATAATTGTGGATTAATTGGTGGGGAGGACTTTCCTGGAGAGAGTTTGAAAATGGATATTTTTTTTGTTTTAATTATCAGTTAAACAGAAGCACCAGGCTCAAACAGTCTGAATTACTTGTCCTCTATTGATTCTCCTCATTTTGTCTAATTCCTTATTTTCATGTGGCTTACCAAGCCTTTGTAAAGAAAAAAAAAAATCCTGCAGACGTCTTAAAAATGAGAAATGTTTTTTTCATAGTTCATATAGCGCAGTGGAAATTAAGGGCATGGAGGTTGAGTTTCAGTCCAATATTCACTGACCTTTTAGATCTGTTTTGGTCTTCAACAGCTCATGAGAGAAATATCAGGCTCTTTAAATGGTGGACTTTCTTCACCAGCTGGCAGTTTGCTTCAGCTGCTTTTTAAAACAGCTTGTAGGGTTTCATTAGAGCCCTGAGACTCAACCATAAAGTTTACATATGGGACAAAAAAATAAAATGTCTAAAAGCTGCATAGAGCTTCACAGTGGGTAGCTATAGGCTCTTATTCACTGCAGACGTTTTAACATGTTATAACATGAAAAGCACCTGGGCTTTTCCTACTGTGAAATGTCAAAATGTCTTCAGTGAAAATGTAGGACACAAGGTTAAGAAACATGTGTTGCTCTTTCTTATCTTTTGGCCCATTACTATACCATCATATAGCTTTCAAAGAGGGCAGTGATATTTGTCTAAAAAAAGGTTTACATCAGTAAAATTTCAGTGCACAACATGCTCACAGGGGATTGGACCAGGCATCTGGAATGACAAAAATCTGTCAGCAAAATATTTGCTGACGGTTTTAAATGACAGCATGTTTATTTAATGGAAATTCATTCAGTGCGTTAACACGTGTAATTGGGTTTTCCTTCTGTCTCAAAGGAATAGTTCAGAAGTTTGTCGTAAGGTGCCACTGGTAATATTCATGCATGGACGTTAGCTCGGTCTACATATCATGTGGACGTAGATTTTTCTACGGCCTGTCAAATACAAACATTTTCAACCAAAATAAAGTCTTAAGGGAATACAACATCTTTGCAGTATTTTAATGCTCAGCCTTCTCTGTATGATGGAACTGTTTATCATGTTAAACAGCTCTAGCTTCTCCTAAACAGACATGCTGACTCAAACGTTCAAGATCCACACGGGATCGACATCTGATGTGACTAAAAATTTAACCCTTTCTTGGCCAGATGCTCAATGACTTAACATTGCTAAACAGTTTATCTGAGCACATTAACAGACGTTTTAGACAAATAAAAATATGTTCTGGTTTCTTTCCTCCTCTATGACAGTAAACTGAATATCTTTGAGTTGTGGACACAATAAGACATTTGAGGACGTCATTTTGGGCTTCGGGAAACACTGATCAACATTTTTCATAATTTTCTGACATTTTATAGACCAAACAAAGAAAGTAATCAACAATGAAAATAAGTGCTCGTTGCAGCCTTACACTATTGCACAACACAGTGTGAGTTCTTTTACCCAGGATGCTCCAGTATTCATTGTAAGGGATATCCCATCTCCTCTGTGAAGCTCCATTTAATCTTTCAGGACCCAGCTGAGAAGCATCGGCAACCAACAATGACTGCTCAGTCATAATTGTCTGGCTGTAGCCACTGTCATGCCAGCAGCATGCTGTGGAAAATTTATAATGCCAGATTTGCCTCATTTGAATAAAAATAGCAGAGCCCTCGCCAATACAAAAACTGCATTACAAATGTAATCAAGTACGAGCTGCAACGACATCATAAACAAATATCCACCATTGAAACTTAACTAGACAACATACAGAATATCACAAGCCAACCACTGGAGTACTAGCTCAGTTAAATACAGTTTATCATCTGTTTGGCTGAAATCTTCAATGAAACCCAGGACATGTTGGGCTGAGATCAATTTGCCGTAGGCTGGTTTGTGGGCATGTAACACGGGGAGGTCATAGCAACAACAGTGGACAGAGGTAAGAAATCACTGCTGTTTCTCGTAAAATTTGCCTGCACTCACCATCTGTTTCATTAATGCCTGTGGTGGTTCTTTTTGATGGCAGTTTCCTCAGCCTTGGGCTGGATGCTGTATCAAGGTAGACAGCTCATCAAAATGAGTGACAGGTTTTTGTGGAGTGGACTTGACCAACTGCAGGGGGTGGAGCTGACAACAAGGTGAAACAGCTTTAACAAAGAACCAAGGGAAACATGAAATGATCAAGACCTCTTCACTTATTCCCTTATATTCCCTTTTAAAAGAACTGTGTGTAACAATTAGGGGGATCTATTGGCAGAAATTGAATATAATATTGATAAGTATTCTTTAGTGTATAATCACCTAAAAATAAAAATCGTTGTGTTTTCGTTACCTTTAGAATGAGCTGTTTATAGATCTACAGAGGAAGGTCCTCTCCTCACGGAGCCGGCCGCCATGTTTCTACAGTAGCCCAGAACGGACAAACCAAACACCATGTGTGCCATGTTGTGCCGTGTCGATAACGTTACTCGCTCTGGGAAACAAAGACACGGTAAAACTCTGTTGGTCTTGAGGAGCTGCAGCATTTATTTCTGCATACTTCCACTGTACATTCACTTGATATTCTCAGAGCTAAACTAACTCTGTCTTCTGCCCCACTAGCTCACTTGTTCGCTAACACACATTCGCCGCCGCTCTCTCTCTCTTGCATCACCACTCACTTCCCACGTACTCCAACTGAGCCACGCTACTCTAACAACAACTAGCTCTAGATAGGGCCATTCGCCTTTTTCACGTCGGTCACCGTAGTTCTCCTATACGCTTGGCGCGCGGGAGAGGCTGCCATCTGCAACCTCACCGCTAGATGCCGCCAGATGTTACACACTGTAGCTTTAACGAAGAACCAAGGGAAACATGAAATGATCAAGGCCTCTTCCTGTTTATCGTCTTTGTATATTCCCTTTCAGGTGCAAGTGAATAACAAATGCTTTAAAATATAAATGAAGTCACAGACGGTGTGTGATCAGTGTGTCCTTTAACAATAGGTATGATGCAGAGCAAACGTTCTTTTAGATCTTTAGGGACCTGACTAATACATTTACGTGTAAACGGATGCCTGAGAAAAAGCCCTGCAAGCAACTGAGAGAATCATAAACCATCTGAATCTTTTATAGGTCAACAAACGCCTGACAGAAAACTTGCAGGATCGCTCGGGTAGAAATGCTAAATCTCAAGAAACAGGTTTAAATATTGAAACACCTCTCCATAATTCACATTCGGCGCTACACACAGCGCTCTGAGCGACCGTCTCTCATCTCCGACACCTGGGTTCCCTGTTGGGTCGACCGAAAGTCGCTGGCAGTCCAGCAGGGTGACCTGATTATTAGGAAGATCATGCTGTAGCTGCGAGTCACAGGCCTGATCCTCTGTCGAGTTCACACTTCACAGCTGTTGTTAATCCTCGCTGAACTGTGCATGAGCAAGATAGTGAAACCTTCCCCGTTACCGGGGCTCTCACATCTCCTCTCATAAAATGCATACATCCGTGTCTAAGGGCTTTATGAGAGGAAACAGTTTTGTAATTACACTGGCTGCAATTTGGTGATTGAGTGCACTTAAAAAAAAAAGATAAGTTGCACAAGTGTTTTGACTGAGGAATAGATAATTGCGACTGCTCAGCAAAATAGTTCAAGGATGTCAAATGTTGCCCAGAGCTAATGTGCAAGTCCTTGGAAAATCTGTATACGTACGGTATGTTTAGTAGGATCTGGATGAAACTCTGCAGAATAACTTTCTGACCTTTCGGTGATTTGCTCGTGTGCACAGCATCTGAATTTTAGATTAAAGCATTCATTATCATGTGAACTGGCTGCTCCACTGTTTGAAAGATGCACATTGCTTTAAGTTACAACATTACAGAGCAGCATTAAATACACTCAGTGCAGCAGCATCGAACACTTTACTCTGCTTCGTCTAAAAAAAAAAGCCCCGTTGTTATTTGTTTTTGGAGAGTGGTCTTTTTAAATCTAATATCAGTTACCCTCCAGACAAGAGAATCAATACTTGATGAGCATTAATTTTCTGTACTGGTTTGTTCTCCCCGTGCTCTAACATGCCTTCCATGAAAAATACATTTGTTTCCCCTGGCTCTGTTGCCATCCAAGACCGCCGAAGGTCGAGCTGTGAATTTACTGCGGCCGTTTGTCTTGCTCGCTTGGCACCGGCCGCTTTGTCCGTGTTAATGTGGTGAGTGTGTAGGTGCATCCAGCAGCCTTCCCAGTTTATTAACATTCGAGAGTGCAAAGCAAAAAAACATGGTCATCTGGATGAATGCAACATTCATTCAGGGTCTGGCAGTGTGAGAAGGGTGATGGGAGGTGGGGTGGGGGGGTGCGGGTAGATTGGGTTGGATGGCTGCCCAAAGGCACACTTGTGGCTTCCAGAAGAGTGGATCATCATTTTGTTCTGTAAACCATTTGTATGTGATGGAAACATATGAACACCAGTTGTATGTGAATAATAAGTGCTTTGTTGATACTAAAAGCAGAACTAGTTTAAACAAATGATGAACAGTGATGCAGTTTTGTATATTTTGCCAACATAACATATAGTAATAGTAGAGTAATAGGTACAGTGCACTGCCTGATATCCTACTTATGTTTGATTTAACACTAAATAATCTACATACAGTACTGTAAGTGGTGGAATAACTAAATACATTTGTACATTTATATCATTCTGTAGCTTCCCAGTGGTGTTCCTTTTGTATTCAAATCTGAACATTCAAATTTTGGTCAAAGTATATATGTTTTAGCGTAAAAATGCTATTTTCCCAAGCCCTTCTAAAAACATTTTCTCGTGACCTGATGTGGGTTTCTGCAGGATGACGCTGCTACATGTACAATATACAGTACATCCTTATAGTCAGTGTATTAACGTTACGTACAGTAACTTGGATGGCGGTCGGCATGCTCCTAGTTTGGAGAGGCAGACAGGAGTACCGGCACAGAAGCTAAGCAATGTATTTTTCGGTGACTGGATGGTGAGCACTTCTGTTCTGGAAACTGCTCAGAAACCCCCTTATTATTATTTTCAGTCATACCCAGTATATGCAATTCCAAGACTGTTTAGGGACCCCAGTATGCAGAAATATTAAAATACATAATTTTTGGAATAGGTGAAAATAACACATTTACACTGCATTCAAAAAATGGCAAGTTTTTGCCCAGAAACTGCATGTGATTATCATAAAGTGGGCATGTCTGTAAATGGGAGACTCGTGGGTACCCATAGAACCCATTTTCATTCACATATCTTGAGGTCAGAGGTCAAGTGACCCCTGTGAAAATGGACATGCCAAGTTTTCCACGCCAAAATTTAGGTGGTTGGTACCAAAGGATTCCTTACTGTAGGTTTCATATGATACCAGGACCTTCACATTAGCTTTAAAACTGTAAAAACTAAAGTTGGTCAGGATCCCCGGCGACTTAAATACTTTTAATTAAGTAAGGTTTTAATTTTTACTTGTAGTTGCGTATTTTCACAGTGTGATATTGGTACTTTTTACTTAAATAAAGTATCTTAATACTTCTTCCACCTCTGCATACTGTACAGCAAGTAAAGGCTTTTGCATTGAACACTGGGAACCAAAATAAGTTCATTATCTCTTCTTCAGCCATCTGGTTTTTGTTTGACTTATCTGCCTCATCTGGTCGCACTCATAGAAACCCACCCAGCACCCAGGAACTGCATAACTTCAAATACAAACGTGCTGTTTTGCTTACGCCTGTTTTCACAATGTACTTATGTGCAGTTTGTGTTGTTGCATGTGTAACACGGGTACTTTACATGAGTTGAGCGGATGGGGAATGAGTTGGAACGAATGAGTATGTGCTTTGCAAGCCGTCAAAGTGGCTCAGTTATCACAAGGGGGACCTGGGTTTGAATCTCAGCATTAGTTTGCATAATGTGCTCCCCGTGTTCCCAAAGATGCTCTTTTTTCCTGTAATGTGAAAAAGAGCGCGCTTGTACGTTTGTTAGCTGTGCAGTGGACTGCTGACCTATCCGTGGTGTTCTCTGCCCTCCACACATTGCATGCTGGGATAGATGTCCTTATATAAACCGGTGTTCCTTATATAAGCCGAGTTCTGCTGGTTGAATAGTTGTTGAAGACATTTTCTTCTCCCTATTTTCTGCTGTTGACCACAAAGACGTATGTGGGCTTAAGATTGAATGACGATGATCGACACTAACGTCAGTGTGCACTGACTTGAATGCTTTTGTTAGAGCAGTAACCGTATTGTGTGCAAATTATGTAAACCTTTTGTGTCGATGGTCGAGCACACTGGAATGACGTTGTTTTATCCAAATTCTTACATCCACTCTATCAAAGCTGCAATGCAGCCCATTTCAGCAGAAACATTTCCTCATTGTTCATCACGTTAACTGAATTCATCATTCAGCACATTCAGTGTAACTCTAAAAGATGAATGCTTTCCTTTCATTGCTTCAGTTCTGTAAAAACAAAACAATCCAATAGTATATTATAGTGTCTGAATTGCTGATGTTGTAACTTTACAAGACATCAACGCAGACAAATAATGCTGGCGACAGCAGTCTTAATGTGATAGCCTGGTTTGGGGCACAGAAAGTTGCCACCTTCCTGTAGCTGCACAGATGAACATAACCAGCTTCTGCACTCTCAGGGTTTTAACAAACATGGACAGACAGTCTGCTTTAAATTATGCAAGCAGTCACTGGCGAGAGAGAGATTATGCAAAGGAAAGTAACCTGAGAACGAGAGAAGGGGGCCTATTGTAAAAATGTAGTTCTTTTTGTTACTGTGTTATAGGGCTGCACAGTTAATCGACTATTATCGCGATCACGATTTCGGCTTCCCACAATTAAATGAACGTGATCGACTGCGATATTGACGTTAAAATGCTGCGCTCATAGAAAACTGCGCTTCATAAATCAAGCGCTTCTTAAACTAACAGCTAGAGTTGCACCGTCAATCAGCAGCCGATTGAAGCCGGCAGGTTTTCAGCAGTCTAATATTCATATATCCAAGCTTTTTGCCGGTCAGACAAACATGTCGTCGGTGTTGAAGTTCTTCAGTGAGTGAAGGAGACATAAAGCTGCAATTTGTCACAATTGCAAGTCCAAAATAAGCCGCGGAGGAACAACATTAAAACATTTAGAACAACTAAGTTAATCAGACACTTTCTATTGTAATTCATTCCCATGATGCTGCTCAGTGATCACAGTGACCAGCTCATCTGCCGACAGTACGGAGCACGTTATGGTGCGTTCAAGCTCTATTCAGTAAAATGGAGTATTAGGCGATGGTAAATTATAACCCTATCATGAAGCGTTCAAATGTCATCTTGTAAAATGTAGTTTTGGGTGAGAAACTTGAATAAATACAGTGGTTTGCAAAGCAATATAAAATAGATAATAGAGAGAGAAATATGACCTGTTTAACTTCCTAACACTAGCTATAAGCAGCTTATAATATATAAAAGATTTCTTTAATCAACGCAAATATTTAAATAAAAATACAATCATTTATTTCATAATCATTTGAATTGTGTTTTTTTATGCAAAATAACAACTATAGATGACAATAACATAGTAAGAGGATAACATTTAGACTTTTTGACGGTTGGAATGAAGCACAACATGGACGTGAAAGCAGCGCTCTGTTTATTTAAAATGTGAAATTGCAATAAAAATATTATTGTCCCTAATATCTATGAATAATTGTGATAATAATCGTGATTTCAATATTGATCAAAATAGTCATGATTATCATTTTTGCCACAATCGTGCAGCCCTACTGTGTTATTTTCATTTTGCACTCCGTCATAAACCACCTGACCTCATTGTTCAAGTTGTCTTTGTATCTCTGGCTTTGTTAGTAATGGCCCACCCAGTAAAACATCCTCCTTCCATGTCTCAGTGGCTTTTCTTCTCCTTTTGACAACCATCAGTTTCTTTTAACAAAGCACTAAAATGTCTCCATTACTGAAAAGCAAAAGATAAAAAAAAGTCCAGCTCTGACTCAACTGGTGGTGACGGAGAGAAAAAAGATAGCTCGAGACAGGAAGGGGATTTGTCATATTAGAAGGCATGATGTTTTCTTGGCTGTTGTTTGGATTCACATCACTGGACCAAAGTATCCATTTTGTCCTTTTGTGTGAAGAACAAAATGACAGTGCTTACAAAGATCTGCCGCCGCCGCTAAGCACAAGCACAGACAGCCACTGAGCGCCTGAGGAGGATATTAAACAGGTTTCCTTATTTGGGAATCATTTATCCATCTGCAGTGTTGCCCCTCGGCTGTGTGTTCTGTCCTATACGGCAACACAGTCGCCCTTTGCAGTGATCAAAACTGCTCATAACTACACAGAAAATGTTATTTCAAATGTTCCCCTCCTCTCTCAAAAATAAGCAGCCTGGAATATAACAATCACACTCGAGATGAATGACATCGCAAAGGCACCACTTCAGCATTTAAGCAGTCTCTAATTATAGATTGAACCAGAGTCTATTTTCTTTTGTAACCCAGGTTAATTAAAGGACATTTGCTGGATTTTTAATTACAACGTGAATCGGTCCAATAACTTTTAAATGATTTCATGAAAATAAAACCTTTTACAGCCAGTGAAAGAGCAGGAATGCCTTTATCTTGTACACAATACTTTATCAAAGAATCACATATAAAAACACACTTTAACTGTTATTTACTTTGATTCTCGCATTGGTTGCTCCTCCTGTCTTTGACGTGTTAAAGCCCTCCAACTACTAAGAACATTCGAGCAACAGAAATACACACCACAGCACACGGACCCTTTAACTTTAAGATTAGAATGCAACACACACAATTCAAAAATATATATCCTCTAATCTTGCAGTAGTTGCCCTTTTTTTCACCTTTTTGTACAATTAGAAAAAATACACAGTTGACTGAATTCATTCGAGGAAA
The DNA here is from genome assembly GCA_916701645.2 of Sebastolobus alascanus. Classification (NCBI taxonomy): domain Eukaryota; kingdom Metazoa; phylum Chordata; class Actinopteri; order Perciformes; family Sebastidae; genus Sebastolobus; species Sebastolobus alascanus. The sequence continues at coordinate 3,225,202 of CAKAOJ020000121.1, forward strand.
TGCTTTGACAAAGTCACAAGTGATACTGTATTTTGCACCGTGACGGATTTGGATACAGCACTGCTCTCTCCTCGCTAAGCGTCTGCAGTGTCCTGTGTGCCACTAAGCTTCACCCTGTGTGTTCACACGAGTGTTCACACGAGTGTTCACGTGCCCTAAAGTGTGTGGAGCGTTGTGCCCAGCCAGCGTCCTGAGGGTCATATATATATATTCATATTGACATCTCCGGGATTCACTGTCATGTGTGTTCGCACGTCGTCACCTCGGGGAGGGGCGTCTGGTCCTGCATGACCACTTGAGGAGGGGTGGGGACACGGCGAGCGTGGGCCACCGAGTTTTTCTGCAGCTCCACCCCGAAGGCGGGAGAAGCGTTCTGCAACTGTCTCCTGTACTGCACGAAGCTGCAGGTCTTTAGGATGATGGCCAGGATGTTCTTCCCTATCAGGATCCCGGACACCCTGGCGTCCCTGTACAGGATCATGTTCCCCCCGCGGATGAAGAGGGTGATGACGTTGATGGTCACCAGGCTGAGGATGGGGTAAAGTAGCATCTTGTGTGGCACGATGTTGATGCCCTGCATGCTGATCTCGCTCAAGGACACGCAGGGCAGCACGAGCAGCAGGATGTAGCAGTAGAAGAACATCAAACCCTCGGCCCACAAAGGGAGCCCCTTCTTCTGAGGCTCCCACAGGTTGGCTTGGATGTCCAGTATGTCCAGCAAGTCCACCACCACCCAGAAGAGGCGATTGCGGATCTCCTCGCGCTTCTTGAAGGCGCGAACGTACTCCATGTGGTCGATGGCGACCAACACCACGAACAGCAGCGGGATGCAAACGGACAGCAGCAACGTCAACGCTTTCCTCGCGAGAGCGTCCAGGCTCTTCCTGTCCGCCTTGTAGTTTTGATACACAAAGTAGACCTTGATCTCCAGCACAAAGATGTAAAGGAACCAGAGTATCATGGCGTAGCCTCGCTTGGACGTGCGCACCTCGGCGCCCACCCACACCGCCACGTAGCGCAAGACGATCAGGAAGCAGATGTCTCCCACCATCACCATGATGCAGATGCCGATCTTGCGCGGCCCGTGGTTCTGCTCCACGAGGTAGGCATCGATCAGCGCCATGCTGCTCATGATCAGGATGGTGGACAGGCACACGTGGGGCTTGTTGGTGGGAGGTGGAGGTACCATCCTTGCCTGGGCGAGAAGAGGAGGAGGAGGAGGTGGAGGAGGAGGAGGAGTGTTGTTGAAGAGGGAGTGCAGAGGGGGCTCAGTTTGTCCAGTGAGGAGGCAGATCAGATAGTGCTGCTAGACAGCGGTGTTCCCCTCCATTGCTTCTGCCTTGGCCAGAGTCCAGGATGCATTAATAGGATTCACACAGATCACTTCAATCAATCTCCGCTTGTGCCCAAGCCACCTGCCGGGTAGACAGTACCCCTCATTTAGTAAATTATGTTCATTGACAAATGGTCTGTAAACATACAGGTTTGTTATGGTATAAATGAATGAATCTCAGGATGTGTATCAACCTTTAACACCCTGATGATCATTCATCAAACACAACACAGCAGTTTAATCAACGGGTTGCATTTTTTAAATATAAAAAAAAAAAAAGAAGCTGCGATGTATTCTCATTCCAGATTCACTTCCGACACCCTTGTTTCCACACAAGCTTAAGCCTTCAGAGATAAAAATCCAGCTGAATACTCACTTGTGTCCCTCTTTGTACTTTATCCTAATGACTGGCAGCGAGCGATCATCCATGAGACTGCACTGGGAGATCACAAAGCCCATCTGTAATCCAAAGGAGAAGAGAGGAGAAAACGCACGGGATCCTCTCCTTCTCTGACAGACGTAAATCCACCAGTCATGGATATATTTCTCTCCTTTTTTTTTTTTTTTTTTTTTTTAAGCGAAAGAGAAATCCCAAAATATTGCCGTCATAATCCACTTACTGCTCAGACTGAATCAGGAGGAAGCATCTTACAGGTCACGAAGACCGCTCTCAATTCCTGCAACTAAGAATAGAGGTGATTTTGTGTTGTGCTTAGATAGAGCGTTTAAACCTCCAACTCCCCGTAAAGAGAAAGTTATTCTTAGTGGGAAAAAATCTCTGCAGTAAGTCCTGCTTAAGAGAGAATTTCCTCTCCAGAAGTTTTCCTCTCCATCATCCAGCATCCATGAAGTAACATTTTGCATCTGTGCATGTGTGTTTCAGAAGAGGGAATCTTTCAAATGCGGCGTGTGTCTGACTGTCCTTCCCCACTCAGCTGTGTGCATGTGTGTCCTCCCGTGTGTGTGTGTGTGCAGGTTTCAGCTGTCTCCACGCTTCGTTGTCGTTGTAAAATACTGCCCCCCCGGCGAGATCCTGGCTGCTGTGCCGTTCTCTGTCTCCTGCTCTAGCAGCTTTTGCCAGGGACACCGGGATCAACAGCGCCAGTGGATTCCCCTGCCTCCACTCGGCACGCTCTGCCAACACCACCAGCGCCGTGATACTCCAACGCCGCCTTGCCTCTGCCCGTCTGCCTCTGCCCACTCCTCAGCCCCTCTCTGCGAAGTCGGAGAGATGCTCCTCCGGTGCGTTTCAGACACACTCCTGGGGATGAGCTCTCTCGCAGCTACCCTCCTCTTCCTTCTCCCTCTTCTGCTCAAGTAAAGGCACTTGCTGTGTGGAGGTGACGCTCAGCAGACCACAGCTGCAGAGCGAGGGAGAGAGAAAAGAGGTAGAGAGAGAGAGAGAGAGAGAGAGAGAGAGAGAGAGAGAGAGACAGAACACTTTTCCAGGGGGTGGAGAAAGGCGGGGGGAGGGAAGACGAGCCAGCCTTTTGCAGCTTAGCTGAATGCACAACTTCTCTCCCTCACCCTGTTTTTTCTTCCCCCCCTCTCTCTTCTTTTCACATTGTGTCTTGTGCTGATATCCTATTTTCTCAGGCTGTTTCTTTTTTGGCTCCCAGAAAGAGCCCTGGTTGCCTTCTTCTTCTTCGAGGATCCCATTAAGGCGGCGTGCATTTTGAGGTGCTGAGATGAAAAGTGATCCAAAGTGGAGAAAAAGGGGGGAGGGTGAGAGAAGAGGATATGCTCTCCAGTATGGGATGTTAAAAAAAAAAAAGCCAGCTTCCCAGCAGGCTGTGTGTCTGCGGTCTGGGGAGACATGGGAGGGAGAGGAGGGTGAGGCGTGCGGTGGCTCCTCCTGACAAAGAGCCTTTCTATTGATCTACTGACAGAGCAGTGAATCAGGAGCCTGAGATGGGGCCAGAGACCAAAAGAGATGAGGGGTAAGGGGAGATAGGGAGGTACAGATGTGGGGAGAGCTAATGACAAAGGGGGGGGAAAAAACAAGACAAGTAGGTGGAGGTGGAGTGACATGATGAGAAGAGAAAAAAAAGAGAGCAGGAGATGTGCGGGGTGGGACTAAATGTCAAGGGAACATTTTTATCCTCTGAGATGTAATAATGCTTAGCTGGCAGATAATACTTATGCAAAACTGTGTAAAGGTGGGGAAAGGTTGCCATGCAGTATGCTAACACCAATACTGTAGCTCTGTTTATCCAGCTGGGCCAATTAGCGATAATCCTTCCTCAGAGGAACCAAACTGCTTTCATTACTACAGTATGAAGCCATTTACTGCTCACTGAATGAACCGCAGTTACTGAGGAGTCAAAAGTATTGGTTTTCTATGCACTGTGGCTGCACTTTTCATCCAACTGTGTAACGACAACTGAACATAATTGCAATCAATCATGCAGATTTTTTGCAGCCGCGAATGGATATGGTTGCAGATTTATCAGCTGACAGCTGCCATCATGGCTGTTTATGGCTTCTATCATGCCTTTATCATGGCAGCATATGGAGGCTTGAAAAATCAGTCAAGCGAAACAGCCGTTTGCCTTTCACCAAGCTGCTTTCTTATTGACTATTTCCTCTAGATTTATCAGCCATAATTGAGCCACGACAAGCGGAGTGATGAGTTAAGATCCTCCTCTGCAAAAAGTCCACAACATTTCTTTGTGCATTTCATTATAAAACACATGGCAGGCTCCAATTTAGAGCCGCAGTGGGTAGAAATGGAACAAATATGATTAAAAAAAAGTTATTTTTATACGGTCACTATATCCTGACAGTAGTGTATGAGACCGGTAATCTGAAAAAAATCATGTGCCTCTGTGTCCTCCGGTGCTCCCAACGGCATCTGCAGGATTTCACAGACCATCTATGAGCCGACTGTCAATCACTCGCGAACTCCGATCAAACGGTCAAACTGGGCAGCGCTGATCAAATATGAATCAATATTCTGTTACTGTAATGCCTATTTCTCGCCTCAAATGTTTTCAGAAACATCTTGTAGTGTACTGTTTAGCTGTAAAATGAGAAAGTTTGTGACCCGGCAGCCATGTTGAGATCTGTTCAGGAAATACCAAGCACCGACCACCAGCAAGAGCACAGCCAATAGGAACAGCCAATAGGAACAGCCGATAGGAATGCTCTCTCTCTGAAATGACCTGTGATTGGCCAAAGTCACGGGCTAGATGAAAACAGAGCCACTTGAATTACAATATGCTGAAAGGTTATAATGGAATTTTTTGCCCAAAGATGGAAACAAATAGTTGCTTACTGAAGCTTTAACTGGCTGCTGCAACACATTTACAGACAGATTGTTAGAGAAGGTGGTTAGAGAACTCAGTGTGTAATGAAAGGTCACAGGTCTGATCCAGCGCTCCCGTTAACGGCCACGTGTCCTTGAGCCAGACACTGAACTGCTGCCTGCCCACTTGTTTGCTAAAAGTCACTGTGTAGCAACAGCGTCAGCTATACGGCGGAATTGTAAATGCAAATGAGTGGATGGCCTGTCTGCTCCAACAGGGAACAGCACTGTGATCTTAATAGTTTCACCCCCCCCCCCCACAAAATCAGTATGGGAGATTGATACAGCACCTCTATCATCCACTTTGCTATTCCTCCCACATCTAATCCAGCAATCTATAATGTATATCTTCATTTACATGCCTTTTGTAATGCACAATGGAGTCCAAGACTATGATAACCTTTCCATTAAAAAGGGCAGTTAACCTGGGCTCGGACTTTGATTCACATCTGCTGAATATCTTCATTTATACACGCTGAGCATTTCCCCTTTTTGGCTTCCTTCGCTCTGTGTTCATAATTCATGAGCGCAGAGGGAGTCACATCGCCGTCTCTTAACGGTATTGTCTGTTTAGATGGAGCTGATTTATGCACTAGTTTATTACAGTTAGTGTGTGTCAAAGTTCTCAGTCCTGATTAATATAATTACACTGCTACACCAACACAAGGCTGTGCTTTATGATTTATGAGATTTCAGCGGAAAAAAAAGTACTTCGCTTGACTGTCCTCTTGTGCCCTCTCTCCTTCGTCCATCAGGCTCCGCTCAGCCTCCTACAGAGGACTGCCCTTGGCTCCCGGACAGGGACACTGCATCATCACCGTTCAGCACCAGGCAAGCTAACACACATCAGATGACAAAAAACACCAGCTCCATCCACTATATAACGTAAAACATCTACGGGAAAAAACAACCAGAGCACTCAAAGTAAGGAGGCCGTGGAGTGGCTACGCTGTGGTTTTCTCATCCCGGCTTTTGGAGTCGTAGAGAGAAAGCGGCTCTGTTTTGAAAAATGAAATGTTTAATTCAATCTCTTTGCCTTTAAATGTGGTATTTGCCTTTTATGCAAATATTTGAGCATGCTTTCTCAGAGCATAACGCACTCCATTTCCAGAAAATGTTCCCTTGACAACCAAGTGCAGCGGCTTGAGAAACGTGTTTTCTCATCTTGTCAGAAAAGATATCATGGGAGAAATTCAACATCGCAAGCGTGCACCTTGAACTCGGCTTAAATAATGCATATAATATGTTTTCTAAACATTGCCACGGGAGGAAAAACAAATTACCCGTAGCTTACTGTACCACCGTAGTAAGAAAATTGGGCTTTCAAGTGCAGTTTCTTCTTTTGTCTGATTGCAATTGCTGGTTCAATCAGCAGCCTATTCGTCCTTTTCCTCTTTGTGCAAATGTCTGCGAGGCTTTTATCAGAGTACTACTACTGTCTATTAAAAACACAGTATGCCCATTTGATGAAGGTTTTCTTTTGCAACTTTGAAACACATCACACACTTTAACACAATCCATGTTTACTGCGTCGATGTTCCCCCGGTGCGAAGCTGAGGGGAGATATTAATGTGCACCGAAGTGCTGCAGGTAGTGGCATAATTACAAGGGTATGTATGACTGAATGAATGGGCTGATTTGATTTCCTTTGTGTTTAGACTGCAGATGATTTACTTAAGAGTCGAGAGCGAAGCATGGTTAATTTCACCGCAGTGTGCCACGTGAAACCCAATAGTAATACCTACCAATTAGAATTATCATGAGACTCGTCTTGTTTTGACACGCAATGTGGGTGAAATGTTTCCGTCTCTGTCTCTGTCTCTGCGTTTGTCGTCATTGAACAGAGAGAGATGAGCGTTAAGCAAACAATCAGTGTCACAATATTCAACATGTCATGATTTGCAGGTGTTGTTAGCGGGGGAGGGGGACACAAAGACAATGGACACAAACATGGATTAATTGCTCGTGTTTGGCAGCAGGGATTCGGTGTCAGCAAGTTGTGAAAAGATTGGGGAATTTACATCACCAAAGACAATTTGTACATGAAGCATAACAGTGGAAATAGGACACATAAATCACATTAGCTGTTACCCTGAGTCTGCCATCGATTACCTACAGGAAAACAAATGGGGGCGTTAAGGCTTCCCATCCTTAAACATCCCCATCAGGGTTATAACCACCAAATGGGAAACATGAAGTGGACAGGCTAAGCTGCTCCCCATGGGGCTATTAGATCAGAGAGGGAGGGAGGGGGGGGGTGTCTACCCTCCACCTCCTCACCACCCACCACCCACCCATGCAGGAGGAGATGCAGGTCATTTCAGCCCACGTAGCTATGATATTTAACCGTCGGTAACAAGGAAGGAGTGTATGCTGGTATCTCTGCTATATTCGACATGACATCAGGTCAAATGTGAGACAAAGTCTCATCAACATCTCTTACAGGGGATTGATGACTACAAAGCAGACCAGGATCTAACAGTATTTGCATTTGATTGATCTCGTTCAGAGTCCCACGCGGGTGGGCTGTGCAACGGAGAGGAAGAGAATGATTGCCGCGTTATTACCTCAATCTGGAAGTCAACGGAGAGACATCTTGATATTCATTCAAAAACCTTACGACTTCACAAACCCACTACACTCAGAGCAAAACAAACACTAAGAATTATCCGTATTAAACATTAAACATATAAAGTTCAAGCGATGTTGTTGTATAATATAACGAGGCGGTTCTCTCCAAATGCTACCTGGAAACGCAGCGAGCGACAGATGACTTATGATCACTGCTCATGAGCACAGATTTCTTTTTATATAAGCCTCCCCCAGTGTGAGAACAGGTGGGGGGGAGCGTCATCATTCATGGCTCAAAATACCTTTTCGTCTGAAACGCAGCTTTGGACATACAGTACGAGATGAAACGCATGTAAGTAATATTTCCCGCTGCAGCCTGTCCAGCACAAAGAACCCCAGACAAAGGGAGAAATTCACTTGACGCCATTAATGAATTAAGCATTAGAGGATTTATGTCGGGTTGAACAAGTTTATTCCCTTCACAGTTTGTATCAGCAATATTTATTTAAATGGAAAATATTAAATACCTTCCTGGGACTTTAGTTTTATCCATGTAGGAGCAGTGCTTAAGTATTTAGTACTGACAGTTGTAACAGCAGCATTAAAGGAGACATATCATGCTCATTTCCAGGTTCATAATACATACATATTTTGGGTTTCTACTAGAACATGTTTACATGCTTTAACGTAAAAAAAATCACATTATTATTTTCATACTGTCTGTCTGAATATATTCACCCTCTGAAAGTGAAGCCAATGCTGAAGTGCCTTAAACTTGCATTCTTTCTAATAGCCAGTAGGGGGCGACTCCTCTTGTTGCTGAAAGAAGTCTGATTGTATAGAAGTCTATGAGAAAATGACCCTACTTCTCACTTGATTTATTACCTCAGTAAACATTGTAAACATGACTTTTTGGTCTCAATCGCTAGTTTCAAGTCTTCTTCAATACAGCCTGATGTTCATTTAGTAAATTATGGTCCCATTTAGAGTCAAATCTTCTAGACACAACCCTTTCCCATGTCTTTGGCAGCTGGAATTTGCAGTTGGTGAAACAACAATTTAGACCATAATAATAGACCATAAAGCAGGATATGCTTTAGGGCGTGGCTACCTTGTGATTGACAGGTCGCTACCACGGCGTTGTCCGGTTTGGGAGTTGTCCGTGTTTTCGTCTTAGAACTTTAACCCTTTCACAGTGTGTTTTCAGTTCATGAAAGTTAATTATAACATTTTTGGTCGCCTAAAAACTGCTCCACTCTCTTGTGTCACTTCTGGTTGCAAAAAACGTGACGACCGAAAACCAAGATGGCAACATCACGGTGCCTACGTCCACTTCTTATATACAGTCTATGTTCTCAAGCTTGGCGGTATATTCTAATAAGCCTGCATGTGACATAGGAAGGGGAGCCATATCTGAACGGCTTGTTGAATCACATATTTTCTGATCTAGACATCCCACAAAAAAACTGACTGGGTTGTCTTATTTTACACTTTGTGGGTTGGTAGGCACTCCAGATACCCAAATGTATGTGCACAAGCACTGAAAAAAGTGAGTTTTTCATGATATATCCGCTTTAAGTTCTATTCATCCCTATTAATGCCTAAAGCTAAAGCTAACTGTGACCCCTACGTGACACAATAATCAGTCAGAACTCCACTATTACAGCAAAATACAAGTGAGCTCGAATATTCTCAAGTGAAGAGCTGATATGTCACCAAGCAAAATAAAATTGTTATAATGATGCTTTGTAGTTTTCGTTTTGAGAACAGACTGTTAAGTGCTGCCATTCGCTGACTCATAGCAACGCGTTCCACCGCCGAGCAGCTGAAAATGCAAGGAGGAGAGTTGGGGGGATGAGAGGGTTCGGAAATCCCGATGGGCGGTGAAATTTGGGTCGACGAGAAAGTGGGTTTCAAAAGCCAGAAATCTCTGCACTTGATGAAGTAATTGCTGGAAGTGTACAACCTTCAGCACATACTACATATTTTGGTAAACATACGTCATTTTACGACTTTCGACAAAACGTGAATTTGTGGTATTGCAAATATTGTTGGTGCTTTTACACTGGGGACCTTCACTCTTCTCCCTTTATTTACAGTAAATACTGAGATGATAGTGGCAGTGGAGTTAGTGTCACTCTGGGATGCTGTGTTTTGATGAGCTAATTGGCAGCGCATTTTCCTAAAAGGCTTTTTGTTAACCTGTCTACTCTCCGCTCCAAACGTGAGATACATTTTGATGGACTCTGCAGCCACACACATAATGATGTTGAGTGACTAAAACAAAGTAGATTGTAAGAATGGAACATAAATCTGTAGAGGTTGTCAGTCAATATTAATGACCGTGACGCTTTCGATAAAATGAGGTTACAGGTTTCCTCTCAGAATTTTTCTGTCGTGAATCTTCTTTCTGAATGCAACATGGAGCTGAAAAAGAAAAATTCACTGCGTCATCATAAATATAAAGATGAACAACATACTGATCTGTACGCGACCGGTGGTGTGTAGGACAGTGATTTGTCTGCAGCCTTATTAGACTTGAAACTATTGATGAATTTTCTGTTTGTGCAGGCCTCTCTGTGGTTTCCTCACTCTGATTAATTGAATACAGAGCAACCGTGATGCGCCCGTTTACCCATAAAGAATATTCGCATGCTCCCTTGAGGTTGCTTGTGTACAAAGAAACCGAATGGCATTAATTAAACTGTCTACATTCATAACTAAAGCAGGAGAGAAAAATCTTCCACGTGCCATGCCTCTTTGTCAAAGTCATTTTGCATGCAGCACTATTACTTATCAGTTGTTTTCTTTTCACGCTGCTGCATGTTGGGTAAATGTTATTTTTTATGCATGAGCTCTGAGGTGACTACTGTACTATTAAATCCGGCAAAATCTACAGTTATAAGAAGGATCAAGAACTTTAAATAAAACCAAAATATCAGCTTTACACAAGCAAATGATGAGCACCGGCTTGCATTCGTTCTGAGGGCGACTGCGAGCAAGAGGCCATCACGATGTTATCCTCACGGAAAACATTCACGTTTCTCCCTTTTCAAAGCACCGAGCTGGGTTGCCTCTCGATCCACGTTTGTGTGCATTTTCAGTGGCAAGTTTCCCAACTCTCCTCACAGGGGACCTGGCTAATTTGGGGAAGGAGTTTATAAATGGAAGAAACCGCGCAGCCCCGGCTCACCTTTCTTCCCCGAGGACAACTGCTTAGTTAGCTTAATGAGGCAGGGTTGTGTGTGTGCGCCTGTGCATGTGTTTGTTTCTCTGTTTGCTGAGAATAGAGAGGTTACGCTTGATGAGATAAACTTTGCTGAGTCCACTGTGGAAACTTTATCTTGCGTGCTGCTATTGTTAAGAAAGTATCATCAACTATCATGCGGCGAGTATAGTCTCCCACGTCTGTGTAGCCGTTTTAAACAAACGTGGTTGACTGGAGTTCAAGATATTTCTGACTGATATGTAACTTCTTGACAGTAAAACACGTTACGTGCCATCCTGTCTCCAGAGCTCTCACAAGACGCAGCTCACGTTAACTGGCTGCACTAATATTGCACCATAGCTTGACAGTGGCCATTAATCACTCAGTGTGGGGAGGATGGGTTTGTTTTATAATCATTGTAGCTTCTACCATTATACATGTATTCTAAAATCTATGCACGGTAGTAATGAGCTGAGGTGGATGAGGAACATTAGCGGGGTCGTAAATCAACTCTGACTGACTGGAGATCCAGAAATCTGGAGACCATCGAGGTTATCAAGTTTTATGGAGTTAAATTCTTCATTGGGAAAAGCTGGAGGAGGATTGAAAGAAGATGCAGCTGTTTACTCTGCAGCTCATGTGGAGAATTGGTTTGATGAATTGTATACGTTGAAGAAATGTGATTATAATTGAACCATACAGTAACCCACCGGTCTTTCCCAGGACCAACTGGCCGTTTACAGAGTCCTGCCCTCCTTGTTACTGGTACTACCTGTCAAACCATTCTTGTACAGCACATATGAAGTTTACATTGATAACAGTGGCAGAACGTTTTAGTATTTTTATGCCTCGGCGCTGGCGACAGCCGTGGCCGGAGGCATTATGTTTCGGGTTGTCCGTCCGTCTGTCTGTATGTTCGTCCCATTCTCGTGAACCCGATATCTCAGGAACACCTTCAGGGAATATCTTCAAATATGGCACAAACGTCCGCTTGGAATCGAGGATGAAGAACTGATTAGTTTTTGATGGTCAAAGGTCACTGTGACCTCACAAAACACATTTTTGGCCATAACTCAAGAATTCATATGCTAATTATGACAATTTCACACAAATGTCTAATTGGATAAAATGATGAAGTGATGACATTTTGGACAGACATGAATGTAAACTGCAACTTGATTCGGTGGTGAAGGCATATAACCCCGAGGCGGTAATTCTAGTTTTAAATAAACAGTGGCTTTGTTTAAACTTAACCTGCAGCCACATAAAGTAATTGATAGTTATAGTGTTACTGTACTGTATGTGCTCCTTGGACTACGTGGTAGTTACTGTAGCTGGACATGCGTTTGTAGCTCACATTAGATCAGTTAAACACTGTTTAATTCATTCCCTACACTAGTTCCCTTGTGGTTTTGGTTGTGGAACGCTAAGAAAAAGGACACTATGGTCCAAACTCTATATATGAAGTCTTACTACAACCCAAATCAGAGCGCTTTAACATAATCCCAAGCTTCAGAACTGCCAGCCTTATTAGCAAACCTACATTGTCTGTGAAACTGAGATCAGTCCACACCACCTGCTGCGACGTGGATGCAGGAGAGGGGCTGTGTTTGAAATCGCATTCTAACGTACTGCATACCACAAACTCAATCTGTACGTACTGCATACTGCCTACTAAATAAAGTATGCCATCACCAGCAGACTGTTCACACTTAAGTATAGGCCACTCAAGCAATACGTCTTCTCCACATCACATGGCTGAAAATTACCTCTTCCACTCAATTTAATATTTTCCAGTATTATTTTAATTATTATTATTAAATACTTTAGTGTTAAATATAGGGCTGTCGCGGTGAAGGAATTTCCCCTGCTGCACAATATTATTGCCTTTTTCTTTTTGCAAATTACTTAATTTATCCTGATTTAAGTGCTATATACAAAAGCTTTATTGTACTAATATTGTACTTTGTTGTATTAATACTTGTTTATTGATAAATGTAAAACACAGAAGGGCAATGAGGCGCAGCATTTTTTTCAGCTGGGGCACTTTGGTTGTGTCTGGTATCTATGATACAGAATATCTGCAGAAGGAAAAATGTTGTTACAAGGTAGAGCACTTGCTCTGGATGAAGGGAAGGCTGAAGCATGTCGGGAGAGAGGAGGACGCACCCGCCGATCTATGTGTATTCATTTCTCCTCCATTGTTGTTGTTCAGCACTTGTACATGGAGGATGTGACGGTTGGTCTAGGTGATATTTGTCCCGCCCCTCCTCCATTGTGATTGGACGGCTGGGTAAAAAGTGACAGTGAAGAGTGCAGCGTTTTACTCAAAGTTAAACATGTTTCAACTCTCGGCGATCAGAAAAAAACAGCAAACGTGCAGCAGAATAGACACTCAGCTTCTCCTCACGCTGCTGCCGTTTGTAGCAGAGTGTAAGTACACAGCGCTCCCATTGCAAAGAATTCAAAAACGAAAAAAAAAGCTTGTCAATAGCGTGGTATTCCAATATTGTGGTTATTGCGACAGCCCTAGTTAAATAGCTAAAAAAAAATGGTTCTACAGTACCTTATGTGAGCTCCCGCCTATATATACTGTATAATGTAACCGTCTGCCTCGCAGTCCGCCATTGGACAGTCTGAAGAGCCGCAATGCATTTTGGGGTGGTGGAGTATGTCCAGTAAGCTCACGTCTCATACTCATATCTAGCAGCCTATACATCCGGGAATTTCTCGCACATACAAAATCCACACATACCGGCCACCGTTCGCTGTTTGGAGATGAACCCAGGTGCAACAAGTGGAATGATTTATGGGTCAACCAAATTTAATTTAAAGGGTCATATTTTCACAATAGAAAGTAAGCTAGCTAACTAAGGCAGAAATACAACAGAAATACAATGAGGAGACAATATATCACCATGCAAAATACTGTAGAAGTATCTCTCTTTCATGTGCTTTTTTGGGTCGAGAATAAAATGTGCTCGCTGGCTCGTGCTGTAGCACCATCCTCCATCGTTAAGCAGGGGAAGATGCAAGATGGTGGAGGGGGGGAGGGGAGCTGGGGGCAGAGAGATTGGGAGTGCTTTGAAATTCCAATGGGCAGGGAGATTTGGTTGCAAAACAGAGTAGTCTGTGAGTTTTCGGAAAGCCAGAAATTTGTGTTGTGTAATTCCAGCGAGGGAGGAGGGAGCGAGGGAATAGGGGAGAGGGGAGAGGGGGTTTGTTCCAAAGTGGAGTAAGATTTGAGAGCCTCAGCATCTACAATCAGCTGGTCAGGTTACAGCAGAGTTATTGATGCTAATTAACAACCTTAGGAGACCCATGTAGATGTATTTCTATGAGATATGTAAGTTACACCTGACGCACCTTTTAAAAGACAGCAACATTGAAAAGAACACTTTCACTTTGAATCTTTTCCAGCCAGTAGAAAAAGGATCACAGCAAGACACAGCAAACACGAGCACTGTCCCAACGGAGATTCACAAGTAAAGCGTTTAATTTGGCAATGACTTGCTCATGATGTATGACTCACTCTCTCAGTGAGCCACCGCTACTCAAAACAATGTATTTGGGTCAGTCAGAACTCGCAGTCCTGTGAGAGGCAGAGGGACGCCACCCAAAGGCACGAGCGCTCCGAGGCGTCCGTGAGCATAACCAGTGTGTTTTTTGGCTACGATGCAGCGCCAGCGCTTATTTAAATGAATTGAAAATGAGACAGAAGCTGGGCCAATGCAGCGATTTCGACCACCCATCACAATCTCCATTGTCTCGTGCCAGAGGCATTTGGTGCTGGCTAGATAAGAGAAAATTAGATAGATACACATGGAACAAAAGAGGAAGAACCGATTGGACTGAGAGTATGTTAGAAGAAACCTGCTTTGAGTAAGATGTGTTTTAAACTAGAAGAATTATTCACTAATACAATTTCTGCTTCAGCTGTTTTTTTTCTTTCATCTTTTTTGAGTTTTGCAAGAGGCATTTAGTCCTGCTTCATTCGGAGGAAATACAGAGGAAAAGCCTGTCATCATAGCGGTATTCGAACACCTCGTTTTTTTGCCCAATAGATGCAGAAGGGAGGGAGGGTGGAATTGTAAAGGAGGTCTGCCCTACATTTTGAGTTTCTAATGCTCAACATGATGCCGAGGGGGAGCACAGGCTAGTCTGCCCTGCAGTCAATACAGAAACCATTTCCTTCTTTCATGATCCCTCCAGCTCCAAAAAGAACCTCATTTCATTCTAATATCATTGGTGATCTCATGAGTTTGCTTCCGTATTTCACCCTGAAATAGAGGCGTATTAGAGAGTCTTCAATCCAAGTCTCCTCAGGACACTGTTCCTCTGGCTGACACTTTGTAGAGGCTTTTTTTTTTTCTTGTTGCATCAACTGGCCTGAAGGAAAGGATCCTCGCGCCTCGCTCTGCAGACGACGGCTCTCTGTCTGGCTGGACTTCCCAGCTTTCACGTATTGTTCTCAGCGACTGAGTCGTTAGAGAAAAGTCAGCATGAAAAGCCCTTTTCCTCTGCCATCATCCCGGCTCTTAGAAAGAGAGCATAGAGAGGTGTGTGTTTACTGCTCAGGCAGACAGGGAGAGCACTGAATACATTTACTCCGAGCTTTTGTTTCTCTGCACAAAGCAAGGAGTCGGAAATAGCTTTTGAGAGACTGTATGCTTTAGATTAAAGTGAGTGTTTCATTTATACGTTTGCCTTACAATTTACAGCGAGAGATTTCCAGGTATCTCGTAAAATATGTGCAGTTTGACATCCACTCTAGCACTTGCGTTACAAATTACGGAGACAGCTGCATGTGTTAGCGGCGACCTCAATTAGTTTGGCACTAGTGTCACATGAAGACTAACATCGTCGCGGTCCCCGGAGTGAGAGAGGTAGTGATAAAAAAGCCTGAAATGTAGAGTCAAAAACTTGAGAGAGGCCTTCTTGTTATGCATGATCTATAATGGGCCCACCTCTGCTCTGAACAACTCCTCTTGCCAAGAGTAAATGTGCATTAAGCTGTCTAAATCACGCAACTTCAGAGTGGCTTTTAGCACTTCCTCACCATCTGCTAATTCTCTAAGTGTTGGATGAGGGAAGCAGCGCCATTAAAACTGGTGTAGGTAATGTAATAGCGTTTTATTTCACCCAATTAAATGCCAAACTGATTGTGACTCTACATATCCACTCACATCTTTTGATACTCTCGGGTTTAGAGTTTAGAGTAAAAAGTTTAAAATGTTCTTTTCTCGTCGGCGCCCTGCCTCTTCCCCGCCTCCTCTTCAGTTCATTATAAGCAGCTCAGGTGCAGTTCAGCAACCTCAGATTCATTCACTTCTTCAAATTAACATCCAGCGTTTGCCAGAGTCCTCTCCACAGTTCTTTGACCACCATCAGAGGAAATTATATGCTACCTTCATGGGGTTACCGACCATGGCCCACAATCAGGATATCACAGTATTTACATAATGGGGTACGGTTCTGGTGCTGCTGTTTTGGAGGAGTGCTTGCCAAAGATTAACATAAGCCTTCTCAGAAGATTTTAAAATACAATGCAATCCTTTTGTGAAACTACTTCTCGGTGACATCTAAAACTGAACAGTGGTGTACCGAGAGCAACAAAAATATGACTTGCAGGGGCATTTTCTTGCCTGATAAATTACACCTACAATGATTTTATGTCAAACACTTATGGATGCTTTTTAATGCTCACAAATGACCAGTGTTACATCTCTCTTAAAAAGAAATGAGGTGTTCACATTTTATCAGCAGGTGCAGTAGATACTGTATACTACATTAAGCTTACAATATGAAGAGCAAACCACAGAACTCAGCTTTTCATAACACGCTATCCAGGGTTTCTCCCAGGACATTATTATTATTGGTGGCATTATTATTATTGATTCCAGCTGGTCAACATGAACTTTAAACTAACTTCAACTCCATGCAGACACCATTGAGTTAGTTATTCAATAAGAAAAACAATAAGTTCTGTAAAATTTCCAAAAATGAAAGTCTGAAAACAGTCAGAAAAAAAACATCCGAAAAAAAAAATTCTATAAAATGTCTGAAAAAAAAATTCTGTAAAATGTTCAAAAATGAAAGTCTGAAAACTGTCAGAAAAAAAACATCCGAAAAAAAAAATTCTATAAAATGTCCGAAAAAAAAGGCTGAAAATTGTCAAAAAAAAATCATCCGGAAATAAAAAGGGTGTGTAAAATGTCCAAAAAAAAAATTCTGGAAAATGTCCAAAAATGAAAGTCTGAAAATTGTCAGAAAAAAAACATCCGGAAAAAAAAAATTCTGTAAAATGTCCGAAAAAAAAATTCTGAAAAATGTCAAAAAAATGAAAGTCTGAAAATTGTCAGAAAAAAAACATCCGGAAAAAAAAAATTCTGTAAAATGTCCAAAAATGAAAGTCTGAAAATTGTCAGAAAAAAAACATCCGGAAAAAAAAAATTCTGTAAAATGTCCAAAAATGAAAGTCTGAAAATTATCAGAAAAAAATTCTGTAAAATGTCCAAAAACAAAAAGTTCTGTAAAATGTCCAAAAATGAAAGTCTGAAAACTGTCAGAAAAAAAACGTTAAAAAAAAAAAATTCTATAAAATGTCCGAAAAAGAAGTTCTGTAAAATGTCCAAAAATGAAAGTCTGAAAACTGTCAGAAAAAAAACGTTAAAAAAAAAAAATTCTATAAAATGTCAGAAAAAAAAATTCTGTAAAATGCCCAAAAATGAAAGTCTGAAAACTGTCAGAAAAAAAACGTTAAAAAAAAAAAATCTATAAAATGTCAGAAAAAAAAATTCTGTAAAATGCCCAAAAATGAAAGTCTGAAAACTGTCAGAAAAAAAACATCCGAAAAAAAAATTCTATAAAATGTCCGAAAAAAAAATTCTGTAAAATGTCCAAAAATGAAAGTCTGAAAACTGTCAGAAAAAAAAAATCCGAAAAAAAAAATTCTATAAAATGTCCGAAAAAAAAGTCTGAAAATTGTCAGAAAAAAAACATCCGGAAAAAAAAAATTCTGTAAAATGTCCAAAAATGAAAGTCTGAAAACTGTCAGAAAAAAAAAATCAGAAAAAAAAAATTCTATAAAATGTCCGAAAAAAAAGTCTGAAAATTGTCAGAAAAAAAACATCCGGAAAAAAAAAATTCTGTAAAATGTCCAAAAATGAAAGTCTGAAAATTATCAGAAAAAAATTCTGTAAAATGTCAAAAAACAAAAAGTTCTGTAAAATGTCCAAAAATGAAAGTCTGAAAACTGTCAGAAAAAAAAGTTTGAAAATTGTCAGAAAAAAAACATCCGGAAAAAAAAAAAATATATGTTGGTTTTTATATTGTTTTTTGACCCACCCATCCACCCCAGCCTCCTCCCTACGCTGCATTTGTCGCTCTTTATACTCCTGGTTCGCAATTACCGCAATTACATAATGATTTCGTGGGATATATAACAATTACAATGCTTTACTTTTTGGTTCGTATAGCTACGAACGGTGTATAACAACAGTCTGAGTAACGTGTGTCCAGCAGCTGGTGATTATTAAACCCAAGTCCAGTGTCTGACTGACAACAGAGTTTTTCCTCACATATCCACGTCTGAATTTGACTGATTGAGCCGTTCTCCACTTGTGAAAACTCTGAGGCCTTTTTTTATTCCCTGACATTGACGACCTTCTACACCGATTAATGACTGCAAAGCGAGTGTACAACGTGATCAATCAATCAATCACCTGCTGAGCTGAATCAGACAGATCCGGCTGTGTCTCGTGTCTTTATCATTTTAGTTACTAGATGACGATCTTACTCATTAAATTTGTTGCCTTTCCTGTCTGCACATTTTCCACGAAGCCCAATATTATGTTTTATAAATATGCCATGATTTCGTCTAATGTCTAGAGGCAAACTGAGTGTTGTTATTCAATAAAAAACAAACAGGCTTTCCTACTGCTAATATTAATATTGATGCTAATACCCATCACTCTTGTTTCATTCAAACGTCTCCTTCAGTGTCTGGGGGATCAGACAGCGTGGTTCCCCTTCAGAAGTCCGACATGAAGTATTTGAATGACAATAATTATGCAGCATTTATGTGATTGGCCTGCCAGAATTAATCCTCGCTCTTACAAGACTATAAATGCAGAGTCAGATTAAGGCCAGACCAGTCTCTGCAGATGGGGGTGAAAATGACTCTCTTCACTGACAATAAATGTAAGGAGGTAAGTAGTTCATGGGAGTACATCCAATTTGGCGTAACTTGTGGGATATTGCAGCTTGCCCATCTGAAGCGGCTCTCCTCTCCCCACACTGGCAACAAATAATGGAAAAATTCTGATTAACACTGCATAGATTATTGTTCAATGTGTGCCATTGAGTAGAATCTGCACTTAAAGAAATATGGAAACAATTTACTGCACGCCTGAGTCATGCATAAGCAATGAGAGGAAAGCATAAAGCACAAACATCAGCGATACGTCTAAGCAAAGGGTAATTAATCAAGCAGTCATTCAGATCAGCATGACCTAAATGCATATTGATCATTCTCATTCAAAAAGTGCATATTTTAAAAAAAGAGCAATAGAGGCGAGGTAAAACACTGAATAATATTTTCAGCCGAAAGCACTGTTGCATAGCAGGAGGTCGTGATCAAGGGAAGTCGAACCATAATCCAAAGAGCAACCAGCAGCTGGACTGAGAGGTTGTTGAGGGCGGAGCGGGCGTCCTTCCCCCCAGAGTCTGCCTCTTTTACTCCATCTCTGTTTTTAGCATGGGGGATGTCAGCCACTATGGAATCAATTTCTCCACTGGCAGTTCAGGTCCATCTACATTTTTCAATTCATTTATACTCATTACCAGGAAATAGCCAGAGGCAGAAGCAATTTAAGCACCTGTAATATGAGGCCCTCAAAATCATTTCTTGTCACACTATTTTGGTTTTGAATTGATGTCATCAGCAATCAGGGGAAATGGAACATTTAAGATTGTTGTGGTCGCAAGCAAACATGGAATAGTGACAAGTCATGAATGATAATACGGTATAATCCTTACTGTTATTTACCAAATCCAAGGGCTTTAATTTTGAAAGGTGCAATAATTAGAAAGGCTTTTGTCCAAAGACAAGTAAAACTTAAAAATGCACTTCTTCGTCTGAATATGAACATGATGGATATGCATATGAATGCTCGAATGAGTGATCAGGTTTAAGATTAGTATTGCAAGTACTGTGATCTTATGAGTAAAGGGATTCCAGCAGAGGTGTGGACTCAAGTTATATAACTTGAAGAGGATTTACTCGTGGGGGAAAAAACTGAACTGAACTAAAAAAACTGAATATCTATCTTTTGTTGTTTATTGCTGTGCTGTTGTTTCTTGAAGTCTGGACTCTAGTTTTGGTGAATATTAATGGGACTAATTGATTATCTTACAATTAATTCCCCAGATCCACTTTGAACAAATCCGACAGCATCCAATCAAGTTGCAAAACAAAAAAAAAGTTGAAAACCACGAAGAACTAACGTTACGTCACTGAGCACCAGTTGAATCCAGTTACTTTGTTGTTAAAATGGCATTACATATGGTGAAGCGTACATTATGATTTGTTTAGGAACTCAAAGTTTAGGTCTTGGGACTTGAGTGCAAAGACTTGAGACTTACTTGTGACTTGCAAAACAATGACTTGGTCCCACCTCTGCATTCCAGTAATCAGATTACATGCAGTCATATAAAAATATTATAAATACCAGTTTTTGAATGTGTGATTGTGAAAAAGACTGTTAAAAAAGAGATCTAAACATCGTTTTATAGAGACTGGGGTAAAGGTTCATTGTGATGCAGGTCATGATAATAGTGCTGTTAAAATTCCAGTTTGGTAGAGAGAGCCTGACAAACAACTGAAGCTTCTTTAAAGCAGAAAAGAGTCTTAAAAGTAGAAAAGTCGACATTTGCAAAACAAACAGCAAATGTGCCAACATGTTTTCTCTGTGGATGGAAAGGAAAGGAAGTCTGAGCATGTGTGCTTGAATTCCTCTGGAGTCTTTCTGTCAAAAGTCCTTTATAGAGATAAAAGCGTTTGATAAAGCGGTCTTATCTTTGATCCAGGTCTACACCATCTAAGACCGCTTAATGGAATGCTGCTAAAACTAGCCTCTGGTAAGATGTGAGGAGAAATGTGCAGCACAATAATTGGCTTGTTTACTGCCGTGTCCTTGTAGGTTCTTGCTCAAAGACGTTTATGTTCTGAATGAATGAATGAATGAATGATGATAGAACATGACATATGGTTGTGAGAACATGTCGTTCACAATCAAAAAGTACAGCCTTAAAGCGACACTGTTGAACATTTGGAAAATGAAATAACACATTCTTCCCTTTAGAAACAAAAAGATAAATTTATAAGCAACAAGATGCATCCTTTATCAGTGTAATACACTCGGGGGGGGGGGTTAGCTGCTACAGCTTTACTTGGTCTTGTATGACCAGTGGGCAACCTCCAGGGTCTGAGAAGTGAAGCCAATGCTGAAGTGCCTTAAACATGCATTCTTTCTAATAGCCAGCAGGGGGCGACTCCTCTGGTTGCAAAAAGAAGTCTGATTGTATAGAAGTCTATGAGAAAATGACCCTATTTCTCACTTGATATATTACCTCAGTAAACATTGTAAACATGACTTTATGGTCTCAATCGCTAGTTTCAAGTCTTCTTCAATACAGCATGATGTTCATTTAGTAAATTATGGTCCCATTGAGACTCTAATAGACCATAAAGCAGGGTATGCTTTAGGGCGTGGCTACCTTGTGACTGACAGGTCGCTACCACGTCGTTGTCCGGTCTGGGAGTTGTCCGTGTTTTTGTCTTACAACTTTAACACAGTGTGTTTTCAGTTCATGAAAGTTTATTATAACCTTTTTGGACGTCTGGAAATGTCTTATTCAGCTTTCGGTTGTACTTAGCTCCACATTCTAGTGTCACTTCTGGTTGCAAAAAGCCAAGATGGTGACGGTCAAAATGTTGAACTCAAGACTTAAAAAAGGCAGTCCGCAGACCAATGGGTGACGTCACGGTGACTACGTCCACTTCTTATATACAATCTATGGGTATGACCACTAGCTTATGGTGGCTAATGTTAGCATATTTTAGATAATTCTGTGTAACTGAGCCCATTTGTTGTTTCTTACACTTGCCGTTGGCAAAAGTTATGTAGTCTCATATTATACTTTTGTTAAGTTGGTAAAATTAGCATAATTTGAATGACACCTAAACATTTCTATCCTTTATTTTCTTCTTTCTACCTGTGAAAATACACAGTACTCTACATCCTTCACCGGAAAACTTTAAATGGGCTTGTGAGAGTTGTTTAAGCGGCCCATATTTAAGCTATTTCCTGATACAGACAGGTAAATCTGTAAGGACTCTGGAGAAAATGAGACTAACTGCATGCCTCATGTAGCTTTGACTGCAACAATTTCTCCCTTGGCTACAGATCTATTGAAAGCGTTAAACCAGGTGTCTTTCCCCCAGCCGTCTGGAATTCTTTCAGCCAAAAGCCAAGTAATCCACCAGATAATAACCTGGACCGCCTATTCAGACAGCACTAGGGGAGCTGATAATGGCCACTGTCACGGTCTGTCAGCAAGAGCAGGTAATGCCTGTGTGTCACCTTATTGTGATACTGGTCAGTTAGGGCTGAAGCCATTGCCGGGCACGGCAGATGGGTTGCAAGCACACTGAAACTGAAATGACCAGCGTTTTTGTTCACCAAGAATAGTTTTTACCAAAGAGTTCTGTTTGAAAATGATTTTACAAAAATTTCGCTCTGCACTATTTTTCATTCTTGCATTTTCTGCCACATGAAAACCAAAAATCGCTTGTATCGCTTAGTCTCTTTGGGATTTTTTTTGTCTTGTTTATGTGCAACATAGACTCTTTATTTGTGACTTTTTTTTTTACCCACACGCCAGAGACAAATTCTTCTCTATCAAAAGACTTTTTGTCTTTTCCTTAGAAAATTCTTGAGAATGCGAACATCTCTCTCAACTTGCACTCAGGCTGTACAATGCACAAACTTTCTACATTTCAACCTACTCATTAAAGCTCCTGTACCTCACAGAAACACTGCTGGGCACTCATCATAGCTGCAGCCACACTGCATGAGGCCGGGATGCCTGCTGGCTGCTGCTGACTGAATGCTGAATGCTGAGAAATGTCAAGGGCTCTGTCAATCAAGTGTCTCCTTGCACATGTTTCTGCACCTCCAATATAAATCTATGATTCCTCACTAATTCTGACTTTAAAATAAGAAATATCTATAACAAAAGCCTCAATAACACACACACACACTGAGTGACAGTGTTGGTTAATCCTAAATGTGCACATATTAAATGGTGATTTTCCAAAGTGAAAGCAGCTCCTAAGAATAAAATAAGTGAGATATACCGGCTGCCAAATCAAGATGAGCTTTTATGATGTCCAGTCCTCTCTTGCTGCTGTGGGAGGGAGCCTTCATTGGCCAGCTCCATTCCTCACCCTGTAATCCACCTCATATACTTCCCCAGCAACAAACTCTATGGATCACTTAGGACTTAAACGCACTGTAAAATTGAAAAAAAATGGTCGTCAAGGACCGATTACACAAGGTCACATGCTCAGAACCTAACAGAATGATATGAAAGAAGTGATGTATTTTTCTCAGATTTGATGCTGTACAGTACCAACTCTGCTTCATTTAAAAGGGAAGAAAAGGAAGTGAATCAGAAAACTGTTACCGTAATGTATACCCATATTTGATACACAGTTCCTGTGTGAGGCATGAGAGAGATTTGCATATTTTGAAGCAGTGTTTCTCTCTCGAGTAAGACTCACTAGCTGAGCACATAATCCCTGAGCATGAATCCCTAACTTCTTGACTAAACTCTTGAGGGCTGCACATTCATGAATCATGACACCCAACTTCCACTGGGCATAGACATGGAAAATGAATTTCCCTTTTTTAGGACAATACAGACCGACCATCCATCCATCAATCTGGGTCCTCAGTCTCTGGTTTATCTACGGGACTGTACAAAAATGATTAGTGGAGGGTGGAGGGTTATGATTTTTTTTTCTATTTGACGAAGAGATGGTGGATTATTTTGGGAGAGCAGGGGCAAGTTTAGAAACTTTTGAATTGGGGAGCAGGCTGGGGCACAAAAAAATTGCAAAAATGTGTTCAATAAATAGCTGCTATTCATAACTCCAAATAGCCTACAGCCATTGGCAGATGATGAGACAATGGGCTCTTGGACACATGCTGGAGAGATTATCTGTGCGTTCCAATAACCATACTATTTAGAATGCCAGAAAAAGATTTAGTATATCCCAATACATGGTATGTCAAATGCAGTATGCCAAAAATACCAGGATGTCCTACTACATCCGGTCGCATTTTGCAGTATGCAAGCCAGCATGCTTTTCTGGCTATTCTCACCCACAATCCTCTGTGCAGCGGATATAGACTGCTACAGGAATTCAATTCAATTTATTTTTATATAGCGTCAAATCATAACAGAAGTTATCTCGGGACGCTTTTCAAAGGAACGAGGAATGAGTCCTAAAACCTGGAAATGAGTTAGCATTTTAGCACCTCCGGTTCCCTCGTCTCAAAGTCAGTCAAATCAAATTTGTGAACATTTTCTTGCTGAACAAAATGTGTAAGTATCATAAACGTTTGTTTGCCACAGATCTTATTTTCTGCAATAATCCAAAAGCCAATGGAAAAATCCCATTGGCTTTTTGTCGAGGAAACCAGGGCGATGCTAACTTCCTGGTTGGCCTACAAAAATACGTCATCCCTGGAGCACTCTATATGAGCAAGAGGGTCAAAGATCAAGGCGCAATGTTATGACAAAGTATGTCCCAGTTGTATGCATTCTGCATGCAACAGTTTGTACTTTGTAAGGCCAACTGTAGTATGTACTGAAAGTAAAAAGACAAAGTATACGATTTGGAACGTAGCCCTTATATCTCATCTGGCCTGGGAAAACGCCTCTGGGTTCCCCAGAAAGACCTGGAAAACGTTCCCGGAAGAGCAGGAAGTCTGGAATGCCTTCTTTAGCCTGCTGCCCCTTTGACCCGGCCCCCAATAAGCGGATGAAAATGGATGGATGGATAAAAGAAAAAAAAACTGGTAGTATATTAATAATACTGGGAGTTTTTTTGAAAGATAAGGTTCAGTGCTCCCCCCAGCCCTAATTTTCATACAGTCCCTAAGCCGCTTTCATTCATGCGCAAACTCATCTTCCAGCCACAGTGCAAGGTAAACAGGTCGATCTACTAACTGACCTGCTGCTGTGGTGTGTTCACTGGATAGCTAACAGCCCTGTATTTTTCTGACCTGTGTGAGTGAATCTCAATCCCTTTGCCCACCCAGCTGCCGTAACCTTTTCATATTTAATAGTAGTTATTCCCTTCTAAGCTGACCCTGTCAGACGGTTTGTTTATACAGAACCACCTGAGAAGCCGTCATTGGAAACTGTTTGGAAAAGGACGGACACTTTCAAAAAATACTTGGCAGGTGATTGGATGAACCAGCTTTCAATCAAACTAACGAAAGCGAAACTAACTGAAGGCTCTCCCAGTTCTGATATAACTGATGCTGTTGCAGCATCTACACTAACCTCTTTAGGAGCCGCCACTGTTGTTCAGAACGCCTCTCCGTGTCGTCTCACACTATGGTCTCACTGGGCCTCACGGTTTCACACAACTAAGCCACGCAGGTAGCTTCAGTAGCTCCTCACAGGACGCCAAATGGTCCGTTGTCTGGCTTGCCGGACACAAACGCATTACTTGGAAATATGGATTTTTGTGTCACATTTGATACCGTGATTCTCGTGTGATCTTGTGACCTCGCAAGAATCCGTATTCACCCTCACATTAGGGATGCCAGAGTAAATACATTTTCCCACCGGTTAATAAACACGTGACAACACAGGTGTTGCCGATTACACCGGACATTTTACAAGAAAGGATATTTGTCGATGACCCTCAATATCTGTAGAGCGCTCACTTTGATATTTAATGCTGGGTGGCTGTGTCACGTTCCCTATTAGCATTGGGTTTAAATTCGAATTATTGCATGCTTTTTTACGTGCTTTTGCTTTTCACTTTAACACCAGATCCTTCGCCATTGTCTTGTCTGTCAACTCTCTGATAAGTGTATTCTGAATCCTGCTACTCTGCTGCGACTCTGCTGCTGTTGCTGTACAGAGCAGACACCTTCAGTTTATAATTGTAGCGTCCGTCGTCCAACTAAGTATTGATAACATGCTTAGTATTTTACAAATTTACAAAAAATTTACAAAATGGGTTTTATTTCTATTAAAAAAAGCGGAGGTGGGCATGTAATTGGTGTATGCCCGAACACTATGTAACACCGGTAACACTGACTACCGCGGCAAGCCTATACCTCACATACTAAAGCCAATTTGCTGCAGGTTAATAATTCATTTATGTTTGTTTACTCTCAGCTGCTGCACCCAAAGACGTACGTAGATGATCGAAACCTCAGGAGAGAAAGACTAACTTTGCATCCTGACAGCATATGTCTCTGTCGCTGCTACAGATGACAACACAGCCACTGGCTGGGATTTATGGTGACGCCAGCACATCATATTCTGCTGCTGCCACACTCCAAACTTTTTTCCAACTAAGCCTGTAGTTTTCTACACTTTCTACACTCTTTGCCCCTGGTCTGCTTTGGCACAATTTGAACTTTGCCACTTATTCGTGGTGATGGATTTTTTTTTTTTTCTACAATCAATTTCCACTTTCTGGGGCTGTTATTTTGTTCCTTTGAGGGTTGCCTCTGCCAAGACCAAGGCCAGCATGACCCTGTTGTTCTTGACTTACAACATCCCTCTACCTATTATCAGTTGTGCTTGCTGCACTTTAATAGCTCCATTCACTTCGAGAGTAGATCCCCTACACTTCTAACTTCTTGTTAGATTCAGTTAACATCCTCTCCTGTCTTAGCTTCACTGTGTTTCACTGCCTGGGCTGACTATCTTCCTGCGGCGTGCTACACTGCAGAGACTGTGAGTAACTCCTACACCTACAGACAAAAGCTGATCATTCCTGTGGGTGTCTTATATTATCATTATCAGTGGCAACATCAGCGGAGGCATCTGCCAATCTTAAGCTTGCTTTGTACCACAAGCCTCTTTATGCACTCTAAAGCTCTTATCACACCCATTCCTAAACCTCAAATCTACTCCTTCTCTGCACAGTTCATGTTTTACCATTTTTCTTTTCTTTTGCAAAGCAAGAACCATTTTCTTATCATTTTAATTGGACACATTCCCATGTCCTTGTTGGCTGGAACTTGCACTGTTGATGAAACAACAATCTGCCTGCCAGCATCTAAAAAGCTCTCTAATTAACACGTTGTTACTTGTTTGTTTAATGCGTACAAAAAACATGTAAAACTAACTGTACAGTCAACTCAAGGCTGGCAGCCAAAGAGTGGAAACTCCAGGAAGTCACAGCTCCTGGCCAAGAAATGGTCCAGAAGAAAATGACAGTGAAACAGCGACTTTTTTTTGTATGGATTAAACAAATGAGATACAACTTGTTAATAAATGAGCTTTAAAGGAGCTGCTTGGGATTTTGTTACCTTTGGACTAGGGATGTTCCTAACATCTAACTTCCCTGACGTTTAAACGGAAGTTTAAACTTAGACTGGTCGACTAGTCTAACAGTAAAAATTCACTAAGAAAACAGTCAAAATTGATCACAATGTAATATATAAGGTTAAACATTGCGTATAAGAGCCATTTGAAATCGTTTATCACATTGAAATCACACTGAAATCAATATGTCCCCAGTGTCCGCCTGGTTAGTAATGCGCCACGAACCCGGTGTGTGGTGTAATATTTGATGAAACGCCAGCAGGGACTGCGGTCTAAGAGGAGTCATGGTTTGGCATCGCCAAGTATCTCAGTATGCAAGTTTTTATTACCTTCCACCTTCTCTTCCCTCTGTCTCTCTCAAACACACACACATAGCGAGTGATTCGGCGCTCAGCCCTCAATCATCTCTGTAATGGTAATTGTCGCAGTCCTCAATCCAAAAGTCAAAATTTATTGAAAAACGATAGATGTAATAATTTCCAAAATTCAGAACATGGTAAATGGACTCTGGAAGTCTTCCAACCACTCAAAGCGCTTCACGCTACATGTCAGCATTCACCCATTCACACACACACATTCATACACTGATGGCAGAGGCTGCCATACAAGGTGCCAACCTGCCCATCAGGATCTAATCTAAATACTAACTCACACACATGACACAGCCTTTGGGAGCAATTTGGGGTTAAGTATCTTGCTCAAGGACGACATGTGGACTGGAGGAGCCGATCGAACCAACAACCTTCCGATTGGTGGGCGACCCGCTCTACCTCTGAGCCACAGCCGCACAACATGTTTTTATCTAACAAAATATTCTGCTTCAATCCATATTTTTTGGCATTAAGCCTTTCAAAAACGATTTTTTTCACTGCGGTTAAAAACCTGTTTACTCTCCCCGGGGCGGTCTAGCATAATAGACACTCAAAGTTTCATTCGAAAACCTCAGTAAAAGCTTTGCATGTTTTTGCTAAGCTAACCAGCTGCTGGTTTTAGCCTTATATTTAACAAGCAGACACGAGAGTGGTATCTGTCTTTTCATCTAACTCTCTGCAAGGAAGCAAATAAATGTTGAACTATTCCTTTAAAAACTATTTAAAATGCAATAAGAAAAGCAAATAAACGTTTTGTAAATAAACTCTTTGGTGATCTGTCTAGGCAGCTCTAAACAGCACTCAAAATTGTCATAATTGTGCAACATATTGCAGAAAGTGGCGGTCGGCGGTTAAAGTTTGATGACTACCTGGTTCAGTTTTGTTTAAAGTGATTTATAAATCCACTTGAATCTATCTATATGTGGATATATTACTGTATACACATAGAAGTTACATCTTAACTGCAGTCATGATGGATAGAAAACTTCTCCAACAGAAAACTGGAGCAGAGCTGACAGTGTGATCCCATAAAGAAGTTTTAAGATCAGCAAGAAAATAGGTCTGAATGAAAGATGATCCCCTGTCCCCCGATGTCTCCTCCTCCCTCTGAACACTTCCAAACTCTGCTTGGGTTTCATACTTTATGCTGTTACACTCACCAGCTTCACACGCAAAACGCCTGGCGAACCTGAAACTAGCACTAAGCGTGTTTGGGTTTGCTTATTAATGCAGGAAAAAAAATGGAAATAAGCAAAGGAGGTTTGATGAATATTGAGCGGTTTTAAGCTTTGAGCAGCATATGCCTATTCTTGTATATAAAGGCATAAATTAGTATGTAAATGATGAGCACCTCTGCTTTATCTACTGATATGTCAGTTATCTGGTTCATTACAGGTTGGTCAGTATCTTCATTATCACAAGAAAGACGTGATTTTCCTCCAAATTAAGGAGGCATCCTTCAGTTTGGATGGAGCATCGCTTACAGCACGATCCACGGGGGATTGCTCAAATTATTCCTTGCAGCTCTCAGAAGTGTTTAGAAACTAGATACAAACAATGATGGAGTGAATATTTATCTATATTTATGAAATGAGTATACAAACAACCTCAGCACTGATACAACAAACTGGCTTTGAAACTTTATTTTGCAGCTGAATGCTGAAAAAGCATTTGATGGAATAGAATGACCCTATTCATTTATTTACTTTATTATTCTCTATCATTGTATTTATGTATTATTTACATACTTTCTTAATTTGGCTTTGGACATATGCAGTGGATTAGGGCACTTGATTATAAATACTATCTTGTGTTAAGACGGAATTGCAGTCCCTCCTATTCAACTGTTCACACTTAACAAGTTGCCCAGTTCCACCAGTTACTTACATTTTAGCATGAGAACCTCCTGCTTTGCTATTTAGGCCGGTGGTTAAAGTTGTAAGACAAGAACACACACAACTCCCAAACCGGACAACGCCGTGGTAACGGCCTGTCAATCACAAGGTAGCCACGCCCTAAAGCATACCCTGCTTTATGGTCTATTATTATGGTCTAAATTGTTGTTTCACCAACAGTGCAAATTCCAGCTGCCAAAGACATGGGAAAGGGTTGTGTCTAGAAGGTAACCTGCAAATTGCAAAAACTCTGGTGAAACTCGCTGCCCGACGACCTATCCTAACCATAACCATTCGAGGTCAATGCCTTACCATAACCAGCTCCAATTTTTTTTCCAGTTACCTTCTAGACATGGGAAAGTGTCCAATAAAGATTGTAAGAAAACGGTTCTTGCTTTGCAAAAGAAAAGAAAAAAAATGGTATAAAATGAACTGTGCAGAGAAAGAGTAGATTTAAGGAAAGAGAGCTAACAAATAAATAATCAGATTGTTAGTTGCATGCTGACTCAGTGCTGCAGCTGTAATGTCTGTTTGTATGCCGATGGGTGACATCATGCCTTTGTGCTGCGCTCGTTTGTTCTGCTTTTCGTCCGTCTTGAATCATTTCAAACTGTGCTGTTGCTTTTTCTCCTGACAGGCTGATCCTTGGGACTTGTCAACTATTATCTGGTACTATGTGACCTTGAAATAAGTTTGACAGATAATTACAGTTTCACATTGACGCTGTCCATGGAGGAACAGTCATTATTATTGACCGGCTGCACAGACGTGTGATTCGAGAAATAAACGCTCATGAGGGGTTGCCCTTCCTAACGGCAGCTCAATATCTTCGGGACTGAAATCCATCTTATTGCTAACCGTTAAACACCCAATCCTCCTCATTCTATGACACAAAGAACCTAAATTAATTTATAGTCATGCTTTTCACCACCGATACTGATCGGTATGCCCCAGGTTGCTCCGCGTAGCCGAGTACAGGATTTTCAGTGTATTGACTGTGTTGTAATGACAGCGCTTAGAGCAGATGAGAGGCTGTGCTGTGGAAAGGGAGGGAGGTGAGGCCGACACACTGAGACTCTGTGCTGGCCGGGAATCCAGCAGCTTCAATTTGACAGGCTTGATTTGATTTGGTGTGTGTGCGAGGCAGTGGTCTCCACAAAACCGCTCTCAGATGCAATTCACAGAGACGACGTGGCCAGGCCCGATTCTCCTTTATGTCAAAGTTCTGGGAGAATATAGAAGTCTGAAAAGCCTTTGTAACATCTCCTCAGCTTTACCAGACATCCTTGGGAAATTTAGATGTTTAGAACTTTGCCTTTATCATCACTTGTGACCCCAAACTTGGTGAGACATGAGTAAAGATTGATCTCTTAAGAGCTTTGTTTCGGCTTTGTTCTTTTTAAAAGACAGTTGTAGGGACACAAGTATCTGACTGTCAGACACTAAACAACAGTTCTCTTTAGGGATGCTAATTTTGAATAAATGCTAAGCCTCAAGACCCGAGCCAACTTCCTGTATCTTGCAACACCAGCTCAGACTCACTTAAGGTGGGCTGTTAAGGTGGACCAGCTATTCTCCTTTAAGTGACAAGATGCTCCTCTGAGTTTAGCTCAGGTTTTTATTTAATTTTTTATATTTCTTTTAACTGTTTAACTGATTCTTAATGAATGATACATTCTTAATATCGGTTAACGGTTAAACGGTTAATTATTAAGATCCCTTATCCACAAACAATTGGCTAGCTAGTCGCCCAAAGTCTAATTTGATTGGATGAATTTTTGTAAATTTGCATGCCGGATGAGTCATTCGAAACCGTTTATAAGAAGAGAAATGACAGGGATTTTGATGTAAAAATACTGTGATACTGTTTTCTATATATATATATATATATATATATATAGCATATAAGAAGAGGTAAATGAACAGTTAACACAGGGACACAGGATTGAGACTGGGAAAATCTATTTTCATTTCATGGGGACTTTAACCATTCGAGGTCGATGCTTAACCTTAACCATCTTGCGAGAGTTTCCCAACTTGTTGGTTACCTTCTAGACACGTCCGTGAAACTTGGCCTCCAACACGGAGCGCTGCCAAACATAAACAGCGCGACGCTGTCCTGCTGAAAGCCTCAGAGAAGATTGCAGATAGCGGAGAGAAGAGATTGGAGACCAAGGTGTGAGGAACAGCATGATTAGCTGTAAGAGGGGCCTGTGGGGTGTGTTGTACTTCTCTGCTAAGCTCTCACTTGATGGTGAGCCAACACTAGTATTTTAGCCAACAAAAAAAATCTGCTACAGTCCTGTAAAGTATCTGAATGGAATGTGCAGCAGTGTCATTGTTCAGATCTGTTTGTGTGTAAGCAGTAAGATGTCACAGCTTCTTATGGATTCAGTAAATGCATTTCCTGGCTTTCATTTAGGGCATAAATGGAGAAAAAATATGTTTATTTGGTGTATGATAAGTATAATCGCTCCACCTACTGTACTGTACACTGCTGATGATACCAGTAGGCACATCACACATCTACATGCAACCCATGTCCACTTTTGCCACTCCATTTGCTATTTGTCCTAGTAAATCACTTTGAAGATTGCTATCTCATTGAAACGCAATTTTCTGTTGCCAGCCAACGGTAAAGCACCAGTGAGGGTCCATAGAGAGCTGTATTTTCTCTGTAGGAAGACAACATTCATGTACTTCCCATTTGTTTGATTCATTCTCTGCCTCATACCTATTTTAAACCGTATTTGTACTCCACGCCTTATGGCTTTATTATTTAGGAGACAGCATCTTTAGCAATGCTAAACAGCTTTTCTCACAGTTCAGGTTTACAGATCAAAATGCGACACGATAGATTTTTGGTATATGAGCGGTGGTTGCGTTAGACTTTCTTGTGGTCCGTCATAGTTGTAAAAATTCCGTCATAATCCATTATTACCCGCCATTTGATTTTCATTATTTAATGACAATAATAAATACGTCTATTTAAAGGCTGTAACTCTAATCCAGTACACCTGTTGTCAAATTCAGCAAATATCTCCTCACGGTCCGCTATCTGTCTAGCTATATCTAAAATCCAGTGTTGATACACAGCCCTATCTGTTTTCAATACATTTCGAGTATTGGACTGACTCACACACGGCGGCGGCGCTCGCTGTGCGCGTCGCTGTGTGTGTGTTTGTGTTTTTTTAATAATTAATTAATATACTGAACCAGCTTATAGATTATGCAATTATAGGGGAATGGAGAGAAAAGATGAACAGAGACATGACACCGACCGTGCTGCCTCTTTTCATGTCAACACACAGTAGCAGATGAATGATTTTCTCCCGTAGTCTTTGCCTTGGACAGACGACTTCTCACAGCTGTTTTCATTTTGTTCTGAAGGCTGAACCCGCTCTCTGCTGCCACACTGGAGACTGGAATTAGCAGCTCTTTGAACGTGAGATTTCCCGATCCTGGAAGCACTCGCTTCACCGGAAAGGAAATTACGCAGCATGCTCTCCTTCTGGAGCAGCGGCACTCAAAGGCCTCCTACAGTCCGTCAACGGCCTTCAGACTTTTCATTGTTACAAAAATTCAGTCAGTGACGGAAAATATCTCGAAAATCGAAAAGCGTCCTCCGTATATCAGCCAAAAAAGTTCCTTGAAACATACTTAAAGATGGGGTCTGCGATTTATCCAGTATACACTTTTTGTTATATTGGTTGAAATGGTCTTTACACCCCGACAGCAATCCGTTTCTTATGAGCACTGAAAAAAGACCGGAAAAGATCCGTCATCTGTAGCTGCTGTAATCCTGTAAAAACGTCTACCAGTCAGTAAAAATGGTCCCGGTTGTAAGGAACCAATCAGAAGCCTCCCTGCCTCCCTGCTCGTACTCTAGCCTCAGCGTGCACCAGCGTGAACTCAAAGCGCTTGTCCGCCGCACGTTCACTGGAGAGAGGAAGAGAAAACTCAGCTCTTAAAACACCGGACAACGAGAACGAACTCGTACCACTATTACCATATTATCGAAAAATACAACTTTGATTTAGTTGTTTATGTTCTGTTAGTTTACTTTATAAAATACTGCAGATTTAAACTATTTATTCTAACAGCTCAAAGTGAAGTCAGACAAACAGGATTATCAACGAGGGGAGACGGCGGATAGAAAACATTGCCGAACAAAATTTACGTTACTCAAACTGCTTTTTCAGTTACAGAAACAAACGAGTGGACTGATCTCCCTCCAGATATTAGAGTAATGTTAAAAAGAGTCGTGTTGTCTCAGCAGTTATCTCTCTCTTTCCCTCCCCTCTCTGCTGCTCTGTGGCTCTCCGGCGAGCTGCTGCTACCCCCCCCTCCCCTCTCCGTCAACCAGGAAATAAAAGCCCCTCGTCTACGAGACCGGTCTCTTGAGAGAGCTCCAGCTCATAGCGGGGTCTGTGTGAGTGAATGCCCGGGTGGAGAGGTGGCGATCCCGGCAGGAGCTAGCTAGCTGTGCCGGCAGTTTGTGGAGCTTCTAAACTCCGACAACAGTTGAGAAAATGTTTGATTCGCCATCTAACATCGTAAAACTGTCAATATTCTAAATCTACACCGTTGATTTCTCGCCTCAACATTTTTCAGAAGTGAATTTAGTGATGAAATAGCTACGAAAAATGTGAAGTAGTTAAGATGCGGCGGTGCTCGTGCATGTGTGTGGGGGGCGTTGCCTTATAAGGAGTTTCGAGGGGAGGGGGGGGTTTAGACGGAGCTCCTGAGGCGATGCGACTTTCAAATTATGCTAGTTTTCCAAGATCGCAGACCCCAGCTTTAAGTAGCCTCTTGATTAGGAGGAAAACATGGGAAAAGGGGGGTAAAAAGCTAATCTCATACTAAAAGCGACAGTGGCCTCGTGGTCTAAAAACTCCATTAAATGCCAATGAAAATATAAAATGATCACCTTTGGCACCCGTTTTAAAAAGTGTTTCCTGTCTATTACAATTGAAATGTCTCCCCAGACTGCAAACTGAGCAGCGAGCCAACAGTTGATCTTTGGAGGCGAAGCTATCATGATGTACATTTCATTTCAGGCGTTATTATAAATAGAATATCAAGATTATTTAGTGCAAAATGAAAAGTCCTCCTGCGTGCTGTAATAATTGCCACATAAGTGCCTCGTAAATGAATAGCGATGGCCTTTTTCTAAGTGGAAGCCACTCGGGAGTCTTAATGACCACAAAACCATGTGCTAATCAATGTGTGAACTACGTCCCGTGGGTTTTCATCAAGACACGGAAAATAATGGGATGTAACACAGAATAACTACACTAAATGAAAATTTATAATGAAAATATTATCACTTTAATCTGTGGCACTCTAATACAAGTAAATTATCAGTTTGCTTCTTGTTATCCCCTGCTGATATACTGTGATGTAAACCTGCCACCGTTATATTGTCTTTCACATCACAGGAAGGGATGTGTTTAACATTTCCAGCTTCATGGATAGCCGGGAGCAAGATCTTTGATTCCCTGATAAAGTCTTGGAGTGTAAACTTTATTTATTTAGCACATTTCCAGCATTACAAAGCACCCATTCAATATCGCCTGTCATAGATCCATGTTATAACAAACTTTGCTTTATCAACCTTCTTATTTCATTGGAAATATAAACAGTATATTGAGTCAGACTCAAGTCACAAATTTGATGACTTTACACTCGCCTTAACAAAATAAAAAAAGCAACTCGACTTGGACTTTAACACCAGTGACTTGTGACGTCACTTGGACTTGAGCCTTTTGACTTGAAAATACTTGATTGAGAGATCCTGTATTGGGAAGAGGATTTACTCGTGCGGGAAAAAAATGAACTGAACAAACTGAACAGAGATCCTTTATTTGTTTGGGAAGAGGATTCACTCTTGGAGGAAAAAAGTGAACTGAATTGAACAAACAGAATTTCTATCTTTTGTTGTTTATTGTTGAATCCCCGAAAAGTGGTGTTTGGTGAATATTATTAGGACTTGCATTTGATTATCATTCATTCCAGATGGCCATGTTGTTGTGAAAATATCCGTGTATTGGAATGATCAGATGAGGTGGAGGTGAAAAATGAGAAGAGCCTTCTGTGTTTTCCTCTTGTCTTTACTCTTCTTGCTTTCCTCACTTCCGTTTCTCCTCTCGTGCACGGATTCGTTTACGCTGAACCACCAATCAGAGTGATTTCTCTCACCGACGGGCTCCGCCACCAATTCAACATGCTGAATCGGCCGAAAAACCTCCAACACGGGCAGACGAGAGCTGACGGTGCGGGACACACTGAAAAAACCAGGCCGTCAGATGCTCACCGACGGCCCCAAATTGTCCGACGGCCGACCGTCGGCTTGGTGTGTCAGGGCCTTTACTTGTGACTAGCAAAAACAATTACTTGGTCCCACCTCTGGCCGATGTCATAGTACTGACCATGCTGGCTGATTTTTGAGTCATCTGTGGCAAGCACAGTGCAAAAACACCACATCAAAGAATACTTTGATAACTTTTCATTACTGAAACATTAAATAAAAAAGAAGGGATCTCAAGCTTTACTGGTTTCACACTTGTTTCAGATTTGTCCAAAAAAGTTTTAGTTGCCTAAACCTCCCCAGACCTTTATCATAGTTGGCTACTGACAAATGACCTGTTTTGTCTTGTACTTGCTGAAATCTTCCCGCTGTTAGCAGTGGCAATGTCGCCATAGCAACATCGGTTAGGAGGCAGCCATGAACTGAACTCCAGTTCATGTGAACCTTCATCTCTTGAAACCTTAAAAAGTCTCCTGCAGCAGAGTCATGTGAAAGTGCAGCCAAAGAAACGCATCTATTCTCAGAAACAAGTCTGGAGTTGGCTCTAAGCAGTGGGAGTGAACGCACATTATGTTTAAGGGGGGATAACATTTAAAAACCAAGTCCGAGGTGGTTTACTGTTTTCATAATCCGGCGCGGTATGGATTCAGCAGCCTGCAGTATCTGAAATGTTACTAAAAACTACTTTAAAAGGCGAATGTAAGTAATCCGCAGCTTTGAAGAACTTGTATGTTTTCTCGCGATCCCCAGAATCCAATCGATTTCACCCGCAACTCCTCCTCATCTTTGATTCATTATTATTCTCCATACATAGCTCATCTCCCTTCCTCTTTGAAGCCGCCTTGCTGCTTTGTGGTTTTCACGCGATCGATCCTGAATCAAATCCACACAGATGTGCGCTGCTTTGAGAAACAGTCTTCTTCTCTCACCACCATAAACTCGGTCCAGAGAAAGGACTGGCTCTGTTTCAGAGGAGACTTCAAATACGCTGTCATTCCTGCAGTCAGCCAGTGTATATATATATATATATATATATATATATATATATATATATAAATATTTATACAGGATGGCATAAAGTCTGACTGAAACTCATAACTTGTCGAAAAGCATACAGTGACAATAAGGTTGTGACACCGGCTATAAAACCAACCACGGGAGTGTGGCCTTAAACACAAACACTTCGGCATAAATCGCCAGAGATATATTTCAGCGACTTTGTCCGTTTCGTGTAATGCCAACTTCTTTCTCCAGCCATTGTTTATCAATTTTTATGGCTCATTTTGGTGCTCTCTGGGCTTCTCTTATGCTGCAACAACAAACTCAATCAATTCTGTTTGTCAGCCCGACGCGGCAGCAGATCCCCCCCCTCCGGCAACACGAAACCACCTGACAGCTCGCATTACAGCGGTATTGTGCCCGCCACTTCTCGGACATGGAGTTTGAAGGAATAAGCAGTTGATTATCGCTTTTGAAAAACGCTTTTCTTTCAGCTTTTCTTATCAGTGTGGAGGATGACCTTCAGAGCTGTGTGGAGGGAGGGGGAGCCATCAGAATAAATTAAGGCTGCTGCCCTCGTCAAAGAAGTCCTGCTGGTGGTTGTGACGGGGGTGTGTGATTCTCTCTCCATCTCTCTCACACACACAAACACTACTTCTTCTAAAATGACACACAGCACTGAAGGCTACAATTATTATTGTAAGCTAGGTAGGCATGCACCAGATGTAAATGAGACAGAATAAAAAATTACAGGTATAGATTAACTCATAAAATAGCTGAATATATTACTCAGAAAAAAGAATCTATGTTGTGATTTATCACCATGGAGATTTGACAAAGGCAGAATAAGCAGGGGGGAAAAAAGTGGAAGTGATAACCCAGCCTGCTCCAACCCTCTGACACGCCGGGTCAGTTGATCATCGAGCGAGGAGACGAGCCAAGGCCAACATCTCCTAACCCCCCAACCTCTCCTCCCTTTCATAATTCACCCACATCTCACTCACTGTCTGTCACATCGGCGTCTCACAGTCACATTGATTGTCTGTGAAATCTTTTTTCCTCTTGTCTGCTCCTCTCAGACGGCTCCTGTTCCCAGGACTGGATGGCCACATTTCAAAGAGCAATAACTAAGATTTTTACTGGACCCAGAGCGCCAAATGACCGCCATCCATCTGCAGGGGAGCCGACAGTGTTGTTGATCAATATCCACGACTCCAGGATCACTTCGCAAGGCGCTGACATTTCTCACTTTTCCAAACGTAATGCTCCATTTTGGAACCTAATCACAGATTTCAGCTGCTCTCCGAGGAGCTGGCAATACAAGACGTTTCAGATCCAAAGTGCTGAAAAGTAGAAGCCAAACATTGGAGCACTTTTAGTTTTTAACACTGACATTGTGATTAATATCTTAATTAGATATTTTTGTTGGATCTCTAAGAGGGAGTCTAACAAAATCAAGCCCGGCTGAGTCAAGTCCATACAAAACAGAGCGGATATACTGTATTACTGTATATATAGTGTTTCGCTGGGGTCAGAAAATCCAAATTTAGGCAACATGATGGAGCTCGGGTGAGGACAGGTGAAGGTGGGAATTACAAGTGACAAAAAGCATGAATATTGTTATTGTGCAACCCCGTCTCCAAAAAAATTACTTTTATGTACTATAATTTTGCAACAACATTTCATCAAGTTCATGAAACAATGTTAATACGCTGTATTGTAAAACCAACCCGGTATCACAGGAAGGTGTATAAATAGCCTGACATTACATTGACATTCCGCGTGTCACAAGGACGCATTTTACGCTTTTCACGTGTCATTTGTACGCCGCGCAACAAAACTAGGGTAACATCCGCACTTAGGTTCAGGCAACAAAACCACTTGTTAGGTTTAGCAAAAACGTCATGGTTGGGCTTAAAATAAGTACGTAAACTAAGTACAGAAAGAACGTAACATAAGTAAGGAAAACACATCACCAAAAACACATGACAAACGTCACTTACAGAACAAAACACCGGTCTCGAATACCGGTCTCCTGCTTGAAAGTTGTGTTGTTTGACCCATCCATCTCCCTTCCCTTCTGCCATAAGCAGTCTTTTTCGCTTTTTATTCTACATCACTACTGTAGCTCTGAGCGTGGCATATTTCCGCGGTCAGTACAGGTAAAGACTGTATGGCGTACAAATGACACGCCAAAAGCAAGAAAGGTGTTCTTATCGCGCGCTAAATGCCTTGCGCATTATCGTGTCATTCATACGCCTTTTCCTGCGAACGGGCTGAACGGTATATTTTAGCTCTGAAAGCATGGTTGTGTTTAGGCACTTAGGTTAAGGTTAGGGAAAGATTGTGGTCCCGGTTAAATATCGAAAAAGTCAGCATTGACTTGAAGCACAAGAAAGGATTGTCTACTTTATTAACGTTTAATAGAAACCACGATCTTTCCCTCACTTTAACCAAAGTGCTTTTGTGCCATATGTAGGACTCAGGGTTCACATCCCGAGTCTCTGGTTTGTGCATTGTACACCCTATGAGTCTTTTGTGGTACAAAAATGTAGCGCTTTCATCACTCGAGAAAATGTTTCAAATTAAGAGCATCCAGGCTGCAATTACGTTTCCCTCCGCAACATAATTTGCAAAACAAATTAGTACTGTACAAACGTAAGTTCTACAAGACAGGTATGCAATATCTTTGACAGTAATTGGAGTCAGAAAATACACATTTTGGGCAACAAAGTGGAGTTTGAATCAAACTACATCTGAAGGCAAAGTTGTTTATACCTTATCCAAATGGCTCCACTTGAAGGTTGGGCAAAAAGCCTGCCGTCATAAAAAGGGGTGAGATGCAGTAATTGTTAAAACTACGATAAGGTCACACACTTTCTGGCAGTCTCTTCTCAAAGTCATTCATGGCGTTGCACTTGGTTTAACACATAAAAAGTGACAAAGTGATGGATGAAAAAAGAGAGCTTGGGCGAGAAGTTCAAACCCTGCTTAATGTCTCACCGCTGCACACCTGACCAATCGCTGCTTGAAGTGGGCGTGATGGTCGGATTGTCGATTTTGGAAAGTTATCCGAAGCAGCCCCCTCAATTCCGACATCCGAAAGGTGTGGGGGGGGGGGAGGGGATTTCAGACGCTGTCTGACGGTCCGACAAGACCTGAAACATACCGCTCCTCAATGGTTCATAGCCAAGTAATAAAAAATACCATTAGCTGACTTTTTTTTATAAAGAAGCTAGTAAAATAAAAAATTACAGCGTTGTAATTCCCACTTTACGATGTTACGGTACGCAAAATTTAGTAGTTATTATGGGGCAAGTGAGGAACGAATCACGAATGACGTGATAATTAATGAATTGTTAATCAGTAGTTCCTGAATATCTCAGAAACGATGACTATAGTAGATCATGGTGAGTTACTAGAGAACAGACTTTAATCATTAGATAATGATTAGAGACATACAAAAATGATTGGGGTGGACAGGGGATTTGAATCTTATATTTTATTTAATAAAAAAGCAATACCCTCCTCAGCCTTATTTATATTTTCGTTGGAGCTTCCCTTGACATTGAAAAAAAATACAATAACCTCCCCCCCGAGATCCCAAAACAAACACACAAACTGGCAACTCCCCAACTGACCCACAGCCTCGTATCAGCACAGAGATGCCCACGATAACAAAGAAAAACGGAACAATACCCAAGGAATTTTCACAAAGCTTCCTTTTTTTAAAAACAAGATTATTTTTTGGGGCATTTCTGCTTTTATTGAAGATGAGAAAGACGGACTGGAAAGGCAGGAGAGAGAGAGAGAGGGGATAACGTGCAGCAAAGGGCCCTGGGCTGGACTTGAACCTGGGCCGCTGCGGTAAGGACTCAGTCTCAGACGCCTGTTGCGTCGTCTCACATCACCTTGTTTCGGCCGACAAGTTTCACCCGAACACACCACAAAGACCAAAGACAAAGACAGCAGACGGCCAGTTAGCATGGATGTTCTACGCCTGCATGAGATGAAATAACTCTCCACAGCAGCAGGTGGCGGTAGTCTGTATTCGTCATTCAAAAAGGGAAACCGGAAGACCGAGGACGGCGTATAGACAAGCCGTCGTTATGATACGTACATGAAATAAAGCAGCGTTTGCCGACCATTTTCACACCACTCTCACTCACCACACACCAACTTCATTCCAGATGGCCATGTCGTTGTGAAAATATCCGTGTATTGGAATGATCAGATGAGATGAAGATGAATAATGAGAAGAGCCTTCTGTGTTTTTCCTCTTGACTTTACTCGTTTGCTTGCTTTCCTTTCGTCCGTTTCTCTTCTCGTGCACTGATTCGTTTAAGCTGAACAGCCAATCGGAGTGATTTCTCTCACCGACGGGCTCCGCTGCCGACTCAACATGCTGAATTGGCCGAAAAACCTCCAACACGGGCAGACTAGAGCCCACGGTGCGGGACACACTGCAAAAACTAGGCCGACGGACTCTCGCCTACGGCCCCAAACTGTCCGATGTGTCAGGGCCCTTAATGGTACACACTCTACCCTTTGAGCTACCAGGGCGCATCTTTCATTCGCAAAACAACATTGACGTTTGAAACAACAAGTTTCTTCAGCCATTAAAACCGCATCTACTCTCAGTAGAGTGAGAATCATGCTGTTGAGCTCCACCGACTGGCAGTCAGACATCTCCCACATCACGGGGCTTACAGGATCAGCACCTTGGACAGCGATCATGATGCACTTTATGCAGAACACCAGCTCCATCTGAAGCAGGAGGCTGCCAGAGTAAACTGTAGTCTTTAACATTTATCACAACTGAACTTTATTGGACATCAGTGGAGCTATGATGTTGATGAGGAAAATAAAACCCTGATACAGAGACAGGATTGATCCTCTGTGTGTAAAACGCACCTTTATGACCCGTTAAGCACATGAAAGCCGTCTTTTTAATGAAACTATTATAATAAATCTTGCAAGGGAAGGCTGAACTAAAAAACACTTATTGAGTAAGAAAAAAACATTTAAAGACCCTCTGCTGTCCCCCAAAAAGTCAGACGACCCTCCCTGAAGCAAAAATAAAAATTGCAATACCCTCCCCCCCTTTTTTTTTTTTTTTTAGAAAGACTCACATTAGAAATGGGACAAAGGAAAGTCACAGGGGAAATTTGTGGCTTCAACATTTAATTCCGGTCTTTTCAGGATTAATTCTGACGCCTGAAGTGCAACTTAAAGTCCTTAATTGTTGCTCGGGGGCATCAGATGCACACGTTTCTTTGATCACTGATTTAGGCTGAACAACGCTAACTATCAAACAGGAACTAATGAGTGAAGTGTAGCCATCCGGCAGGTAGTTAGCATATCTGCTAACATCAAGCATGCTAACCTACGTTAGGCTTTTGCTCACGTAGCATGATGCTCACTGTCATCTGTTCAACTCTTCTAGAACTAAAGCAAAATGAAGCTGTTTTTGAGCAGGCCCTGGGGAACAGAAAAGTGTTAAAGTGCTAATAATCTGTGTCATCTCTTCTAGTGTGGTAGTAGGACTGTACTGTTGGGCCCATTATCTCCCATGATAAATCTATAAACGTTAACAGAATTTAGTTATTGGATTGGTGAAGGTAAAACCCAATATAACAATCGTCAGTACAATGCCCTTTCATTGAACTATTCCACACAGCTGCTGCGTACTCTGTTTGTTGCATTTCTAAGGCACCATCATCACTGTAGTTACAGAATATGACTTGCACGTGGTCTGAATATGATGGTGAAAATATTTTTTGAGAATCCTGCTGTCTCTGGATTGAAATTAAGCAACTAATTGTAGATTCCTCAGTAAAAATAATGTACCGTTTCGGGGCACAAAAAGGTTAGTTTATATGGCCAGATAATCTTGAAGTAATGAGGGACTATTTAGTAACTAGGGGAGATCGGGGTCCTATTTCTCTGTCATAATTTATGTTAAAATATTCTAAACAGCAGCAAATGAAAGGTTAAGGTCTCAGCTGTAAATTAATCTGTTTTAATGTACACAAATGTTTTCTAAAATTAGGTGATTACTGATTAAAGTCACGTTGTGCATTTGTGCATTATGGGGTTGGTTGGCACAATGTTAAAATGCCATAGTTACAAAAAATGAGGCGTCCAATAGAAACAATTTGAGCCTTTAATTCAAACAAACATTTAATAGAATATCTGCACATTTTAAAAACCAAACAACATTTTATTAGCAATTCATTAGCAG
The DNA here is from genome assembly GCA_916701645.2 of Sebastolobus alascanus. Lineage (NCBI taxonomy): Eukaryota > Metazoa > Chordata > Actinopteri > Perciformes > Sebastidae > Sebastolobus > Sebastolobus alascanus. The sequence continues at coordinate 3,268,090 of CAKAOJ020000121.1, forward strand.
GAATGTCTAATTACTTTTGCACTGACTTTTCAAAATAATAATGATTAACTAACACTACAAACATTGTTTTTAATCTTTCAAAATAGTTTTCAATCTCTCAAAATACCCAACAAAATATACATTAACAATTACATTAATGGAAACATGTGCCAACCAACCTCGCTGAGAGCCATCTACCATCACTCATCACAGACTTTCAAATCTTATATCAAAATGTAGCTGATTCCTATGTCTATTAACTTGAAGTAACACATTTCCAATATCTCTATCTTAGTCCACAGGCTACTTTTTTACTTTTGATACTATAAAGCTGAAATGTTACCCTCACCAAAAAAGTTAGTGATTTTCAGATGTTTAAACACTCAGTACACGAGTGCAGGTCAAGAAAGCGAACATTTTCTTGTTCCATTTCTGTTTCTGTGACCTTCAAAGGACCAGAAAATAGCTGTGTGCCAACCAACCCCGGTCTCCCCTACTCAGTATAATATATCACTTTACTTGGGGGTGTACAAAAAGAATAACTAATGATAAAGTAATGAGTTATTAATGAGTCGTTCCTAGTTTTGTGCTGTGCAGCGGCTGATTCAAGTGGTCAGTATGTAGATTCACAGATATTTATGAACTTATCATTATCTAATGATTAATTAATATATAGTCTGTTCTCTTATAACTCGTATCTACTATATAGTCCTCGATTCAGAGATATTTAGGAACTACTTATTAACGCTTTATTAATTATAATGTCATTCCTTGTTCCTTAGCAACCCCTCACAAATGTGTGTAGCCTATTGTTATATTATAGGCCAAACAACAAGTGATAAAAAATATCACCCAAACCCTCTAAAAGATTAAAATTCCTCCCTGGCAGTGCCAGAGAGCTGTCAGTGATGGTGCACAAAGTCTAAAGTGCAACAGTAGAGAAATGTTACATTTTTTTCATTGGAGACAATACAAGAAACTAATCTAAAGGTCTGAGCCACACTGCCAAGAAGATAGAGGGGGAAAGGAGAGAAACAGCACTTTTGATGTTTAATATTTTGAAATAAATGGTATCCACCTTTCGAACATATTCCACCAACAAGTGGTGAAGTAAAAACGCAACTGAAAAATCGTCTTTTTGTTGTATCTCCATTCACAGAAAGAACACAATCTCACTTGTATCCAGAAAATTGAACAACACTGCGGCGGAAGAAGTGGAGACGTCCCTGTGTGTCCTCAGGTGCTTGGAAGGATTGCGAGTCCTAGACGAGAATGATGACTCATTGATTCCTGTCTTCTCCGGGTAAGTTTTGATTAATTCCCATCCAGGTAATTTGACTTCTGATCCACATTAATTCAAAACAGAGACACCTGTCGACTGATAAGGAAAAAGTCATTGATTCATCAGCATTTTAATCACAGTGTGAATTAGTAAAACGGTATTGTCTGACCACAGCGTTGTCACCCAGTCGGCACCAGATAGATCATTAAAATGTAATGTGTCAGTCTTTTTAATAACTTAGTGTTTCTTGAGAACAACTGCAGTGTTAAATAAGGGAGTGACAACTCAGTGTAATATAGATGTCGGTGCTACAAACACCACATCAATTAAACCTGGAGTGGTATCCAGTATGCTTGACAGTATTTCAGCTTAGAGACAGTATGTTAAAAGGTCAAATAAAGTGACTGAATGTAGCATTAACACTAATCTGTTTTCATGAACTATATCTACTCTAGCACAGTACAGATTTTTTTTCAATTGAATTACTAAATAGTTGAATTTCCTTTCAGCAGCTAAAATGTAAGAGCTGCTCTAGTCTAACTATTTATATACTCTCTCAACTCTGCAGTTCCCCTCAGCTCCACTGAGCATTTTATTTGAGCTCATTATTTTGTTTTTATGGCCATGAACCTTACTGTTTTGGTTCACTCTGACCGTTCTCATCAGTATCGTTTAGAGTTGCAGCAGGCAGCTGTTTTCAACGGAAAAGCTCTAAAAACCTACTGTACGCTACCTGCCCAGCACTCAATGACAGACAGACAAAGTTAGCAGCTTGTTAGTGAACACAGTGGAGCATTTAGCAGATAAAAAGGATAATATTTCTCTCACAAGTTGGTGGAGACCAAAACGGAGCTAAAAGAGAGTGAATATTGGACGATTCCCCCCTTCCGATAATGGTCAGCAAAGCCCCGATTTTTTGATGGTTCTAAAGTTTATCCTTCCAGATATTCTTGTGGTGTGAGGTATGTCAAGAGTGTTTGTACATCCCCCGATCTGCTCGGAAGTCCATCCTGGCCGCAACGATCTCAAATCATAAATATTAAACATTTTCAATATTTATGATCGGATATCCTGTTGTGTGTGGGGAACCCTGTGGACAGTCGATGACGCAACACTGCTAATTCTTCCTGCCCGTTGTCCTCCATGTTTGTTTACAAAACTTAAATTCAACAACATGTTGTTGTGTGTGGGGTCTCTCACATTTTCAAAATCTGTTAAGATTTGAAAAAACTTGAAGTGTGGGCCAGCCTTAAGTCAGGTGGCTAGAAACTCAAAAAAAATATAATGTTGCTCCGTGTCTGCTGGATAATACTGTTTTATTTTGTTGTGTTTCTTAAATGGAATAGTTTGATTTCCACAGCAGTCAGCAGATAAAACAATGGCCGACTACTGACTTACCAACATATTGGAAAAAGTAGGTTGTAGTGTCGATGCTGGTCTGATCTGACAGGAGTAAGATCTAGACTGTGATATTATTCCTTAGAGATGAAGACAGTGTTATATGGTTCTCTGTGGTTTTATTCTCAGTCAGTTTCGTGTGTTCTTTATCTGATTCACACAGCATGTCAAGTTCGATATACGCGCCTATAATTCAAAGTTTCTATGAGCCTGTAATTCATCTCACACCCGGCTGACAGCCATCCAACATTTCGACTGATTTCCCTCAGTCTTTTCATGCAATATCTATTACTACTGCAAAGATGAGTAGCATTAGAATTAATCAGTTAATTATTAACAATTTAAGATCAAGGGCCTCACTGCCTTTTTTCCCATACGTTGCAGTCAGAACAGACTACATGGCGTACAAATGACGCGCCAAAAGCAAGATCGGCGTTCTCATTGCACTCAAAATGACTTGGGATTACTGTGTCCTTCGTACGCCATTTAGTGCGATCGTGTTGGCCTTTCCCAGGGAGCAAACTGTGACAGCACTCAAGAGCCACATCAACCAAATCACACGGCTCTCGCTCTATTCATGTACATTTATAGCTTAAATGAAAGTTCATAAGATATTCCTTTTTTCCAGAAATAGGCCTTTTGGGGGGGAAACTGCGACAGTATTGGCTTTGATGCAATGAGCCACTGTTAATTGGCTGTAAATGTTATGATTGATAGTCTTAAGGAGATGTAGACAAGCTCTTAAGCTCGTACTAACAGGCCTCCTGCTGCTTTATTGCAGCACATCAATAACCCTGCAGTATCTCCAGCACTGTGTCTGCACTCACTGTTGCTCTGCTTGTCCCCTTTCTTTCACTCATCAGATAGGGGCCTCCCAGGGCTCCCTCGCTGAACAAGTTACGTGCCTGTTTTGGGCTCCTTTATGAACAGTTATCAATCTAGGCTGGCATCTTCCTGCGTACTTGTGATGAATGCAAAGAAAGAAAGCTTCAGAGAACACGGAGTGCGGCTTTTTCATAAGTCTCGTACTCAATACAATATATCAAAGCTTTGCAGGGGGGAGAGACAGTCATGACTGGTTGGTGAAATTATTTGTCATTCCGAACATTTTCTATTTGGATCAGCCCAGTGCCGATTGTTGATTTAGTGTGCCTCTTTTTGACAGAAGAAAATCCATTTATTTTGCTGACCAATGCAGAACAAATAAGCATTTTTTTTTTTACAAACGTGTTGTATACACCTTAAATATGCAACTGCAAACTCTGTGTTTCCACGAAGATTAAATAATAAATGGTGAGCTGTTTATTTATGCTTGCCAGAGGGGCAAGAATTTAAATCTTGGTTGCTCGGTACAGTAAAATACGTTTTCAGGGGTTCTTGTTGATCTGCGCATTTCTGACTTAAACTTTTGAATAATGAATAGAGAGCTATTCTTGGATAGTGAGAGTTGCACCTTCTCTTCCTACTATGACTGACAACTCTGTGTGTGAGACCAAAACACTGAAAAAAACAACAAAAAACAGTACAATATGATGTGAAGAGGCAAACTTGCAACGATCTTGAGGCAAACCTGTATTAAAGGGGTAGAAAAAACTGAGCCATATTCACATTTTTCCTTGTTTTACCCGCCAAATGTTTCCTTCCCACGCATTTCATGAGTACAAATGATTTGGAATAAGCGACCCATTTGCAAACACATTCACAAATCTGAGTAAGGTACATATTTGAAGTTTATGATAAGCACATCTGTCCATGCAAGCACCAATGTTTGCAGGTACTCTGCAGCAACTGACTCCAGAGTTTCTGTGAGCACAGGGACTTCCATAACCTCAAACATCCTTCAGAGGGGCGATCCACTGCTTTATAAAAAGTCAGGCACTAGAGCTCTCTTGCCTGAGGAAACAATGTTACCTCTATCTTATGTTTTTTTTGTTCACCTAATGCAGACCACGCATCTTAGCACAAAAATTCAAGCCTTAAGGAATTTTGTGTGAGTGTGTGTGTGGTAAATGTTACTCAGCGCGTGTGTGCGTGTGTGGGCACACTGGCGTGAATGCTCATTGTTTGTGTATTTGTGCGAGCGTGAACAAGTGCCTTCAAAAAACTGATATCCAAGAAGATCTAAAGACAAATAGCTGCAAAGGTAGCGGGCCTAGCATGACAAGTGTAGATAAGCGATTATGTGTTGGTTTCAGTGGAGCAGGTGATTCCTCAACCCTGCAGGCAGCGGGTGAGGGGGGGTGAGGCATTTCAGGCGGCAGAAACATCAAAAACTCAGCGAGCTGGGTGCTCCGGCTACGCCTTGCAAGATCAATGATAGGGGTTACATCTACAGCTGTTCTCGCTGGAGGTTTTGGTGCTAGAAGTGTGAAAAATGAATCACGGCGTTGATGTGGTGTGTTTATTATGTCCACTTTTGATGTGAAAAAAAACCTCATTGGTAAACATGAGACAGGAGCCTGGAGGAGATTAGAAGAGGTCGCCGATAAAGCAGATAAACAAAGATTTAAAAATGGACTTATTAATTACATTGTGGTGTTTTCCATGTGGTCTTGCGATTGGGAATAGTAATGTCAAAAATAATTAGAGACTCCATTTGTTAACATGAAAGTGCGTCTCTAGTTTTCTTTGCTTCCATTGTCCTGTTGTTGAAGCTACAAACCTGCTGTCGGCATGACCGTACATCCTGCATCCTCCCACTGCGGCAAAACTTAAGGCTCCCATGAATAATTTGTCCATCTGGGAGCAGTTGATTTAGCATAACTGACTCATCTATCTGGGCATGAAGCGTAGGGCCGGGCTAAGATTTCCAGCAACACACAAGTCAACTTTTTGCAAATTTCCTGGGTGATTTTACACCAAATAGATTTACGGGGAGGTTCGGCTTTTTACAAGTTGACGACTACATCAAATTGTGTGTGAAGATGCCACCCGCTGATATACGAATAACTGATCCACCTCGGGATGAAAAATAAGATATATGGCACTCAGTTGGTTTCCATATGGCAGCAATGCTGGATAATTACCCCGTAATTACCTAGAATGTTTGCACTCTGGACCATTTGCCTCGCCAGCTGTCATTGCTGAGGCATCTGCTGGATATCGCAGCGTGCAGCGCCTCACACCTTGGTCCCCCTTTGACCACCCAGAGCCACATGCTCATTAACTAACTCATAAAAAAGTGCAGGCAGCCGTGCCTCTACCTTCCCCTTCTAGCTTATTTGTTCCTTTACCCACAGGTCCTCTCAATAAATGCCATATCTCCGTGACTTAATAGGATCTTCAGCCGCATTGCATCGCCGTGAGTTCATCCTTAATAAACGGAGGCGGCTGCTTGAACTGAGGCTGCAAATCAGCCAAGACTAGAAATGCCATAACTGAACATTAATGAGCAGATTATTGGATATTGATATAAACTGTCTTATCTTGTACCACAAGGACACTTAGGATTTAACCTCTTCCACTCCTTGAGTGCGCCGGCGTAAGTTAGGCTACATTTTGGCGAGGAAAAACTGGCGTGTTTGAATATTTCTGGATGCTGGGGTCCCTAAACAGTCTTTGAATTACATTAACTGGGTAACACTGTAAAGCTGAGACTCTTGTGCATCCTAATTGTATTCATGTGTGATGATGTTAGTACTCATAGTAGCTTTTTCATTGTAGTGACCCCATTTTTTTTAAACTTGACTTTATTGTATAAAATGACCTGTGGTGACCTCTAGGATAACCAAAGCCTCATGAAACTTTGCAACCTCAAACTAGAGACCTAGAGCATTCAGAGGATGGATGGCTTTCCTAGGTAGATTGACAATAACGGGGTTTCTGAGCAGTTTCCAGAACATAAGTGCTCACCATCCAATCACCGAAAAATGCAATTGTTGCAGAAATCTCCAAATGTCAAAAGTTTTTGATACCAAATCACAGCGTTACTTTTTCTATAATGTTCCTCAAGCTCTTGGTGTCTTAATGTGGTATTGTGGAGGGTTTATTGGTCATTTTTTGTCAATTCTCGAGCGGTAAAAAATGGTTAAATTTAGCACCAAATCTGTGTAACAAATGGCATCAACCCAAAAATTACTGCAACAATTTATGAGAGATAATAGAGCATGGGAATGGCCATCACAAACGTATATCATGTTCTAAAGCCTTACACTATACACTTTCAAAATTTAGTTTAATTATTTAATCTTTTCTTTCTGATTTACGACTAGAGCAATTTGGCACACAGCACTTTTTAATTTGAGCTGCATCTCAAATTAATCTTCAGGTTCCCAGCTGTCAGATGATGTACACCACTTCTAAGTTGACCTGCTATCTCCTCCTAAAGACCCCCTGTACCCCCCTAAAGTAGACAGAAATGGGTCTATGAAAAAGAGGGGGGGGGAGTGGAAAAGGTTAAAAGAAATAAAACATACTTATCTTCCCCACATTAATGTCACACATCTCTCATGTCCCAGACGTCCCAGACATCCTGGCTGTTTTTTATTTTCTGAGAGGGTTTAAAGTTACAGTACGCATCTTTTCACCTTGAGGCGCCTTCTTAATTCCACCCTCTCAGTCGGTCAAGGTCCCGCCGCAACGCTTGTCACTCATCTTGTCTCGTATGAATGCATCTAGCCTGAGGCTGCAGTGCCATCAATAAAGACACCACAGGCACCGCCGGTGAACACTGATGATCTGCGGTACATGAAGCAATTCTGATATTCACGCTGGTGTTGAGCTCAGAAAGCGTCCCTAAAATGTCCGTAGGCAGCAAAGAAAACTGTAGATTTATACTTTAACACGGAGGTCCACATAATTACAGTGAGTGTATTGTTAGTATTAACTTTTAAAAGTTGCATGTTGCACTTATAATTTTCCTATTTAATAAAGAATGAATGTTTATCTGTGTCTGACAGACAAACTGCTTTCTCTGCTTTTGGCTGTGCTGCTGCTGCTGCTGGATGATCTCAGAGGCCTCGCTGGCTCATATCTGACAGGCATATCTGATTCGTATTTTTGCAGTGCAGTGGTCCAGGGACAGGTGTAATCTGTTTGGATTTCTTGGGTTGCTGTCAAGACTGCAGCTGCATTTTCACCTAAGTCAGTTTTTTCAGTAGTCAGATAAGCCATGCATTAAGTTCTCTGAGCAACGCTGCTTTTACGGTTTTGTAATTTTCAAGCGAGGGTTTGATTATCTTTGAAAAATCAAAGATCAAAGATTCTGCTCCTGGTCTTATTCTTGACACACAATTACTTTGGGAAAAGCTGGTTAAGTAAATAATTTACACGAGCAACACAAGTAGTATGTTTTTCTTATGAAATATGTCGAGTAAAATATCTTATTTCTTTTCCTCTGATCAATAATTCATTCAAAGAAAACTATTCCACATGTTCATAACCTTGTAACAGAAAGATGATACACTGTGCATCATCCCACATAATGATGGTAAATCATCTTCTGCTTCTGAATGATATTTTCAGTCAATAACTTGCTAACATCCCAGCAGGAACGCTTGTCAAACTTAGAGGGAGTGTGTTTTGGGGTTTGAAATCTTATCAAAGACTCAGTGGGAATCAAATGACATCCAGCCTTTGAGAGAGATGACGCACTGCAAACAACATTTAGGCGGAGGAAGAGTTTCATATTTGTTCTATTGATTCTCAATTTGTGCGGCTTTACATATTTATACAGTCTGTGACTGCACATAGCTAATCGCTCAGGCTGGGAATCAAATTGCCAATCACATCCCTTGTTATTGTGAATATACCACACGTTGTTGCAGGGCACTGCTAGAGGAATGCAGACAGTCTCCTCGCTGTGCTCCCAATGAAGCAGAGGAGATGTGCAGAACAATATCATTTGATTTCCCCGCAGTGCAGCTCGCAGGCATGCCAGCCACAGTCCACAGTCCCTGAGGATCAACACCCCAGGGTATGCCAACCATCGGACTCCATGTGAAGTTGTTATCCGCCATTTTAAAACTTGGAAAGTTTAGAAGTTTTGAGACTTTGAGACAGTGTTGAAGTTTGGCTGAAACTTAAAGGAGTTGCAGGGTTTCCGCCAGAACAGTTGTTAGGACTGGCGGTGGGGGGGTGCTTAGCAAAACTCGGAGGAGCGGCTTGTCATAATAACAATAGCGCTGGTCCACCTTAACAGCCCACCTTAAGCGAGCCTGAGTCGAAGTTGTGGCTAACTTTGCGGCTAATCCCTTCAGTAAACAGACTGTGGCAAGCAACACACGGAAACTTGGCTTGTGTCTTGAGGAGTTGTAGCATTTCTTCACCGACAGCCTAAACCGTTCACACACTGCACTGCTAAGCTCACAGCTATACTGTTATCTTCATACTCGCCGTCAGTCCGTCTCAGACACGTGCTACCTCGCTCTCTCTCTGTCTGTACTGCACGCCGACACACGCCAACGTTAAGCACACAACGTATGAGTTAGTAAGTTAAGAAATGCTTTAAGGAAAATGTGTCATACGCTACTTGTATAACACAGCTAACTGTCTGCTGCGTCTAGCTTCATATTTAGCATAAAAGATATTAGAGTGGTCTCAATCTTCTCATCTAACTCTTGGCAATAAAGCATATAAGACTATTACTCAAAATGTTAAATTGAAATTGGACTTATTTAAAAGTTATTTGCAGAGGACAGGAGGAAATCAGTAGAAGTAAGCCTGTGCTGCACTGACATTTTGTGTTCATCTGATGAAAATTGGACAACTTTTTAATAAAAACCACACAACCTAAAAGTATTCTAAAATAAATGGTCATTTAAGACGCTTACTCAATATGACAGTTCTGATAAGTATGCATTAGGAACAAAGTGACCTTTACTCTTAGGTAGAGTAATCTAGGTAGTTATGCCCGAAGGTAATGGCAGAAAATAAGAAAAAGTCAAGGTCGCTGGTGCTGCAAGAAGTCATTTTGAAATGTTAACAGAAGGCTTCACATGCTGCTGTTTATGAAAAGAAAATTAGAAAAAATAATGGACTGAGAAGACTCACAAAGGCTGCATGTAGGCCTACCCAATGTAAAACAATAGAAAGATATGTATGAGGCCATTGGTCTTAAAAGAAAACAATGTTCCTCTCCCTCTTGGCTTCATCAGCAGCCACACACAGTGTATCTGGCATGGTGGAAATTAGAGGATTAATGGTTGCATGTATGAAACCGAAGGTTATTCTACAGAGCAGGGGTCAAAGTAAATCACACATAGCGTGCTGAATGAAAGTGTGAGGGTGTAATGAAAGAAATTGTAAGCCACACCTGAATTGAGGGGAAGAACGTGGATGAAAGGTAATTACAGTTTATTAGAAAAAGTGCTTTTGGAGCAGAACTCTGACATTCCCTTTAAGGGTAATTAGATTTCAGGGGATCAGCGTGACCTGGTCTTTAAATGGCTTCTATAGTTTTCTAGAGGAACCGCTGCCTATTACCATTCGTATGATTCCCTTTTAAGTCTTCATTGGTTCACAAACCTCTTCGGTTGTGCAGCAATTATTACTCCTCTAAAACACTTTCAAAGTTTGCTTTGCCTCTCGTTAGGATTTCATGCCCTGCAAAGCATTGGAGCAATAATTTGACTGTGGAGAGGGAAACTACTCATCCTGCATCAATACATCTTTTGAACTCAAGGGCTGCAAAATAACCACTCCCTGACAACTTAACCACAGGCGTGTACTTTATATACTCTGTTCTGACTGCGTTTAACTGGAGAAAATAATCTCAAACAAATGCTCAGATGCTCAAGTAAGTCTGCCACTCCTCTACTGGCTGTTAAGGGTTCATCCCTCCATTTGATTGCATTAAAACAGGATGCTTCACCTAATTATAAAAAGGTTAATAATGTTTTTCAGCCTGTGAAACTGGTCTCATGCAACACGTTCTCATCCCAACTCGTCACATACTGCTGGTTTGTCTCGCCTCTTGGCGTCACTATAAGGCGCTGACGCACCAAGCCGACGGTCGGAGAGTTTGGGGCCGTTGGTGAGTGTCCGTCCAGTTGGTCCAACAAAGAAGCAACTGCAGGTTACAGAGGCATCCCTTTTTCTTTTTTTTTTTTTAGAATACTACAAAAAAATCAACTAATTTTAAAGAGTAACATTGAGCATATGGGAGATTCTTGGATAGCAGTCGAAACATAAACCAGTCTTTTATTTCTCCTCTTTGGAAGGCCTTTTCTTGGAAGCTGCAGCATCAGCAAGAAACTGCACACTAAAAAATGGACATAAAACAAATCCAAGTCCATTAAGTCAACCAGCAGCCCCCCTGAAAAAGAAAAAGAGATTATCAAGTTGAGGCAGGATTTAAATATTGGAAATCACACAGTGCCGAATCTGTAGGGACAGCTTGTGTTTTAAGTATCAAACACATTAAAAACGGAGGAGGATGATGAAAGGAACATGATCAGAAAAAAAACAGGCTAACAAACAAGCTGACAAACTGGCGTCATGCCTTTCTGTAAGCTCCTTTGACAATTATCATGCCCTGATTTCCACTGTTGGTTAACATATTTCTCAGTGTGGATCTCTGTGAGTCGTGTCCGTGGTGTGTTTTATATTCCACCTGCGTGCTTTGTAGAAAGCACACCTCAACAAAGCTTGTCAGTGACAGAGGATTGCTGCGACCTATAACACAAACCTGTCCACCATCAGCATCATTCTTGAATATATTGTAAGTCAGCACAGGAAATTATCTCTCCTATAGGTGCCAACTTTGTGTACAGTATGTGCATCAGGGGATCCACCATTTGCTGTCTTCTAAATCTAAACAATGGGAACATTTTGATGTTTGCTGTAGAATAAGCTTTTCATATCCCATTTTCTATTGTGAATACCAGGAGCATTATTTATACCCACGCTGCCTGTTCTCTCAGGGGCTCGGCTGCCCCGGACACCTGAGAGGAGTGAATATTTTACTTTTGTCAAATAGACAGATACAAAACTCCAAATGAATGCTAAAGTTGCTCTGTGTTTGTGGATGTGTAAATAAGTAATTGTCTGCTAACACATTAGCCATAGCAACTTTACAGTATACTGTAAGCTTGTCAAATGTAATGTATGTAAAATCTTAATCTGCAAAGTAATGCAGTACAATAAAAAGTAAGGATGTTCTAATACATTGTTCGTAGCTATGCCTACGAAAAGTAATGCACTGTAATTCTTATCTATCCCACGAAATCAATTTGTTTATAATCCACGTAATCGTGAACCAGGAAGTATAAAGAGCGACAAACTCAGCGTAGGTTGTCTTTAAAAGGTATCATGCAAATTGCTGAACTCTTGCGAGATGGTTAAGTTTAGGCATTGACCTTGAATGATTGAGGTTAGGATAGGTCGTTGGGCAGCAAGTTTTGCAAGAGTTTTTGCAAGATTTTGCAAGTTTTTGCAATTTATGGGTTACCTTCTAGACACGACCCTCAGCGTAGGGAGACGTCGGGATGGGACACATGGGAGAAGTTTTCCTTCTGGGCTTTCTACCAGAAAGGTTTATTTTAACCCAAACCACGATCTTTTCCTTTACTTAACCAAGTTTGTTTCCTGTGAAGTTTATTTTGAAAAGACTGTATGCATATAACAAGCGGAAATTGACACATGTTGCTGGACATTCGTAGGAGAATGCCCGAAAAATGAGGATACTAATGAGGAATAACTTTTCGTAAGGTATCATTCAAAACATTGTATGACGATACGTTGAAGACGTACACTGTGTCCCTCTGAAATGTAGTGAAGTAGAAGTATAAAGAGACAGAAAAAGGAAATAGCCGTAAAAGAACAAGTGCATATAACTCTACTTCAGCGCAGTGCTTTGTCCTCTTCCCACCTCTGAAAAATACAGGAGATAATATCGTTGCCATGGCGTAAGCTTTTTATATCCAATTTCTCGTCACTATTTTACCAGGAGCACTTTTTACACCCATAGTTCAAATTTCAGGCACGCTGTCTGGTCTCTGAGGGGCTCTTTCGCCCCAGGGCCCTGCACACGTCCCCTTGCTAATTTCCTGAAGTGTTAATCAAGGTGAGAAACTCGGATGAAAAACCAACCAGCCGCTGGGCAGAGAGATCCCAGCCAAACACCTCTGAGTCACAGCGCCGTTTCTTTCTTTCCTTCCCTTCCACACACTCGCTCTCCTCTCCCTCTTGAGCCAGTCCCTCCTTCATGTGAGTCTTCTTCCTCTGATCTCCTGCCTGCGATACGAGGCTCTGGGCACACTTGGCCGTATCAGTCCCATGGGGCCCCTGTACTGTCAAACTCTCGAGGGGCCGTCCTGCCTCCAATCTTCCTTCAACCCGCCGCCACTCAACAATGCTCATTTGAAGGAAGTTCATTCATTATGTAATGCCGTCTTTAATTATTTATCCTCCGCTGAGCTTCCATTAGCATGCAGGGAGCTGTGGTGTTCGACAGCGGAGATCCGTGTGTTTGCCACCTTAAATGCTAATAGTTGTCGCGCTGTATGTTATACAGCTCCCTGCAGACCTGATACGAGACTTACAATTCATGCCAAGTGGTAAATCTTTTTGAAGTTTTCCTCTCTAATGGCTGAGAGGTGAGTGTATGTGTGCCACTGTGTGTGTTTAAAGGGCTCTAAGTGGGGGAATTTTAAGGGTAGGGGCAGCTTTAAAGGTTCTCTATATGATATCCAGAGAATTAATATAGCAGCAAACAACTATTTGCTATGCAAAGATTAGGGCTGTCAAAGTTAACACAATAATAACGCGTTAACGCAAAATCCTTTTAACGACACTAATTTCTTTTACGCAATAAAGCAACTTGCGATTTTTAGGACCGGGCTTAGATTTAAAGCTAGAGTGAAGATACTGGCATCATATGAAACTAGAAAACCTAAAGAATCCATCGGTACCAACCAGGTCATACTAGCATGTCACGCAGGATAACGCTTCAAACTTGCGCTAAATTTTGGCGAGGAAAAACTGGCATGGTCATTTTCCAAGGGGTCCCTTGACCTCTGACCTCAAGATATGTGAATGAAAATTGATTCTATGGGTACCCACGAGTCTCCCCTTTACAGACATGTCAACTTTATGATAATCACATGCAGTTTGGGGCAAGTCATAGTCAAGTCAACACACTGACACACTGACAGCTGTTGTTGCCTGTTGGGCTGCAGTTTGCCATGTTATGATTTGAGCATCTTTTTTATGTTAAATGCAGTACCTGTGAGGGTTTCTGAACAATATTTGTCATTGTTTTGTGTTGTTAATTGATTTCCATTAATAAATAGTATATACATACATTTGCATAAAGCAAGCATATTTGCCCACTCCCATGTTAAGACATTTTGAACAGATAAAAACTGTGCGATTAATTTGCGATTAATCGCGATTAACTATGGACCATCATGCAATTATTCGCGATTAAATATTTAAATCGATGGACAGCCCTAGTAAAGATATAGAGGACTAATGTCTACCTGAGCAGAGAATGAAGCCGCTCTCCCGCTGTGTGTGTGTGTGTGTTGTAATCTGAGCTTTTCCGTGCTTTGTTGACATAGCCGGGCCGGCCGCGCATGCTTTTAGTGCATGTTCGTGCATGTGAGCGTGCCCCACTGGCTAGCTCACGGCTGCTGCTCTGCACTGCTCTCATTACAGCGGTTACAGCTGACGACGCCTTCCCCCCCACCCCCAGTTTAACACTGTTAGCTCTGTCAGCAGTGTTGCCTTTGTTTTCACTGTTAGCACCGTTAGCTACGAGCCGCCAGCTCAGCTGTTGCCATGTGCGGAGGTAATAGAAATGCTCCCAATCTCGCATTTAGCACCATCAAATAAAAATGAGCCTTTGTATAATAATCGTTAACCCTTGTGTATTAATTACTTTTATTCAAAAATCCTTAATGGGCTCCTAAACTGGCCATCCTAATTATAGTTATCTGCCCATGGGTTTAAGCGCTCAGCTCTGAGCCAATACGCTGTTTATAGGACGTGACCTTGTCTTTAGACGGCTGTCTGCTCGTAATTTTTTGTGTCAGAGCGACTTGAGCCAAGCAATGTGGTTGAGTGTTGGATTCCCTCCAAGAAGCGTCCTGTTATTGATTTGAGTCTTTTATTGCACCATCAGTAGCCATTAGGGCTTTTGTATTTTTATTATACTTCTTCATAAAAACGTAAAGACGCTGCGGTTAACTAAAATTGTTCAGCAGTGTTTAAAGTTTAAGCTGATATTGTTTTTGTCTTAAACTATCTCTAAGACGCTGAAATGTTAATTTGGATGGATCCATTGTACTTTTTGTCTATATTGTGTATTATTTAAAGAGTGCTGTATGGCCTAATTAAGTCTGACCACTGTTTACTTTGCAATGTTATTACCCAGAGATCTTACTGGAGGATGTGGCTGGTGCGATATTGAGAAAAGGTTTGGGGAGTGATGTTTTTTCTATTCTCATTTTGGTAAAATCAATAAAGAATTGATCACATAAATGTTAAAAAAGAGGGGTACTTTATACACACTGGAAGTCTTGACTGCGACGACTAAAAACTTTTAAGTAGTTGCCAAGATTGTGCTAATTTGTTTTCGGCTTCAAAGTTCAATTTTTTGGGCATTTTAGCTCCTAATTTCTCTTCGTTGTCTTGGGTTGTTATAGTCTGTTGTTGCTTTTCTGTAAACAGCCTTTTCTTTCTTTTCCCACACCTGTGAGACACTAAGTAAACTGTATTTTTGTCACCAGTTGGCCTCTCATTTCTTTCATGTTTTTGTCTTGGAACCATACGCGACTGAGACATCCGCTTAGAAAAACTAAGCGCAGACAACTTCACCTCCACATGAAACAAATGTGCTGCTTGAATCGCACCATCAACAGGTGCTCTTTGTAGAGATCACATTCAATATCATTTTAAAAAAGGGAGCATAAAGAAGCAGAACTGAAAGAGGCAATTAACTACAGATGAATTATGTTCGTTTATATAGGAAATACTTGACAAAGGCCTGAATATTCAACCAGCTTGATTAATGTCAAGGTTATCATTTATATGATGGACACTAGCAATGAGTGTTTTTGTATTTTGTGGTTATAATAATGGTATGTTAGCATACTGTATATATATTTATTTTTGTAAGATTGATTCGGAGTGATATTTCTCTTATTATGTGGTCAAAAAATCATTGGAATTGCATTTGTTGCCGGCGAGGAAATCAGAGTTTCTTGTGGTTATCTCCGAGCCGGTGCTCGGAGAGCTCGTCATCCCTGGCGTTTAAGCATAAAGGACAGAAAGGTCAGATGACAAGCTGTGAATGTGAGTCGTGCCTTTGTAAAGTTGGTAATGGAAAAGTTGGGATCACGGTCTTCTGTGTAAAGAGGTCAGGTGAACAGTACAGTACCTGAGCCAGAATGAAAGCTACAATGTCACGGGGGATCAAGCGTTTTCCTGTCAAGGCCTCTAGCCCAGAACACCACGGCGCCGGGCCTGTCACGGGGTTACACGGTGTAGGCAGGAGGTGCTTTCGAATGCATACCCAGGGACCGGCGCGGGTCAACACTTTGCGCTTCCATCTCTTCACTTTTAGGATGGATCCAAAGGATCTTGAAGTGCTAAAAGCGAACACCAGCGTCTGCTACCGTGGCCTTGGGCAGGAGAGGCATCAGAATGACATATGGAGTCTGACGGCAGCCTTAAGCTGTCTGCTGACGTGGGACATCCTGCAGAGCACACCAGCCCAAGTGGGGCTAAGGCGAAGAGTTTGACATGTTGCTGCCCCTGCTGCAATATTGATGCCCATTGCAACGTGTGAAAAGCCTGTCTGAACTGCCCATTGTGGTGAATGTAAGCTAGACTGACCTTTCGTCTTTTGGGGCCCTCAGTGAGACATTGCTTGGGGGCTGTTATACACTTTAACCTTAACTTAGAAGTGTCAGCTAGATCACTTGTAGTACCACTTTCATATTGTATTGTAGGTGGACCCCGGGGAGAGACCCCTGGTCAAACAGGAAGTGTGTTAATGACATTTTGGAGTTGGCCCTGTGCATGTGTATGAAGTCACTGCTCCCAAAGGCTTTGGATTATGGAAAGCTCTACAGAGAAGAAAGAAATTTGTGTTTTTAATTGTCATGATGGAGTAAAGGCGGAAGTAGTGTGATGTTGTTATAGAGCCACAAAACCTCAGCCTTTGACGTGGCAGACCGCTGTTCACTTCCTGTTTCCCACCAAGGAATATATAAAAGAAATAAGGGTCATTACGTCATTGTGACACCATTCTAATTTTGCAAGTGGTCCAGATTTATAGAGGCATATAAAATTTTGCAATTAGCGCCACCTCCTGACAATAATAGGAAACATTTTTGAGAGAGCTGGCTGACGTTAGCCCTCCTGAATATTATTAAATATCATGAACAGTTTGATGTTTGGTTAGTTATTGATTGCAAAGATGCTCTACTATCAATCAAATCAAACTGTATTTGTATAGCAACGTTCATACAGGTTAGTGCAGTTTAAAGTGCTTCACAGATGACTGCCAGAAAACCTGAGGGGTTGCACCGGTTCATACACTCGTATGTGAGACATATATGCCGGTGCATGACCATGAAGTGCTTTAATAACATGTAAAATGATTTTAAAATCAATACTAGGTACCTTGTTTTCCACTGTTGTTGTTGTTTTTTTTAACCCTGACCACAAATGTTCCCCATTCTTAACCATGTGGTTCTTCTTTTAACCACAAAGATAATCACACAATGTGCTATTTTAACCCAAACCACACTGTTTTTCTAACCCAGGTAGACTTAAGACTGAGCCCGCTACAACCTCTGAAAGACAGAATAGCGGCTGGATTGTTAAGAGGTTAATAGTTTATATAATAAAAGATCGATACTTGACGTCAGTATATCGATACAATATTACCACGCAAAATATCGCGATACAATGCTGCATCGATTTCCCCCCCACCCCACCCCTACCAGTCAGAGATTTTACCTGAATAATGGTCAATAAGAAGCAACTGATACTAAGGATGAACCTTGCGATATTATTATGGACAATAAAGAACATGCTGCATTCTGAGCCTTGAGGTACTTGATGGTTCTGTCAAAGCTTCGAACCAGTTAGCATCACCACAGACTCCTCAGGGGGTCAATGGGCCCCACTGCACTGTCTGACAAAAGGGACTGGTGTCATCGAACAATCATCTATCCGTCCTTTGTGGTGAGTAACTGTGTGCAGCTGTGTATGTGGGGCAGCGGGCGGCTAAAAGAAGTGTCAACCTTACACATAAAACTGATGTCCTCAAAGCTCCCTCCATCATGTGAGGAAGACTTCTAAAAGCGCTGACTCCCACAGTCAGTTCAGGCACTTAACTGCCGAGGTCACAGCTTCACATCAGAACAAAGACGTCGTCTGACAGACGGTGCCAAAAGCAAAATGGATTCGGGGACCCGGGCATTTTACTCGGCTTTGTCTACGCTCTCCCACGAGTACTTTGGGCCATCACCGCAGGGGGAATGCAAACTTTCAGATGACAGGGATGGATTTGATATATAAGAGACGTTAAATTTGAAAACCTGTCTCATCTATCAATTCAAGATAGGCATATGCTTTAATGATGGCACATCATTCCTTTTCTCCTTTATGAAATACACCTCTATTTCTTGATATGTGGGAGATATATCTGGAGGTGACTTTTTGGTGCAGAGAATAGTAGTGGGAGGCTTTTTTTTTTTTTTTTTTTTTAGAAAATTGGGCAGCAGTTAAGAAACTCTATCCCTTTGATATAAGCCCAGGATAGATAGCTCTGAGGTAAAGTAAGCTGTAAAGTAGGGTAACTCTCACAAGCAGTCACAGAGTGCCAGAGAAAGCGAGGAGTTTGTTGAGGTCATTGTTAAACCCTGTAGTATAGGCTTCAGAACAGTAGATTTAGTGGAGGGAAAACAAAACACTTTACAGGTCCAACACCTACAAAATCTGACCTCACAGGGGAGTTGTGCTTTTAAAGTGCAAAAGATTTTGCAGATCTTCATGTTTTTGGACAGATGTGTTCAAGAAAAGAAAAAAGCACTGTTATCCTATCTTGCACGAATGCGTCTATTGTTCTGCCCGCTCTTACTCACAGTTATAAAAATTATACCAAAGCGCATCAGCTCTCCTGCAGATTTCCACTTTGCATTCTCTGTTTGCGCTCTTTCAACCCCCCCCCAGCCCTCTTCACTGTAAACATAGCTTATTAAGGACAGAAAGGATGGTGTTTTATTTTAATGATTCGTGCAAAAAAACAGTCCTGCGTGTTGTGTGTTTGAAGGGTGAAGTCTTAATCTACAGAGCCACATTGTTGCAGAGTGAGCAGCCTGTTTGTTGGCAGCGACGTGGTGTCAGTCAGTGTGAATTCTGCTGACTTTGTTCTCCTGGTGGGCATCAGAGGAAGCAGGAGAGCAGGAAGATAGAGACCTCGGCATCTTGTACGAGCAGCCAGCCGTTCAAAATGGGAAAAGCAGTCTGCAGGACCTTGAGGGAAAGCCCCGATAAGAATTTTGTCTTATCATAAATCCCACAACTGAATTATTCATACGATGCAATTATATTCTATCTCTTATTTGATTCACAGTAGAATATGGGTGTGAAAACAGTTCTTTGAAGTTTGGAAATGTTGGCCGTTGGCACTGGGAACAAGTTAACAAAAACATTTTTTGCATTAGTGGATGCTGGTGTAGCCTGCTTTGATTACAAATGACAGTTCACTCTCATTGTCTCATTTCCATTCAGGACAGAAGGTTTCTTTATTCTGTAACAAGGAGACAATACACAAGTGATTTAGTATTTGTTTTATATTAAATAATCTACTACTATGCAAGCATTGTTGGGCTGTGTGATTGGATTTAAGAGGTGCTCTCATGTAAACAATCATAACTGAACTATCAGTGAGACTTATAGTATCATAGTTGTTGATGCTAAGTGGAAATAGCTCTTAAAGTTGTAATCCTAAATTTGGTGTAATATTACAGAAGTCTGATGCCAACAAACACTTATTGAGCAGCTAGTTTGTCAGAAAAACAGCAGGAGAGCAACAGGTGTATCTGGTGTTCCACTACTCCCAGCAATATTGAAAACTGATCTCATTTTAGGAGGCAGAAATAGGCTAGTAATGGCATATCGGTTTACTCAGTGATTTAAAGGACTAATATGTAATATATTTACTGTAATAAATCATAAAATGACCATGATACGTCATCAGAGATTAAGGAAACATGCTGAATTGAAATACTGGCTTCTCTGACAACAATCCTACAGCCAGTATGTTCTCCTTTGAAATTTCCATTCCGGTCCGAAACGTCTGTTTTTGTTTTGGATCGGTGTTATCCCGTCCACTGCCAATTTCGACACCCCGCTGCCACATATGAAACAAACTGGCACGCAAACAGCCTTCTGCAGCCACGGAAGAAAGCAAATGAACTGGATCTACAGAAATTGCAAAAAACGTGCGCTAACTATCGTCAGTCACACCGGAGGAAGGGGACGGGCGACGGCTTAATTGTATTGAATTTGGACTGTTGTTACCCATTTTAAACGCTAGCTGTCAGTGCTACATATTGTTCCTTGAAAGATTTGTGGGTATGTTATTGATAGCTTGTACAGTGGCTAATTAACCCCCGTTTGGTCTGTAACCCATTTTATTTTAGCATTGTGATTACTGGAATAATTCTGGACCATATTTACACACAACATTCCATGTTGGTAGACATAAATAATAAATGAAGGTACCCACGCTGTGCCAGCTGTGTGTAAATTACACATATTGGAGAGGTCTGAGTGCCAATGTGTCAAACAAACAAACAAACAAAACAAAGTTACATCCACTCCTCCAATAAGAGCTTCTACCACTCAAGGGACAACATTGTGACTGATTGTTTATAGATTAATGGCTGAATTGAATTATTCCACTACTGTATCTGGCAGGAAACAAGTGGTGTGTGTGTGTGTCTTTCTTCTTGAGGTAAATCATATGCTACACTATTGTCAGCATATCTGTTAGTTATCAAACTTCTCTGACGTATTTTTGATGTACAATCCAAAATGTACAAAGTACGATCAGTTAGCGCCAGCCACAGTGACAGTTACATCGGGTTTCATGTGACTGCTTGACAATATAAGCCACCCCATGTTTAGCAAGTCCGGCTCGCTGTACATTATCCCTTACATAGATACCTTAGGTAATTACTGAATGTAAATACAATAAGCGGTACTGCAGAGAAACAGCTGATCATAAATAGTATCATTTTGATTTCATGAAAATCTCTCCTTACATTTACACCACACTCAGATAAAGAAGCAGCTCAGTTACACTGTATATTTGGTTTTGAGCTTGTTGTTGTTCAGTATTGTAATCTTATGTATCAGAAAGGATTATGTAGTCGGTGTGTGCGTTCTCGATATCTGCCCTGTGGGGTTTCATAGTTCAGGCCGGTATAAACACTGTAATTTGCATCCAGTTGCATTCAGCTATTATAATAAAAGGTACAGTGAGAGCCCTGCTGTCATAAAAGTGTCTTATAGCACAAACAAACCAGGCAGAGCTGCTTCATAGCTTTTGATAGGTGAAACACTTCGTACTCACCTCAAAGGTCTCCCTTATGAGCTTGTAGGCATCCAGGATCAAAGAGGGTTTCATACAAAGAATTTCGGGTTAATTTCAACATGAACCACATTTGATATAACAATCATTTTATTGCTCAATAAAAAGTGCCGCTCCTTTCAGAAGTGCGGAGAATTCAATTGACCAAAGGCCATGTGAGTCTATAATGTGTGACGTGAGAAATGAATTTCACTTAGCTCAACTCAGTCTCCTCTATTGACCTCGTCACCTTGGTGACTATGTTATCTATCTATAAAAGAAGAAAAAGGAAGTGTTGGTGTTAATACCAGCTTTCTTTGAAGCTTGGAAATGTATGTTTTAATTGGCAAGGTTATTACAGAGAATGTTCCACATTTACACAGGCGA
Organism: Sebastolobus alascanus; assembly: GCA_916701645.2. NCBI lineage: Eukaryota > Metazoa > Chordata > Actinopteri > Perciformes > Sebastidae > Sebastolobus > Sebastolobus alascanus. Next base: position 3,289,671 of record CAKAOJ020000121.1, read on the forward strand.
TACCTCATGAGTCTGGCGACAGGATGAGTGCATTCCCCTTTCTCTAACCCCCTTCCCCTTTCCCTACAAAGCAGAACGGGTGCTATGACATGTAATACTCCTAGCACCCATTACAGTGTGAGCCTTTATAGTCTGAGCCGGCATCTGTCCTCCTGACAGTGTGTGCAAAGCCTACGATTGCACTCCTTAAACAAGCAAAGGTTCACAGTACAAATGGAAGATAACATCGCATCCAGACAGCTGGATGCAAAATACGCATCAACGTGTGCAGGTTCAGTCTGCTGAAGCCGTGGAAACAAAAGCAGATTTAGTTTTTCTCTGAGCGGGAAGTTCACATCTACAGCCTGAAAGTAGACTCAGACTCTTTCTGCGATGGGGCGGGTCACAGCGGCCCAATATGGCGTCATTGACTGGAATGAGAAAAAGCTGGAAAATTTCACTGTTTCATCTGCCGCGTGGTGATTTCAGATTGATTATTGTGTTGCGTAGGGGGAATTATCCAATTGCTGGAAAGTCAACCTCCTCAAATCAGATCTAATAACACCCCATTTGTATCGATCCTGCTCTGTATGGAGTTTTCTGACACATGCTTTTGAAATGTGTGTCTGGCTTCATGTGGACCACAAGCATCCCCCAGAGAAATAAGAGCTAGATAGCACGTGGGAAATTACACACTGTTATACATGCCAGGCCCTATAAGAGGAAAAGATGAGCACGAGACCGAGCTTTGAGCTCGGCAAAGAGGGACAAGGATGAGATTGCTTTGCTAAGCCTGTTAACTTGCTTGTGGGTGTGTTAGGGACACACATACATAGACATTGTTAAAGCCTGTGTGCTCAGCAAGCCAATGTACTGCATGGTCTGTTACCATTACCATGATGTTTTGCTTGGCTGAAGCATTTTTGAATTTCTAGGAACCCCCGCTGCCACCCAATTCCTTTTTGGTAACACATGCATATGAAGTCTAGGAAATATCAGAAGTTGTGTCACTGAAAAATACTGTCAACATTATAAACTGGTGGTCAGTTTTGCCATGTTTGTCTGACCTGTGGTCATGCTTGTTTGTTTCAGGGGAATAACATTTCGATTTTGAATTTATGTAAAGGCACATTTGAAAATGGAAAAGTTGTTATTTTTTATCTGTTCAAAATGTACCTTAAAGGGAGATTTGTCAAGTATTTAATACTCTTATCAACATGGAGTGGGCAAATATGCTTGTTTTATGCAAATGTATGTATGTATTCATTATTGGAAATCAGTTAACAGCACAAAACGATGATAAATATTGTCCAGAAACCCTCACAGGTACTGCATTTAGCATTAAAAATATGCTCAAATCATAACATGGCAAACTGCAGCCCAACAGGCAACAACAGCTGTCAGTGTGTCAGTGTGCTGACTTAACTATGACTTGCCCCAAAACTGCATGTAATTATCATAAAGTGGGCATGTCTGTAAGGGGGAGACTCGTGGGTACCCATAGAACCCATTTTCATTCACATATCTTGAGGTCAGAGGTCAAGGGACCCCTTTGCAAATGGCCATGCCAGTTTTTCCTCGCCAAAATTTAGCGCAAGTTTGGAGCGTTATTTAACCTCCTTTCTGACAAGCTAGTATAACATTCCTTAGGTTTTCTAGTTTCATACGATGCCAGTATCTTCACTCTAGCTTTAAAACTGAGCCCGGTACAACCTCAAAATCGCAAGTTGCGTTAATACGTAATTTGCGTTATTATTGCGTTAACTTTGACAGCCCTAACTTGTATAACCGCAGGGACAATAAACATCTTGAATCTTGTACCATCGTGCTGCGTCTCTCTTACTCTGCTAAAAAAAACATGTCCCTTCCTGGTGCATCACCTGACATTGACACACCTACAGTACTACCTTTATCATTATTCCTGCCTTCCACCTAACAAGTGCTTAGTCTGGTGCTTAATGTCCACAAAACTAAATACAAAAAAGGCAAAAAATAAAAATAAAATAATCAAACTAATGAAATAGCTCTTACACGCATGGTCAATGGAGCCTCGGGGCCCCCTGAGGGTCTGGGGCCCCAGGGTAGTTGTTTGATTTGCCTGGTTGGTAATCCAGCCTTGACTATAGAGTCTGTTTTCACATTTTAATCATGATTCCTACCTTGGATTCACCTTTGCACACTATTAACAGGTATATAACATCTGGTAACAGAAATAGACATTCGTAACTGGCCTTCCTTACTGCAAAGTTTTTCTCACCGTGACAACAAACTAGGAGCACATTTGAGTTTGCTGTCACCAAAACCTTCCAAGCCTTTAAGGAACTACTCTAATGACAAAAGTTTCAGATCAAATAAATGCAAATGTAGACTCAGTGAGTGACATTTTGCCTCAACTTCACACAGCTCGAGGAGTTAAAGCAGTCAGCGGCTGTTCTTCGGGTGTTAAGGTTGAGGCTTTCTCTTCAATAATAAATGACAGGAGGGCTCTGCTGGATGGACTGCTGGGCAGCGAGATAGGGAGAAGGGTGTGTGCAGTATGAGGATCAATAGGTGATGCTGCATTTGTCAGATCTTATGGACAGGGCATGCTGTGTATTAGATCTCATCCACACTCCTCCACAGGGGGCTCCAATACAATACTAGTTCTTAGAAAAACTTAAGGTTTCCCAATACGTTGTATGTACAGTATGTCTCCTATACACATCACAATGTTCTGTCTGTAAACTGTATTTAAAATCCTATCATCTGGTGTTTTTCATCAGCAGGGCCATATTTGTTTGGAACAAAAGAGTTTCTATCTCTGACATCTTTATCTGCATCCATTGTATTGACAGAAGTGACACAGCTAACTGCTCCAAATACAAATCAAGCGTGCAGTGACAAACCATTGGCTTTTATGGCTTTTTTTCTCCCCATCCACTCATTAGCTTCCTGCGATTTTTAAGGGATGGCTCCTCAAGGGATCTCATTGTCGGTCAGACGATCGTTCCACCACTTCGGTCCAGACTGAAATATCGCACATTGACATGACATTTTGTTCAGACATCCCTGGTCTTTGGTGATCCTCTGATGGTGACACGGTGGTTTTAAGTGAAATATCATGACAACTATTGGATGGGTTGCCATGACATTTGCTACAGACATCCATGTTCTCATCAGGATGAATTGTAATAATTTTGGTGACCCTCTGACTTTTCAACTAGAACCACCATCAGGTCAAAATTTCAGTTTGTCACGATACGATCTTATTGCGATTTTAAACATTTTGTGTTATGCTGAGTATTGCGATAAGATATATTGTGATTTATTACCTTTTTTCATGCAGTTTGTCAACATCTGTTTTTATCTAATAAGATACAGTTTTCGCTCCGTTCATCTCAGAGTTTTCATTCACGTATTTTGAGGTCAGAGGTCAAGGGACCCGTTTGAAAATGGCCATGCTAGTTTTTCCTCGACAAAATTTAGCGTAAATTTGGAGAGTTATTTAGCGTTCTTCCCGACAAGCTAACATGACACGGTTGGTACCAATTGATTCATTAGGTTTTCTAGTTTCATATGACAGCCCGCTACAACCTCTGAAAGACAGAATAGCGGCCGGCAGATTAAGAGGTTAGTTTATATAATAAAAGATCGATACTTGACATCCGTGTATCGATACAATATCGGCATGCAAAATATCGTGATACTATGCTGTATTGATTTTTTCCCCCACCCCTAGTGTTAAGTGCTAATAAGCAAATGTGCATTGTGAGCATGTGAGCATGCAAGCTGGTGTTATTTAGGTCACAGTTGCTGGAGTTGCTGGAGTTGCTGGCATGGCTGTAGTCTCTTGTTGAAATCACAGTGTACATGTATTTATCCAGGACTTAATGGCCACCATATAGTAAAGGACTGACTTTTTCAGAAAGCTGCGTGCTTTTGGACTTTGCTGTGGGAAGATTACGTAACTAGAAATATCAGACTCTCCGCTCCTTTGACATGATCCCACTTACATTTGCGCATGATAATGTGACAGCTCACATGGGTCCACGGAATATATTTTAATCCCAGTTTATGGTGTTTTCTTGGTGCCTAGAGCAAGGACAGGCAAAAAAAAGTCTACACCAGCTGAAAGTTAGTTTAGTAATTAAGCCGGCGGCTGTGATGTAGTGAATTTTGATTAAATAACTGGATAATTTAAGGTGATAAAAGTTGTGAAAAGGCATGAAAATCGTACATTTGTCGATGTAATTCTCAACCTCTTTTTTTTTATTTCCTTGTCTGATGTGTCAGTGTTGCTCATTTGGGCAGATACCAGCTAAATGAACAGACCAAATCCTGCCTCTTGGTTAATTGTATTTGCAGATTCTTTGTTATATTTTGACATCTGACTCAGTAGCCATTATATTGTTTGATAAGTGCATCTGTCAAGCTATTCAGAATCTCCTTCTAAGTCGCTAAAGCCAAACAACCATTAACCATTTCTAATCCTCAAACTAAGGCCAAATAAATTCCCCATCTTCCCATCAGCTTTAGCACTGCAGTATGAAAGTTAATAACCGGAAAGTCATTGCTGGAATTCGATGATATGTTTATGATGATAAGGAGCCATTAAGATTGGTGTGAGAGGGTAAATGAGGTGACGGGGGCTAAGCTGCTTTGTGACTATGCATGGGGCTGATGGGAAGGAGCTGAGACATTGAGGTGACAGTGTGTGGACAAGATAATGAAAATTTCAGTAATATGTAAGAGAGGGAAAGAAGGACAATTAATCTGTAATCTGTGCCCCGAGATGTGATAACCCATTACCCACATAAAGATAACATCTGGTCCCCACACTCCTCCCTGGCATGAGATAACAGACCATTTTACATTTCAGTTTCTTATGCTTTTCTAATCCCTGGGCCCAGGCAGTGAGAGCCATCCTCGTAATCATCCACACAGCCACATATAAACAAACTCGTAATCTTCTCCAAACTTCAGAAAATTAACAAGGCTCATTTTGTGTAAGCATGCACAGCTGTTTCCCACACAGGCTTGAAATGACCTGAATTTACCGGCGAGCCAAGACTTTGTTCCAAATTGGCTTTCAGTATTCACGTTTGTATTTCTCCATATAATGCAAGCCATTAGATATAATGACCTAATGTCATATGCAATTACTGCAACCATCTTGCAAATAATGTTGAAATTGAAATTCCACCTTAACATTGCGGCTGTTTCCTTCTAGTTGTTTGATAGGATGAAAGAAACAATCTCATCAGCTGGTTTTGAAATAAATCTTTTCTCTCTCGTTCCAAAATCAGACAATGACAGTTCTAAGAAATAAGAAAATAATTTGAAAAGTCCATTCAGTATTTTGTCAACCACTAAAATACACAGCAATTTTTTTTATTCTTTCACAGATCATAACTCTTCATGTGCCTTTCTGCTTTATTTATACATTTCCTTCAGCAAAAGCAACTGGAAAAAAAACACATTTTAAGCAGCATTGTAGGTAAACAAGGGAAAATACTGGCAATCACAAAGAACAACCGAAAAAGAAAAACATTCTTGAAGGTTAACATCGAAAAGTTTTGTTCCATATTTCGAGCGTTTGTTTGTCGGAGTTAACCACGTCTGCACAAAATAAATCAAGAAAATGATTGTTACCCTTGATGGAAACTGAATCCAACCTCCGGCTGGAGAGGCAACAACCTTGCAGCTTCATTGTACCATGTGATGGATTGTGTGGGTGTCTCGACGTATAAATGCACAACCTTGCAACGTCGTCCTGATGAGGAGTTGCTTCAGTTCAGCTCCGCAGAATTAACAGAATATGATTTAATGAATGTATGCGTTGGCTCCATGCTTGACACAGCCTGCAGCTTCAGGTACTCCGTTTCAAATATCTGGGTCAAACATCCCACTGAGAAGCTGCTACATAACTTGTTTTTTCTAACAGAAAGAGTGCTTTGATTTGTCTGCTCGGTTCCTTCCCTTTCAGTTTTCTGTGATAGTCGACTGTGTGTCACAATCTGGTGAGTTACAGCATATGATTTTGGGCTGGTTTACACCAAGGTTACACAAAACACACTTGAAGCCTATGCTGTACACAGGCAACCATACTGTATCTGATCAATACTTTATTATCATAATACAAGTATAATATACCGTAATCCCATTAAGTAAATGGTGATACCTGGCGTTATGTGCCTGAAGAGCAACGCCAAATTAATCTATTGACCCGCCCACCTCCCAGGATGAATTGTGTATGTATCTTGTTGTATAGAGGGCTGCAGGGATGACATATTTTTGTAGGCCAAACAGGAAATTAGCATCGCACTGGTTCCCTCGACAAAAAGCCAATGGGATATTTCCATTTGATTTTCGATTATTGCAGAAAATAAACTCTGTGGCAAGATAATCTCCACAAGATGTGAATGCAATCATCAGAAGTAGAAAGCTAACGTTAGGCTATAAACGAACTACAGCACGGACGCATTAGCGCGAGTATACACAACGAGGCTGTAAAGACGGACGTGTTGGCGTGATGACGTTTAGTAGTCTCATTTAGCCACTTGTTAGCAACCGCCGTTTTTAAGACATATAAAAGCTTCAAAATTCACTAGTGGGATATTTACTGCGTTTTTTATATCTTAAAACAAAACTTTAAAATCTTGTGTTAAACACAGACCTTATTTCAGGCATCTAACTAAAAGCCCATTCAAAAAACCCATTGACTTTGAGACGAGGGAACCGGAAGTGCTAAAATGTTAACTCATCTCCAGGTTTTAGGACTCATTCTTGCACCACAAATACCCATCAGGTCAGCTGGGATACTTCCTGCCTATAGTTTGTGGTGTGTCAGTTAGTTTGTGTTATTTGAATTAAACACAAATGTATTTAAAAATATCCATATGAGTACAATATCAAGTGAAAATAATATAGGTATTAAAACTAGGTTTGACACAGGGTCATACAAGACAGGTAGTTTCCTTCCTTACTGTTGCATCTAACTCTCTGCAAGAAAGCAAGGTTTTCCCAAAATGTTGAAGTATTCCTTTGAGTTTATATCATTTCAAATTATATTGTGCTTGAGCAGGGCATATATATAAATTGTTGGTAATCCAGCCTTTATGAAAAGTGAATATTTCTGTTGAATAGTTCCCTACCAGTACACACATGTGATAATTACTGCATGTAGGACATGCTGACTCGTGTGATAACACAACACGCCATCAGCTTCCTGTCAACTCCTGCTCGCTCCTCACACCTTCTCATGTCACACAAATGAACTGATTTAGTACATTAATTGGCCCAAGGATTTAAAGCATGTGGTGATTTTAATGAGCCAAGCGATGTGTGGATCCTGTAAACTTCAAGAAATGCAAATAGTTTTGTAAAAGAAAAACAAATCTAGACAAATGTTTTTACTGTCCATCGTTTAGGACTCAGCAACACATTTTGGAGGCATTTGAAAGGCGCATGTTGTGCTTGCAAAGTAAAGGCCTGGTTGTATGGTCAGGTTTACTGCATATACTTAGACAGCTACAATAAATATGTGCAGTTTATTTCAAGCTTTATATGGCACAAGCCCTCAAACATAAGTTTTGGTTAAACATATATATATATATGTATCCAGTCACACACCGAAGCCCAGCCTCACTTTGACAGTGTTTAGTTTTGACAGAGGTCAGGAAAAAAACTCCTGACATTTAAAGCTCACCAACAAGATAAAGTCTGTGCTGTTTTTCTGTTTTGACCCCCGAGGGCAGCGTTTGCAAAGTGATCCTTTCCCTGTTCCTGTTCTGCTCTGTCGGTTACATTTAGATATGTCAGCTTCCCGTACTGCCCTGAAGTGTCCATGAGCAGAGCGGTGAGGGACGTCTGTGACATGTTATGGACAAAGGTGAGCTCAACGCGTGGCCTGTTTACGTTCAGGATGCGTCCTGTCACAGCTCAGTGCCTGCTGAAGGGCAACTTAAGGACTCGAGGACGAGCAATATATATATATATATATATATATATATATATATATAATGACCACTTTATCTGGCAACCAGTTCCAGTATCTTCTGTTGGCTCTCAGGAAACAGTGGTACATTCACTTCATAACTGTCAGCTTGGATAAATGTATCATATCTACAGTACAGTGTGGGTGGTATTAGAAAAACAGCAGCATGCTGTCAGACTTCATCCCAGCAATGCTATTTCCTAGAAGTGCCCATCCATCCTTTTACCACAGTTCAATAAGTACGGACATTTGAGCTGGAGGGCCTGAAGCAAGTCGACGTTCACACATCAAAGCAAATTTATTTAGAATTTCATGGTCCAGTCATGCAGGTTTTCTGTTTGGGTTTTTTTTTTTACAGTGTGGTAGTGAATAATTTATACAGTGTTTTAAAGGTTCTCTATACGGTATCCAGAGCATTAATGTAGCAGCAGCCAACTTTGCTATGTAACGATATAGTCGACCTGCGGCGAGCTGCCATGCAACATCTATCGAAAGCTGCGGCGGCCGCTCCCGAACTCTGTGAGCTGCAGCCGTTTGATTCTGCGCCAAAGTGAGGCCAAACTAAAAGTCGGGAAAAGTTTAACTTTTAGTAGTAAAGTGTGACCAGATGGGACCCACAGCCAATCAGTAAACAGATCCAGTGACTCCTGTGACATGTTGTCCTTTGTTACAAAGATTTCTTCCTGCACGAAACATATGAACACGCCTCCCGGCCGCAGAAAAATGTAATCATTGCGGCGAACCCCATTTTTGTCGCTGCCTGGTGTGACTGTAAATGTAAAACAGATTTTATTGTCACACATTGCCCTGTACACAGTGAAATTTTATCTCTGCATTTAACCCATCCTAGTATTAGGAGCAGTGAGCAGCTAATATACAGCTGCGCCCAGGGAGCAGTTTGAAGGGTCGGTGCCTTGCTCAAGGGCTCCTCCCCCGGATCTGGCATAATGTCTACCTGAGCAGAGAATGAAGTCCTTCTCCCACTGTGTGTGTTGTAATCCGAGCTTCTCCTTGCTTTGTTGACATATCCGGCTCATATGGAAGTTACAGCCGATAACGCCGTCCCGGCCGACGGCGCCGTTGCGGAAGCGTAGCACCCACCCTCAGGTTAACACTGTTAGCTCTGTCAGCACTGTTGTTTTCACTGTAAGCGCTGTTAGCACCGTTAGCTGCGAGCCACCGGCTGAGCCGTCGCCATGTTGAGAGCAGCGCGGGGGCAATAGAAACGCTCCCAATCTCGCATTTAGCACCTTTAAAGCAGCATCAATCTTGGAGTGACAAGGGTGTGATCCCTCACCGGCTTCCCACATACAAACTGTTTGAAACATAACCAAGGCAGAGGTATCTGCAGTGTTGGATGATAATTTTGCCTCCCCTGTAGTATCTTCTAACAAAAGGCTGATACCTTTTTGCACACATGAAAAATGAAAAGCTAAGTAAACTATCTAGCATTCAACTGCACATTTCTCCAAACCCAGAAAATGTCAAATGATTTCAGACCAGATGGAAATGTCAAGTTGTGGTGCTACCTGTAAAGATGACGTTGCCCACATCATTGCTTTTTAAATTAAGATGATAAGTAATCCTTTTTTAATTTTTAGCCTCTTTACCTCTCTGTGCTTCTTTTGTTTTGAAAGAAGGCTTTGACAGGTTTACAAGTGATTGCTCCTTTCAGAAGAGGCATTGAAATAATTTGTTACTCATATTTTAAGTAATTGCAGTTGAGATGCCGACCGTGGAAACAGCAATGAAAAAAAGGCAAGAAAAACAAATATTCCATCTTTCTGAGTAAGTGGTTGTCTCAGTATAATGATTAAAATCTGTCTGTCATCACTGAAGACTAAAAAGGATTTTGATTAGCTTTGACAGCTCATGTTTTGTATTGTAGACTGTATGCTTAGATGGGTGTGATAAACACACACAGAGACTGCACTCTCTGCACAAACATGGCTGCATTATTTGCATGTCTGACAGATGGAGCTGCAGATACTGTCGCAGGCATAGCCTCCAATGGCACCCCAGTTCAAAGATGGCTTTTCAGGACAAAGACTTGTTTAATCGTTAGGCGACTTCAGGGAGTGCTGTGATAGGCAGATACCTTTTCAATTTCATGGTGAAAAGTAGCTGAAGTTTGGGTTGTCTGATTGCAGTGGAGTTCAAAGGATTGGGGAAGAGCAATCAAACATACCCCGGGGCTGCCATTTTGGATATCTGGGTTAATAGTGGAGAAAACATGTAGTTTGCGATTCAGCTACAACTCCAAAGCAGAAAAATAATCAGCTAAGCTTAAAAGGGCTCATTAGGAAGAGCTCTCTCTGTGAGAAACATGTCGCCAAGCAGGGAGTTTCCCCCATCGCCTCGTTTTACTCTGGGAAATCTAAATGTAAAATGATTCCTTTCAACAAAGCTTCCCATCTGAACGCATTAAGGAGAGGGGAGGAAAGAGAGCAAGCTGGCAGGTGCATTTCCGGCTTCTACTTAAATGGGAATTTTAATGGCAGCAGAAGATTTCTCCTAATGTTGGCGCTTGTCCAGGGTTGCCTTTTGTGAGGCTGTCTGTGCAGGGAGACCTGGTCTCAGGAGATGCTGTAGGTCTTCAGGACTCCTGCACAGCTTTTGTCTTGCCTGCTTGTCTCTGTTCTCTGTGGCTGACATTCATGCAAATGGATTTCATAGTTCTATAGTCTCTCATGTCTTTCCAGGCTGCATTGTCCAGAGTGGAAACACAATGAGTGTCCTGGGAACCTGCTCGTACATTCTTCCGAGATCAATGGAGCCGCACTGGTACCGCTGAATGGATGAGAATTATGAACGCCCTTTATGCAGAGTTCATGTACTGTGAGATCAAGATGAGATTCGAAGCTGGCACATGATGTCTCTCCTGATTTGCATACTGTTTGTTCTAATAGGATTTCATCAACTCACTCCATCACTTTTTCATTCCACTTGGCCGTCTGCCTTCTTTTATCCTCTCCCACCATTCTCCACTATCGGCGTTTCTTCAGCATACAGCTATTAGCGCATATCTGTAGATGTCTGAGAAAAGAAAATAGAGGGTTGATTTTATGTTAATGCGCTCGGCGTAAGGAGGGCTTCCGTAAACAAGCAGCATATTGGCTAGATTGAATGGGAATGTCGGTGTCATTCATGTGCAAATACACATTAAAATATACTAAGTTCTTAGATACCTCTATTCACAGATGCATTCTTGCCCTGCTTCCTTTGTAACATGATAAATGGGCTTGTGTTAGAGAATCTCTTTCATCCTTAATGGGATTTTCACATCATTTTAGTGGTAGGTGGCAATGACAAGTTTATTTATATAGCACATTTTAGTCCACGTAAACTCAAAGTGCTTTACATTTAAAGATAAAATATAAAAATATAGACATAAACGTAGCATAAACATCATAAATATGAGAATACAGTATAAGCATGAGTAAAATGCAGAAACCGCATCAATGAAAGATACACATACAAACCCCAAAACAAAAAAACAAGTGATGTCACATGATCCAAGAGAGAGAAGTTCAAATGAACGACTGGAAAACGAGACACTTTTTTTTTTAAAGAATTTTTCATGTGCATTTGTGTGTGCCACCTTCAAATGACCTTGTAGATTTCAAAGAGAGGAATTCAAACCACATAAAGTCAGACAGATGGTTTTCAAGTTAAAATAGTGCTATAAGCTATGAGCAGATATTCGACTGCTTAACCTGACCTTAGATCTACATTGTATGTGTTTAAGCTAAACTACATTGACTGGTCATGATTGGTCATTTAGATGCAGAATGGTGTCGTCCTGTTAACTTCTATAGATGTTTTTGTCTTCCTTTCACTAAAGGCAACATTAACACTAAATTCAAACCAGATTTTTACAGTATTGTTGAGATAGAATGTAACTTTGTAACTTGGGTCTTCAACTGAAAGGTAAAAAGTTGTTCTTGCTGTTTACAGTTGTCACTCCGAGATCTTCTTCTCTGACATATTCACTCATTTGTAATATCAGTATTTAATCAGTATCACAATCCAACCCACACAAAGAAATAATGATAATACCTGAGATGAATCAAAACGCAGGAAATTGTCCATCGATTGTGCCGCAACGAAGGATGTAATCCATGAGACATAATATCCTTAATTTGCCAGTCTTGCAAACCCTTTAGATCAGCAGCTTATCTGCAGCCCTTCGTGTTTTGAAGTGTTATTAATAGTGAGATGTGTGCAGAGATCTTATGAAGGAGAAAGAGATGTGCCTCAGATTGATCTGCACTACTGTATCGGGGCATGTGGCAATCTTTCCAGCAGATTACAAATAGACAGGACCTTTAAATTGTGTCTGACTGCTCTCCAGAGACCAATCACTCTGAGCCCAGACTGGAGCCGGCTGTAATATGTGTGTGAAATGAGAAACATAACAGTAACGCTGTGCACAGTTTCCCTGATGAATGCGACCCCCTTTTAGACTCACGTTAAATGGTTCGGCTTTGATAGACCAGAAATTTAACCCTTTTCTTTCACCGCAGTTTAAGCCATCACTCCATCAGAGTCTCTTCGGGAACACCAACCGCTTCAGTGAAAGCTGACAGAGACGGCAACCTCAATGAAACCCAACAGCAGAAAGTGCATGTTGATACGCTTTGGTTTAAACTGAACCGAGCACTGTTGAAATATGCATGGATGCAGTTCAAGACGAAAAAGAAAAATGTCTCCATCTGCCTCATTTAATCTTGTCCAGTTAACTAACGTCTTTATCATCACACAGTATGAAGCAGGAAGGCAGGTGTTGACTCTGCCCCCAGAGGCACCAACTCAAATAAACACTGCTGTGCTGCAGGTATCATACGACTCCTACGCATACTCATCTGCAGCACAATGCCGCCAAGCTCCTCGGGGGTCAGCATATGGCTGCAAATAATTTCGTCTGTGCCTCTGAAGTGGCCCTAAACACTTCTCATTAATGCGTCAATATGGTCCAACTTTAGCTGCATTTTAAATGTGAACTGATTGACAATACTAATAATTCTCTCTCCTCAAACCATAGACTGTATATACTGTATATGGTGCCTTCAAATGAAACTGGTGAGCTGGTGTTTACAACATGGGAAGTCTCGTACACAATATGCTTGACGTTCAAGTGGTTAAATCATGAGAACGCCGCTGCTAAGCAACAACAATATTAACGTTACTGTCGGCGTCTAGAAGCCACAGAGGCTGACAATTTAGTAAGCTAGCAAGTGGGTAACATAATGCAGTAAATGCAAAGCCATAATGACAGAGGAAAAAGATGAGGCCGTTGGGAATATCAACAATTTCCTCAGACATATTATAAAATTACGAAGAAAAACAATATACAACTAAAATTACAATATATTAACTTATTATGCACCGAAAAATGAACTTCCATGACCTCCGCCATTTCTGACAACGTCAACAAACACGTCACAAGTCGTGAACTCGGAGCTTTCAGAAACTTTCCACTTACGAGGTTGTGAATACCACAAGTGGGGGGCGATCATATGGACTCTTCTCGGGAACACGGTAAACACAACAACTAACCATAATATCTCTATAACTACGTTTATGATCAGATTGACTCATGTTCTATTGCAGAGACTCATGATAGTTATGGAAAGTTAATGTTACATCTCCTCTCTCGTACAATTCCCGAGCCTCCGGCTGCGCAACTTCTTCACTCAGAGCAGCTGTCAATCATGACACCACACCCCCTTTTTTAACATCAAATAACTAACTAAAATCAAACTTATCCGAATAATGAACACTTGAACATACATCAGCGTAATAAGAACTACCTAAAATGACAGAAACCATCTTATTTTATTTATCATCATCTATATGGTGTTTGTTTTACTCTTTTGTTTTACTATTTTGGAATTTCATTGTTTAATACCATCTGCTTACTTTGTGCAGTTTCACTGTTTTTATTTATTTATTTATTTTTATTGTTATTTCCTTGTTTTTTATTTATCTTTTGTTATTTGGGATGCCCATCTTTGGTTAATTTCATATTTGAGGAACTTTTGTGTTGTCTGTTTTGGTGTGCATTGGTCTCTAGGTCCATTTTTAACATTCTGCATTTTTGTCAATCGTCTGTACAGCACTTTGAATTGCATTTAGCTTGTTTGAAAGGTGCTATATAAATAAAGTTTGATTGATTGATTGATTGATTGATTGATTTGGGAAAAATGTATTTGACTTGTACTTTGTCTTTTTAGTTTGGCCCATGTCCGATCCACTAACATGGTGGAGGTGGGATTTATGACCTATACTGCAGCCAGCCACCAGGGGGCGATTGAGATAATTTGGCTTCACTCTGGTCGTTCATCTTTATGAACAGTCTAGAACAATGACCACATTATCAGATTTGATTCATTAGAGCTGTATTGCAAAATTGCAGGAAAAATCCAGCAGACACTTATTTCCTATTATTCCCATTCAACCCAATCAAACTGAAATATCTGGTGGCACTGATAATCCTTAGAGGGAGTTACAAAGCAGAGACATTTCTCCACCGGCGTTAACTGCTCATCACACTCACTCTGCTAAGTTTTCACAAACGTCACAAAGACTTGATTCACTTTAAGTTCTAAATTTATACAAGAACATGGCAAACTCTAAGCGCTGTGCGGTGATTCAGAAAAGGGTTGTTTTTAGCTCGTAATTCAAGGCTTGCTCATTAAAAATGTCTGACTTTGATGGTGTGGAGGTGGCACAAGCATAAAACAAAAGCTCAAGCCTAAAAATAAAGACCTGCTTGGAGACCGCATTTGCTTGTCACCACTCGTTATGAAAGATCTGTGGCTTTCAGTCAGATATCTGAGAAAGAACAAGATGCTGTTACCTAACAGAGGGTGTGGGTAATTAGTATTGTTTGTTGTCTGTATGTTGACGTCAGAGATGCATCGCTATATTTGCTCTCCTCTGACCGTCAGCTGGCTTTAATAACAGGAAATACCCCGCAACCTTTCCAAAACATCAGCACTAGCAGCCTCATCTCTTTGCTCCAGACCTTTCATCACTTGATATTAAGATGTGATTAATTTCTTTAATTTAGTGGGAGGACGCCTGCCACTGAGCAGGTGTTACCTGACAAGCCGACGCTTGGGTATTTTATTCTCTTCTACAGAATTCAATGAAGCTGAAGGGCAGGCTTATAAAATGTCAGACTGTGGTGTTATGGAAACATCAAAGGTGTCACAGTGTCACAATATATGCACAAACCCACTCAAACTTATAGGAGGAGGAGGTTCAATCTGGAGGTTAGAGCGAGCAAGAGAAAGAAGAATAGAGAGGCAGAGGTTGGAATAAGAGATCCTACCAAAAATGCAGACAGTCTGCCATCTATTGGATGGATCGCAATGTGCAAGTTAGTACTGAATGTCCTACATTTTGCTGTAGTGCTGCTTTGCAACACTGGGTGGCGATGCACTCCACGAATTTAGTCATTAATCATTTTGTCCATTATGGTAATTTTGAGGTGGTAGCATTTCCTCAAAGGGCAGAAAAATGATGATAAAATGATAAATACCAGAAGGAAGCCAACGTGCACTCACTGCAGATTTATATTGAGAAAACTCATCTTCAGGCACCTTGGTATAATAAGTAAAGTCAGTGATTTCTTTAACAATACTTTCATTCATACGAAATATATTATCTGACATCTAGCTTTCTCACTCTCTTTTCAATTTCATTTAAAGCACATTGAGTGTATAAAAAGCACTGCATATATACAAAATACCTTGCCTTACCTTGACACAAAGATATTGATGATTTTTCCATTAACCTAATCTTGTTAAAATGTATTGCTGTAATAAAGAATAATGAGCTACGGAATGACACCTTTTTAAATTGCATCACGTTGGCCATCATCATTATTAACAACAGATGTTGCAGTCTGGAAGATGAAACACTGTCAGGTGCACAGAGTTGCCTTAGCAGTGATTAAAGATTAGATTGTTTACACTCACAGCATGTTTTGCAGAGGCAACAATATATCCCAGGAGACTGTAACAAAGTGTTGAGTTTATTAGCATATTTCACCTGTGGGTGTCCATATGATGTGAGCCAATTGTTTACTGCTTTATTGAAAGTCTAAACAAACAGTTGAAAAGAAGGTGAACTTGACAGCAATGATCTGATAGAAGATGATGTATTGCTATTACATCAGACTTCTGATTGTGCAAAACACACTAACCCCCCCCCCCCCAGTCCGTTTAAACAGGCTGCCACACACATTACCCAACCCTCCGGAGCATGTCAAGTCAAGTCAGCTTTATTTGAGTCCTTAGTCACAGTTACAGTCAGCGGGTTTCACAACACCTGCATTATGAGAACAATGACTGAATCAAATACCAGGTATCATTACGTGATCGGAGATTGATGATGAATCATGAATAATGTTACCAAAGCAGGTCTTGCCCACTTGAAAGTTTACTCTGAAAGTTTTTTGATATTTTTTTATAGGAATTACAATTTAATGGTTATTAGCAACACAACCATGCACAACAATATCCAAGTGTTTATTGTGTATAGGTATTGTACAGCATTTTCCCAACTAAAAAGACCCCAATTGTTTGTCTTTTAATTTTTGACAGAAACCCAACCGTGTCAAAGTACTACTACTCCCAGTTTGAAGAGCATTTACAGTAAGCTATAGTATACTGTATTTGCACTACATCTTACCTCTCTACAACATCTCTTCACTTACATTAGTCAGCATTTACACCTACATAATTTTTTTTAACTAAAGTCTGCATTTTACTATTAACAAACCATGAAATTATAATTAATAATTTCACTATTTATTAGTAATGCTATATAATTTATGTTATTTTAACAGTTTATTGTTGCACACATTACAACATTATATATACTATATTATAAGTATTTGTTAATGATTATGATTGTAAACCTTTAAGAAATCATCTGTAAAACAGCTATAAACATTACATAGATAGATATCTGGAACTCTTTGTACTTTGTGTTGTTTGTAAACCTTCTATAAAACATTATTTGGATGGCTATTATAAAGTTGCAACTGATAATTATAATACCTTGTTAAATAGGTAATGAATACTTTGTAAAGCATCTTTAAATATTATTTAGATAGATGGTTAATAGTTTGTCAATGGTTAATAATTGGTTCTGGTCCGTTTATGAACTAATTATTCATATTACACAAACTACTGATAAAATAACATAAATTGTAGCATTACTAATACTTAGTAAACATTATTATTTAGAATTTCATCGTTTGTTGACAGTAAAATAACTATTAACTAAGTTTAATTAATCAATTTACAATTTATAAATGATGGTTATTGTAAAGTGTTACCAGTAGGCCTACATGTGGTAACAATTTGAAATCCTTTCATTTTAATATAATATAATATAATACACTCTCAATCTTTGTTAGTATATCTTTTTCATAATGTTTTGAGAAGCTATTCTGTCAATTAAACCAAAAAGAAGTTGCATGAAAACAATGTACATACAAACACATGTTCAATAGTTTCCCCTTCACAATTACAAAAAGTGCATCTATTGTTTACAGTTGCTCACTTTTAGAAGTGTGTATTCACCACCAGATGTTCTTCTTACTGGTCTACACTGCAGAGACCTCTAGCATGTCTGTGTAAGCAATGTAAGCTGTCTGGTTTTATCATGTTTATGCCAATTCTTCTTTATTAACAATTCACAGAGCCAACAAACAGAGATGATGGAGGAGTGGAGATGAACAATGCTATAACACCTAGCTGGTTATATTCAAGATTCAAGATTCAAGATGTTTATTGTCACGCCGGTTATACAGGTACAATCGTGTGAAATACTTTTTGCTGGGAAGCTCCATTAAGAAAGAAACAGTAAGTTAAGTAGCAAAGAATAACATAATAAAATAAAGTAAAAATAAAATAAAATAAAATAATAGTGTATTTACAATAATATACAGTATAATAATAAAGGAAATATGGTGTATGGTAAATATATACAAGTATTGCACAGGGATTTTTATTTTTTATATTGCACAGAGGTATGTATTGAGTATTGCACTTTTTAATTGCACTTATTTATTGCACATAGTGGGAGAGAGGGTGTTTGGGGGTGTGATTTATCGGTTCAATATATCCTGCAACATTACTGCATGTTCCTGTCATATGTGTATCCTAAATCTTTTACATGACATGTAAAGTGATTATAACAATATGTTTCTTGGTTGATAGTAAAGATGTCCCACCACCCTAGCAGCAGGGACGTGCTGCCCCCCCCCCCCTATCAGATCAGTGGTGCCATGCCCCGCCCCGCCTATCAGACAGCATCTCCAGTCGGTGTAGAGGAGCCGGGAGTCTGGAGGAGCAGCAGAAAGGCAGCACACAGTCCAGCGGTCCCCCCGCGTTCCTCCGACACTCAAGAGCTGCTCCCCCGGGGCAGTGGAGGTGATGATGGCGGCGGCTGTAGAGAGAGGAGGCGTCCGGGCCGCTTTCCTGAACCCGAGCAGCGGCGGCGGCGGAGGACCGGCACCGACGACGACCCTCCCCACCGGAGCGCTAGCCGGGGCTGCGGTCCCGGGATCGGGCTCGGGCTCCGGCAGCATGCCCGTACCCATGAACCTCTTCGCGACCTGGGAGATAGACCGATCATCCCCGAGCTGCGTTCCCAGGTAACGTTAACAGTGTTGTAAAAATACCACAAACCGCAAAGTGTACAAATCACCATATTGTTTTAATAAATAGCTAATGTTGGGACAAACAACGCCCCTCGTTGAGTGTAACGTTAGAGCTGCCACACATTTCCAAAACACTGTGTCGGGCTGGCGGCTCACTACC
This sequence comes from Sebastolobus alascanus, assembly GCA_916701645.2. NCBI lineage: Eukaryota > Metazoa > Chordata > Actinopteri > Perciformes > Sebastidae > Sebastolobus > Sebastolobus alascanus. Next base: position 3,308,469 of record CAKAOJ020000121.1, read on the forward strand.
TCACTGCTAATGCTACCTAGCAACTAGCAGCTAATGCTACCTAGCAACTAGCAGCTAATGCTACCTAGCAACTAGCGCTGGTGTTTGAGTTTCCTCTAATGTTTCGTGCTAAAAAGCATTTGACTTCAAAATATTGAATTTTTTTTTAATAACGAAGCATTCTGATAAAATTGACAATGCTTAAATGTCTAATGTACATTAATATTTTACACAGTCTCCAAGTGTTTGTATTTGTTTTAACAATTTTATCCCGACCGTTATGATAACCAGCTAACAAAAGTTCAGCTAACTAACTAAGGTTAGTTTAACTCTCAGAGCTGCTTCTTATCTTTTTGCTTTGTGGCTACGTTGGTTTAAGCTTTGCAGATATAATATTTCCCCTTTGTCCAATGCAGGCCTGTGCTTGAACTGATTTAACGGAATGCATTGCCACCTAATAGCAACATAACTATCTATAAATACAGTGACATGAATGCGGTTCGTCGCATAACTAGCAGACATCCCTTTTCATCCTGTAGCAGCACTGTGTGTCGTTCAACAGCTGCATAGCCATTTGTAATCCATATCATTTTCATGTGTGTGTTGGCTTTTTTATGTTTATGTTCAGATACCTCTCTGTAGCACCAGTGTTGGCTTTTCACACAGAGCCATAACACAAACACAACCACTCATAGTGTTGACACAGCAGCTGGCACTGGGAGAGAGAGTTAACTGCTTTGATTGTCACTTTTGTGTATGCAAATTTACTTGCATTGTCTTGGTGTTATTCTGTTTTAATTTCGAGTACAGCAGCAATATGCAGTAATATACTCTGCATCAGTATTCGTTGTCAGCGAGCAGGCACCGACTGCTGCCACCTGACCAGAAACCTCTCGGGAGGCTGTGGGTACATTAATCAGCTTTGACCTAGATCTGTTCCACTCATTGGGAGAGAAGTGGGCTTTGCAAGGGGAGGGTTTCCTCCACAGTCAATGTGCGTGTGCATATGTGTGGTTGCCTGCTGCCACTTTAGTGCCTGCATGAGTATGCAATTGTCAGTGGAATCGTAGCATGCGGAAAACATGGATAATTTACAGTGATGGTGATCTCCGTTTGAGTGTTATTCTGTTTTATCTGTGGCTGCCGATTTGAAGCCAACTACAATGAGTGAAGTGACGGCATTGCTCTCTAATCCGACAGCTCACCACCCTTTTTATTGTAGACCCTTTTCAGAAAACGTGATTTTTTTTTTTATTTTAGCTCAATTAAAATAGATTTTGTGACCTTGCTCTCACATCTTCCATGACAAAAAACTAATCATTGATGTTTGTCTCTTATGAAAGGTTTTAGCTCTTTTCTTGGACACAAATAGATAAAACTGACGTATTATACAAGCAACTACAAGTGAGCACGCTTCTGATAACTGTTTCCATAAAATTTTAAGACTACTTGCTAGCAGAGAAAGCATGTCAGGGCATTTATAGAGCGTGCCATACATGGCACATTGATTTCCCACATTTCTGCCTCTACACTATGTGCTCTCTCTCTATAGTGGATGACATACAAGGTGCTGTATTAAAGATGAATAAGGATGAGGATGACAATGGATTATTAATGAGGCACAGCGTAAAGTCACCAGTCATTGTTCAGCACAAGAGTGCTGCAGTAGCTGCCTGACACAAGTCTTTTGTTGATGTCTGGGTAATTTGTTAGATCTGATATGTAATGGAGTAGTAGTATGACAGAATTGTTTATTTAGGTTGTAGTTTTTGTTTGACATGGTGGCTTGGAGTTGCAGTGCTCACAGCAAGTAATTTGCGAAGCCTATTTCTGCCTTCTGTGTTTTTAGACCACTTATCCTAGACTGGTGTGAAAGGTCTTGCATGGAGCCCAACCCAAGGCCTGTTTTGGGGATTCTGCTTTGGCATGCTTTCAGGGGCTGGGCCATTTTGTGTGCAGCTGTTTGCTCCTCTACTAGCCTTTAGCAAATGTGGGTGTCCAGCTAAGTGGCACAGTTTCAAATGAGGGCATAGGGCTTTTAGTAATTGACTGTTTTTTATTGCGGTACTCTAAAACATCTCACACAGCTGTTGTTAATATGTCGCTGTATTTTTTAAAATCGATCATTCTCCTAAGCCCTACTGAAAGCCATGCTTAGGGGAAAATATTTTATTCACAATGGAAAATATGTTCAGCTCTCATAGGCCCTCAGCATGGGATTATGGTTCCTTACAGTTTTGCTGTTGACACACCTATGGCACTGGGCCAATAAAGAACTAGGACATTTTCTAACTTTTTTTCTTTGCCTTTTCTTCTTATGTACTATGACTATTACACAGCATCAAGCTAGATTCATAGTTAGAAATAGTTGTTATTAGGGCTGTCAAAGGATCAAAATATTTAGTTGCGATTAATCGCGTGATTGTCCATGAATAATCGTGATTAATCACATATTTTGTATCTGTTTAAAATGTACCTTAAAGGGAGATTTGTCAAGTATTTAATACTCTTATCAGCATGAGAGTGTGCAAATATGTAAAATTATTATTGGAAATCAATTAACAACACAAAACAATGACAAATATTGTCCAGAAACCCTCACAGGTACTGCATTTAACATAAAAAAATATGCTCAAATCATAACATGGCAAACTGAAGCCCAACAGGCAACAACAGCTGTCAGTGTGTCAGTGTGCTGACTTGACTATGACTTGCCCAAAACTGCATCATATTATCATAAAGTGGGCATGTCTGTAAAGGGGAGACTCGTGGGTACCCATAGAACCCATTTTCATTCACATATCTTGAGTTCAGAGGTCAAGGGACCTCTTACTACCACTGTACCACTCTAGCTTTATAACTGAGCCCGATACAACCTCCAAAAGATTGATTGCGTTAATGTCTTAAAGAAATTAGTGGCTTTAAAACGGTTTTGTGTTACCGCGTTAACTTTGACAGCCATAGTTGTTATATCTTTTATTTGCACAAAGCCTCTTTTACTCTTGCACTTGTTATTATTGATTGCTTTCTATATCTATATGCTACCTTAAGCTGGCAGATAAAATTTTATTGCTGTGTGTGATACAGTTTTGACTGGGTTTTACCCGCCAGACAAGTTTTGTCCCTCCGTAACAGGCTCGCTGGAACAGTTGGATTGTTTGTATTCCAGCACTCCCATGCCTGCCAGTCTGCCACCCTCCAATGTTTCTAATACCATGTGGTATTACTGTTGCAGCTTATTTCTAATAAGCTGAGTCTTTTCTTCTTGTGTTAACCATCTTCTAAGTGTCTGGAGGGTGTGCTGGGAGCAGAGAGGGTTAACCCAACCGTTTCCACATTTCACCCTCAACAAATTGCTGACCGATACTTTGGGAATGTTGCTGAAAAACCGAAGACAGCTAAGGGATAAAGGGCGCAGGAATACGGTATCCTAGGGGTTTAGCGGGCTGCTCGGGAGTCCAAATGGCCCGCATATCTATGGCAAGGCAGGTGTTTGTTGAGGGAACGATGTGGTATTTGCAGGAATGACACTAATGCAGAGGTCAAGAACGGTGCTATGTTTATCTACTAATGATAAAGAATGTGTAGCAGCGTGTGAGGGTTGGCTTCTTACCAAGTTCAAAGATCTTTTACAACTTGGTGTCAAAAGTTGTGACCTTTATCCTCATCACTAACATGATGGGAGCAACCGAGCAATTTTGTCACGTTTGCCATGCAACCTCGACAGGCGTCACTGTTTCCAAAATGGTAGGGAAGTTGTTATGGTTACCAATTAACAACTGAATGACAAATGTTTTCAAGCTCTGGAAATATTTTTTGCATTTTCAGTCCATGGTATTTTTACTCCAAATATGTGTCTGCCTTTTAAGTTTCACTATCTGGGTTCAGAGAGGTGAAGATATCTCAGAGGTTTTCTCACAGGCTATAACATCAACAACATCTTTCCTCTTTTCCTCTGGCGTTTATCTCGGGTGAGCAGAGCATCCTTCTTTCTGTCTGTTTGATTCGTGTGAGTCCCGAGATGACCTTATTCTCTCGTGAGTGGCACAGCCCTATTTGGATAGTAATTGAGTGTACTCTGCAGGCCCTGGTCAGATGTTTGTGTCTTCTGCCCCAATTCTGTGTATTGGATCAAATTGATGTGTGCTGTCTGTGTACTGTATGTCCGCAATACATAAGAAAAACAAAAACAAACTCAGGCCTCGACTGGAGCGACATTATTGTGTCCTCTTTGTTCTAGGTCAATGAATATGAAGCCATCAGCCCTAAGTCTTTACATATACCTTATGCTGTGATGCACACAGCTATTTATTATATCCGGAAGGTTGAATTGTTAGCGTGCAATCTCCAGTATCATCCCTGGCCTTAATCTCTTTGATTTAATGTCTAATTCTCTGTATGTTCATTTTTAAACCTAAGATGAAACCATTAAATCGGGATACAAATAAAGGAGGCTCGTCGGTCAAATAAGATGAGCTTACCGTCCCCTTTCACCTCCTCGCTAACCCCTCCATCTCAAGGCTCGGATATTGTTTCTCCTAGCAGGGGAGCTGCCGTAATCTGATTTCATAACAGGAAAAGAAGAGCCAGTAATCTGATGCTGCACACAGACACTGTCTGCTTAATCCTCGGCTTCCTTTTGCAATGATAAACAAGGCCCATCAGCCTTCTCCAGTGCCCTTCAGAATTGTGACACAGCACTCCGTGTCCGTCTGCGTCATGTTTACGCTCTTTGTTCGGACACACTGTCGGTATTGACTTTCCTTGCAGAACGTGTGAGGCACAGAAATGTCACTGTTACTGTGATGTCAAAGTCAAACAGCTGCTCGGTCTCAAGGACAGTGTCACATTTTGATTATACTGTTCCTCTGTTACTCGATGAGAGTTTTTAACATGTTTTTATGCTGATTGGTTTTGGGGCTGTACAAGAATAATCCAGTTACTCTTCCTTAGTTGTAACACACTGATTGAAAAATGATCCACTGCTCTAAATGTTGCTGATGAATGAACTAAACTCCTCTTACATTGATGAGTTACCCCTACAGTTAATTGACATTATATTAATGCCCCAGAGCCACATTACAATAAAAACATTTGATTTCAGTGACTGGAGTTTGGGAAGATATCCATACCATGGATAAATGAAAATACCCCACTGTAGATAATTTCATTTAAAGAGATAAGACTCATTGATGACTCAAGTTGCTGCAGCTAGACGTTGCAAGAAATGATACTGGTCATGGACAGGGTCTGAAATTAACTTTTTTCACTGCCTGCCACTGTGTCTGCCACTCAGAAATGTTATCTGCCACTTTTGAAATGTATGTGCTAAATGAAGGAATAACATTCTAGATCTGATGTCATTCAATGTTTGATATTTTACTCAAAAAACATTATATTCATGGTAAATTACAGTGTTGGAATTACACCGTAGCTTCCGGGGGAGACCTATATTTCGTGAGTGGGAGGGTACTCTGCACACTACTGTACTGTACTTTGTTATTGTCACCTATAGTGACTATTTGCATAAAAAAACATACAATTCAAATGATTAGGAAATAAATTATTGTATTTTTATATAAATGTTTGCTTTGGTTGAAAAAACTTGCCATTAGTAGTTTTAATTATGTGTTATAAGCTGCTTAGAGCTAGTGTTAGGAAGATAAACAGGTCATAATTCCCTCTCTAATATCTATGAAGATATCTCCTTCAAACAACTGGATGTATTCAAGTTTCTTTGAATTTCGCCAAATACTAAACGCAATAGAGCTTGAAAGCATCATAATGTAACTCGATGGAAACTCTGTTGATGTAAGTAGCGCCGTTATTTAGCCAAGCAGGACTGTGCTGCCCACCAGCTGCTAACAGCTACCAGCTAACGTAAATGGCTCTCCTCCTGTCGATTTCATCAAGGATTTGTTGTTCACAATGTAGCATTATCAGGGAAAAAGAGGGTGCACTAAACTAATAACTGGTTTAGTTCCCCTTTGTGTGATTGTATCCTTGAATAAAACCAGTCCCAACTCATGCTCCAACATGCTGTTCACACACTTTGCTGACAGTAGACCAATCAGCACCTTCTCTCCCCTCTTTTTTCATGCTCACTCCCACTGCCTGAAATGTGTCAAAATTCTCTTGGTTTCCTTCCGTGCCTTCCTGGAGGAGGAGGAATTTCCTTGGGAAACATTTCGCATTCCTAGCGACTAGAGAGCTGCTGGTGCAGCCGAAGCCAGGCTGCTGTGCTCTGCCCTCAGCCCCCTTTTGTATTCTGTTGTTGACCAACTACCTGCTCTCTGGGAGGGAGGGCAGGATTGGAGCTGTGGATTGCCCACCCTGTGAACAGTTTTGCTGAACTGGCTCAGAGCTTCACAGTGAACGGTGAATGTGCTGAATGCTCATGTTGAATTCCTCACAAAGGGAAGAAAGGTTTGTTTCCCCCTGCCTGGACCTCTGAATGGGAGAAAGGCCAGATTTGTGTGTGGGTGGATACCGGGGTCTCTGCTAGTGAAGAGATTCAACTTCCTGATCCAACAAGTGAGGCAAGGGAAACTGTCCTCTGACACAGGGAGGATCCTGTCAAAATAATCACTTTGGGGACAATGTCTCTCAACTCATTTCTCTCTTGTTCTTGCTCTACTTATTTCCCACCTCTCCCATTCAGGCATTTCCTGAGCTGTATGTGCCAGCAGCAACACGGACACCATTATTTCAGATACAAAACGCTGTAGTGTGGATGAATGAGAACACATGACACACCATTTGAAAACATGAAACATATTCGTAATAGCAGTCAGAGCTCCTGTGCTGCATTCTAGCTGAGTCTACTCTTGTAAACAAACACAGGTAGGGGTGGGTTACTAAATTATTCAAAATGAAATGGTAAAAAGCTATGTGTAGTTATGTTGATCACATGTTTTTTTTTGGTGACAAAATCTCATAGTTATTGCAAGCCCTACTCATAGACCATTTCTTTGTCATTGCTGTGCTCATAAACCCAATGGAAATGTAGCCCTTCTCTTGGCTAAATAATATCCTGAGAAAATCAACACTTTACTGTGTGGTTGAGGACATAACAGTCCCTGGAGTGTCAACTCTCAAATAGCATCGAGCTGGATGCCCTGCGCACTTGTCTAATCACAGATTAAGGAGTCTGAACTATCTGTCCTCTTTCTCTTCATGTCCCTTTGCTCAATTAGCCCACACTATAATTCTGCCACTCTTCTCGTCTTCTGTGCAAAAACTCCAAGGGTTTTAATGGTTACATGGGCAAAAATTAGGCCCAGCTCTAGACTAAAATGAAATCTAATAGATACAAATTTTGGACTTTAGACTTTAGGACTTTGGTGGTTTATATTTTTCCGAACGGGAGAAGCCAGCCATCATATAGAGGAGGGACATGCGATATTGTTTAATGGGGATAAGTTATCTGACCATCCGACAGCATACTGGAGTATAGACGAATCCAGCGACGGTTTGTTTGTTCCGCCATCTAGCCGTGCCATCGTTATTGCGGTGGCAAGTCGTAATGACTCAGTGTCTGCTTACTGTGTTAACTGGTGACTTTCAGGCGAATGCGGCCGTGGTTAATTGTAGTAACTTGCGTAACTGATGGGTGTAAAGTAAAATTGAAGGCTTTTACGAGGACACAGCTGCCAAGAGTCACCAGTTAACACGGCAAGTAGACTCTGTGTACGTGTTGTTTGTGATGCCGACTGAATAATGTTTACTTTGTGGTCATTAGGTTGCCCTAGTTAGAGCAACTAATGTTATATTTCACAATAACGCCACAGTTTGTTGATTGAGTTAATTTATTCTGTGGGACCAGCGCAGCCCCTAGACAGTGTCTTAGCACACAACGTTTGCTTGCTAAACTAGCAAGTTGAAGTTTGTCATGACTGTGTGGTAGCAGCTGCACATGTTCTTATTGAACTCCGAGACATCGTTGTCAAAAGTAACGTTACATAGAATGTAATGGTGAAAGTAGAAAGCTGTACACTTCTTAGGACAGCTTCCGTTGGCGTGCACATATTGTAGGGAGACGCCACCGCAGAAATGGCGACTTGTTTACTTCCGGTATTTCCCCGGATTCGTGTACTGGCCCCTTAATGCTTATCCAGAAATACAATTTTGGGAACGACTGGAGTTAATTTTACTGCTTTAAATGCTTCTCAGTCTGCCATACTAGGAAGCGTTGCACAAGGGAACTTTGGATAATTAAAGAATATTGGGATTCTCAGTAGGAAACATCAGATTATCATGCTGTTTGACTCGCACTCGTTGGCTGTTGGACATTTTCCATTGAGACTGGGGCCTGACTAAACTAAGCAAGAGAAAAGCCGACTGTCCTTTTTTTAAAGATCTATTGCACAGTCTCTCTTTTGTGCATCACAGTCTGTACTTCCTTAGAAATGATCTTCCTCTCTGTCTGTCCTGATTAAGGAATCATGTCTCTGTTGATTTCAGTGTTGGTGTTTCTTGTGAGACGAAAGCTTTCCATCTCTACAGCAGCTCTCTTCAAATTATAGTGTGTTTGTTATTTGGCAGCATACTGTTAGCTTTTGCCATTACTCTGGCCTAATTAGCCTCACCTTGGCATCACACTGATGTTAGAAGTACTACTGCATGGATACAGAGAAAAGCAACGTCTGTATACTGAAACTCTGGAGAAACTGGAGCTCGGCTACATCCAGCACATTAGTCATTTGGACGTATTAAGCCAGGGGGAATGGACTGGGAGGAGTAGGTAGAAAGCATTTTTGGGCTGCCAGTGGCCATTGTTCATCTCAAGAAATAGTGCCAAAACACTATATTTACATGCACCAGCTGTTTTATCAGCAGCATTGGTGGATATTAAAGCAATAGACGCACGTGGCAATGCATCGCTTGTTTATTAAGTATCCCTCCTGGGAAGTTTTAGCATTTTTTTTATCACTTTATCATCAAAAAAAAAAGCAGAATCATATTTGCTGATGCTGACCATCGTACAGTTATTGATTGCACAATCCCCTGTTCACAGTGGCCCTTCATTATTCTTTCTGGAAGTGTTGTCTACGTCGCAGAAAATAGTTTTGAGTCGGCGTACAGAGTTGTTGAAGGCCTGTTTGTCAGCTGCAGCATCATTAGCACAGATAACCTTGCTCTATTGCTTCCTAAAGCTATATTTTCTAATCTTGATTTGCTCATACTTCCATATCATGTGCAGTTACCTCTTTACCATAGAACTAAATACAGATGCATGACCACTCGTTGTCTTTGCTTACAGGCAGATGAGGCAGAGGGTGTCGGACCTATTTTGTGTAAAAATCTCTGATCAATGATGAGAGCAGAAGGACGGATATGATCGTGGTGGCTCCAAGCGTTAAAGGGCAGACTTAATCCCATCTGATGCTAATCAGACTGAGGCACCATATGGCAGTATGAAATATGTATAGTAAACCTGAATAGATCCTTTAGATGAAATGTCAGCGATGTGTAAATTTAACTCAAAGGGAGCATCTAGTTTTGCTCAGTTTCACACCTACTGGGATTAGTTATAGTTTTTGCCAGTAGCATGTATGTTGTATGTTTTGATCTATTCAACTAGATTTTAGCCAAGATGTGATTCTGATGTGTAAAAACTCCCAGGGGTCAATGCAGAGGTCTGGCAGGCTTTCCTCAACATCCTTTTCATTGTATTTTCATCCTTACCCAATCCATCTCATTCATCAGAGCTTTTTTAAGATGAATCATCTTCACTGATTTTAGAAAAATGCTGACATAAACAAGCTATAAATACTTAACCCTGACATACTCTGCACATTGTCATGCTATTTTGCAATTCTAAATATTTCCTAATAAGTATGGCTGCACAATAAAGGCTGAAATGGAAAATCACAGTTATTGTGCTCAGTATTGAGCAAAAATGTCATTATTATTCATCCATCTCTGGCAACAAAGTCACTGTACTGCAATTTTTAAATTGACAGGAAACTGCCTTCATGTTATCAGTGTGTGATATAACCCTATAAATAAAAAGTCATGTGTCCTGTTTGTTTTTAAACACTGGTTTGTATTTCCCTGGTCAGTAGGTCAGACGAAGAGATTGTTTTAAACAAGGCTTTGCTCTTGAGCTTTTGATCCTACCAGCAGACTCCACCAGGCAAAGGAACCTTCCTGCCAGGCAGACCTTAATAGGATTTTATAGCTCAGTTATAACCTTGTCAGCGGCTGTGACCCTCACAGGATTCACCTGTACCTGTTGGACTGGTTACTGTAGACCCATTAGGAAGTCGCAGCAGGCATGAAGCTGAAGACCATCAGTAAGAGGCCGTACTGTAGGTTACAGTAGTTAAACCGATAAGATCGCCGTTTTCTGCATGCTAGGGAGATATCGTCTGTCATGTTACCCCCCTGCTATGATGTACTGTAGCTGAGGTTGTCAAGGTGTCTTACTTTGGCTCCTCTGAGTTTGCCTGTAAACATGCCATGTCTGGTCTGATCTTGTCATGCATGGCCACTACAAACATGGGCCTGCTGACCTCATCAGTTTGCGGTCAGGGCTGAACAAAAGAGCTGTTTAGCACTGCGAAAACCGCAACAAAGGATGACAGCCATGTACTGAGTTCCTGAAAATGATTGTGAGATCACTGACTAAAGTAATGAATGCAGCACGGAGTTGTAATTGGTATCAGAGAGGCTGAAGAGTTGAGTCTGATGAACCACAGTGGGATCATGTGTATCTTACATTTAAGACTACTTCGTCTGTTAATTTGGTTTGGCTCCAGTTGAACTGGGAGACGCTCTTTTTCCCAGCGTGTGCTCGACTTGATGATGAAACATGGGGACAGGTTCACCCCATTCTTGCGTTTCCTGGTGTCATTGAACAGCAAGGTTTTTTTTTTTTTGCCTTACCTCAAACAAGCCTTTTTCTTCTGCCCCATATTTCTCAATAGGAAACATACACAACGTGCGAGCACACCCTTCATTATCAGAGAAAAATCTTCTACCACCCACACAACAAGAGCATACTGGGCAAACCTCTGATTCACGCTTCACAGACATAAATCTCTTTTTCAAATGGGAGTTTGAGCGAAAGCACAAGCTTAAATCACTAAACGGAAATAAAATCTGGCACTGAGCTTTAATGCACCAGCCCTGTGTAGTATTACATAAAATGTGCTGGTAATCCCAACAACAGTCAGATTCAGCCACAGCTCTGGGGAGCCTGATGACCACAGAGTTCACAAAGACCATATTACAGAGCATTATGACAGATATGAGTGCAGCTATTACGTCCTCTTCTCTCGCATTCTCGGAAACAACCGGTTCATCTGCTCCAGCTCCCCAGTCTATTTCTCTTTTCACAACACGTCCCTCAGGGTGGTTTCATACCTGAGTGATGACACCTGTCCTGTCCTGCCTTCCCGTTGCACCAAATCGCTCCATTGCAGCTCACGTGTCTGCACCAGCTGGCCCCAACAAAGCTCTAATCCATCCTAGCAATGACTTGACAAAAACTACATGTTGAATGAGGGATATTAAAAGGCTAAAGGGATGTTGTGTGGCTGCGTCTTAATTACCAGAGCCAGATGGAATGATTTCTGCCCTCCACCATTCTCACTAGTATTCAATAGAAGTTACCATTTCTTCAAAGTCTTGTGAAGAATAATTTCACCTTTTACAGTTTAGTGCCATTCGCTCCTAATGGATCATGATAGGGCCGCAACATATATAATTTATTTATGATTTATTAGTCTTTGGACTACTTTTTTCAACTAAACAATTGATTGTTAAAATAATATTTAAATTGCAAAAACTACTGACAATTGGCCGTTATTGGTAGGGGTGGGGAAAAAAATCAATTCACCAATGTATTGCAATTTTTTTTTTTAAACGATTTTAAATACCAGAATTTATATATTTGCTTCATTTGAGTCTATGCGGAGGTAGAAGGAAGTTACCGCGTTTATTGTTGTAGTCTGAGTAACGTGACGTCATATCCATTCCGTATCCGTCAATCAAAACAAACCGCAGCTGGCCGGAGGGTCCGCGTGGATACAACCTACACCCTGCCATGTTAAATCCAAAGTGGTAAACAAACAACAACCTTATAAATTAAAAAGGAAATACCACTATTTGTTAAAAGAAGTGTCTTTATTCTTTGATTTTTGGGTTGCTCGAAAAAAAAAGATAAATTATGCCTGACAGTGACTGATATATTTGACTTGAGGACATCTCTGACTGCATACATGCTGAAAATCAACATTTTTCCTGTATCAATTTAGATATTTTTCTAATTCAAAGTCCCTAGAAGTGTATGATTCAATTTTTTCCCATGGTCTAGTGTTAAAAAAGTTTAAAAAAAAATCACAATAAATCATAATATCGAATTGCAATACTTGTAGAATCGCAACACTTAAAAATCGGAATACAAATCGAATCAGCACCCAAGTATCATGATAGTATCGAATTGGGAGATAGGTGAATCGTGCAGCCCTAGTTATTGGTGCGTAAGGTTTGACAAGGAAGTTGTGCATTTAGATTTACCTTGGCTAAAATATAACTGTTGGAACAAAGTGAGCATACAGATGGAGAGCAGAGGCTTTTTTAGTGCATTTATGTTGCAGACGCCTTTCAAGCCTTTAGTGTTTGATGCTCACAATATTTAAGCCTATGTCTACACAACATTGTAAGTGCTTTGTTTAGCTTAATCACACAACTTCTGGCCAGGCTTTCAAGCTGCTGACTCATTTCAAAATATTTTGTATTGTGTTGTGGTTAATGAGTGCACGCCATCTGTTGTTTTGCATTATGAGATTTAATGCCTGACGTGAAATTTTCATTGTTACAACTGTAGAAGATTAAAGGATATATTTGTAATTTCTGTCTTAACTCCGACCTCTGACATTCAGCAATGTGTTGGCGTTAAAAAGTCAAAACAGACACAAGACTTGGCCCCCCCCTCAAGCCCATGACTGTGGCTTTACAAACATCACAAGCCATCATATGAAGGTTACTTTCTTATCAAAGGTCTGTTTGATTTCAGTCTTATTCAGCTGCTTTTAACCTGTGAGTTCTGTTCTTATCGTGACCATTAGGCTGTGAATCACACATAAACTAAACAGTCACAGAAATCAAATGAATAGCTTCCTCTTGTTCTTTGTGTACCCTGGTCACAGCCTCTTCCTCCTCCTTCACTGGGAGCTTGAGAAGATTTCATTCAGGGAATTAAAGCCCAACCAGCATATGGCCATCTGGCACACATAACCAGATATTTGGGGGCTAAAATAGCTTTTGCATGCAAGCCTAAGTGTTGGCTAAGCTCTTATGGCACATCCTACTGTGTGAACTTGTTAAAACCGATCCATTCAGTCCTTTGGATTTGTCTTCATCGCTCATGAAGTAGATAGGATTCAAAAGTTAATTTAGCTGCTTCTAAATTACCTACCATTATTACTCCTCTGTTCCCTCTTTAGCCATAGTGCTTTGCAATCTCCATTTCTTTCTACAGTCTAAAAAATTGTGAATTTGAAACCAAAAATGTAGAGATGATTTATTTACGTGGGTGGTGTGGGTATGGATATGAGAATGCAGGGCTTTGCTTTGTGCCCTTTCTGTTTGTTTACAATATGATTGAAAGGCTATAAATAAAATGTCAAAAAGAAAGGAGGTAAACTTGCGTGTATTGCTGCCTGAGCAAATCTCGCTAGTTCCATAGGCTTTACAGTGAATAGATTTGCCCCCATTTTTCTTGTAGGAGAATAAAATATTCAGAAGAAATAGCTTTTAGACCAGCGAACCCTTTATTTGGACTAAATTATGCAACTAGACATGAACAAATAATAGTGTTATGAAAGAACAAAGTGCTATGGCTTTCCTCAGCAAGAGCCATGACTAGAGAGAAAGGGTTTTTTGTCAGTCCCCCACATGCTTACAAGCCAGCACCATACACAGCTTCCTTAAGAATTTCATGCAGAGCATTATATTCCAGCATGCTTTATTAAAGGAATGTGACCGCTTTCACATTTCAAACAGAGAATACGAGAAATACCACATTGAAAGCACTAAAAGCATGACTTGAAGTCTTTTAATTCTGTAGCTTGGAAGCCCCCCAGCACATACCAAACATAGACAGTGTCTTTTTCATTCAGCCCTCTGTTACATCACTCATCCTCCATCCTCCACTTCCCCCCTGCTTTGTGCCTCTGACAATTGCTGTGCAGTGATCCGAGGGCATGGAACTGGCGAAACATCAACTAGAATGCTGACCGCGGGGAAAAGAATTACAAAAGTGTGTTTTTGTTTAGGCAGCATATCATTCAATTCAAAGGGTTTGTTGGCCTCTCTCTCGATGCCGTGCGCATTCATTTGTGAGCTATAAGCACCATGTCCATATTTGCATGATAAACTTTTCATGGCCCTATAAATGTTAAGACCACTGCTGCTGCTAATGCTTCGATCTTTCCAACTGAGACAAATGAGAACACAAGCATTGATATCTCAACATAAGGCTTTGACTACGGTAGCTGTTGCCTCTTTGTAGGCTCTTAAACTTAAGGGTGTTTCAATCACACGTTATTTGAGATGCTCTGTCGCTAAAGTGGTCCAGAAATAGCGTAGAGATAGCAGCCCCATGTACTCTTACACGCCAGCATATCTTGGACTAATGGCTTTAAAGGATGTTGATGTAGACGGGATCTGTGTTGTTTGTTGACACCAGTGCAGACAAGAAACACTCTTGAGTGATGTTGTAAGTATTTTTCTTAACATACTAAGCTAGACTTTTTGAAACAAACAAGTATTGTCAATTGAATTGTAGCTATATGAGTTCCACCCGGAATTATCATTGTGGAAGTTTAAAATATTTGTATCTCTTAAAGCCCTCCTCCAGCCAGTGTTGCTTCCTGTTTTTTGGTTAATGTTCTTTCTCAAACAGAGAATGGGGGTATGGTTAATAGTCGGACGTAATCCGTTACCATGGCAACCAGATTTCATCGTTTTTCAACCCAGTTTAGCTGAAACCAGTTTAGATGAATTTACTGTTTATCAGCCCTCAAATGAGACACGAATTAGCACAACACGCCGACATCCTCTCACTCGCTCTCTTCTTTACCGTCTCCTCCTGGCGAGGCGGCCGTCTGGCTGCTGCTGCACCGAGGAGCCGCACCGCCACATGCCAGCCACAGCGCACCGGAGGACGGATAGACATGTTGCCAAGGTCTGCCGTTTGAAATGCAGTTTCGGCACGTTTTGGAGGTGCTAACACTGGCCGCTCTTGCCTCAGCTCCCAGCACCGACACCGCACCGGGCTGCACTGTGATTTGTTTATTTCTCTAACGGGACTTTTATCTTGTTTTCTCTTGAGCTGAAAGTTTTGCGCTCCCGTCGTTCGGACCTGTTAGAGGCCTGCAAACCCCCAAAATGGCATTGGCTGCTTTCGGTTAATTTTTCTCCAGCAAGACGAGAAGGTAAAGAGAAGACCGAGTGTTGTGCTAATTCTGACGGTGGAATTTTGTTAAAATAAACACACTAAACTAAGGTGGAGGAAACTAAAAAATGAAAATGAAAACCTTCAGTTAGCTAATGTAACTAGTTGGGCTAGCTTACTACACCTAACTAGCTAACTAACTAGAAAGACAAACTGACAGATAGATAAACAGATTTATCGGTTTGCTGCTGCTCAGACATAAACGAGCATGAGTGCGCATGAGTGCGCATGCGCAGCTTGGAGCATGACGTATGACCTGCAGCTTCTACTATAGTCATACGTTATATTCCCATTTTAGCAACTACCTTCTTTCTTTCTTTTTTACTTTGAGAACAAAATTAAGTTATTTGTCAAAAAAATTTGGCAAACAGTGTGACCAATCAACTTAGTCAGGAAGACTCAAATAAATATGCAATATCATAGAAATGACAAAATACACTAGAGGGAGGCTTTAAAGATTTCCTTTTTATAATATGAAGGAAATTCTGTGTGTGAATTTACTCTTTTGACTTTTTAAAAACAAGCCATCAACGGAGGGAGAGCTCTGTCGACTCAATGCCACTGCCTTCATCTTAAATGATTATTCCCTCATATGCTTACAGTCACATCTTCTCAGATCTGATGCAGAGTGCCTGGGGAGTTGATTTCAGATTTGGGGTTTACGTTTTATAAACACCTTTTGATGTCAGTGTAATATAAACTGTCACATAAGCAGTCTCCAGACGGAGGTATCATTTTACCCAAGAGCCAAACTTAAAACGGCGAGTGGCCGAAGCTTGGTGTCGCGCCAGAAGTTTTCTTTGAGATCCGACTCCAGAGGAACCTGTGTGAGGCCCCATGTGCGTGTGCGTGTGCGTGTGCGTGTGCGTGTGCGTGTGCGTGTGTGTGTGTGTTAAAGAAAGCCAGCCTGGCTCATGGGAGGGTGAGGTCAGAAAGGGGCTAACAAAAAGGATTATTTGCTGTGCTGTGTGTGTGTGTGTGTGTGTGTGTGTGTGTGTGTGTGTGTGTGTGTGTGTGTGTGTGTGTGTGTGTGTGTGTGTCCCTGGGCTCTGCTCCCTGACTTCCACCCTGCTGTCCACCTTTAATCCACCTCCCGCAATTGATTTGGATTCCTCTGATGTTCCAGCCTCGCTTCAATACAGGCGGGCCAAGTTATTCAGTCTGCACTGGAAGGGAGAGAGAGAGAGAGACATGGCAACATGACTGTCTCCTGATTAAGTTGTAAAACACTGGTGTGTAATATGATATGCAGGTGCAGTTGCACACGTGTGTCACACATCCTTTTTAGCCTCTCTTTGTCACTGGGGCTTCAGTCGATCTAAAAAGCTCTATACTTAAGGCCCTGTCTACACGTATGCAGATATTTTTAAAAACATATATTTTCCCCTCTGTTTTAAAAAAAACGAATCTGTCCACATGACCTTCGTTTTACAAAATATCTCTGTCCACACTCAAACACTAAAACGACTCCAAACGCTCGCCGTAATATTTACATGTCACCACAAGTGAGATCACAAGTTAAACCTGCAGTAGGCAGAATATCTTTGTCAGATTGGGCAAAAATTCCATAATAACCTTTCAGCATATTGTAATTGAAATGTTCTGAGAGATAACTAGACTTCTGCACCTCCTCATGGCTCTGTTTTCAGGCTTTAAAAAATCTAGCCCATGACAGGAGACTTTGGCCAATCACAGGTAATTTCAGAGAGAGAGCGTTCCTATTGGCTGTGCTCCGGCTGCTGGCCGGGTTTGGTATTTCCTCAACTGATCTCAACATGGCTGCCGGGTCAAAAACTTTCTCATATTACAGCTAAACAGTACACTACAAGATGTTTCTGAAAACATTTGAGGCGAGAAATAGGCATTACAGTAACAGAATATTGATTCATATTAGATCAGCGCCTCCTAGTTTGACCGTTTGTTCAGAGTTCGCGAGTGATTGACAGTCGGCTCAGAGGCGCCAGTCTCCAGCTCGGCTCTGACTGGTTGTTTTCCCCCCGGTCTGTGAAATCTTGCCATTAGGAGCACCGGAGGACATAGAGGCACATGATTTTTTTCAGATTACCTGTCTCATGCACTACTGTCAGGATATAGTGTCTGTTTTATAAGAATAACTTTTTTTTAATTATATTTGCTTCAATTCTACGCACTGCAGCTTTAAGGGTCAAGGATTTTTGTTACCACCCTTCTCATCCCCCTCTCCTTCGGCTTCATTACAGTCAGTTGGATAACAGTTATTGTTGGTGGGGGGCTGGGATTCCTGGTCGAACTGCATGACTGTCCTCACTCTGCATGTCTCTTTACATGCATAAATGACAAAAGGGACGTCATTCAGGTTTATATCCATAGCCGCTCTGAGTGCTCCAAACCTCGCCTTCAATCGCCCAAAAGCACATTCAATCACCATTCGGCCCCGACATGTTTAATGTGTTCCCTGCTTTGACTCCTGTGACTGTAACATATTTCAAATGTAAAGTAGGAAATAGTAGTGCCAACAAAACGTAAAAAAAACGTAGTCCGCCATCTTCGTTATTGTTTCTAGCGCATGCTCATTACACAAAGCAACAATGGGCATGTAGGAAATGAGGGGAGGACGTCGTCGTTTCCCAAACACTCCGTTTTACACGTCCACACAGATACAAAGTAACCAGAGTTTTTAAAAATCTGAACCTTAGAAGGCGTTTTCAAAAATATCGTTTTTGTGACGTAGAGGAAAATATCCGTTTTTAGAAATATCTGTATATGTGTAGACAGGGCCTAAGTGATGAAGTGTGAAACTTGTACCTCCCTGGAACTGTGAAAGCTTCAAATGTTTATTACTTTTTCCTCCTGATGCCTTGTTGTTATTGCTGTAGATAAAATGGATGAAGCAGCCGAGATAAGATAATGCACCATCGTGCCATATAACCCACAATCACAGCCCTCTTATCTAAAGCCAAATATTTGACCACAGCTGTTTGAGTGTCCTGCCTGATAAGTTGTTTTGTTTGTCCAGGTCAGATAAAAGTGAAAGGATTTGAGCGTCGCCTCAGGCGCACCGTCCGTGTTACATAACTCGATGACTTCAGCAGAAGCTCTCAGTTCCTCTTCCATCTAATAATGATGATTTACAAATATTCATTGCTGCCTAACTGATGTGGCACTGAAGGTACATCTTTTCATGCCCTCTGTCTAATAAGAAGTGAATTAAAAGTCCTGGTGATTTTGTCATAGGGCTTCGCTGTTTGTTAATTTATTAACCTGCATAGTGCCTAGGTTAGTCCTTAATAAGGCAGTGATGGGCAGGTCAAATAAATCATTATGTTGTCATGGCTATTTGCTTTGTGGAATACAGTTGCTATGGCTGAGGAGCTGTCCCTGTTACAGACCCTTTTCACAGCACTAAAATGTGTCCCAGTTTATTTCCTGTTGCAGTGTAAGTGAATGACATACGCTGACAGGAAGTAAACATGGACCCAAGCTGTTGCCTAGTAATAATATTCCGTTGAAACGGCCTATAGAGCTTTCAATACAGATTTATAGTCTTTTGTCAATGGATGAAGTTGCTTGTCTCAGCCTTTTTCCTCACACTTCACACAAACAGGAGCCGTTGCCACCTCCATACTTTAGATTTCCTTAGTAATATTTGTATGTCACTTTGAGGGGTGTAGTCTAAAAGAGGGAAATGGCCTTGTAATCTAATGGCCTCGCTTTACATTTTATTGGCCGAAAAAGGTCAACAGTTAATGACGGTACAGCGAGTGACTAGGACGCACTAATGGGCTTAGACGCAGCAGCACTACTTACGCTGCGGTGAGTGATGCCATATAGGCTAAATCTATTAGCTGTAGAGTGCTCAGGCACTTACTGGGCACCCCCCCGTCAGAGCAGTCGATAACTGTTCATTTTGACATGATATGACACTGCGTTGTTTTATATATCCATGTCAGTAATGGAAGATGTCATCTAGAAAAAGATTTGCACGTTCACTGTAATTAGCCTGCGGTAGGACATGATTCTGATTCCTGCGTTGCCTTAGAGCCGGTTTGTTTGACCTCCACCTCTGACGCAATTCGATCTTAAATTATTATTACCCTCACCGTGTTGAAGGTTAAGAGTGAGCTGAGAAGAAGTCCTGCATTATAAGTATTAACAGCAAAATATCAAAGGTAAAAGTAGTGGTTCTGCAGTAAAATGTCCCCTGTGACTGATGTATTATTATATATCACATTATAAATACTGATGCCAAGGAAAGAGGAAAGAACAAAGTTCTGATACAGACATTTATTTTACTTTTTCAGATTTTTCCCTAATATTTCCTATTTTTGTAAAATATTAGATAATTTTCCCTCTCTGACCCTCAATTTTTTATATATATTTTTCCGAAATAAGGTCCCATGGTGGTCCACTGGAAGGGGAGGGACTTTGCCTCTCTGTTGGGGAAATATCTCTTTACAGTGTACAAGGGGCCCCAACTAAACACGACTTTTATATAGGAAGTCACAAGCCAGGTTGGAGACCACTGGTTTAATCATTAACAATATGTTGTAGCATATGCATGTGAGGTTTTTTTTGTAAAATCCAATTTTTAAAGTAATTAATAATTATATCCGTCAGATAAATGTAGTGGAGTTAAAGTGTAAAGTAACATAAAATGGAAATACTCAAGTATATTAAAATTGTACTTAAGTGCAGTACTTGGGTAAATGGACATAGTTATTTTCCACCACTGGTCCTGAGTATCAAAACTAGTAAGAGTCCATAACCAGGATACCAGGGTGCATGTGAGGATCAATAAACCCAGTCTATAGCAACGATGACCCAATCAGAAGAGCTTGGCAGGCGATGTGTTAGCCTAGCACCGAAACTCAAAGAGGGATTTCCCCCGTGGGCTCTTATCAACTGGGAAACAGACAGAAAATGTTTCAGTTATCTTTTGCTCTTTCCACCGCCTGTTCACAGAAATATTGAACTGCAGACTGCTGTATAGATTCTCCACCCACCCGGTCTTCTCTATGGATTGATATCACTGTTGTGTTTTGGTCCTGTTTGGCACAGAGAGGCGTACTGTGATCCCACCCCAGGCTCTCTCTGGGAATGTGGGAATGACATGCCAAAGTGGAGGATTAATGCATCTTTCGAGTGGCCTCTGCGAGCCCCTATTTTGATCTTGAGTGTGTGCTAGTGTCTGGAGGGCAGACCATACCACAAATAACAGCCCCCCTCCCCCCCTATATTCCTGTAATCACAAAAGCACAGTGTATCCATACCGACAATGCTTTCTAAAAACTCGCTGAAATATCCTTGACCCAGTGTGTGCCTCTTCCAGCTATTATAGCACGATGATTAGTGCTTTTGTCTGACACCTGGTCTCTCTCTGCAGTCACTGATTGGGTTGCGAAGTGAACTGGCACTGGGCAGGAGCACAGGGTCAGACTGGCACCAGGCCAGAACAGATGGCCACGGGTTTCACTTGCAACACAACACAGTGGCAGGCAGGAGTGGAGATAACACCTCTGTCTAATAATAAAAAAAATCCCCCGGTTCCCTAGGTGACCCCTTCAGCGCCTGCAGCCTTTTTAATTACATGTGAATCCCAGTCTACTGAGAGAGAGAGAGAGCTGTGATGGGATAGAGATGTTGTTAAGGCATCAGCCCTGCTTTCTCTCCCCCCTTCCTGACAGAGAGCTGTACTGGTGACTCATCCTCACCATAACATAAGGCAAGCTGGATCCATGCGCTACCTACAAGGTTTAACATTTAATTACTCCAGCCTCAAATAGATTTGCATTTGTTATTCTGACGCACACACGAGGTAACTTCGGTTATGGTGCATGCAGCCAAGTGGATTGGCAATTTACGCTCAAATGATTCCAGTTTAATGTCGTACAGTTGTGTCGTCACCTGTTTGGGCCGAAGGGAGATTCTACACAGGAACACCAAGTTCCTGTTGTTGAAAATGTTATACTGTCATCATTAAAGATATATTCTGTTGGCTGCTCGGACACACGTCTCTCGGGATCTAATGACCTTTGGCTAGCTTCCTTCCTTTTCCCTCTATATTGTTTGTGAAAACTATGAACAAACATATTAATCAATGCCCTTTTCTGCAATGATGAACGTACGACACTGATGGGAAGACATTCATGTTGGCAAACAAAATCTGACTACATCTCTTCATAATGTCATTGATGAAAAAGGTGGTGAAACTGGAATCTAGGTATCTAGTAGGGGTGTAACGAGCCATCGATCTGGATCAATGTATCGATTCAGCGAAGACATCGATACGTATCATCATCTTTAAGATATGCCTTTATTTTGAAATTCCCATGGCACGTCTGTATCACCATTTCCGTCCAAGCACTTGTCCTTCCTACAGAGCCCAGTAATAAAATCGTCATATCATATTTTAGTTGCCCGTCTCATATCGATCGCAGGCCCCTGAATTAAATCAAATCTAAATTGTATCGTGGCAGACTTTGAGATATCAGCAAATATCGTATCGTTGTCCAAAGAATCTACATAATCGTGATCAAACTTTTGATTCACACCCCTGGTATCTAGGTAATCTAGGTAGACAGAGAACATTAAAATGCATTATGACATATAAAAGTCAAATTAATGACTGAATTATTGACCAAAATTAAAAGTCCTAGATTTGTAAAATTGGAAACATTACACTGTAGATATGACTGCAAAGCAATTATTACACACTTTTAAATCTTAGTTTTTAAACTCTCATTTTTTATTCAATTCATGTTGTAATAAAGTATCGGTGCATCCCTAATTGTATTAAACCTTTACATTTTTAAGACATGACAGATTTATTTATAATTTATGCCCCACAATATTAACTTCTAAACCGACTGTCCGATTGCTGTCGTCTCTAATGCAACAGTTTCCGTTATGCTTGAACATGATGAGTCTTTGTGAATCATAGCAGGGAGTGACTGAATGAAGTCAGTGAGCGTTGCTGAGTGGCTCTAAAGGAAAGTGGGTGACTGGATAGCTATTTGTTCTCCTGTTTGGCTCTGGCTCAGACTGATCACAATTTAATGCAGCGGGACTTGTGGGAAAAGTGGGTCAGGAGGAAGTTTAGCAAACTTGGCTTGTGAGTTGTTGACTTTTTGTGCGAGTGTTTTGCTGTAGAGGCAAAGTGTTTTGGGGGGATTTTAAAGGTCAGAAATTGCTGTGAATCCATGAAAGAGGTTTTGAATTGAGCGAGTGTCTGATTTTAGCCTTCTTGTATTGCTCATTTGTGGGTTTTTTTTATCTGCCTCTGTGTTCTACAAGATGAGCTGGACCTGATAGGTGTCCACAGGGACCCTCTGACCCAGATTTGATTTTCTGATTTAATACAGTATATGTTACTGTACTTGTCTCATTTGTACCATTCTGGACCCCAGTGTGCTAGCTCCTTAGTATAAAAAAAACCCAGTGTTCCAGACAAAAATGTATGTCACGTCTTTCGAGGCATATGTAGGTATATGTTTGTGACTTGTTTTATGAACAGATGGCAGTGAGTCACATAAGTCTCTGTGTTCAACGTGTTAATGTGTAGCAACGTGCGGAAACAGGGCTGACTGAAGACATTTTACTGCACCACGGCTTGTCAAGGCATCTGCGCCATGTCACCTTCCATGAAGAATTCGCCCATAAAGCTGACAACATGAATCCTGATTTAGTAGTACTTCCCAGTGCACCATCCCTTCACAACAAGTCGTAGATTTTTCCTTGATGACGAAGGACACAAAGCTGAATAGAATAGGGTCTGATTACTGAGTTCCTCTCTTCGGTTGTTCACTCCCTTTCGACATTGATGATTCCTGGATGCTGCCTGTTGTTATTGCCATACCTGCTGAAGAAATAAAGTAGAAATAAACTGCAGTGAATGCTGCTTTGTCTGCGCGTCATGAAGGTGTGCTCACATTGTGTTAGTCATGCCACTAATCTGTTTCCTTTTCTCTCCCCTTCTCTTGTTCGTTCTCTTTCCCACAGGCTCTGCAGCCTCACGCTGAAAAAGCTGGTCGTCCTCAAAGAACTGGATAAAGAGCTGAACTCCCTGTCTATAGCTGTCAAAATCCAGGTGGGTGGGTTAATCTCCCATGTGCGATGCGAGCAACGGGCTCGGTTGCGAAACATCTGATAGCAGCGTGTCACTTTCTGGAGCCCGTGGCTCACTGTCTCCCAATTCTTTGCCGGGGCTGTGCTCCGTCGAACGTAATCAGAAAGCCTAGACGATGAGACGACATGCTACTAATCCTGCCAATTGAAAAAAACCTCCTTTAGCTGCACAGGTAGCTCCAGTGAGTCACATCCACTCAGGTGCTTTAGATGACAGAATAGCATTACCGCTCTAAGCAGGAGCATTAGCACCTTAAGACGGATTGTGCATCTTACATTGATTGCTAATGCATTTTTGTGACTACGGCTGTGCAGGCCTAATATGTGTTGCATAGTCTCACGGTTGTTATTCAAAATTTATCTTGCACATTTTATGTGGGGGTCATGTTGCGTATGATTTAAATGCCAAATTCAAAAGTACATTGTGACCCTCCTTGATGCAAATGCATAGCAAAAGGAAAAACTGCTACATAAAGAAAGAAAAATAAAATATATGTATAGAGAGAGAGAGAGAGAGAGAGGTGCTGCAAAATGTATATAATTGATAGCAGAAACCAGCAGATGGCTGGGTAGGAGGGAGATAGTGTATGTCTCAATGTGTGAACATCTGCCATGGCGCGTGTGTGTGAACAACCCAGTTAATTTTACAGTTTGCCGCTCACTAAACAAGCTTACATTTTGTTTGCTTGCTGCAGTAGAGTCACAACTTACACTGCAGAGCAGCGGGATGATATCTACTGCGGAGATTAGTTGAGGCTAGTTGTGTTCCCTCCTTGACGTCACTGAAGCAACATGTTCCCGCTCAGCGATTACCCCATCCTTTATATGGAAAACAAAGTATTCCTTGAACACAGAAAATGGTGAAAAATGACGATCAGTGTTGCCCAAAGCCCGAGATGACGTCAAACCGATTAATCGATTATCAAAATAGTTGGCAGTTAATTTGATGGTTGACAGCTAATCGATTAATCGTTGCAGCTCTTAATGTATGTCCCTCTCAGAATAATGTTTTGTTTGACTGACATATTGTTGGCAGAGAGCTGGAGAGGTTGTTTTAACTTGTGAATGCCACACCCCCTTCAGTGCCCTCGTGTCTGTATGTGCTTGTATGGAAAACGGAGATGAAAAAGGAAACAAAATATTATTAAAAAATACAAATAAAGCGTTTTTTTATAAAGCAAAACTGCAGCTCTGAACCGATTTCCTCATCATATTTCAATATTGTGTAATGATATTTCACCACATTACTGTTATTATTTTTAAATGACATCATAATCATGGAAACAGACACCCCAAGAGTCGATCTAAAATAGTGTGGCGTATACTGCAACGTAACTGTCAAGAGTATAGACTCATCTGTAGTAGCAGTGAGTGTTGGAAGCCTGCCTTTAGTGTGCAGGCAGGCCTCACAGTTTGAAAACACACTCAGCAGTAAGCCTAGTAGCGGTTGTAAAGATGATGGTCTACTGCTTCTGAAACCGTTGATTCTGAAAAAGAACTAAGGCTAGGGAGTACACCTTAAGTGTACACAGACAGACATGCGAACACATCGCCTTGAGGTGGCCATGTGGAAATAATTCTCAAAGGAAAAAGTCATTCAAACTTTCTCGACTGCAGAAAATCCACAGAGAAGAGAATTAGACTCACCTAAAAGCAAGAAGAGAAGAGGGAGCCAACTTTTTCTGGAACTTGTACCTGAAAGATTCTGTGCCACGTTAAAGAAGTCTGAGTAAAACTTTTATACTACCCAACACATCCGAGAATCTAATATGTATCCTTTACCCAGTGCTGTATGTTGCAGATGCTTGAAACCCCCCCTTTTCTGCTACAAAAATCCCGGGCTTTTCTCCAAGTACGTGCTTCTTAGTAGGAATGTGCCACCTGTGTCACGTTTGACACTGTGTACACGGTCTCAATCACTAGTTTCAAGTCTTCTTCAATACAGCATGATGTTCATTTAGTAAATTATGGTCCAATTTAGAGTCAAATAGACCATAAAGCAGGGTATGCTTTAGGGCGGGGCTACCTTGTGATTGACAGGTCGCCACCACGGCGTTGTCCCGTCTGGGAGTTGTCCGTGTTTTCATCTTACAACTTTAACCCTTTCACAGTGGACAAAATGCCGAACTCAAGGCTTCAAAACAAACCAATGGGTGACGTCACAGTGACTACGTCCACTTCTTATAAACAGTCTATGGCTGTTACACAGTTTGGCTCAGAGCCTTCAAACTTCCAACCCTCTTATATCAACTTCACTGTTTCTTTACTGCTCTCTGCCTGCATGCCTCAGTAATTGACCATTTTTCTCTCCCTCTCTCAATATTGTCCCCCTCATTTTGAAATTTAATTGAAATTTTAAGCAGCACTGGGCGATTCTATTTAAAGAGAAACAAATCATCTCCCCTTTACTGTCATCCTGAAAGAGAAAGCAACCAACCAAGTGTGACTTTATCCATGAGCTACGCCGTCTCCGGAGCGTGAAATCTCTCCATTTCTGTTGAGCCGCCTGGAGGACAGCCGAGCAAAGCTCCGTTCGCCGCAGCTCCGGAACTGGAGCATTAAATGCAATTTCCAGCAGGTTTGGTTAGGGAGAACAGAGACGCTGAGGGGATAAAGAGACAGTTGGAGAAGATGACAGAGGAATGAGAGGGTTTTGTTTTCAGACGGCGGACGACAAAGCCTCATTACCGCATGTCATCGGTTCTGTGTTCGGCACACAGTGGCCATCTCTTTTCTCTCTCTGGGCCTCATCAGGTTAAGTGGCATGCATGCACACACAACCTCTGTAATGGGGAGACCATTTGGATGGTCTCCCAAAGCCACAGCAGCAGGGGATGATGAGATTGCAGTTTAGTCTGCAGGAGGCTCTGCGTTCCCTTGGAGATGCTCTTCTGTCTCTCACCCTGGAGACCGCTGGGTCTCTTCAAGTATCTGAGGCCTCCTCAGACTAAACCTCTGCTACATTGTCTGCACGTTGAGTTGCAATGTGGTATGCTCCTACACGTGCACTACATGATTATGCAGTTTATGTCCTGTCTTGTCTGTGTGCAGTTGCCTGAGGTTGCAGTCAGACATTGATGTGAGCTGGATTATGATAGGAAAGGCGTGCAATCCTCATTTCAGAAGTCACTGTCCAAAGCCCTTCCATTTGCAGTCCACTCAGATATGATCCAATTATGTGTGTGTGTGTGTGTGTGTGTGTGTGTGTTGGGTGAAAGCAGAAAATGCCTTTCAAAACCTCTTTATTACATTTGCACATTGAGCTCTTGTCCTGACTCTAAATCACTTCCTGTCTTTGCTGCAGACAGGAGAGACAATTTAGAGAATTTAACATCTTCAATAATAACCTTGAGAAGAAGTGTAAAGTTGAACTTTTCCCACAGGCCTGTGGAGCCCGGTAGAGTAGAGGGGCTGTAACGTTCCCCCCCATCTGGCCCCAGGAAGACAGTGGAGAAGCTTGTAGCAGGGGAGAGAGGGGGGCGAGAGAAGGGGGGGGGCTAAAGGACATTCAGTACAAGCTTTCCTTGCCAAGGCCCTGTATTGTTAATGCATGTCAGGCAGTTTGAGAGTGCTCAGCTTTTGTGCCTTGATTCATTGTACCAGCCACTGAGCATGAGAAAGGAGTGCATACAAGGCCCCTTTGTGGCGCTCAAGTTAGTGACAAGGTCAGACTCGGACAGAGATTTACCCTCTTTTTTTCTTTATATACAAAACAAGGGCTGCGGCTACTGTCAAGGTACTGTCAGCAATGTCCTTCTGTGGAACATATTGAGCCATTAGGCAGGATAGAAAAAATGCTTATTACAACTGAATGCTTTGCTAGTGTCAGCAAATCTTCTTTATTCCCACATTCCCTTTAGTTCTTCATAACGTAGGTTTCATTTCAAGCATTTGAAACTATTGACATTGCAGCAAATGTTCTTCTTTCAAAATACTCTTTTATTTTATGAGGTGCACTAGAACAGTGTTATGTGTCTGAGTATTGCATGCTTGTATATAACAAGTTTGCAGATTAAGACTTGGAAGTTTCCAACTTCATGCAAGCTGTGGAATAATCAAACCCAGACCCTCTTTCTCTCTGAGACAACAGTGCTAATGGGCTCCTGAGCCTCCTGAAATATATTCAGTTCACTCAAATATTCAGAGGCTGTTTGACGAAGATAGAATTGGAAGTTGCAGAATGCATAAACACCAGCTTAGTCGTCAAAGAGCTTTCATTTTCAGCGGAGAAGAAAATGGGTTTGCGTGGTGTCAGTTCTGTGTGACATATCAAGCTACATGCAATCATGTGTTTGGTTTTCTCCAATTCGCACTGCTTGGTTGATGGGAGAGTTGATTACTTGAAGCTTGGGTATGTATTAGGGTTGGGCGGTATGATAGTATATACCGTGCGACAGTAGAAACAAAGAGTATAGAAGCATAGAGACGAAACTGGCATCCGCTGCCACCATTTTGGATCGTTCTAACCTGTTAACATGGGCGTCGGAATGAAAGCAAAAGGTTCCGCGACGAAACGGAACGGCGTTAGCCTGTACGTAACTATAGACAACCTAAGTGGGTGTGACGTAGTTTATTGGGTGTTGTATCTCACTTGTGTGTGTGCTAAAACCAAAACGTGTGTGTGTTTATCACGGTGAGAGCCTTTGGATGTTGTTTTCCTGACTGTGACTTTCTGTGGATTTTCCTTGACCTGCCCTCTGTGTCATCTATGAGTTGACAGGCGTGATTAGACCCCAAAAAAAACACTATATTTGGAAAAAACAGTTAATGGAGTGAAAATATGGAAATTACAAAGCATTGCTCCCCTTTACTGTGCCTGTATGAAACATGCATCGTCATTTAAATACTATGTTTACCATAACTTATTATGTCGCACCTATAGAGGCACCACTGCATTCTTGAATAAAGCTGAGCCCCTCTGGTATCCTGTGATGATTCCTCAGCACACTCCCAACCATTTCATTTGGTATCCGTTACATGGTTTAGCAGCTCTGATGACATCAGGAACCAATGTCGTACGCTGTACTATTAGAGTTTATGGGGTATTAAGCCAGATACAGGATATCATTACTGCTCCACGCTGCTCACCAAGTGTTACTTAATTCTATTGGCTGGTTTAGACAGACACCCGAACTAAGCTTTGACGACTTATGAATTTTTTACAGCAGTTGATGAGTTGCCAGATATATTGCACAACAGATTCCTGTCTTCAGCGCTCACAGCTTGACGTTAAATCGCGAACCCGAGACTTGACAGGCTGTTCCTGTTCTCACGTTCACACTGTTTCAAGATTAGAAGAGGTAGAAAAAGAAGCTCGGATAAAGAGAATTAAAATGTAACTTGACGAGGAACATGATAGACTTTAATCCGAGGCTCGTAAGAGAAACTGGCTAAGGGCTGAGACAGGTCCTCCGGGGACACACTGTATGTCGGTGTCCTTACATTTGGATGAGACTTCCACAACCCGTGGCTTTTAAATCCCTGTGCTGTTTGGCCACAAGAAGTTTGTGCCAGGTCCCAGAATTAGCAGGTGACGAGTCTCTCTCAACCAGAATGGCAAGCATAATAAAG
The DNA here is from genome assembly GCA_916701645.2 of Sebastolobus alascanus. NCBI lineage: Eukaryota > Metazoa > Chordata > Actinopteri > Perciformes > Sebastidae > Sebastolobus > Sebastolobus alascanus. The sequence continues at coordinate 3,337,588 of CAKAOJ020000121.1, forward strand.
TTGAAATTTGTTTTTGCGGCTTCAAACAGTGGCTGCGCCATAATAGCAGCTATATAAACTTATCTAATATAGAAACTTTTTCAGGTCACAGTCCTAGTTCCATCTGGACCAAACCTCCCTCTCAAGGCATGATTAAGAACCCTAAAATGCTGAGGGAAGCAGTAGCTTAGAGGCTGAAGATGAAGCAGGCTTGTGATTGTTGCTTTTTGAATCCTTTAGTCAGTTCGTAAAAACCTCTTGATATATCCCTGAGGAGGGCATCTGACCCATATTTCAACGGTTCTAGTAGCACTGTTCTCTAGGAAGCAAGTGAAGGAGGAGAGGACTGTTTGTACTGGGCTGCCTCAAGGTGTGAATCTGCATCAATGTGCGAATGCGAAGCAGGCTGGTCCTAAAATAAGGCTCGCACACTCAGTCACTGTTTTCTGATAGATATGGGCTCATGAAACAACATAAGATGAGGGATTTGTGGGTATGTTTCTTATTCCAAAGCGAGCCCCTGATGCATTTATTAATGTGCTTACAATGAAACTTTGCTTTACTTTGTCTTCCAGGGTTCGAAGCGTCTTCTGAGATCAAATGAGTACGTCCTCCCACCCAGTGGACTGATGGAGACAGACCTGGAGCTCACATTCTCACTACAGGCAAGCACTCTGACATTATACCGTGAATTCTCACACCGATACAGCAGCTACTTGACAGGGGAGGATTGTGTTGAAGCCTTTATCCGCACTCGTGTCCCTTCCTAACCCTACGTTCAAAACATCCATGTGTGTTCATACACGTGTGCTTACAGTATTTTGTATAGATGAAATCAGGCTCTGTTTCATGTTATTTTGTGGTCAGAAGAGGTGTTAACTCACAGGAAGTGCTGTTGTTGAATTTGGTGGTTTTTCAAGTGCAACCTCCATTCAGATATGAATCATTACCGAAGTCACTCGAGCAGAATTTTTTTATGACAGAATGTTTCAGATTTGAAATGATAGACGCTGCATGCATGCTGACTATTTGCAGACTGGAATAGCCAGACAACTACAGAGGTGAACTGAGCCGGGACAAGTGAACAAGTTGTGGAAAACAGACATGAAGTTTGTAGATGGAAAAGTTCAGAGCTCAACACACTGCAAATTAAGAAAACACAAGCAAACGAAGACACATCTCCACCAATTTGACAACACAAGAAAACATAAATTTGACGACACATGCAGCATTTAGAAAAAGCGCTGCAAGAAGTTCACAACACAACGGAAACTGTTTCCAGGGGACACTAAAAAGCGATGCACACAGCTGGGACACACGGAGCTTGTTGTTGCCATTTGTAGATTGTCAAGTCAAGTTGGCTATCCGTCTTGTGGTGTTGGAAAATGACCAAAATGTAAGTTTTTGGGGCTTATTCTAACATTGTGATGGCATGATTCAGATATTATTGTAGATATCTGCTGCTAACCTAGCGTTAGCCTTTTGCTCATTATTATAATATCTGAATCATGCGAGCACAATGACTGATAGCCAACTTCAATAATAACTTCCTAAACCACAAACCATAGCAACAACAAGCGTGTCCCCGCCGTGTGCATCGCCTTTTATTGTCCCCTGGAAACAGTTTCCGTTGTGTTGTGAGCTTCTTGCAGCGCTTTTTCAAAATGCTGCACGTGTCGTCAAATTGATGTTTTCCTGTGTCTTCAAGTTGGTGAAGATGTTTCTTCATTTGCTTGTGTTGTGTCTATTTGCAGTGCGTTGAACCCCACCGTAAAAAAGTGCAAAATCGTTGCATAACTCGAAACATAAAGGCCAGCTAAAATCACACTGCTGTTGAGAAAAGCCTAGAAAAAGTAGGGGCAGTATTGGACATGGCTGTTGCAGCAGTGATGTTCAACCAACTTGTGAAACTTGATCTTACAAGCTATTATTGTGTGAATATTATAGACCAAGAAGGCAAGAAAAGTCATTTTGAAGATCAAGTTCTGGCACTCAGAGACAATATGACTCCAGAGGAAACCGTCGAGATAAAAAGAGCGAATGTGAGGAAGAAGTACTCAGGAGTCTCTGAGAGAAATATAGTTCTGAAGTGAGGAAGTTCACCAACAGTTCAGCCGCAGTCTAGCAGACAGACAACAGACAGTTTTTTTAATAGATCAGTCAGTAAGAATGCAGAATCTAACACCCACCAGTGCTGGCATCTGAGTACAGTGAATGGCTGTATTTTTACATGAACCTGAACTGAGTGTGTGTGTGTGTGGTATTTCTACATCATCAGTTCACACTATTCGGTTCAGACAGCTCTCGGATATACAGACAAATTTTCAGAAATAGCGAAGCAGTTTGTCCATGCCTGGATAAACTCACGGTGCACAACAATAGAGAATTAAAATCTTGCTTTGCAGTCTAAGGGCGCTTTCACAAACCAGAATGCAGGATGTCTGTGTGGGCATTTGTTGAGATGGAAACAGGTAAAGGACAGGTTAACATGAGTGGGAGAGGACTGGTCTGGGCTTCTGCAGAATTCCGATGTTTGCTTGACATCTGGGCCAAAGAGAACGTTCAGAATATGTTAAATGAAGTCCACAAAAATAGTGACGTTTATAAAGTTATTTGAGATAAACTGGAGGAGAAGGGATTTGTGCGCACAGTCGATCAGTGCCGAGTCGAAGGGAAAACACTTCTGCAGCAATATATCAAAGTCTGTGATTCCCTGCATGGAGTGGCAGCTCTTGAGAGGAAAAAGATAAATTCACTCCTCCGCACACGCCCCTTATTTTTATATTTGGTCTGCTTTAATTTGTGCACCGTGAAGCCAAACCAGACTAAATAGAAAATGAACCAAAACGTATCATTTCACTCTGATTCGGACTAGCCGAACAGACTATGGCTTGTGAAAGCGCCATAAGATAGCCAAAAAGATTGTAAGGAGCACACTGGCTGGTGAAACAATGGAGATGTCTCATGGCATTGATAATATGACCTGGCCACACCCTATGCTGCATTTGGTTGCAATAATCTGTGGTGGCACAGATAAGCAGTCGCCAGGTGATGCAATGAAATCCACCAAGTCAGTCAGAAAATACTTTGTTTAGAAATAAATAGCATCTGAGAACTCATTCCAACCCAAAAAGAAGTTGCTGGTACAGACTGTCTAAAGAAAAAGTGGGCATCGTGGCTTCTAAAGGCACTGAAGGACACTGAAATCCTCAGTAAGCACTAGTGAATATATGCAATTTAGTTTTGTTATTTCAGTTGTATGGTTAAAAATGTTATTTGCAAGCTGAATACAGACGCAACATGGCAGGTCACCACTGAAGAATTCGTTTTTTTTATGGGGTAACAAAAACAATCCTTGTAATAAGTCTGCACATGGGTTTCCATCCAAAGGCTGATGAATATATTACGTGGTCTGCATTATTTATCTGACTTTATATTCGTCATTTTCAGTACCCCCATTTTCTGAAGAGGGATGCCAACCGACTGCAGATCATGCTGCAGAGGAGGAAACGCTACAAGAATCGAACCATCCTGGGCTACAAAACTTTGGCTGTGGGAGTTATCAATATGGCTGAGGTACCGTACAGTGTTCAACCGGGGCATCGCTTTCAAACACTCCCATTTCATGTTTCATTGTCAGCCATTTGATTTCTCTTGAGGAACATATCATTTTTGCTCTGAGCTCGTGATTGCGTTCTGCTCTTTTCTGACAGTGACGGCTATTAGTGTCTTGGTTTGCCAGAGAGAGAGGGCCTCCTGCGTTACACATCATTTCAGATGACTCATGGTCATCACACATACTGCTGTGTGAGATTATGGGCCATCTGGAGCTGGCTTCATATGCACTTTTCTGGAAACGGTGCATTCAGCCGTGCTACGCAGTAATAATGGACCAGGAGCTGATATAATGCCACTTGTGGATGCTTGTTTGATGTAGAGATGTACGATTAAGTTTTTTTCTGTCCTGATCCGAGTCATTTAATGTTGAGTACAGCCGGTACAGCCCTCAGCTGGTCATGCAGTGGGGACTTTGCAGTTACGTCAGACTGTGTGTTTGGCCACTGGGCCATCAAGATGCCATTTTTTTTGCTTTTTGCTTTGGCCTGTTGTCAGTGTGGATATCGCACATTGAAACGACTGGCTGCTGTTAATTGGGCCACTCTGTGGGTCATTCACTTGCGACACTGTGCAGAACCAATGTATTCCAGTGTTTTAACACAGCGGGGGATTTTTGATAGCAGGCTCACTACCGTGGGTTGCATTGAACAAAGGATTAGAAAGTGGGCTTTATATAGCAGATAAAGATCAATTAAAATTAGGGATGCACGATATATATCAGTCTGATAAATAATCTTGAGATAATGGGAAATTTATATATTATGTATCATTCCGATAATGAAATTATAGCCGATAAATCAAAGCCAAATTGCTTGTGTTTAATACGTTAACATGTCTGATTTGGCTTGCGGTCAGAAACACCGGTGAAATAAACTCTGGTTCACGGAAAAAAACACACCCAAGTCCGGCTACTCTGGGTCAGAAACACCGGTGAAATACACTTAGCGGATGTATTAATTTCCAAATAGGTATATTAGTCGCTTGCTTTGACATAACCACCACGTGTATAAAGTAGAGCATGGATTTAAATAGCGGAGGTATTTTGCCGGCGGTAACGTTATAAGTCAGTTTGGCAAACAATTTGAGTTGCAATGGCCAGAGTAGCGCTGTTCCCGAAGGCTATCCGCTCGAGCTCGTTGACTCCAGGGAAGTGAAGAAGAGTTCAGTTGGTATATCCAGCATCCATGTATCGTTAGATACCCAGCATGCAGCAGCAAAAGTGAACTGCAGTCAAAGAGCAGCCGTGTGTAAAGGCCCGCTGCTGACAACATGCTTGACCCAGTCAGCACAGAGCGCCGTCCGCTTGTTTATTTTTATCGAACTTGTGACGGGTCCAAGTTGCATCAAATTCAACATGGCACGGTTTTATAAAAAACTTTTTTTTGTATTGAGCATTTAATACATTATTTGACAGATTATATCAAAGCATTTAATTTGAATTCTTAGGCAAAATGCTCTATAAAAGCCAAAGTAGGTTTATGAAGTTTTTTGATGTAGAAAAAATGAATGAACATTTGAGGAGTCAGAACTGTTCTTTGTTTTTATTGTGTTAACTGTAGTGATGTCAGTTAGATTTGGTTAGGTCAGAGCTATATGGAATATTAAATCATCCATCTTTGCTCACTACATCTTAGCCTTTCTTACCCAGAAAAAAAAATCCACATTGTGCATCCCTAATTAGTATGCCTTGTTCGGGACATAATTAGTTTGGTGTTTGTACGTGAGAGAAATCGAGATCAAGACAGAGATCAAGACAGAGATATTGAGAGTCGCGCTTATCTGTAATGCGCCCTTTCATGCTCAGTGACTTTCCACCAGTAGCCCCGGGACAGGAATTGACTGACATCTGAAAACAAGACTAATGCTTTATTGCATTTTAAAATAACACTCAACTGCTCTGCTGTTTTGGTGCTTGCTGCAGTAAAACAACCCACAGACTTCCATGAATAAAGCTAGATTGGCCATTATTGGATCCTGTTGGGTAATTATGTTGTCATTTGCTGTAGAGTAAACTCTCTTGTGCTCTCATTCTGAATCTATCGGGGCATTATGTGGGAGGAAGTCACTTATTGGACTTTGCATGCAGCGTTCGAGTGCACCCCTGCCAGCGTTTGAGCAAAATGAGCCTATTCCCTGTACAGGGGAATTCATCATGTGAAATGTTGGAAGTACCCCCCAGATAGAGTTTAGGATGAAAGCTCATCCCTTCTCATCTGATTCAAAACAGTTTATCTGTGTTATACTGTTTGACTAGGGGTGTAACGTTACACAAAATTCACGGTTCGGTATGTACCTCGGTTTTTGGTTCGGTACATTTTCGATACAATAGCAAAAACAAAAAAAATGCAGAAAATAACTTTAATTTTTATTAGCTGAAGTTTTTTTTGTAGCGCTGCTACAGCTGATAGAGAGCAACTGGTGCGCTGGAAAAACTACCCGGGTGAAACTCAGACTCACGCTGCAGAGTTTCTGTTCCGCGTGTGTGAGTAGTAGACATAAGCAGCTGTTTGGGTCATAGAGCGTACCGAAAGGATGTCGCTTAACAAACCAAACATCTTGTACCGAATGGTTCAAATACGAATACACGTACCTTTACACACCCGTGTTTGACTGGATGATATGAGCAAATTGGCTCGGCTCATTTAGACCTTCAGAATGGAAAAGCAGCATTGTGCTACTCAAGAGTTGCTTAGAGATAGCATAGCTGTCATCTTGTAATCAGTTGGTAAATCTCTGCAAGCATAAAACAGTGTAACAGAAGCCATGTCAATCTCTGTTGTATCATTGTTGGCTCAGTAAAAAGAGATAAAATTCTTCCATCCTGCCTGTCTGTTGAAGAAATATTATTTGTTCATTCTGCTTCGACATGTCTCTACAGAGTGATTGATAGACGTGGGAATTGTACAAGACATGAAGGCATCTCAGCTAAAGAGGACTTGATGTTTAGACAGATGAAGACTTTTGTTGTATTTATTCAAGAAAAGATATTATTATCAGGAAAATTGCGGGGGAGGGATACAATAAAACTTGTATAAACTGGTTTAGAGCCCATTTCGTATTTGAATGGATTCTTAAAATCAATGGCTGTTAATCTTCCTATGTCCAGGTGATGCAACACCCGACAGACGGAGGACAGATTCTGGGTCTCCATAGCAACGTGAAGGAGGCGCCAGTGCGTGTGGCGGAGATCAGCGTGTACTCTTTATCCAGCCAGCCCATCGACCACGAGGACGGCAGCGGCCAGGCTGGACGCAAGACCAAAACCTCAGGTGAGCACGTCCACCTCCCGCCCCCCCCTACGTGGTCTGTTAGACAGCCCGTACCAACGCTGCCCGGTCAAATCCTGTCTGTAATTTCAGCCCCCACTCTGGAGCCAGCCCTCCCTGCCCAGGCCTCTCTCTTCCCTCCTTCCACATGGCTCCTATTTCCCGACCGAGCACAGAATAAACTCCACTAATCCCGACCCAACCTATGGCCAAGGATATGTTATTCTCCTCAGCTATGGTTGTAATTTTGATTTGAGAGCTGAACAGATTTAGGGCCTATTACCTTACACTGTTCTAATTCTGGACGGGGAGAAATACTGGGCCCTTCTCGGACTCCACGCCTCCATCCTGCTGATGCTGATCCCTCGCTGTTCTGGATGTTATTAAGGAGGCCGCTCAAACATAACAGATGAGCTCATGCACCAAGTATTATACTAGTGTCACTCCGAGGGAAGGAGAGATGTTTATCTTTCGCCTTTCTCCTCTGCAGTGATCCTTAATAACAGCCATCCCATCTAAGAGCATAGAACAGGACGTCTCACAGGCAAAAAGAAGTTCCGGAAAAAAGATCTTCCATCGTCCGATCTGTCCTCAGCTGTCAAACACGCAGTAAAATCTGCCTTTTTAGGAATTTGGTTGTTCAAACCAGTAAAATCTGACATTAAACAATAGTAAAACGTCAACCACTGAAACGTCATTAAAACGTTATCAGAATATGAGACACGGATCACAAAAAGAGCTCCACAATCTAATTTGCATATAATAACACTTTCATTACATTTCAGCAAGCACATTCAGCATTTAATTGTGTGCACAGAAAATGTTTTTGCATTACCACAGATTCTGTTCATTATTCTTGCCAAGTAGTCAAAGCAATTCATTACTGATGAACTCTGTAGAATAGGACAGGAAATGAGGCAACTTTATCCACGCCAGATGGAAAATTGTCTTTGGGGGCGCAAACTGATTTGTGGAAAAAAAGACAATATAATGAAGAGAATTATACTGTTTTGTATGTTTAACACCTTTTGCATTCCTGTGGCAGTATAAGAACAACATTTCTTATTGAGTTCAGGAGGCTTGTTTTCCTAAAAGACAATTTCAGCAGAGCACTAATGAGGCAGTGACCTTGGAATTCATTAATTCGTCTTGTAAACCCCATTTCTCTCAGTCCAAGTTTAAAAAGTTGTGTCTGTGGAAAACCTGCAAATTTGAATCTCTATATATGTAATGCTGCCTAATATAATGCTAGACATGTATCCCAGTATTTTGATGTTGTTCTGTGCTTGCCTACCTCCAGACCGCTCCCCAGACATGGATAACTACTCCGAGGAGGACGATGACAGCTACTCGTCAGAGCAGGAAGCCAGCGATGACGCAGTTCATGGCCAGGTCAGTGCCAGAAAATGCTAAGTTGCAAACAAATCTGCCTTACCCGGCGAAATTAAATACATATAAGAAATTCAATGAATAAAATCTCATATAGCTAAACAAAATTAAAGGCTCTACTACTACGATACTTGTCATACTGAACATGCTGTTGCATAGTATACTAGTAATGTTATATAAGAAAAAATCAGTTGTCCTTTCAGAGTTTTTGGTTTGTACAATAAGGAATTGTCTACATTTAGCTTAAAGGAATACTTCACCTGCAAAATGATCATTTGTATATCAATTACTCACCCGGTGTTACCTTGAGTATGTGAAAGAAAAAGTTTTTCTCGCGTGCCTCCACGGTGAACGAAGAACCAAAAAACTGAGAAAAGTCTTGATGAATTGAAGTAAATGGGGGTCAGGTTTAACAACAGCAAAATTATATCAATACATCCGTTTACAAACTCACACACAACTCGTGCAGTATAATCCAAGTCTCATTTATTCAGTCGTATGCTCACTACTTCCCAAACGCAAATGCATCTTTGCTAAAAACCTTAATATTTTAATCACTTGCACGGACAAGTAGCGCGCCTGCTCAAGTGTGAGTCTGTTTATATCGAAGTGTTTTAAATAGTAAGGTTTTAGCAAAGATGCATGTGTTTGGGAAGTAATGAGCATACGACTGGATAAATGAGACGGGGTGAATAATTGATATACAAATGGTCATTTTGTGGGTGAGTTAGGTAGTAATCAAGGGGCACTATTATGTTGAGATTTCAGATATTTCATCCATCCTCTCTGTATTTCAGGATCTTTATGATGAAGACGACGAGGTCAGGAAGCCCAAGAAAGCCCGGAGGAAAATGATCCGAACCACCTCCATGACCAGGGTTAGTTTTCCATCACATGGAGTTTTATGCTTGTCAATCATTGACTATGAGAATAACTCAAGACCTGTGTTTGCTGTCGTACAAGCTTTTTAAGGAAAAGCACACTGTGTTCCATTTGTCCGAGCCATTAGGACGATGTGGATGAGCACGTAAATGAACACTGTGGGTTCACTGGACTGATTATAATGGTCTTTACATAGAGTGGTGGTGAATGAGTAATCCAGTGGACAGCTACTGGGAGAACTCATAAACGCGAGCCCAGCTGTCATGCGTATTTAATTTTGACAGCTATTCCCATTTCAGGGGGTTCTTTTTCTCATAATTGCATGTTTTGTTTTTTTTATCTGTTACAGCAACCTAACTTCAAGCAGAAGTTTGTGGCCTTGCTGAAGAGGTTCAAGGTAACAGATGAGGTGAGTGTGAAAAGAATAATTGCCTTTTTTTGGATTGACACCCGGGAGAAGATGTTCGATGTCAAAGCAAATGATGTTGGGAATTTTTAGAGGGGTACAGCATCCTTCTCAGTGCACACGCCTGGGATTTCTCAGTCCTTCTGTTATGAAGCTTTTAGTAAGTCAGCTGTGAAACATATCAGTTATTAAACTGGCCTCGGGGCAGGAGAAAACAATCTCAGTATTGACTGTCTGAACAGCATATTGCTGCGTGTAATGTGCTCCTGACTGGAGAAGAATCGCCTGTGAGGAAATCACCACCACAACAACAGAGGTACAAGCATCATTACGGTGCTGGGCTGCATTACCTCTGTGCTCATGGATGCATGATTCATACATTTCCATTAGCGGCGATCCGTATGCGGAATCCATTAACAACCTTATTCTCCACCACTTAATCTAGTGATAAATGTCGGCTCCTATGCTCGTCCTGTTTAGATTCGTGCTTTTCTTCTCTCAAGTCCTTTTCGAATAAATTTTTCCGCGGATTCTACATAATAGCTTGTAATCAGGTCATCAGCAGGAAGTCGACCATTTGTGTGCAACAACCCCTAGATGTCCATTAGCACATAATCTGTGTTGGGTCATTATAATGATAATAATTCCTATTGAACTGTGAAATCTATTGGAATAATTGAGATATCCGAGTTTCTCCTCTTTCTTCTACTTTCTGACGTCAAAAACACTCCATAGATTACATCAAGAAAGATGTATAAAAGATTAAAAGATTAAGTCTATTTTTAACTGTATAGGTTTTCAGACGGAATGAGGATTTGCTCTGCCTTTTTACTCATCCCTTTAGGTTTATACTGTATGTACCTTAAAAAAAAGGGGACTAAGACACTTGTGTGAGTGATTTAACCTAGTGATGCTTACAAGAGCTTCTAAGCTATCCGAGTTGTGTTTTGCTGGATGCTTCTGGAAGCTCCAGGTGGCCCGATGATCTTTTATCACGTCCCTGTCTCTAATCCCTTCCTTGTGGCCGGGCAGTGTGCAGTGCTACAGCTCTATAAATACATAGCCGGGAGGAGGAGAGGGGACAGACTGTGTTTATCTGCTCCCTGCCAGCTTCTGCACTTATGGAGTGGCATTAATCACCTGATTAGTCCACAAGCCTGTCTGTGTGCAGTTCCTATGATATACATCCCCACTGTGCAGCTGGCAGATCAAGGCTCAGCACCTTAGCTCTCCTCTAGCACTCACTTACCTTTTAATTGGCCTGCTTAGGACCAAGGCAGGAGTGTATTTATAGCATAGATTTTCTCATTTTACAGCCTTCAGTGTTCTCCTTCATTCTTTAAGCTCCATTAGCCCAGCTGTGAAAGTGATCAGTTAATGCACAGCACCAGTCACTCCCTACACTTATTTACTCAATGGCCATGTTTACAAATCCCTGATTTCAGTGTGCTGATGTGTTGATGATGTGTCTATCCTGTGCGGCAGGTCCTGGACTCCGACCCAGTTGACCAGACCCAGGAGGTGGAGGAGGATCTGGACTTGCTCTACGACAGTCTGGAGGTGTACAACCAGAGTGACAGTGGGCCAGAGATGGAGGACAACGAGAGCGTCCTGAGCACGCCCAAGCCCAAACTCAAGTATGTCTGGACTCAACGCCTTCCCTCAAAGGCCAACTTTTCAGAAATGATCTCATATTTCTAGATTTTGAATTACTTCTGTTTACAACTTGTATATAGTTTTAGTGTGATTTCTGAAATTAAAGAATAAAATAATAAGTATTTTAGGGCTGTCAAAGCTAACGCGATACTAATTTCTTTAACGCATTAACACGACTTGCAATTTTTAATGAACCTCTTAAAAATCTGACGGGCCGCTGTTGGGCCCGGCCGCTATTCGTTCTTCCGGAGGTTGTAGCGGGCTCAGTTTTAAAGCTAGAGTGAAGATACTGGTATCATATGAAACTAGAAAACCTAAGAAAACCATTGGTACCAACCATGTCATACTAACTTGTCGCTAAGGAGGCTAAATAACGCTTAAACTTGTGCTACATTTTGGCGAGGAAAAACGAGTATGGCCATTTTCAAAGGGGTCCCTTGACCTCTGACCTCAAGATATGTGAATGAAAATGTGTTCTATGGGTACCCACGAGTCTCCCCTTTACAGACATGCCCACTTTATGATAATCACATGCAGTTTGGGGCAAGTCATAGTCAAGTCAGCACACTGACACACTGACAGCTGTTGTTGCCTGTTGGGCTGCAGTTTACCATGTTATGATTTGAGCATATTTTTTAATGCCAAATGCAGTACCTGTGAGGGTTTCTGCACAATATTTGTCATTGTTTTGTGTTGTTAGTTGATTTCCAATAATTAATAGATACATAAATTTGCATAAAGCAAGCATATTCGCCCACTCCCATGTTGATAAGAATATTAAATACTTGACAAATCTCCCTTTAAGGTACATTTTCAACAGATCAAAAATGTGCGATTAATTTGCGATTAATCCTGGACAATCATGCAATTAATCACAATTAAATATTTGAATCTATTGACAGCCCTGAAGTACTTACAACATATCTATAGTTGCAACCTTCAATCAGTTGGGCCCTCAAATGGAACTGCCCAAAACAAATAGGTGAAGAAAAGCATTTTTTTCCAAGTTGTTAATTTTTTTCTAATTCAAATATTTGTTTCTGTTTTCAGGCCGTTCTTTGAAGGAATGTCTCACTCCAGCTCACAGACAGAAATTGGAAGCATACACAGCCAAAAAAGCCAGCAGAGAGAGCTGTCGTGTCCTGTAAGTTGATCACCAGGCACTCTATAAAAAAAAAGAAACCCGTCGGATGCCTTTCAGCCTCGCTGTTTACCCGTAAAGGTCCTCCTCTCGGCCGCTTGAGAGGTTCTTTTTTGTAAACAGTGTTACGTAACGGACTTGCCCCTGGGCAGTGTTCAAATGTCTGGCAGTCCTCTGTGCTTATTGTGGTTCAGGGATTCCCATGATACTACGGGCAAGATATTCTGAGCATGAACGCAATGCAGCTCCCACCCCTGCAGAAGAGGATGGGAGGGCCTGCAGTCCTTACCCTCTTCACCCCTACAGCCCTCTAGTATTTATAGGGACCGACACAGAATGACCTCTCCACCACCATCAACACACACACACACACACACACACACACACACACACACACACACAGACACAAATATGCTCGAGGGAGAAGATTGCATGGAGCAATCCCTGAGCTCTTAGATTTATGGCCCATTGGAAACAACAAGGACAGAGAACGAGAGAGAGAGAGACATGTTGAGTCTGATGGTTAGAGAGGGAGTGCTGTTTATAAATATCTGGGAATCCATTTTAGCCTCTAATAAAAACAGCCTGGAGCATTTCAGACTGCCGTAGTTCTCCATTTTTGCTCAATAAATGTCTCCAGTCGAACTTCATAAACGCGTCTCGCGGGCAAAATGGAAAGTCTTTGATCTAATATTGAAATTAATGAAGCTAGATGTTACAAGACGCACTTAAACACTTTCCGTCACGCAAACCTGAGCACACGAGTGTGTCAGTCATTCGTTTGGGGGGTTTGTGTATTAGTAGGCGGCTGTACTGAGACATATAGATGCTTTTAGAGATATTTATACTCGCCGGCTCTGCCACCGCCACCGTGCTCGACTGTGTGGAGCTGCCACTGTGAAATTGGTCAGTTACGCTTCCTAAGAGTGGTCAATCTTGACCTGAGCAGATGGAGTATAGTACCAAACGTAAGGTGCTGTGACATTTTGTCATTTATGTTCACCAGAGAAGTGCTCTCAATGGTTAAAATGGTCTAATGTGTATGTGTGTATGTGTGTGTTTACCCTGCAGAGTGGAGACTTTCTGACCGTGGACAGATGTAAAGTGCAAGGGGCCCGTTATCAAGACGACAGCATCACAGATACAACCGTCGGGGTATGTGTTTGGAACAGCAGCAGTCTTCATTTTTTTTTTACTTTGTTTGTTTTTAACTAAACCTCCCTGGAGCGTCTCTTTCTCCGATTCTTCCCTACTCTCTCCGCTTGAGTGCCCTTTCCTCCCATGAGTCTTAGTTGTTTTCCAGGAAAAAAAGCAAAGAGGGAGGGAGTGAGTATGCAACGGCTGGCAAACCAAACAGCACAGTCATCCATTATGGATCAGTAGAGCAGACAAGGCGGCCCCATGTTGGATAAATCCTGACTGATGAGGATCGAAAGAGAGGGGTGTTTGTGTTTGTTGTTGTGCTGTCGGGTCAGTCTAACGTTGTTCAGCCCCCCCCCTCTGAGCTGCCGGGGCTGCCGGCTCTTCGCACCGCTCCACTAACCCAGTTCAATCTGAATATCTAAAAACTGCAGGAGCCGCAGCCTCCTGCTAAGAGACCACTACCTTTTTCGTCCGTCATGGTGGGCTCGCATCATTATCTCTAACCTCAACAGCTCAGCTCAATTAGTCACCGAGCCAGCACCTCTCTACCTCCCCCCCCCCCCCCTCGCATCAACTCTTGCTCTTAAAATGCTAGCTGCGGATGTACCACGCACCAAAGCACAGAGAGAATACAGAATGTACCAGAACCTGCGAGAGACTACTGATGTAGCAGTAGATGGGACGTGACAGTGTTGTACGATAAACATCAACATTGTCCTCTTTGCCCCCCCCCCCACCCCCCTCTCCCCTTTTTGGTTCAGGAGCCAGAGACTGACGACAGCGGGCCAGGGCCGGGGGAGGTGAGCAGCTGGGATGTCAACACTGAACGGATGACCAGCACTGTTGGCAAGCTCTGCAAGACGGAGTCCCAAAACCACATGTCTCCCAGGTACACTGCTGCTGATCACTACATCTGCAAACATGCACACAAGATAATGTCAAGTATGTGCACAAGATACTTTAGATTTTGGAATGGGCGTTTCCTCGACAATTTTTTACGAAATCGTCAACATCTGAGCCCAGTTGATTCGGTTCCCTGCTCTGTCTGTCGTGTACTTTGAGCTCCTTGTGTTTCGTCTCCTCCTCAGTAAAGTGGAGAACAGGCTGCAGAGGCGTCCCCGCAGCACCTCCATGAAAGACAGACAGAACTCCAAGGCCCAGAGCGACAGGACCAGCAGCATGGAGAGCGAGTGCTCCCCAGACTCACGACTCATAGCACAGGTAAATACCTCTTAAGATGTGATATCGCGTTAACTTTGACAGCCCTATTCTTTACACGTGCTTTTAGTCCAGTGGAAATGTGCTCAGACTCTCACACGCTTCTCATTTGTCTCAAAGGTTCCCAGGAAGTCTGTGTATGACCAGCTGAACCAGATCCTCATCTCTGACGAACGTCTGCCAGAGAGCATCATCCTCATCAACACCATGGAGTGGCAAGGACAGGTGTGTGTGTTTTTCATCTCTGCATACTGTATATACAGCAGACACTCTTGGGTTAGACAGGATAGGGCTTACTTGCTACAAGCACATTATTGCAAAAATACTGTTGTACCACAGTAGCATGTTTTTCCTGCTGTCTTTCCAACCCGATCAACCCTGCCTCTTGCATTCCCATTAACTCATCGTGTCCCTCTCACGTGTGTTTCTGTGCAGTATGTATCCGAGTTGCTCCATGAACAGGGCCAGCCCATTGTGTCCACCTGCTCTGCTGCCGATGTTCAGGCTGCCTTCAACACCATCGTTACTCGCATCCAGAGATTGTGAGTCGTGAGAATGACACCAGAAAGTGTGATCTTGCTGCCTGTTATCTCGCCGATCTATGTATGTTTATGGTGGCTCGCTGTCAGATAATTGCAGGACGCCATCGCTCACGCCGCTGAAGCGCTCTCTGTCCGTGAACCCATTCTATCAGAATGTGCCTGTTTTCTCGTAAAAAGCTGAAGTTCAGCCTTCTTCTCTCTCTCTCTCTCTCTTGGATCCATCTGCTCGGCTGCCGTCTCCTCAGGATGTCATGTCAGTGGGAGACTGAGGCTGTCTCAGTCTGCTACGCTGCTTCTGTTAAACCTGTTTTCTCTTTAATCCAGCTGAGCTGCAACTTTTTCCACTCTTTACACACCTGCTCCTCAGTAAACCTGTTTACTCCAGCTGGGGCCGTGTCATCGTGGTGTCCCTGCTTTAGCCGGCTGCAGGGTTTTTCCTCAAACTTTGTCACTGAGTAAATGGACATTTTAAAACTGTCCCGTTCTGCTATTGAACATTATAATCTTACTGCATAATGTCTCAAATACCTGAAGCATTTACCTACAAAGTCCTTAAGACACTCCTTAAAACTACTTAAATATCTTACAGCACGTATTTACTTGTAAGACGTAAAATTTTGAAATAACTTTTAGGGTTTAATACCTTTTTGAGCATTTGAGTTGAGTGGACTTGAGTTTCAGTCTTTTAAAAATGAAACTGTTCTCCTGTCTGTCATTGTAGGATTAGGATCTAAAAGCCGTTGCAATATTCGTTTTAACTTCAGAAAGACTTGCAGATACTTGCAAGTATCTGGTATTACAAATTATAACATGACATAATCTGGCTCTCAATTAAAAGTAAGACCGGTTTTAAAACCAGGAGATATAAATCTTCTGACAGCCATGAATTCTCTCTCACACACCCTCTCTGACCCACATCTCTCTTGATTTCTCTCTTTCTCTTAATTACTCATGTCTCCTCTCCTCATCTTAACCCTTGCAGCTGTAACTGCAATGCGCAGACACCGCCGACGATGAAGGTGGCCGTGGCAGGCGACCAGAGTTACCTCAGCACCATCCTGAGGTTCTTTGTGGAGCAGCTGGCCAACAAGACGCCCGACTGGCTCAGTTACATACGCTTCCTGGTGATCCCCATAGGTAAGTCTATCATCCAGGATTAGTACAAATTTCAGCCTAACATGCTACATATCTTGTTAGCATTGTTTAATACTTTTTTCTCTGCACTCCTGCGCAGGTTCTCATCCCCTGGCAAAGTATGTGGCCTCCTTCGACAGCAGGTTCAACAGCATCTTTATGGACACTGCGTGGAGGGAGCTGTTCTGCAGGACGGAACGGCCCGCCTCAGGTTAGGATGCATCGCTCTGGTGTCTGGCTACAGAGCAAGTCTGCGTGTCTAATGTTCAGCCAACTTGAAAGGGAGAGAAATGGGGTCAGAGCATGGGTCAGGGGCTGATGGATGGGAAGAAGAGATTTTCCTCCAATTGCAAAAGACAGCTACAGCCTGCCGCAGTGTAGCGAATGGCTCTAGATAATGGCCCTACTCCTCCTCTCTGTAAACTGTCTGCTGCTGCTTAAAGAAGACCAGCAGGCTGTCAGAAGTCTGACTCAGATATTTACCTCAAAGACTGTCAAAACTGCAGTTTGTAAGTCTTATAATTGTTTTGCTGGCAGGCACACACATCCATGTTTAAGTTTCCCATCCCTTTTTCTCGTTTCTCACTTGTTCTGCCCAGACAAGCCCGATAATCCCCACCCATCCCCACCTATTAATTCACTTAATTTACACCGCATGGGTGCAAGAGTTGCAGTCCCACACAACATGCTGAATCATCTCAAAAGGGGTTTCTAAGAAAAAAAATAAAACATCTAAAAAAAAAAAAAAGGATAATCTTTTTCCTTTATTCTTTTATCCTTGACATAAGCTGCCACCACAGCACAAAAGGCAGTGTTTGGATAGGAATGGCTGTGAGTGCTTTCTTTCGCAAGGAGACTTAGTTTAAACTGCAGAGAGGCAATAGGTCAAAATATGTTGACATTAAAAATCAGCTGGTGTTTCCATATTTTTAAGTTGGCAAAAATGTAGTCCAGGCTGCATTTGGCCCACAGGCCTTCTGTTTGACACGCACTTCATCTTGTTTGTCGTATGACTGACTTCACCCACGTTTTTTAATGACATCTTACACTCGGCCCCCCCCCCCCCCCCCATCTCCTTAATTCAGTGGAATGAAAAATGATTAATGCGTAGTCTTGTAGCGATCTGCTTCTATGTGAAAATTAGCATTTGCATCAGTTGTCTTGCAGCTTGTTAGTCAGACATGAAACAGGAGAGGCATGTTGTTAACAATCTGTCTCCCTGCTCCCTGCAGACAACATAGATGTAGCAGGTCGAGTCGTTCAGTATCTGGTCGGTGCCAACGTGTCTCACCAGTTCCCCATCTCAGAAGCAATGCTCACCTACAAACAGAAGAGGTAAAGTAACTTTGATTATTTGACTATTTGAGCATCACGTAGTGCATATTTTTGTGTATGTGTACGCATGTTTTTGTGCTTTTTTTGTGCTCGTTTTTAGCATGATTTCTAACTTGGAGTACTGATATCAATGTTCAGTATGTGTATTTTCTCATTAAAAACGAGCCCCAGAACAAATATAACTACGACTGATCATCAGTTAAACTGCATGAGGAAGATGTTTTAACGTGGTATTTTGACAGGTGATGGTGCTTTTTTATATTCAAGCATATGTCCCACACAATGACAATGTTTTACATATCATCGATTTAGTTTTTCTCCGGTGACATGGTTCAAAACAATGGAGCCTGCCGGCCCGTCAATCAGATGCTGATTCTCCTCTTTAGCGATTTTGCCTACAAAATAAAAGTGTGAGAAAGTTTGTCCTTTCACAATTTTATAGTACAAATTAAATACAATAACGACGGGCTGAGTACTCACTTAATGTGAAATTGGCATCTCCCATCGGTCACGATTTTTTGGGGATGCCTGGTGATATGGACGTCACTTTAATCCGCAGGCAGTTCTCAAGGTTTTTTATCGGCCAGGCCAGCTGAGGTGAGCTGGAACACTAGTCACAGTTCGTCACGTTCACGATGAAAATGACAGAGCCGATCAGATTTCAACAAAAACGAGTACCGAATATTTGGCCCACATTTCGCCGCCCTTGCCAAAGTGCCGCCCTAGGCAGTTGCCTAGTTTGCCTATATGGGCGCGCCGGCCCTGGGTAGAAGGGAACATTGTCTGCATATAAAATACTCTTGATCGTGCTGTACTCCTCTGAGCATTCTACCCAAAAGGCACTCCCAGACTCCGCACTTCTGAGGGCATCGCTGACCAGGGAGGTTTTTTGGAAATCAATTAACTCCATCTCAAATGCAGCCTCATCCAACGAGGGGATAGTTTTGTTGTTTTTTTTGCCAGAGAGGAGAAGTCTCCGCTTGGTCGGACTGTGAGAGGGTCACCTACAAAAACAATGAGTAGGGGCGCCCCTGTAGCTCATCTGGTAGAGCGGACGCCCCATGTACTAAGGCTGAGTCCTTACCGCAGCGGTCCGAGGTTTTAATTCGACCTGCAGCCCCATGTCATCCCCTCTCTCTCTCCCTCTTCTATCACTGTCACTATCAAATAAGGGCAAAGAGATTTTAAAAGGAAAAAAAAAACGAGTAGAGCGACTGACTGGGTCGAGTATAGCAACTGACTGGGTCGAGTATAAAGACCGACCTAATGTGCTCCCTCTGTCTATTTTTGTTTTACACAATATGCAAATTAAGTAACTTTCCTAAAATAAGTAATAATCAGTTTTTTTCTTCAGATGACGTTAATTACATAACTAATAATGTTTTGAGAAGAAATAAGTTAACATTAAGCTATGATGGTTGTTCCTTACAGTAGTTTATTCCTGGGTCCCCGGTCGGTAGTCCTTGTATGTTAAATAGGTCGGTAGGATGAGGGTTAAATGCGTATGCATGAAAGCACGCACATACATTAATAAAACACACAAACTAGTTGCTATGTGATGGTAATGATCCTGTAGAGTCACGTCTGTTTATTCTGACATACACAAATGAGTCCAGGAGACGCCGGTTCTGGTCCATTTCAGTAACACCGTTGAAGGTTTTAAGGATTATTACATTTGATGGAGCAGCGCGGCCTCTGCTTCTACAAAGTCCACCGTCGACCCAGTCGTCTCACAAATACAGACGCACTCACACAGACAGTCCGTTGCATTTCTGTGTGCATTTGTTGGTTTTCTCTCTGAGGTTTGACCAAACCCTTCCCCCCCTTTGTAAGAATGGCTTCCTATTGGTCCGAAGGTACTAAACACAACACGCAGTTTTAACGCTGTTGCATTCCTTCTTCCCCCTTTCCCCTTTGATTTGCATTCAAGGAAAAGAAGTTTGTATTTTGATTTTTACATCAGGTATCTAACTCAACTCTTGTTTTTGTTCTGAACCTCCCTATTTTCTCTCCTTCATTTGGCTTGAGCTCCTTGCTGTGTCTTAACATTTCCCTTTTCACACTCGATATACTCACTGTGACTTCACTTTGCACTCTGTCCTGATTTGTGTCTTTGGTTTGCTGTGACTTTTGATTCTTACTCCGTCCTGTGTGTTGTTACTGTGGAGATTTGCCTAACAACCTTTAAAACAACCCCGAATATCTACAAAGTGGAATGGTCTTCTGGCTCATACATCCAGCAATATCAGTGTTAAATGAATAGAACGACCCACAAGCAAACCAGCAGAACGTTTTGTTGCAGACTTTATGGTGACTTGAATCGCAGGACGTGTATTGGTTTGCCCTGAAGAGTGGCTACACAATTATGAACTTTGGCTCAATATTATTGGCTGCTTTGACCACTGCGAGGCAAATCAGATATTCAATGTTGGTCAAAAGAAATAATATCATTGGTAAGATGTGATATCTCCCTCTCATTCTAAACTGCATGAATACTACTAACTCTGAAACACAGATATTTCTGCATGTATGTATATATATCAGGGCTGTTAACACGATAACGCAAATTCTTTTTAATGCCACTAATTTCTTTAACGCATTAACACAGTCAAGCTTTCAGAGGGCTCCGTGGGTTTTAAAGCCAGAGTGAAGTCATATGAAACTATTAAACCTCAGGAATCCACTGGTACCGACCATGTCATACTAGCTTGTCACGAAGGAGGATAAATAACGCCTCAAAGTTACGCTACATTTTGGCGAGGAAAAACTGGCATGGCCATTTTCAAAGAGGTCCCTTGACCTCTGACTTCAAGATATGTAAATGGGTTCTATGGGTACCCACGAGTCTCCCCTTTACAGACATGCCCACTTTATGATAATCACATGCAGTTTGGGGCAAATGATAGTCAAGTCACCACACTGACACACTGACAGCTGTTGTTGCCTGTCTGGCTGCGGTTTGTCATGTTATAATTTGAGCATATTTTTTATGCTAAATGCAGTACCTGTGAGGGTTTCTGGACAATATTTGTCATTGTTTTGTGTTGTTAATTGATTTCCAATAATAAATATATATACATATGTTTGCATAAAGCAGCATATTTGGGTATTAAATACTTGACAAAATCTCCCTTTAAGGTACATCTTCAACAGATAAAAAATGTGAGATTAATTTGTGATTAATAAGGATTAACTGTGGACAATCATGCGATTATCGTGATTAAATATTTTAATAGATTGACAGCCCTAATATATATATATATATATATATATATAAAACAAAGTAATACCTAGTAATCACCGGCTAGTTTAAGAGTTGAACTATTGGGTGCCACATGTTAGAGGACATTTGCAGAAAGATAACACTATCTGAACTCTTCCCTGCTGAATCATTGGGTGCATATTTGCATTGCCTTACTGTTTTTTCCCCCCATCTTTGTATAGCTATGTATAGTTGAACCGGTGACTCAACACTTCAGAGTAGCAGTGTAAAAAAGCCACGCGGTTACTACGGCTCGGCCCAAACTATCACTTATAGTCCCGTGTATTAATATAGCTCCTGGCTGATAAGAACGACGCCGTCTTCTTTTGGTTGTAAGGAGCGTTCCTCCCATTCATCTCATTGTAACATGACACCCCAAGATGACCCCATCTCACCCAAGCCAGTCATGTGCCATGTCTGCTGCGATGGGACATGATGCAGGTCATGCCACAGCCATCTTCCCTACAGGACCATTGAGTGTTCATGTGCACCTCTGGAGTGTTGAAGTGGTAAAAACCCCCATCGCTGGTCGTACTCACAGCATCTTTACTCTCTCTGTTTACAGCCCCGATGAGGACTCCTGTCAGAAATTTGTGCCATTTATTGGGGTAAGATTTTTTTTTTTTTTTCTTATGCAAATGTGCCAGACAGAATTGTTGATCCATTTTGTGTTTAATTTAGTTTCACACTGAAACCTTTTTTTTAAATCTTGCAGGTTGTGAAAGTTGGGATTGTGGAGCAAAGCCTCTCAACTTCAGGTAAGAAAGAGTATTGTTTTTTAAAGGTGTGGTAGTATTTTGTTAGTGTTTCTAACATTTTACTATTGATTCCATGTGCTGAGACAGAAACCTAACAAAGCTAAAATGTCTCTCGCTTGATTCAGATCAGGAAAGAAGAGAATGACCCAGAAACCCCAATATTGTTTCATTTATTTACTTGATTCTGGCTATGTTTAGTTTTACTTTGAAGCTTTGTGTATGAGACTATTTCCCCCCCCAATTTGCAGTGGACTCAGATGATGCGATGGGGGTCAACACGAGCATCCTGTCCTCCCCGACGCCCCCATCGGCCGGTCCGTATGGGAAGGAAATCGGGGGCACCCCCCCACAGTCTCCCTCTGTGTCCACCGCCCTCTCTGGAGCTGGGTACGACAACACACACACAGCAACAAAAACTACATTCTATTTAGTTCTTTCTCACCGTGAGCTGTGCTTCAGTAGCAAAGTGGTGTACAAGTGTAGTGTTTTTCCCTCCGTAGCTCTCCGTGTTCGGGCAGTGAGGTGATGGGGCTCCAGGTGGACTACTGGACGTGGCAAGGCCCGGAGAAGAAGAAAGAGGGCGAGAAGAGAGACGTGGGACTGAAGAACACCCTGAAGAGTAACTTCCGTTCACTGCAAGTCAGTCGCCTGCCCTGTGGAGGGGAACTCACCCCCCCGCCCAGCATGGCCATGACTGTGGTCACCAAGGAGAAGAACAAGAAAGGTACGCTTTGGAAAACACACCCACATAGAAATCAATATATGTGGTCATGTACGTGGCTTTGTTTTTTTTTTGATGAGGTTAATTTTAAGTTTAGATTGGTTAAGAATGTTTTCCAGGTTTTATTAAGGATTTATTTTCAAAGTTGTAGTCTTCAGTCCATCGGAAGTGACGTCACTTGAGGACATTAATCAGACTTCACACAGCTCCCTCTGAAAACCTTAATGCTGCTTTTTTTCACATAAACATTAGTACTCCCCAAGACCTGTAAGCACACTTTGATACATACAGTTGGTGCAGTTCCCCTTTAAGTACAAAAAAAATAAATGTGTAGAAAATGTGTTTTTTATGCCTCCCTCTTTCTCTCTCCAGTGATTTTTCTCAGCAAGAAGCCCAAGGAGAAAGAGCTGGACTCTAAGAGCCAAGTGATTGATGGCATCAGCAGGTTGATCTGCACAGCCAAGCACCAGCACACCATGCTGAGAGGTAACTCAGGCCGACGAGCAGACACAAACCCACCGCTGAGGCTGTACTGCCATCTGGTGTTGATGTTAGGACCTCCTCAGTACTGCGCAGTAACCGTCATGTAAACAAAGAATTATCTGCTCTGTAGCAGCTTTCAGGGCAAATTCTGAAGCATCTATGTCGGGCTGCTTGATTATCGCATAAATCATAATCTCAATTATTTTGATCCATATTGAGATTATTTAACACAGTAATTTATTGACTTTGGAAACATAATGCATTTGTTAAACTTTGTTTTGTAATTAGTATTTTATTGATTTTCTTACATGAACATTGTCACAGTTTGGTCAACAAATGAAATAATTTCTATATGCAAAATAATATTAATATAAAATATCTACAAAATCATAATAAAATACTAAATATATTCTTGAACTTTAAATATAATTCAACTGAAAAACAAATAAAAATAAATGTAAAAAAAATGATAAAATAAATAATATATATAATATATATATATATACATATATATATATATTATATATATATATATAATATATATATATATACATTTATATATATATACACAGTATATATATATATTTAAATAAATAAGCAACTATTTTGTAATGTTAGTGCTCTTCCAAAACGTACTGAAAACTACTAAACATAAATATCCAATATATAAAATAATATGTAAAAATGAATTAGATCAAATATGTCGTAGTTCAGCGCCACCACCTACTGAAAACTCCTAAACATATATTCAACATTTTGGTAAACATATTCCAGTCAGTAAAGGGAAAGGCGGGGTGCGCTGGATTTATAACACAAGACAAAACGAGAAGCGTCATTACGAAACAGAATGCTGCACAGTAATTGTTATATATTTGATATCGATTAATCCCCCAGCCCAAATCTATTGTGAAATATTAAATGTGTTATTCAATTTGTGCATTTAAACATCTTCCTTTTGCCGTCTTTAGTCACTATTGATGGAGTGGAGTGGAATGATGTGAAGTTTTTCCAGCTCGCTGCCCAGTGGCCAACACATGTCAAGCACTTCCCGGTGGGAATCTTTGGTTACACTAAGCCTGTGTGACTGTGGCCGCCACCACCACCCGCTCCACCTCCACCTCCACCTGACTCTCCGCTGCACTTCGTCTCACCGAGAGGCTTCAGAGAATGAGAGGAAAAGCCAACGGGCCCCCGGCAGTAATAGTTTTCCTGTGGAAATCTTACTGACTCACAACCACAAATTTCATGTTGTCAATTGGATGTTTTTGATGTCGATGTTGTTGGGTGTTGTTGTTGTTTTTTACACACTACAAAAAGAACAAGTACTATTTTGTAAGATTTGTGCTACCGCCTCGGAGGTATTTTGAGGTATTTTGACAATTTGCCACATTTCGATAATGGCAGCTGTGTTTGCACTTTGTTTTTGTTAACATTTTATTATTTCTGTGAAATCCTACATTTATTGTTACTCTATAGACAATGGAGGAGTGTGATGGTGATGTGCAGTGGCGTGTGTGAGATTGTTTGAGACCGTGTTTGTGTTTGTTGTTGAAAGTTGGAATATTGCTGTGAATCTAGATGGAAACCTTCTCTTCTAACTCAGTGCTCAGTTTTCTTACTCGTCCCTTTACTTTCTCAACAAAAAAAAAAGGTCAATTTTTATAGAAAGGAACAGAAAGTTTTGTTTGCCTCGTTGCTTTTAAGCACTTAAAGCAAATATTTAAAAAAAACAACAACTAAAGCTAGGTATTTTTTGAAGGTAGCTATAATGAATGTAGCTATGGAGCATTTGTAACCGTTCATCTAATCAGTTCATTATTGTTAAGTGCTTTCGTATCGGTGTTAGTGTACATTCAGACTGTACAGTAACATCTACTTAGCAGAAGGGTAACGTGACACCATATTTCAACTATCAACAGCTGAATGCCAAATTTAGTTGTGACTGTGTGAACTGTCGTGTTGTTTCAAGGTCCTGAATTGTTTTTCAGTTTCCCAGCCGCCCCGTGTTCAGCTCACCTGAGAGGACGCCTCACAGACCTGCAGTTACTTAGCAAATACTGGATGTCTCCAGATGTGCAGTGATGTGCCAAAGTCAAGTTCGTTTTTACAGTGTAACCACCGGAGCTCTTGGCTTGGCCAAACTTCATAGTATGTTGAACTGAAAACTAAAATCGTAATGTATTTCGTGGTCCCTGTGGAGATCAGTATTTAGATTACTGAGATATTCATTTTGACAAATAGTGCTCCACATTTGGCTAAATGTAATCAAGCATTTACAGAACGTGTGCACATCCTATTTAAGCAATTGCCGTTGTGTCCTTTATAACCGCTTCACCGTGGCTGAACCCGCAACTAGTAACCAACCTAAGACATACTGATAGGTTGCTCCGTCTGTTATTGTGGGAAAACTACAAATTGGTAGGACTTGAAACATGCTTTGACAGTCGTCTCGAGCGCAATGCAAGTATTGAATTACTTTCAAAATACGATGAAAAGTGTATGGAGTCTTGCCAGATGTCCAAGTCACTGCCTGTGTGTGTCTGTGTAGGTGTGCTATATGTTCGATGGTACTCCCTGAATAGTGTTACGTGAAACTTTTGCAATAGGAAACCTTTGGACAAAGGGCCTTCTGTAGGAGTTAGCTGTTGCTTTTTTATAAAGTGAAGACTTACAAGCTTTGATTGGCTGGCTTTTTTTAGTAATGTATATAAATATATACAAGATGTATTATTGTGAATCCCCCCTCCTCCCCCTCCCTCCTCCCACTAAATTGAAAGCACAAATAGCTTACCTTTATTTCTCCACATAAATGCCAAATATATTTCCAGAACTCATAACTATGAAGTTGTACAATGCAAACACTTATTAGGTATGTAATTTCTCATACATTTCCCTCACCTTGTAATGCACTTTCATGTGGTTTTATACATATTTTAGCTCAAATTGGGACACACTTTGTTTTCGAGGTGTTATATTTGAAATGTAAACCACTACCTTTAGTCAAGAGAAGGCCGATTTTTGTTTTCAAAATGATCCTTTTTTTTTTTTTTTTTGAGGTCTGAATCGTCATGGTCGTCTGTTACTTTGTTTTGCCACTTGATGTTGAAAAGCTTATTTTGCAGCTACCACCATACGTGTCTGCCTGTGACTACACAGTCAAGTTTTCTTTGTCTCCTGCTTTTTGAAGGGTTCACTATCTTCTTTTAGTTGGGAGACCAACTGGCCCGTACAGATGTGTAAACTGGGGCTGTGAAGTGATAGCCAGGGCAGAGTTGTTTGAGGGAATTTGTCATGTGAGTTCGCCTTTTAAATACTAAACGGGCATAAAGACAAAGTGTATTTCAATGTATTTGACCTCTTTTTTTTTTTGCCCTAAATCTAGAGGTAGCATGGGGGTGTTTTACAGGACTGGATCAATGAGCAGGCATCCTCACAGCAACAAATTAACATCAGTGTTTAGTTTTTCATTAACGGTCAAACTACAATTACAAAAAATGCCATCTCATTGCTCCTGTTACTTGAAATGCCACCCAGTGTCTTTGCACAAACCCTATTTTAAATGACATGACAGTATTTTTAAATTTACCACTAAAAATATGGATTACTCTGCATGTTTTACTATAGATGTAAATATGTTTTGGATTTTTATATTGTTTTGTTTCTTTCCATGCTCTCACAAGCAGTTGTGTTTAATAAAATTTTTAATCTTCTGTACAAACTCGTCTTTATTCATACTTTCTCTCCGAACATTATTTCATCGTAAGCAAGAGACAATAAGCTCCAGTCCAGCGTGTTATGTTATGTAGCTGAGATCGAGGGCAGGTTGACGTAGATCTTCATCGGAGGCAGCGGTTTAATCTTGCGTCCGGCCCAGCCTCCCTTCCTCTGCCACAAGCCGCTCGAAGGGCGGATGCCGAGCCAGCGGTTGCGACCGGCTTTGCCAATGATCCGTTTATTGTGGTCGATGTTGGACACGCGTCCCACCGTCACCATGCAGGTCTCCAGTACCTGTGTGTGTGTGTGTGTGTGTTGAGAGGACAACATTCAGTTCAGAGCAGAACATGGTTTTAACACAGCAGGAGGAATCTTAATCCAGGAAGATAAACTCACCTGAACCTGCTGCTTCGAAGGAAGCTGAATGATTGCTGTTCCGTTGACTTTACGGAGCAAAACGCCACTTGTTCCTGAAACCAAACGTACCACAACATTCAGTTTAGGGATTATTAGGAGTCGTCACATTTTACAGCAGCTGTTACCTTGTTTTAAATGCCCAAGGCTTTCAGAAAACAATCAATCCCTATCATGAAACTGTCACAAGGATGCACAGTAACGGAACAAATCTTAATGTAAGTGGACTGGGAAATTAAAATTGACGTATTTCACTACTTTATTACATTTTAAAGACTAATTAATCAGAAAAAAATGTCCGATTAGCAATCATAAACAAGAGTCTAAACATGCATTTAGGAAATACTAAGTAGAAACACATGTACATAATAGATCACCTGCAGCACGGATGTACTCGGATCCCTTCCCTGGTTGTATCTCCAGGTTGTTCACCAGCGTCCCCACAGGAAGAGCTCCCAGTGGGTAGGCATCGCCCTCATTAGCTGACACTGCAAAGTAAAACAAAAGTATGATTTTGTGTTAAACACAGATTATCTTTACTCCCATCATCTCGAGGGAAGGTTTGGATGATCTTATACCTGCCATGCGTCCGATAACTCCAGATGTTTTAATGACGTCTCCAGCCTGCATGTTCTCCGTAGCGATAATCCATCTTTTGCGGTTGCCTCCAGCCAACATGGCGATGTCAGCAGACCTGTGTAACACACATTATAACGATAAACTGTATGTTCAGAATACGTGTTAATCAAAGTGAAGTGTGGCGAAAGCTGATCTCACCTGCATGGGTCGTATCGCACTTCAACCACCTTCTCTTCAAAGGGCTGGGCCTCTTTGTTTAGTTCGTAGCGCAGCCGCTGGAAGTCTACCCATCTGTATTTTTGTTTGTGGCCACCGCCGATGCCATGTGTCCGTATCTTTCCTGTACGGCAGAAAGAAAGATGAGCAACTCTTTGCACTCAGCTCTAGTCAGAACAAGTACCACAGATGTTATAAAAGCAAATACAAGACTAAATGCTGTCAGCCCTCTACCCGAGGCTCAACTTGACTTCTGATTGACGACTTAAGTGGAAACCTGAGGGAAAATTATTATTGGGTGCTTCTCATACTCCAAAAAAGATCAAACAGGTGCTCGATTTCATATTTCAAACCAGGCCTGCAACATAAAACAATTCATTATTAATTATTCAGACTATTATTTTCTTGGTTAATTGATTCATCACAGTGGTGTAATGTAACAAAGTAATAATACTTTGTTACAGTACTTAAGTATTTTTTAGGAGTATCTGTATTTTACTTGAGTTTTTATATTTCTGTCAACTTTCACTTTTATTCCACTTTTATTTAACCCTTTATTCAATTTGTAAAAAGATTAGATTAGATTGTTTATTAGCCACGCGATGATTGACTCAATGATGGCTGAGTAGAACAGAACGAGAAGTTGTTGCTTGATCCGGTACTTTTCAAGCTTTTTAAGGAAGTATAGTCATTGTTGGGCTTTTGCAATGATGTGTTCAGTGTTAGTTTTCCACTTCAGGCTATTGCTAATGTATGTTCCAAGGAATTTCAAGGCCACCTCATTGCGGTATTGAGTTTCATCATGATTGGAGATGAGGTCTACAATTGTTTTCACAGAACTGTCTTTGGAGTGGGTGGTGTACAGTGAGAATAACCAGGAAAAAGGGCAGTTTCACTGATTTTCTCTGTTCAGAATACATAAATCTGGGTCTATTTTAAAACCTTCAGCACTTATGCCAGCTGGGCCTCGACTAGATCGACACTGAAGGCCAGATTTGTACGCTTATAATCTGTTAGTGAAAACAGAACAAAGGGCAAATCCAGACCTGCACAGTAGCAGCCAACTTGTCCTCCTCCAGCCTCGCTTGCAAACACACAATAATGTAACTGTTCTTCCACATTGACCACAGTCTTTACCTGAGTGATCTCTGCCTCCTGTCTTTTTCATTCCTATAGGCTTGGTGGTGTATTTCTCCTTCTGCTTCCAAAAGGTTCTGTTCTGCTCCAGAGAGGCCGTGGTGAGGAAGCCTCTGCACTGGACGACTGTACTGACCACCTGAGGTCTCAGCTTGGTCTGTGCAACTGCCTGTAAAACATTTATATATATATATATATAGATCGATTGTTTGGTGGTTGTGATGATTCAGATCTCCAGCAGTATGACTGACAGATAAGTGGATGTTTACCTGCGATGAGAGCAGGGCATGCTGGGAGAGAGTCAGGGAGCGCAGGGCTCGAGTTAGACACGACACCGCCATCGTAACAGCGTCCTCCTGACAGAGATGAAGAGCAGAGGAGAGACAGTCTGACAGCAGCTGGTAGTTCTGTGGCTTCAGTTCATCTGTCTTTCTCACTACCTGGCGTGCAACATTAGCTTAGAGCTGCAGTATGCGAGATTGGCGCAAATATGATTTAAAAAAGTTAGTTTTAGAAAACGTCCGCTATATCGTGACAGTAGTGCATGAAACAGGTAACCTGAAAAAAATTATGTTCTTCTGTGTCCTACTGTGTCCTCCGTTGCTCCTAACGGCAGCTGAAGGATTTCACTTACTGGAGGAAAACAAGGTCCGCTGTCCAGCTGCCGTCTATGAGAGCCGGCTGTCAATCACTCGCGAACTCCGACCGAACGGTCAAACTAGGCAGCGCTGATCAAATATGAATCAATATTTTGTTACTGTTATGCCTATTTCTTGCCTCAAATATTTTCAGAATCATCTTGTAGTTACTGTTTAGCTGTAAAATGAGAAAGTTTGGAAGCCAAGTTCTGGTCACATGACCGGAGCACAGCCAATAGGAACGCTCTCTCTCTCTCTGAAATGACCTGTGATTGGTCAAAATCTGCCGTCACCGGCTAGATTTTTCTAAAGCCTGTAAACAGAGCCATGAGGAGGAGCAGAAGTCTAGTTTTCTCTCAGAACACTTGAATTACAATATGCTGAAAGGTTATTATGGAATTTTTGCCAAATTATGCCAAAAAATTGTTGCCTACTGCAGCTTTAACTGTACTTCAATGTTCTCCTGCTTTTAATTCAGCTTCTTACTTAACTAATCCTACAGGAATCAAATAATTAGAGGTCAACATTTATCATTATCTACTACGTTTCAATTGCATCCCATAATGTCATCACCCTGACTGTGCAGTAACCTTACCAAATAAACACGAGCTATCTCTAGCTTAGCCTGAGGTCAATAAATACACCTTATTTTTATTTTCTGTTTTTAATAAACTAAGCCGAATTGGCCACGTATGCTCGTGTCTACGTTGTAATATAACCCGGTGTAATAGTAACAGTAAACCAACCTTTATATTTGACTTATTTCATCACAAGCTTCTCGTCGGCGTCCTTCACAGTCCTGCACGCTGCGTCGCGCACTGATGACGTATACTCCAACTCTGGTATCTGATCTGTATCAGATAAAGTTGAACATTTATGGTATAATCCATCTGCCCTTATTAACAGTTTAGATAGGTACGTATTTAAACCTTTCATAATACATACAGTACACAGTAACATGAGATAAATCTACCAGCTTCTTCATTCTCTGACAGCTGGTTTCAATTTCACCTCTAGGTGGCAGAAAACTGCCTTCTTATAATAATGTAACTGTGGATATGTTCTCTAACCTTCTAATGGCAATCATCTATCTAATTTCTTCTACCTTTTCACTAGGCCCGTGTATTAAAACACAGTTTGTCTCAGTCACATTGACAGTCATTGCTTAGAGGTTCATATTTTCACAGGTTGATGAACATTAAAAATGTTGAGCATTCAAAAGTATTTACTGTCATTTTTGTCATTTCACACAGAAAGTTTAAAAACATAGAATACCGGTTATCATCATTATTATTATTATTATTATTATTATTATTATTATTATTATTATTATTATTATTATTATTATACTATTAGTGAACATGTCACAAGAATTAACTGCAAGTCCTCTTTGTAGTTTGTTATCAAATGGAAACAGCTTCTATTGTGTAATGATTGTCTGAGTTCATCATCACAAATAGTTTATTTTGGTTTTATTTTCATAATAAATACATTTTTCTGGTTTGTCATCATGTGTCATATGAGTAAATATGTAATACTAGCAACATCTTAATACTACCAGACAATGCTAAAAAGGGAATGTGTTTACATAGGAAAAGGAGAAAGGAAAATCTGTCATTATTTTTTCCTTATGGAAGGATTAATATTTTGTAGAAAAATTTGGAGTATTGAAATTATATTAAACTGTCATCCGTCATTGTTAACCACCAGATGTCACTATATGCTCTTTGTTATTCTTTCTGTGGTGTAATTCGTATGCATTTTGAGGATAGAAGTCATATTCTGGCAATGCCATTTAAATTTATTTTCCAATTAAACATATATAATATGTAATTTAATAATAAATATTAGACAAAATATTTGTGTTTATAGCCACCAATACAGATAGATAGATATATGGATAGATAGATAGATAGATAGATAGATAGATAGATAGATAGAGATATAGATAGATAGATAGATAGATAGATAGATATAGATAGATAGATATATAGATATCTTGCTTCGAAAACAAAACATGACGTCACTATAATGAAACTGAGCCGCAGAGGCTGCTGGGAGAATCTCGCTGTGCTGGAGACATTTTGGATTTAAAGGGGCTGAGCTAGCCGTCAGTCCTAGCTCTCGGTGAGTGAAACGCTGTATTTTCACTAACTAATATCAGAAATGTGTAAACCCTGTATGCGACCGTGTATTTAAGTGGTATTAATTCAAGACACCGTGTGTATAAATGAACCTCGGCGGGTTTGCACAGGGTGAAGTCGCGTAGCAACTAGGGAGTGGTGATGCTAGCTGGTTAGCTGGAGCTAGCTGGTTGCTAAGCGGCTAAACAGATCAAAAAGCAGGCGTCACTGTGGGGGTTAGCTTTAATTAACGAGTCCAGAAAATAGCATAGCAACTGTAGCGAGGGAATGAACGGGCAAAATCTGCTCTTATTGTTAATATAGACCCTGAAAATGGAGGTAGAAAATCATACCTCCGTTGCTAAAGTCATAACAAAATGATCAACTGACCTTAACTGTTGTGTTATGATTTGAATTAATGTTTGAATGTTCAGAAGATTCTCTGTTTGTGTTCCAGAATCGTTAAGGTTCTTCAGACTCATTAACATGTAGCTACCACGATATTAAATCATATGTCATTGTGATAACGTTATTGTAGGACTGTGTTATAAGCACACAGGTGTCACCTTTTCTACATTATACCCTTACGTTATACATGGTACCTCTTTCTGCATCAGTATCAACATTCAAGGCAGACAGTTTTCAGACAACCAATAGCGGGGAAAACATCCCTCCAGCAGCTGGTTTCAGTGGTGTGATGGATGACTGTGGCCAGTGTCAGTGGCACTTCCCCTCCTGGTCGTACCCAGGCCCTGCCACACCCTCCTTAATGGCTGGCTGGCTGGCTCTCCTTTGTGTCTGGTAGTGATGCAGGACGGTGTTGTTGGATTGCTGTTTGTGCAGGAAACAGAGGAAGATACAGTGATCTGGTGGTGTCAAACTTCATCAAGTAGACAGGAAATGCGTCTCTAGGGAGATGGCACAGAGATCGACTACTGGCTTGTTGATGCACCCACTGCAGACTGCTTTTTTCCATTTCCTATGCTAGTATTTTATTATTATAATACCAATAAGCACCACACCCTCTCTCAAACGGCTTTTTTCCATAGCTTGTGCTATGTTTTGTATTTGCTCATTAAGGATTTCCATCTCAGCTTTTCAATAACGTTGTTTGACAAACATTTACACTTTTGTCTGTAAGTTTGCTGGAGACCAAAGTCACGAAATTTTAAAGAATATGTGCAATTACACTCGGCAATAGCAAGTGACAGCTGATTAGACTGTTGTCAGGTTATTAATTAGGTGTTATCAGTCGCTATAAGCCCCATAGATGTGGGTGAATAGGGGCCTACTACACCCACTAGTAGGTTTTATCCTCTATTCACATGGTGGATCACAGAATGAAGGTATAAAAGAACGACAACGACATGACAGGAGCAGCAACACAGGGTTTCAAGAAGTTGTAGTTTTGTTGCCTAAAACGTGACGTTTCATTGAGTTTTAGATGTTAGAACATGTTGCTTTTAAGTTTCGCTTTCACTTTTACAAAATAGTAGGCGTAGTAGACCCTTAATGACCTACATCTATGGTGCTTATAGCGACTGACTATGCCTATTTAGTGGCCTGACAACAGTTGAATCGGGTGCAAGTGTACACTTATACACAATTGAGGGTTATTCAGTTTATCCTCTCCTTGGAGATCAGTGTGCAAAAGCACAATCGACTTGACTGGCTGTAGTGCAGTGATGGTAGGAAGAGATGAGGAGAAACGAGGGCCTGAGTGATGATGGTGTTTTCCAAAGGGAGATGTGATAATGTTAGGCCTGAGGCCTCTCTGGAGATGGAGACTAATGAAGAGTGGAGCTGTGGTTGGGCAAACAAGACAGAAAGATGGCCCCTGTTTCCACTGCTCAGAGGGAAATAAACCGGTCAATACAGAGTCCACAAAGTTGTCTTTCATAACGCTGTTCGCTCCTCTTAGTCATTAGTATTGGCTTCTGGGCTGGATGTGCTACTCTTGTTGCAATATAATGTGGCCTTTGATCCCCCTGCAAGGTTGAGTCATCTCTAACTTACCCGTAAAATTCAGTTCCTGATCCACCTCATCACAACAATGTCATTATAGGACTTGTCTATTCAGTTGTCTTTGAAGAGATTAATATAAGTTAGTAAGCAGTATTTTGATAATGAGTTTTGAAGTTTTTTTGCTGCACGTGAGATTCTTTTTTTATTTGTATTGTTATTGAACATCTTAAATAACGTTGCTTCAGTGTCTGTCCTCTGTATTCAAGCTGTGGTTGAAATTTGGAAACACATTAACACCTCTTTGGATTGATTTTTCTCTTAAGGCCCATGGACCACATGTGATCTGTTTCCACTCTATTGCTACTGTGTTTGACTTGTGCTTGTATTGGACTTAATCATGTTATCAGAAACCAGATAGTTCTCAAATCACTGCTGTATTATTGAGACGTTGAACATCACTGAAGAGATGTTTGTCTGTTTGTCTGTATGAATACACATTACCTGAGGTATCAACCCAGTTGCACAGTAGTTTGTGAAATAGTCACGAAATTTAATGTATTGATTTGTGTACATAGACACAGATGTCACATGTGATGGTCAGCATGAAATCAATTCGTATGTAATCCACGTAATTGTGAACCAGGAAGTATAGAGAGCGGTGAACATCGCTTTCGCCCAGGAGACCACTGTTCGTGTCCCGTGTGAAACCACAAGCTAAAGTTGATTTATTTGTCACGTAACTTCCATACTTAAGTTACGGCACTTCCAGTGTTATTTAAACCCAAATCGTAATCTTTTCCTAAACCTAACTAAGTAGTTTTGTTGCCTAAGCCTAACCAAGTCGATCTTTTCCTAAACCTAACTGAAAAGTTTTATTTTGAAAATACCTGAGCGGAAATTAACACATGCGTCACATGTTGCTTGACATTTTTAGGACAACCAGGAAAACATACTAAAAATACGTTGTTGAAAGTCGTGCTGAGCATCAGGAAAAAAGAGGGAAATTTGTGTTTCCGTAAACGAATCAAATAGATTAAATTTCGTCACTATTTCATGAACTACCGTGATCCTGTGTTGTCGTGTCCCGTGTGAAACCACAAGCCAAAGTTGATTTATTTGTCACGTAACTTCCGTACTTAAGTTACAGCACTTCCAGAGTTATTTTAATCCAAACTGTGACCTTTTCATCGCGGTCCCCTGTCATGTTGCAAGTGTTTGACGGGCTACAAATGGTCACTTTATCACCATTTGATGGACTGCAGACCAAGGTAAATGGTTTGGTTTTGGATTATAAGTAAAATTGTCTCACCAGACATTCATTCCGTGGTGCTAAGGTGTGTGAATCAGTGTAATATTTCTACATACTGTATAGTACCACGAGACAGCAGATTTTAACCTTGCAGTGTGTAGTGTGCCCTCATCCTTGGTGGCATGTGAAACTCCTTTCGTGCCTGTAGATATAGTGTCACTAAGTCCGTCCCATTAGAGCTATTCCTTTGTGTCTGATGATGACTATAGAGGAGCAGAGTCTAGATTGGGACGGCTCCCCCCCCCATCCGACCTGCCCCTCCTCTGCTCTCCTCCCGCTGTGGGTGGGGCTGTCTCTTGATGTGCGCCCTGAGCTGATGTTGGTTGTTCTGACGGAGCAGTGGGAAGGTCATCATCATCCCGCAAGCAGCTCTCGTCCTCCTCCTCCTCACCATCGGCACTCGTCACTCTCACTCCTGTCCTGCTTCGTTTCCATCTGCCTGTCTCACACCGAAGGTTTCATTTTTTCATTCTAAGGAGGATCACTTTGGATTAGCACAGCAATTTTATGATGCACTTTGCCAGCGTGTAGCAGCGCTATTGCTGAAGGAGGAGTCATTATTTCATCAGCTTTCCGCCGTGCCAAAGTATGAGGCTGTGATCTGCCACTGAAACCGAGGTTAGTTTTCTGGTCCAGCAAGCTGTAGCAGTGAAAACATTGCCAGCATGAATGATTATAGGTGGCTTAAGCCTTTAGTAGGCAATTAGTGGGTTTTGTAATGGATATAAATATTCTTTGAAAGGCTAATTTGCCCTTTTTTCACATGTCGTCAGTTGTTTCCTATCGTTTTTCCTCATGAAAGAAACCATGACTCGTTTGCTTAGAATAAGTTGTTCCTAATGGTCCTATACATTATAATTATATAATGCCACTCTAATGGTTTTAGATTACAACCTGATTGTAAAGTTACATTTATAGTCCATCTGTTGTACCAATGAGTGGCAGAAGGAGCATCTGTTAATGCACCATGTCTTATTTATGTTGCGTATGTTTTAAAATGGTCAGGTAGCTCAGAGCTGAGGGATTTGATGAAAATGGTTTCCTCGTGTGCCAGTGTTTACTTATTGCTTGATTTAAGAAGTGAACATGTGAACATTTCCTCTTATAGCTACCTAACTCACCGCTACTGAACCTTGACTAACCTGATCATTCTTGTTCCTGATCATGAGGACATTTGTATAAAAGCCCAAATCAAATGAACATGTGCTGCTGGGTAGCGTAATGTGTGACATGTACGTAGTGAGTGCATTTTTTTTATTGTCCAAAAAGCGCTGTGATCCATTTCAGCAGTATGAGAAGTCATATTCTGGGCCTCATGAATGAGTGCTGGTACATTTGTCAGTGTATTTCATATTAACCTTTGATGCTATCGTTTGCTTTATGTGCACATGATTTGTATGAAACACACAAAAGTAAATGTTAAAGATTAATTCAAGGGCGGTCTTCGTAAAGAAAAACAACGGGCCTGTTGGACTTTATCTCTCCTTTTTAAAGACTGGGAAAATATTAACTTCAGCTGTCTGAGGAAAGCAAGAGTCCTTGATACAGGTGTTTGTGTATTTTATCAAGGCGAAGCTGCTTGTTTCTCCCCCAACTGACATGAAAGCACTTATTCTCTTTGTTAGCTGCTGTGTACACTCAGCTAGTCAGGCTTTCATCCACGTTTAACTACTGAGACTCAGAGTAACTGTGCAGGGTAATAAGCCGTCTGATCTGTGAATATGCTTGATCTTTTGAGGAGATCATTTCCTATCTTGTTCAGAGGTGGTAAGAGCCCTCATCAGGGAGAAAAGTACTGTAGGCTCCCATGGCAAAGAAAACTTCTCCTCATCTGTCTGACATTTCTTCATGCAAAGTGAAGGTTTTATAATATCCCTGCCTACCCTGCCTTGACTCTACTTAGGGCTCACCCCCTTTTTGTAGCATAATGCTCATACAGTAGAGCTGCACAATTAATCATAATTTTATCGAAATCATGATATGGCCTACTGCAATTTTCAAATCGCAGGATGAGGAGGAAATTGCATTATTTGTTACTAAAAACACCATTTTAAATTAACTATTGTGGTGCTGCAGAGATGTCCTGGCCTACACATCATATTCTACAGACCTAAGAAAACATCTGTTTGGTACAGATCCCCACAAAAGAGAGAATAATGGTGTCAAAATGATCATTCCTTCTAATATCACAAATCATATCATAATGCAATATCAGCCAAATAATCACAATCGTGCAGCCCTACAGCATATGACCCTAAATGCTGCTCAACTTAAATTTTATACAAGACTGTCATCTCTTTGACCATGCAAATGAGAGTGCAGCTTGATTTGTTTGAGACATTTGTATAGACTTTTATGTAAAGTAGAGAGTCAGTTTTTTGGACAGAATGGCGTTTATCTGTACTGTGGTCTATTTTCTGTCATCTAAGTTCTCCCAAAAACGTGTTACTTCTTGCCTGCTGGCTGACTTTACGTCAGCACATTTTACTGTTCTGCACCTTGCAACCACTGACTGTAAGCCATCTGGTCATTTTGTGTTTGGCATACTAAACATGTGCATACCATGACCACTACACAACCTCCATAGAACAGTTCTGTTTGTTTATTATATACAGTATATATATTTCTGAGTATATGCTTGATACTTGACCCAGTGGGCTACCTCCAGGGTCTGAAAAGTGAAGCCAACGCTGAAGTGCCTTAAACTTGCATTCTTTCTAATAGCCAGCAGGGGGCGACTCCTCTGGTTGCAAAAAGAAGTCTGATTGTATAGAAGTCTATGAGAAAATGACCCTACTTCAAACTTGATTTATTACCTCAGTAAACATTGTAAACATGAGTTTATGGTCTCAATCACTAGATTCAAGTCTTCTTCAATACAGCATGATGTTCATTTAGTAAATTATGGTCCCATTTAGAGTCAAATAGACCAAAAAGCAGGGTATGCTTTAGGGCGTGGCTACCTTGTGATTGACAGGTCGCTACCATGGCGTTGTCCGGTCTGGGAGTTGTCCGTGTCCGGAGGACTTTAACCCTTTCACAGTGTGTTTTGAGTTCATGAAAGTTAATTATTAACTTTATGGTTGCCGTTCGGTTGTACTTAGCTCCACCCTCTCGTGTCACTTATGGTTGCGAAAAACGACGATGGTGATGGCCAAAATGCCGAACTCGAGACTTCAAAATGGCAGTACACAAACCAATGGGTGACATCACAGTGACTATGTCCACTTCTTATATACAGTCTATGGCTTGGCCTCAATTATGTTTTTTTAAATGTTGACTTCCATGTAGGTATATATTTGATGATCTGAAACCTCTTGAAGTGATTGAGCACATGTTACTATTAATATATATTGTTTCATTTGATGTGGGATGATAAATGCTTAATGGGTCTTGTCACTCTGCTCGTTCTCTGAAGAGGCTGGCTGTCTCTGTGAATTTGCTTTTTACTGCTCTCTTCCGTTTCTTCCTGTAAAATGGAAGCAAAGAGATGATCGTATATGAAGTGCAATGAAGTACTAAATTACATCAGGCTTACTCCACCCTTCATGTTTGCCTTCGCCACGCCGAGGCTTCAGGAACATAACAGAAAAGCTTCATTGTAGGAAAGGAGGAAAAATCAACTGATACCTTTTCCTTCAAACATTTTGCATTTTTTGAATTCTTCAATGGATTTAAGTAAGCGGGTTCATGAACCCAAGGATAGTGACGCTTTCAACTGGAGGAAAGGAAAAACAATATCATTTCACGTTGAGAGGTTTTCACGTGACAGCATATATGTCTTCTCTGTATCCTCCCATACACTCCATAGTCTTAGGTCACCTGACACTTTTTATTATCGATCACTGCTGCTCTTCTTCCTATCCAGAGCCTCCAGCTGGTGGTACACATGCCGGCTCCAGTGTCGTCCTGCTTAAAGCTCATTTCCACAGGCTGACTGACGTCCAGTTGGCCATTAGTTGGCTTCAGTAGCTGCCGCTGTGCGCTTGTCTAGTGGCCATCATGAAATATATTAGCATCATAAATAACAGTCCTCTGACAGAGCTCAGCTGTAATTACATGATGTGACATGCATAATATCACTGGAGGGACGTAATTACTGGATACTAGCTACAGACCCAGTTGGATGTGTTGTCTGTGTCTCTGTCAGTGCAAGTGTCAGCTGTAAAGCTGAGCCGAGGTCCACTGAGAATATACAACAAACTCCATCTTCTGTAACGGCATTTTTTCCACCAGATCCGGTGACATAGGGCGTCTATACGCTTTCCTTTCATTTCCTATGAAAAGCAGGAGAAACAGTCGCCCAGGGTCTGTAATGAGTAAGTAGTTTGATTCTTTTTTTGAAATACTTTATTTTAAAGTTTTCAAATATGCAAGAACACTAAAACTTATTCCCACTAAGAACTCAATAATACAGTACAATACAATACACAGGAGACAGAAAACAAGGAGATAAAATAAATATTAATAATGGTAAAACTAATATAAATTATTAATAATTAATTAAATAAGATTAATAATATTAATGATAATTACATACATACAAAATCATTTTAATAATATAATAATGACAAATAATATAATATAATAATAACAAAAATGGAAAAAAAATAATGATTAAAAATAATAAATAAATACACACACAATTCATGAAAGATTTGTCACTGAGATACTTCAACCATTGTACCTGGAAGTTAGTATAGGCCTGCATTGGACCCAGTTCAAAGGTTACAGAGAGTCTGCAGCTGATAGAGGTAATGTTTTCATGCATTCAATAAAAGGCTGCCAGATCCCTAATAATATATCTGTTTTTCAGGACATGCATGATTTTCTCTAAGGGCATACAGTTAGTCATTTCTGATATCCATTTTGCTATAGAGGGGTAGGGAATCTGACTTCCAGGTTGTAGTTTTAGTCTTAACCCAGCAATTAATCAAGGAAAGGAAAATCTTTTCACCAGTTCTGCAGCTACGTTAATTCCAGGTCTCCACAACATGATTTAACATAGCTGCCATTATCTCTTCTGTTGTCACCTTACAAAGCTATTTATTGCAGTTATTTAGGGCTTTTATTTGTCTTTTTATATTCTCAATGCTCTCCTTTTTAATAGACAATTGCTGAAATGCAAGTAGCGAAGCAGGGAGTGGCTCACTAATGGTGTAGTATATTTTTCTCTTGGCAGATGGCTCTCAGCTGGTGTTTATCACTGCAAACCCCCTCATCTTTAACCTCTTATGCTCACTGCTGCTAAAATACAGAAAGCTCAACATTGCCTGGACCCCAGTCGGAAAGGGCAGGGCCGCTTTTTGCACTGACGTTTGCACAACGTAGCCAACAGTGACGTGGCTCAGTGAGTCATAGGTTATCTTCAGACTGTTTGGGGGAAAATGGCACATGTTCCATGCGCTCGCCAAAGGGCTGACATTTCTTCAGAACACAATATTATTTCGACCCTGGTGTTTTTTCTGCGATTGACCAGCTGCTAGGCTGTATTCCTGAGGCTTTTGTCACGTCATCCTCTCCTCGACTCTTCAGCCAGTCATGCAGCCAGCTCTGTTTGGATCAAGTGCTGGCACCAGACGGCACCCACACTGCAGCATCTGTGTGCCCTCTGGTACACCGAGAGCTGCCGCCCTTCTCCCAACCAGAGCTCATTATGGGTGCCAAATCCCAGCAGTCTCTCCACCAGAATGATATGTCCCTGTGGCCCTCGGCTATGCATAAAGCAGGCATTATACGCATGTCTTTACTCTGTATGTGTCCATTCATTCAGCCCTTGCGGCTGAGTAATTCACAAGACTTGGTTAGAGCATGTGTTTTATTGAACAACCCTTCTTTATTGAACGGGATAAATTCTGAATTTGCCTAATTTAACAGCTCAAACAAATGCTGACCTATCTCGCTCATGAAATTTGCATCCCTCATCTCCCCTGTAGTGATAAAACTCAATTTAATTTCCCCTTTTATGGCCGTCACGTTGCTCGAGGATCATGCTACGAACTCATTAGCGAAGCACAAAAATTACTTGGGTTGTGTCCGAAATCATTCACTCATTTACTACCCCCCTATTCACTATCTTTGCAGTTCTATGTAGAGGACTATACTGTGTATAGTGAGCTCATCTGCAAAATGAAAAAAACACTTTCAGACACTAGTCTGGTCATTTTCTTGATGCCATTTAGTATGTCATCGCTGTCACACAATTAAAACGTGCCAGATTAACGTCTGCTGGTAGACCATCCATAATAAATACAGACATGTATTTTTGTGTGTGATAAATAAATATGTAAGCTATATTTGTTGAATTGTCGCTCAGCATAATGCTCTGAATGAATTTTAAGTTCCCCTGGTAAGCAGTATGCAGCGTATATGTCTAGGGCTTTTATTGTGAAAAGTAAGAGCTAACGGCCATTGTGAATGTGGGGGCAATAAGCGTATTTTCCCAAATTAATACATACAAAGTTCTTTGTCTGCTGTGTTGTGATGCACTGCTCTGCTCACATTAAATACATTATTTTTGCGTAGCAACTAATGGATTTGTCTCAGTCACGCTGTTCTCTTTTTCCTCTCGTCTGTCTGCCGTTTTGCCTTCACCGCAATGCATGATGGTATATAGTGCTTGATAAGTGACCATCGTTGTCCACTACTTTTCACGATGCATTGTGGGATACTTTGAGTCCACTATATAGGGTATAATAATTGTCCCTATACATTCGGACAGCACTACAAATTGGCAAACTCACTATGTAGTCCACTACATAGTGAGTACAGTAATGAGTGATTTCGGACACAGCCATGGAGTCTGTCAGCATGAAGGTCGGGGCTTTACACTGTCAGACATTGATATCTTTAAACAGATAATCCCTTAGATGTTTTTTAGTGTGAAAGATCATTTGAAATTGAAGATACTCTCCGTGAAATACAGGAAACGTAACGAGACATGTTGCGACATTAGCAGTTCAGCAGAGCTCTCTGGTTCTGTGTTATGAATTTTTATATTAAACAAGCACAGCTGCATTTTTGAAAGACCGTTATGAAAATGTTCTTTTAATGTGGCAGCTGCTGCTGTTTAAATTTTCCCACAGTGCCCAGTTGTAACAGCCGGTTTCCCCTTTCTTTCAATCTCTACAGGTTTCCCTGAGCTGCATAGAAGATGTCCACCATGGTGTTTCCACGGGAAGAGAAGCTGGAGAAGCTCACTCAGGAAGAGATCATCTCCAACACGAAGCTGGTGATTCAGGGTCTGGAGGCCCTGAAGAATGAGCACAACTCCATCCTCCACAGCCTCCTGGAGACCATCAAGTGCCTAAAGAAGGATGAAGAGGCAAACCTGGTGCACGAGAAGTCCAACCTGCTCCGCAAGTCAGTGGAGATGATCGAGCTGGGCCTGGGAGAAGCACAGGTAAGACGGGGTGGTAGTAGATGTAGTTTAGTCACAAGGATGATACGAGCAAAAAAGGAAATATTCTGTAAAACAAAGGTGGTTACAGCTTTTAATGTTAGAATTGGCAGAAAAAGAGACAATGGCTCACAATGTAGTACATTTGTATATGTGTTATTGCGGGCTGCCCCCTGAAAGTCGATGAGACAAATCATCGTCGGGGACCCCTTAGTCAACAGGAAATTCTTGAAGTCGAGCCATCATTATTTGTTTTTTTTAAGAGGCTAGATCTATGAAGAACTTTGTGCTCTCGTAAACAAATTCATCATAAACACATCAGTTGTATAGTATATGAATGATGATGACACAGGAAAAAAGTCTCACCCAAGCATTGGTAAACAAGACGGGGTCCGTGTTTCAAGACCGGTTGAGTCGGTTGCCAACATGACTGCAGACCCCTTCCAGGCGGAGAGCCAGTCGTGGGGCACCGTGACGCACTCGGCGATTTGACTATGTTAATAAGAACAAAATCATAACTCATCAGCCAGGATTTTATGAATGACATATAGTCTATATCAACAGAAAAAAAGGAAAAAATAGTCGAATCTTTGTATTGAACAGCCAAATCCGATTAAAAATAATTCTGATTCGGATACAGCCCTAGTGTTATTTGACCATACAGCCATGTGTTACTGTCTTCTACTTTGTGTGCTTCTGCTTCCTCTTTCTATACTGAGCTTGAGTGCTGATCATGATTCATTCAGAACCAGCCCCGGTTTGTTCTCTCCTGCTTTGGCGCTGCAGCAGTTTGTCCTTGTTAAACGTCATTGCTCTTCTCAATGCTCTCTCCGTCCCAGGTGATGATGGCCCTGTCCAACCACCTGAACGCCGTGGAGTCGGAGAAGCAGAAGCTGCGTGCGCAGGTGAGGAGGCTTTGCCAGGAGAACCAGTGGCTGCGGGACGAGCTGGCCAACACCCAGCAGAAGCTGCAGAAGAGCGAGCAGAGCGTGGCCCAGCTGGAGGAGGAGAAGAAGCACCTGGAGTTCATGAACCAGCTCAAAAAATATGATGAAGACGTCTCCCCCACTGTAAGTACAATTACAAATTACAAATGCATCTACAGGTTATTACTTGGTAACTAATATTCTGTATTTGGGTTGATACATTTAGATTTATTTAATTCCACCATGATTTGTGTGTTGTAGTTAGATTGTTCTTATTATAACAGGATTCTTTAAAATATATTGTTCCTCTTAAACAATGTTAACCGGAAAGCACCGAGGCTACAAATGTAATTTATTATTTACTCTATGCAGTGAAATGGAGATGACTTGTTAGATATAATAAGCAAAATGAGACAGAAATAGTCAAAAAATTCTAATACAAATCCTGTGTTCTAATCTGACTTGGAACAATTTTTATTCTGAATCTGCCTTAAAATGATTGATTTAACTCTAAAGGACAGCAAACTGTCAGTGATATTCAATCAGCTGCATGGTCTTCCAGGAATGAGCCTTTCTGGTCCTCATTGATCCGATGGTGGGAATGAATCGCTGCATATTCTGACCTTATTCTTAGTCACAAAAAGAGGCTCTAATAGCTTGTATCCGCTAACTGCTTATTGCAGGAATCCATCATGCTGATACCCTGAAGGATCCATATTCTTGCTCTGGAAACAGCTT
The DNA here is from genome assembly GCA_916701645.2 of Sebastolobus alascanus. Classification (NCBI taxonomy): domain Eukaryota; kingdom Metazoa; phylum Chordata; class Actinopteri; order Perciformes; family Sebastidae; genus Sebastolobus; species Sebastolobus alascanus. The sequence goes on from CAKAOJ020000121.1 coordinate 3,381,679, forward strand.
TTCCATTTTCCAGCTTTTAACAGGCTTCTGTGTTGAGGTCCAACTGAAACCACATTTAGTCATTTGATAGATCGCTGACGATACTGTTCTATGCAAAGTTTGATTGGCTGTGTAGAAATAAGATGAGATCACCACACAAATTAGATATCCATCTACAAAGACAGACACCTAACCATATTCCATGGAATTAATGCAGAACTAGGGACGCCATCATCATTTCTCTCTAATGAGATCACAGGACAACAGAGCAGATACGTATGTCCAGGGTTCAACGTTAATGTTTTTTCACTTGCCCGGTCCGGCAAGTGGGTCAGAAATCGGTTATCAAATAACAACAAAGACCAACATTAATGTCATGTTTTATCTTTATTTATGTAAATTAATCTGGAGTTTTGCCCACATCCTCCGACATCACCCAACTAAAGTCCTGTTTCCAGGATAATTGAAATGCTCGCTGGCATTTCAGCTCATAAACGTCTGTCTTTACCCGCCACCATTTTCTCGCGATTCGATCGGTAATGCGCATGTGCAGATCTCAACAGAGATGAGAAGGAAGTGAGATGGCTCACTTCCAGTTTGGAGAAACAAGACAGGAGTTATCGCACAGAAGCAAAACCATGTACTGCTGTGGACGGGGCCGGCAGCGAAACATATCTTAGACGTCTAAAAGAAAGGTTCACCTAAAAAAATCAATATCAGTTTAAGTCTACACTATATTAAGAATATTTTCACTGCTTTACCTTGCCATGAGACAGCCCTTTCTGACGGGGAACTGAAGCTGTTGTATCCATCTATGCTCTCACCAAAGCCACCAGACTTCATTGAAAAAAACTGTAATTTTACCTCGCAGAACACGGGTTTTGCTGGTCTACCGCTGCCTCGATCGGTTAGTTAGTTTGTGCTATTGCGTGACTTTGAATCCAAACTCACCAAAGTCACACAATAACACAAACAAACTATCCGATTGAGGCAGCGATAGGCCAGCTACTCCCGTGTTCTGCAAGGTAAAATTACTGGGGGGTTTTTCAATGGAGTCTGGTTGCCTGTCAAAAACAGACTGTATAGCTGTCTCACGGGAAGATAAAGCAGTAGCTCCTGTCTGCTTCTCCCAACTGTGGGACGTGCAGACCATAATCTACTGTAGGTAATACACCGACTATGGATAAGTACCTCATAAAACCCCACTTCAGAATCACCAGAACTATCCCTTTAAACGTTTAAAAGATAAAAACTACATGACAGTGTTGCCAGATGGTCGTCCGTGATTCCCACTCTCTGTTAGAGGATCTGACTGGCAGGTTTGTTTTATCTTCTCAGCAGGAGGAGAAGGACCGAGAAACACCAAAGGACTCCCTGGACGACCTCTTCCCCAATGATGAAGAGGAGCATGGCCCAGGAAGTAAGAACTGCAGTATTCAGCACTTCAGCATTTTACTCACCCACTCACTGTAGAACCTGATAATAACATAGGTTTTCTACGACAGAGAAGCCTCCAAATTAATAATACATGTTTATCCAAAAGTATTTATAGTATGGGATTAAAATAAATGATTATTACATTATTAAAACTGCAATTAGTAAACCTATTGAGACTTTTACAGCATGACGCACAACATTTTTTTGTGCATCATGCTGTAAAGGTCTCAACTTCTTTCTGATAATGTCACAAATCTTTTTATTATTAAATCTTTGTCATTAGCATTATTATTTATTTTTATTGTATTTATTATATCTTTCTGTACTCAGGTCTCACTTGTAAATGAGATCTCAATCTCAATGTGACTTACTGACTTAATAAAGTATATATAATAAGGGAAATCTAGCATTTTTGGTTTGATATTTTATGATACATTATCAAATAGGCCCGATTTTTCTGGCGTCACATCCCTCTCTGAGTAAATGAACCTGACTATCGCAGTCCAGGACACTGGAGTAGATAATGTTGTGTCATTCCATTAAATACTAATTGAATTACCCCCATAATGTAATTATTCCCTGAAACCACAGTATTGTTTGCGTGCAAATGTAGTTAGCGATATAATCAGGTCTGAGTTTTATCTCTTTGACGTCCAAGCTGACCTTTGCCCCGTGCGTGTGGCCTCTGTTACTCCACAGTGCAGCACCAACACAACAGTGCGGCCGTGGCTGCAGCCCAGCAGGGAGGCTATGAGATCCCGGCCCGTCTGAGAACCCTGCACAACCTGGTGATCCAGTACGCCTCCCAGGGCAGGTACGAGGTGGCGGTTCCCCTCTGCAAGCAGGCTTTGGAGGACTTGGAGAAGACTTCTGGACACGACCACCCTGACGTGGCCACCATGCTCAACATCCTGGCCTTGGTCTATAGGTCAGAAATGCCTCCATATGGGAGCTTTTGCAAGTGTGCTTACTTGTGTCGTGTTTCCCTCCTTTTTTACACAAATTGTGTAAAAGAGCGAGAAAAATTCAATCTCATCACATCCTGTCTCTCCCTCTCACTCACGCAGGGATCAGAACAAATACAAAGAGGCCGCCCATCTGCTCAACGATGCTCTGTCCATCCGTGAGAAAACCCTGGGGAAAGACCATCCCGCTGTAAGATTACACCATTGTCATGGCAACCATATCTTCATGTGGACATATCCATGTTTAGATAGATCATAAGTGCTCGGAGACTCTGTCAACAGGGAGGCAATAACCACAGACTCTACTGTATTTACTGTTCTACTCAGTCTGTATGGATTTATTTTTCACCGTTATTAAAGTATGGATTTTTGAACATGTGCCTGCAGGCTTTAAAGTAATCAATACAGTCATACAGTCCTTGCAGTCAGAATACAACGACCAATGGGAAAACATTCAAATATACCACCTATTTCATCGGCTTTGTGAACAGATTTGTATGAATCGATTTACACCGTGGCACCAAAACACCTCGTAAAGCCTAAAGGACGCCAATAAAGCCCAGTGCTAGACCCTGCAGCTCTGTGGGATTTGGGTTTGTCTCGTATAGTTACTCTTGTCACTCTGACACAGAATAATGAAACACACTACCATCCTGTGTAATCCAGGTGGCTTTGAGCTTTTTGAACAGACTGTATGGTTGAACAATATACATTTTTTGTGCTGTGATAAGACAATAGTAAAAGTTCTGATATTGTGAAGCTCGTACGAAAGTAAAGCAGAGAACGGACGTGGCCTTATTCTCTTTTTCCTTGTGTCCAGGTTGCTGCGACGCTGAACAACTTGGCTGTGCTGTACGGAAAGAGGGGGAAGTACAAGGAGGCTGAGCCTCTGTGTAAGAGGGCTCTGGAGATCAGAGAAAAGGTAGGCCACATCCCTGGATCGCACCAGTAGAGCCGTGCTATCGAGGCCTCATCTCCAGGCTTAACCGGTGAACAATTAGCTCACTGTAATTTAAGTAATTAATAGTGATAATATTTCCTAAATGTCAGTTGGAGCTACTGTAACACCAGCGACTATAAATAGGGACATGACTTTCTTAAATTGTCTGTGAAGTTTCCGCTGGGGGGCCAACTACCGGGTTGGAGGAGTTTAATTGAGAGCACAGCGGAAAAATGGATCGCAGGCGCTGGGGAGCGAGGCAGGAGATAGATGGGAGACATGACAAAGCTACAGAGCCCAGCTGGAAACTGAGAGTCTTTCTTTTCCTGAAAGCTCTATTCTGTACCCTCTCTATTGATCAGCCAGCCTTTTATTAGATCTCCTGAGTGTCTGCAGCAGACGGACCTGCTGAAAGCAGCAAGAGGTACAGAAGGGAGAGATGCTTGGAGAAAGCCAAAGGCACTGAGTTTGAATTCAAAACATTTCTCCTTGATTTCCCTCAGGTCCTGGGTAAAGACCACCCAGATGTGGCCAAACAATTGAACAACCTGGCTCTGCTTTGCCAGAACCAGGGCAAGTACGAGGAGGTGGAGTACTACTACTGCCGTGCCCTGGAGATCTACGAGAGCCGGCTGGGCCCAGATGATGCCAATGTGGCCAAAACCAAGAATAACCTGGTGAGAGACAAGTTACCACGAACACATCAGCTTTTATTGTGCTTCTTTCCCCTTTGTCCTTTCAAACCCTTTCACTTCTAAACTATACTTTTTATTTTGACAAGAATTACAGTCCCTACTGAGCTGTGAATGTACCAAGGTAAACACACAGGCAGAGTGCACTTTTATTGTTCTGTTAGCCTGAGCTCAGTCTCTACGGTCAGCATGTAAACTGTAACTGCTTTCTGCCTGCAAAGCTCCCACTTGAAATGTCATTTAAACCTTTATTGTATTCAATTGATGTTTTTCAGATTTGTACTGTGCCTGACTTTACAAAAGGGGCACTCTTCTTTTTCAAGTCGTTTTTTTATGAAAGGCAAAAAGGCAAAAGTTATGAGAGGCAGCTGAATATATTGTATTTCACTCTTTCAGCACAAGCATTGTCATCTTCAGAGGCAGTTGCCAGTTGTCTAGGGATGCACCGATTGCAATTTTCTTGGCCGATTCCAATTTTACTTTAAAGGTATAATATGCAAGAATTTCCGAAAAAACAATGTATGACTGATACTAAAATAATCCCTCTCAATCATCACTTATGCCCCACTAGAAGTGTGTGGCGGTGTCTGTTTCTGCAGAGAACCTGCAGCCCTCTGCTTGTATTTTCACTTTTCTTCTTATTTTGCTTTACTTTACAAACAGCCTTTGGGACCCATGCAGGGGGTGCAACACCCAGACAATAACAGCACGCAGGGTGTGCAGCAGGAAGCCTGCATTCATTAAAAATCCGGCAATGCGGCACCTTCCCGCAGGGTTGTGTAGAGTTAGCTGTGTGTTTTTAGAACGTAACCGCCAGGAAACAATCAGAAAATATTGTTTTATTTCTCTGATCCACTACTTTGTTCTCACTTACGGCACTCTCTCTCTCTTCAGTCACTCTATAGTTCGCTCGACCATCGCTGCTCTCTCTCTCGCTCGCTCGGCTCATTGAGCTGTGGAGGTGTGACCAACTTTGAATGCCGTGTGTTTACAAACCGGAAGCTACAACGGTTACATATTATACCTTTAAGTCTAACCGTCCAATTCAGATTTTTGCCGATTCCAATTTCTTTCTAAGAACTATAATTGACAGCATCCACAGACAACATGAATAGCAATATATCCCACTTTATCAAACATGTTTTACTTTCCCAGAAGAAATCAGGTGCAACATAGCCTACAGTATCTATACAACAACACACTAATGTCATATAAATCAAAACATCCACACCGACGTCGTGTGTGTGGCTATGGTGTTAAACAGCTGGCTGGAGGGAGGTCGCCAGGGAGCTGAAAATCGGCTATATTGTATGTAATTTCTAGAAAATATCACAATATAAAACGTGTGTTTTTTGTTTACTCACCCATCTTTTAAGTGGTTAAATCTCCGGTCTGATCTCCAGTGCACAGCTGATGGGTACGCAGGTTGTTTACGTGACGTAACAGAAGTATATATTTAACAGATTCAGTGTGGACGGACAGTGTTCGATGTTACGCGATGTGACACGATAGTCGGATGCTCGCTTGCTGTTAGGACACGGTGTTACTGTCAAAAATTGGATCGGCATAATATCGGATATATGAGACTAATCTGCCAGTCACCTGTCGTGGCCGATCAGCTAACAACTGGCCGGTTTCGAGTGGTTGCCAATCGATCGGTGCATCTCTACGGTTGCCCTATGTCTACTGCCGTGCTTCTTCTCCTTCCTGCTTGTCTTCTGTCTCACTGATGATGGAGAAGCTGTATGGAGACAGTAACTGAGGCTCTGGTACTCCATCATTATTCATGAGTCACAGTGCGCACAGGAGAAATATGCAGACAGACTGCTCCTGCTGTCTCAGGGGGCACGTTGTGAGTCAGTAGCCCCATCTGATCCAACTCTAATATGTGCTTTCTCTTCTCTTTCTTCTTCAGGCGTCCTGTTTCCTCAAACAGGGGAAATACAAGGAGGCTGAGATTCTGTACAAAGAGATTCTGACTCGTGCTCATGAGAAAGAGTTTGGATCTGTTGATGGTAAGGCCTCGTAGCGCAGCTTACTGCATGTATCAGCACATGTCTCTAAATGGCTGTGGTGGTCGAGATTCTTTTTTTTTTTCAATCAACCTAGTAACACAACAAGAAAAATGGTGGTGGGCCACATCAAACTTCCCCGATTAGATTTTTTTTTTTGTTGTTTTGAACTTTTCCTCCACCATTGTCTTATTTTCCATCTACTGTTTGTCTCACACCAGCGAGCAGAGTGAGTGATGATGGACAGATGGTTAAAAAGTGGACGATGTTCTAAGCAGGGTGCCAACCTTCACAACTCAGAGGACACAAAGAATATAAACAAACTTTTTAAAGAATAAAGAGTTTACCTGTCTGAAAGATGAACTCTTGCAATTTTCTTCTCTTTGAGTTGAAGTTGAGCGGTTTGTGGGCTTTCCTCCAGGGATTAGATTGACTGCTTTGAAAAAGGAATGAAAGGGACTCAAAGGCACAATGCACTGCTCTGATGCTATTTAAAGCAAAAGCATCTCACATTTTTCCGAGAGGTTTATTTTTCATGTGTCACTTGATTTGACAATAGCGCTCAGATATTTTAAAAACCTGTTGGAGAGTTGAAGGTTAAGTGAAGCAGCACAGCAGTGATAAGCAGCAACAGTTTGTGTACCTGGGAATGAAGAAAACCACAATAGTTTATACTTTATATCAAGCAGTTGCAAATGGTGTTGAATATATTTTAATTTGAGGTATAGGTAGCGCTGGACAATTTAGAAAATATATCTAATTGGCATTATTTTGACTGATATTGCAATTGTGATATGACCTGCAGTATTAGAGGGAATTATAATTTTTACATAATTTTCATTGAAAAATGTGTTAAAATAATTATGGTGTGATTTTTGTGGATCTGTACCTAACAAAGATGTTTTCTTAAGTCTGTAGAATTTGATGTGTAGGCCAGAACATCTCTGCAGCACCACAATATTTAATTCAAAATGTCAATTTGACAACATTTCGCCTCTAACAATTATTGGGCCTCCTGCGATTTGAAAATTGCAGTAGGCCATATTGCAATTTCGATAAAATTTTGATTAATGGTGCAGCCCTAGTTATAGATTCTGTGTTTGTGTGTTTCAAAGACATATTTGATGAATCTATTGCATGAATAAGTAATAATGATTACTTGTTAATGTTTCAGTGTACTTTTGTGTGTCACTGTTAATATAACATCACCAGTATCACCTTCTTTCACTTGCTCAGGTTTTTGTACAAGACAATTTAATGGTGCATTTATAGTGTTTTCTGTGTTTCTTTCTTAATTTATTTGGGGAAGAATCTGCTTAAATGTTTATGAAAATATTAAATTCAAAAGAAAGACAAGTTATTGTACTTCTTCACTCTAACTTTAAGACTGAGGTCGCTGCAACCTCTGAAATACAGAATAGCGGGTACCGTACCACTGATTTCATTATTCTAGTCAGAAGGGTAATATGGCAAGCTCAGCCTGCGTCATCAATAGTTCATGGTGGATTCAGTGAAACATCCGGAGGTCGACCAGTTAAGCTGTTTCAAGTCCTGTTGTACTGTATGAAGACCACCTCTCCTGTTTGTTTGTCTGCAGCTGAAAACAAGCCCATCTGGATGCACGCAGAGGAAAGAGAGGAGATGAGCAAGGTGTGTAATCAGCCTCATGCCATTCTGAATAAAAGCAAATATTAAAAGCACTGCAAATTAAATGAATGAAACGTGTCAAATGGAAAGAAAAAAAACAGGTCTGTTTATTTCACTTCCTGGAAAGTATTATACAATCATTTTTTCAGGGCGCTCTCCTTCACGCACACAATATAAGCCTCAGTGAGCATATGATAGTTATATGTAAACACAGGAAAAATGCTGCTGATCCAGTTAAAAGCACCACTCCCCGTCACGCTCTTTTCTCTTCCTCTTCTCCCTTATTTACTTCCAGGGCAAGCACAGAGACAACACTCCATACGGAGAGTACGGAGGCTGGTACAAGGCCTGCAAAGTCAACAGGTGAGGCAGAGCGTGATAAGCCTGTTTTTACAACTTGGTCATAAACAAAGACACGTGGTAAAGGCCAGAGATTAATCACTCCACTTTATTTATTCTTTTATACATGTGTGAACTCAATATATTGCAGAAAACCTTTATATTTGTCAGATTATTCTTCTTTAATTTTTTTGGAATGTGATTAAATCAGCAGTAGTTTTCTTAATCTTTTCAGGGTTTTTAGCATTTTCTTGCACTATAGTACATAACGCATCAATTTGCTCGGATCAAATTGTTCCTCCAATGACCTT